>OY751561.1:3189834-4389834 GCA_963572285.1 Caenorhabditis drosophilae | reverse complement strand
GAAATCGCGTATTTTTGTTTTCAAATTACAAATGTTCATTTCTTTTTTTTTTCAGATTGCTGCTGTTTGCGATTTTTACACTTGTGTCCGCTATTTGTCCCAAGGTCTTATTAATCCCGGACTACGCGATTCCTATTTTCATTTTGTTAATCTTCGAAAAAATATGTCATTGGCCAAATTAGGCCTCGGATTCGTGCCACGTTCCAACTTTCGCCACAATTTTTAATTTCGGGTGCCTTTTTTTTTCGATTAATAAATTTCCCTTTTATACAAATAACAAAAAATTATGGAACATAAAAAAACTTCTAAAACAAAAACTTTGAATAAATAAATAAAAACTGGATGAAACATTAAGAGAATAAGAAGTAAAAAAAAGAAGAAGAAGCAAAATCACAGTCACTGACAGCAAAGTTTCTTAAATTCTATTAAAAAAAACCTCGTGGCAATTATCAAAAAAAAATAGTAATAAATATGAATTGTTGACTTGAGACGATCAATCTGATTTTTTCAACCAAACAATTATTATTTTGGTCACAACAGTTTTCGAACAAGCTCAAGTGCAATTTTAAAAAATCAATTGGGTGCATTAAAATTCGAAAAATTTAAGAAAAAAAAATCTATTTTTTCTGTTGAAGTTGATTAGCCAGCCAATCCATTGCTGCATCCAATCCTTCTCCTTTTGATGCCGATGTTTTAAATATTTGAATAGTTCGATTTCGAAGCGCTTCAAGACCCAATGCTTTGTATACTTCAGTTTCAGTTAAACATCCAGCAATATCTTGTTTGTTTGCTAAAACTGCAAGTACAGCGCCTTGTAATTCATCTTCTTGGAGCATTGATACTAATTCTTGTTTCGATATTCCAACCTGCCATTTCATTTTTTGATTTCTAATTTAAAAAATATTTGAAAATTACTCTGTCTCTATCAGCTGAATCTACAACATAAATAATTGCATCAGTATTCGCATAATAACATCGCCAGTACGGTCGAATTGATGTTTGTCCACCAAGATCCCAGACCTGAAAATAAAAAATTCGACAATAATAATTACGCATTTCATTTTTACTTGAAATTTTAGATTTTTATATTCTACTTGTTCTACATTGAATCCAATTGTTGGAATTGTTGTTACAACTTCCCCAACCTCAAAGTTTGATATTTATTAAAAAAAATAAAAAAACACTGAACCCACTTGTAACCTGTACAAGATTGTTGTTTTTCCGGCACCATCAAGTCCTAGAATTAAAATTCGCATTTCTCTAGCTCCAAATAATCCACGAAAATATGACATTACTCCACCCATTGTTTATTTTGTTCTGAAAAATAATGGGAAATTTTAAAAATTGTTTTCACGTTTTTTTTTTGAATGAAAATTGGAAAGACTGGCGTCATCCATCTTTTTTCATTTTTAAAATTCCCACACTTAAACAGTTTAATAAAAACGGAAAGGACTTAAAAGAATAACAAATAAGTATTTAAAAAGGTTTTTAACAAACCTATTAAGAAAAACATCAATTTTAGTGGAAAAAAAACGTTTAAAATTTATTTCTCAACAACAAAAATAACAATAACAAAAAATCAATTTAAATAAGCTTAACAGACTAAACGAAAAAAAACAGAAAAAGTGCTTCATGTTCTATAAATCAATCCTTTTTTGAGTCGATTTGGATTCAAACCATATGCTTTCACACGTGAATCGGTCATTCCTTTTCCGAACTTTTCAGTTATCGCATTTTTCTATAATTTTTTTTAAATGGTTAATAACATTCTGAGAATTAGTAACCAAATTTTGTAATAATTAACCTTATTTCCTTTGTTTCTTCTTCTTTTAATTTTATTTCCTTCGTTTTCAAAACTACTTGTTTTTTCGTCATTTACAACTTTCTCATTATCTGGCACGACCTAAATTTTGTTTTTTTTTAAATGAAAAATTATGATTTTTTTTTCAAACTTCATTTTTCTCAATTTCAACTTCCGTATTCGTTGTCTTCTTCTTTTTTCCTCGTTTTTTCTTCTTTTTAGAACTTTCTTCTGTTTCATTATTAGCTTCAAGATTATCAATTTCTTTTGCAATTCTTTCTTCTTCTGCTTTACGTTTCAGTGACTTTTTGCTTTAAAATATTAACAAATTTTAATTTAAATATTTTTCAAATACCCGCCAAAATCAGTGCTAAATATCCGCTGCTTTTTTTTCAAATCTTTTGCCCTTTTTTCATAAGCCTTTTTGTCAAATTGTTCTTCTTGCTTGGTTCGATATGCTGTTACTTTTTTCAATGAAGCCCATGCATTCAGTTGTCTTTCGTCCGCATTCAAAATTTCATCTGCGGTCAGTCCAAAATCGTTTGGTTCAACTTCTCGATATTTGAATTTTGTTACTTGGTCACCTGTTAATTAGAATATTTATTGACAGATTCATTTCATTTTCATTTTACCAATAATGTCTTCATAATCTAAAGCATGAAATTCATTGAAATATTCTTCAAATGTTTTTTCGTTCGGATCAAATTGTGGTTTCTTTTTTGCTAATGCTTCCCTAAATGCTTGTCTTTTCTTTTTTCTTCGAGAATCTGCAAATATCTTCTTTTTGTTTCCAATTGCTTCTTGTTATTTTTCAGAAATTACCTTCTTTATCTTTTTTCATTGCTTTTTGAGCAGCTAAAACCATATTGAATTTTTTACCCTCCTCTTTTGATTCTTCATTTTTACTTTCTTTTGGTTCTTCCATTTCTTCATTCTCTTCATCTTCCTCTTCTTCTTCCTAAAAAAAGTTTGTTTTATTTGTTTAAGATTTTTTTTCATATAAATATTTACATTTTGATTAATTGATTTGTTTCCTTCTCTCATTTTTCTTAAAGCTTCATCGTCCATCTTATCATAATCTTCATAATCACTATCAACCTACAACTTTATAAATAATTTGAACTATTTAAAAAGTAATCTTACATCACTGAAAATTGGTTTTTCATCTTCATCCTCTTTTACATTTTCTTCTACTCCATAGTATTCATCATTGAAAATTTGCTGCATTTTCTTATCAAACTCTTTTGGATCAAATTCAGCATTCAATTCTTCAATACTAATTGGAATATCACACCCAGCAGCTTTTTTTAACTTTAAAAGTTTTTGTTCAATTTCCGATTTTTTCATTTTTTGTAACTCTTTTAATTCTTTCTTCTTTTCTTCCTTTTCTTTTCTCTTTCTTTCCTCTCGTTCATGTCTTTTTTCTTTTCTTGAACTGTTTTCAGTTCTCATTGATTCTGCTATTGTTCTTGGATATTGTTTGATCTGAAATATGTTCAATTTTAATACATTTCAAAAAAATAATAAAGTTTTTTACAAAGTCCTGATCCGGATCTTCAAATCTAAAATTATATTTTCTTTCATATTGATTATTCTTATCAAATTCTTTTTCATCTTCCTCTAATGCCACAATTTCTTCATATGTTGGATATCTTTAAAGTTAAATTTTTAATTTAAAAAAGAAGGAAAAATAAAATCTGACTTTTCTGCTTCCCCAGGCTCATAATCCTTATTCAGCAAATAATCTCTTAAAAACTTTTCAGATTCATCCAGTGTATCGTTTTTCCAAAATTTTTTTAAATGTTTAAGTTCCTGAAATTGTTTTTTTAATCTTAAAAAATACATTTTCTTAAATTACTTTTGCTTTGTTTGAGTCTTGTTTTCCTTCATCAGATTTTAGCCATTTAGCAAAATCTTCGTCATCTTTTTCTAATTCTTTTTGGGTTTTTTTTCTTTCTACTAATATATCGTCATCTACTTCATTATCTATTTCTAGAATTGCTGATGCAAGACTGAAAACGTATACTTTAAACACATCAGGAAATAGCAAATTTACCCTTTTCTCAATTCTTCTTGTTCTTCGTGATATCCTGGTTTACTTTCAAGTTTATAAATTTCATCGTCATCAATTTCATCGATTTTACTGAAAATATAGACAAAATGAAACGAAATATGAATGGAAATAAAACAATAAATAAAGGAAAGAGTATATTCAGCTTTTACTAAATTCGATTTGAGATGCTATCGAATTCTATTTCTTTTCTCATTTCTGTGTATCTCTATCTACAACTTAAGTCTTCCAAAATATACACATGGAATAGAAATTTAGAATCAAAAGAAATTGATGAGCGGAGAAAGACAAGCTGACAAAAAAAAGAGTACGCAAAATTTAGAGTGTTATACAATTCCCCCAGAAAGACGAAATTGGCAAATTGTGCGTGGATATTTTCAACTATTTCTGCCAACACTTTTACGGAAATTTACAGAACATTTATGAAATAGCTTTGTGAAACTTTTTGTTCGTTTGTTAAAAATTGAACTTAAAAAACGTAAAAAGAACGAAACAACCAAAAAATATCTTATTAAAATGGAAATCAGCTCAGTAGGAAAATTATATTATCGTTTCTTAAATTAACGATTATTTAAATAATTGACTTACCCTTCTTTTTCAAGAACCAGCTTTCTTTCATAATCTTTAATCGTCATTTTGGAATTTTCTTTTTTAGTATTTTCTTTTGATTTGTTTTTTGAGCTGTTTTGTTCGATTTGCTCAAAAAACCTGAAAAGAGCTGGTATAAGAGAACAATCAAACTAAAACTAACCCTTTTCCTTCTTTGAAAACTGATTTATCTCCAGATTTTAATGCCCCCAGAGTTTTAAGAAAGGCTTCTTCGTGTTTATCACTCCATTCCTGAAAAAAAAACAATTGAACTGATAAAAACCGTTTCAAAATTTACAGGTTCTTCTTCACTGCTTTCTGAATCATCATCATAATCGTCCCCATATCTATCTTTTACTGTAAAACAATTATTTTTACATTTTGATAATTTTTAGTCATACTTTTCTGCATTTCCTCCAACCTTCTCCAGTTGTCATATCTTTGAGCATAACCCTAAACATTTTTATTTTAACTAATACAAACATTCTTATGAGAACTTTATTAATTTTAATGGAATCGCCATTTTCCTCATCATCGTCAAACAGAGAAATATTGTTCTTTTTGCCACTCATTTTCTAAAAATTTAATTAAAAAATGTTTAAAATAATTTTTAATGATTGACGTTTTATTGAGTTTTTTCAAAGTTTTTAAACCCAAATTGAAATACTAAAAGCTGCTTCATAACAGTTTTATCTAAAAAATTTGAAAAACCATTCACAACTTTATTTAAACCCTTTTAAACTATAATGTACATAAAATTCTAAAACTCAAGTTGTAATTTTAAAAATGATAATCACGAAGATGGAATTGAACTGATTTCATTTTAAAAGCAAAAACAACGTTTAGGAAAAATGAACAAAACAACTTTAATTATCAAAAAAAAAAAGGAATAGCGTTCAGAGAATAAATACATAAGATACATCTTTCTACAAGTTATATTTATACATTACATCATTTTTTTTTGGTTAAAATTGAATTAATATTATTACTGTTAAAAAAATGAGAACATAATTCGAATTATATTAAACTCGGGGTAAAATAAAATACGGGGTTATGATGCTTTAAACTTGTATTTATGATTTACTTCTGTTCAACTCTTGAAGGAGCATGAATTGACAACTGTAATTTGATTTTTTAAATAGCTTTATTGATAAAAGAGAACAATTTTTTTAAATGTGCAATTTTAAAATGTCTATATTCAAACCTGATCATATTCTGGTGGAGCATCTCCTTCTGGTTCTCTATTCTGCCACGATGAAAAATCATTAGCCATCATTGATTTTTTAGTAGGGAATATTTCACTTTCTTGTACTCCAATTACGTTAGAATGGTAAGCAGCCTAAAGAACATTTGAAATAAAAACTTTTAAGTATTTCTAAATTTACTCTTCTTCTAAAATATTCCCGTTTTTTGAAGACAACAATGACGTAAATTCCAGTGAAAAAAAGGAATAGCATAATCAAAACGAAAAGTATCCAACGAAGCAACTGCATTTTAAAATGCCCTGAAAATGTGATTGTTTTGGGTTGTAAAATGATTCTTCTTATTTTTACTTTGAATATATTCTTCTGATGTTCCTTCGTCAACTTCATTAATTATTATTTGCCCGTCTCTTAGATTTCCAATGAATTTTCCTTCAAAAAAAAAAAACATTTTTTATTAAACTTTAAAGCAAGCAAAACCTTGAGGAAATGAAGATTGGGCAGATGGTCTTGTCTCGAAAATATGTTTTCCCTTAGAAAACTCTTTAAAATCAGATCTAACCTAAAACTTTGTATTGAACTTATTTTTTCATGATTTAAATTCAAAATTCAATATTTACCGAATTCAACATTTGTTTCAGAATATCTCGTGATTTTTCATCGATTCTATCAAAATCATCGAACGGATTGATTCTTTCTGCGTTCCTAAAAATTTAAATTCATAAAATTGTTAAATATTTACTAACTTTTCCGCGAGCAATAATTGAGCTTTTCCATGCATCTTTTCAACTGTTCTTTCAAAAAACGAGGGGCTCATAAGATCCTCTAGAGATGGAAAATTAGCTTTTGATTTTTCTTCCTAAAAGCAAATTAATTACAAGTATTCAATCGCTAATTATATAATGTTAAATAAGCATACTAAGCCAAGTAATTTTAAAATTCCTCCGTTCGACTCTTCTACTGTCCATTTCGGTTCTTTCCCACTAAAATCTAAAGAAATCGAAACTCGTTGTTCATAAGGCAATGAACATGCAAATTTGCACGATTTTTCGTAATTTTTCAGCGTCTCATTCGAATATTTATTTTCACATCTTTTCATACAAACTTGAAAACCAAATTTTCCTTTAGGAATTGACTTTCGACCATAGCATCCATATCCACAGGCAGCCTTAAAATGTTCTTATATACTATTAAATCATCAATGAAAAATTCAATATTCAAAGTTATAATAATATGGTGAAATACTTATAATTTTATGAAAATACCTTTTCTTCACCAGTACCCACAAACTTTTCATTACAGATATTGAGACAATCTTTTTCATCCGATTCGAATGCTTTAACCATGAGAAATATTGTCAAATACAAAATGATTTTCTTCATTCTGAAATTAAAACCAACGGGTATATATGGAATAATAAAGAATAATAAGCAATGGAATAATAAGCAAAGAAATAATAAAACATGACAAAAAAATTTTTAACTCCATCAAAGTCTACGTAATAAATTGTGAAGAGAAAAATAAAAATAAACACTTTTTTGTAATATAATATTTAATTTCCTAGCTTATAAATGGAAATGGAGAAACGCATAGAAGGCGCACATTTTTATGAAAAGGGTCTCGCAGTGTGTTATATGTGTATACCGTAACAAAATTTAGGTAAAAATAATTTTAAAAAATGGCTATAATAAAAAAAAATCGATAAATATTGAAAAAAATAAATAAATAAGCAACAGTGTGCTAACATGTTAGAGGAAAAACATTATGATAGAGCGGAAATTCACTTCTCTCTTGGCCACGCCTTTCGAAATCATTTTTTCAATATACATGATTCGCAATAGAGCAGAATTTCTTCAATGTTTTATTATTGTGTTAAAACTTAAGAATCACTAAATTAATTGAACAACTAAAATTTGAAGTATTAAAAAATAAGTTTGAACGAAAAAAAAATTAACAGCATTTATTTTTTACAACCTTTGTTTTCTATAAATAAATTTCGAAAAATTTAGCTTTAAGCTCCAAATTTTTATCTAAATTGTTTTACTATGTTGAAAACACGTTACAATACATTTCGCTGAAAACAAAAACAACGAAATTGAACATTTTTTATAAATTGAACAAATAAACTTTTAAAAAACATTTTTTGAAAACTAAACATTTTTGAATAAATTTTGAATTTCTTTAACAGATTCTTCAGGGTTATGCTTATGCATTAGAAAATGTCCTTGAATCGTTGCCGGAGATATTTCGACATTATACTTTTTTACCTCTTCTACAAATTTATCTTCAAGCTCTTTTGACGTTTGGTTTTTATAAAATCGATGGAACATCTGATAAAATAGTTAAGTTAAATTTTTCAAAAAATAAAGTCGTTTAAACCTTTCTTAACATTTCTTCGGTTACGTTTCCAAAAAACTGTTTTCTATCTACTCTTCCAGGCCGAATCAGAGCTGGATCTAACCTTTCAACATAATTGGTTGTCATGAAAGTTATTCGTTCTTCTGCACATGCTACACCATCTAAAGCATTTAATAATCCAGAAAATGTTACTCTAAACATAGATTTGTTTTTTTGTTTTTTTTTCCAGATTTCACCTTGTCAATCCTTGATAAGCAGGATGATTTGCCATCGGATCTTCTCTGCTTACAAAAGCTGCATCAATATCTTCTAAAATAACTACACTATTTGGAGGCGCAGTATTAAGTAAATGATTGAGTCTATCGTCATCTAATGTTCTTTCGCTTAATGACAATAAGCAAACGCTATAACCAAAATGACTTGCTAATGCAGAAATAAAGCTAGATTTTCCCGTTCCTGGAGGTCCATAGAACAAATAACCACGACGATACGGAACACCACGGTCGGCGTACCTGGAAATTATACTATTTTTTTTATTGAAGAATCTTTTCCCACCATTCTGCTGATTCAGTGAATTCTTTGAAATCGGACAACAATTTCTCACAAATGTTTCCATCAAGAACCACTGAATCAATATCTCTTTTTTTTCTAGGAACACCAAATCGAACCCATTGTGGCCCAACTGCCTGATATATAACTAAACCAGTTTCCGCCTAAAAAATTGTTAAAGAATTAAAAAAAAAAAAAAAAATTTTTACATTATCGATAGCCTCTTTCGCTGAATGTTCTAACATATTTTTGAAAAATTTGACGTCGGATCCCAAAGTGGTTAGTGTGACCGTTTCAAAGGGAGTTCGTATTCCGTCTCGTTGAATTACTTGTTTTTCTCGTTGTCTTTCAACTTTTATCCATCTGTAGTTTTTAACCTGTTTTTTAAATTTATTTTCGTGAACAACCTGTAATTGTGAATGAAAAAATGAGTTCCATGTCCAGGAAGGAATGATATGGAAAGATTTGTTTTACCACTTTCAGCTTGTTGAACAACCGTGTTAGCAGATAAATTACGTGTTTGAGTTGCACTTCTTTTGTTGATAAAATCCAAAAGCCAAGGATATGATCTAAATTAAATGATTTATTTTTAGTTAAAAAATTGCAAAACTGACGCATCTTCGTTGTTTACTTGTAATGTAATCATGAAACGCCTTCGAAAAAATGTATTTCCTATTTGCGCAGACTTTTTCAGAATATTGACAGCAATTCCTTATTTTAAAATATTATAGCGATGATAAAAAAGTAAACTTGACCAACCAATTCCGGCTAAGCCTGCACCCGCATTGAAATACGGATTTCCATTCAAGTTTTCATATAATCTATCCAACAACGAACTGTGCGGGCTCAGTTCTTTTTCTAACGGAGAATTAATTTCCATCCCTTTAAAGTTTGTGAACTTAAACTGATTGGGGCAGTCAAAATGTGTTTGAAATTTCCTAACCAGAGAAACTGTAAATATATTCAAGGAAATTTACGTCTCTTTGATTTTATTCCAATAGAACTTTTTTTGCAATATTCGATCGTTCGAACAAAAAATTTTAACAATAAAAAACAACAATACATTTATTTGATAACGAAGTAACAATAAGAGATTTACTGCTCCTGTTGCTCCTTGAGTTTGAGAAGCAAAGCTTTTTTGTCCGCAACACGTTGTTTTCTCTCTTCGTACGTGAGTCGTTTGGCAGTGTGTCTAGAACCAGTAAGATAAATTTGTAGTTTATAAAAATGTTCACCTCTTTGGCTTTACGTCCTTCTTTTGTTTCTTTTGAGCCGGGCTTGGATCAGCGCGGATAGCAGCATGAACCTTTTCGTAGGTCTTAAAAAAAATTTTATAACAAAGTTATGGAAAAAACTTTTAAGTATAAAGATGTACCGAGACAATGTTGTCAGCGTTCAATCCATTGGAAATAAACTTTCCAAATTGTCTTTTGTAACGATCCTCGTCTTCCTCTTTCAAGTAAGCCATATATTCGGCAACATGCTTTCCGAGAATTCTGTCACGGTGAGCTTCAGCATTGTAATCTTTAGACTCTTGATCGAATCCGAAGAATCGGCTTTCACTATAACCAAAATTTCATGAACATTGAAAATTATGAGTTTTAAACCTGTGTGGAACATTGATTCCTCCGTCAGCAACACCCTTCATAACGGCAAAGATTTTGGACCCAGTAGTAGTACGAGCAAGTCCAATGTCAAGAACAGCTTTGAATGGAGCACGATCACCTTCTTCTTCTACGTTGTAGTCTTCTCCGGTAAGCTGAACATGAGAAGTAAAACAATAGAAAGATTTTTAAAAATTCACCTCTTCATGTCCTTTGTAGATCGAGTCAAGATTGATTTGCTTCAAGTGACGACGAGCCAAAAGAAGTCCTGTTGCATAAGCAGCAGCATAGTTGGTAAGTCCAACTTTCAGTCCATATCTTGGAAGTTCGTGCGAGTAAGCTGATGCTACAACAACGTCTCCCTCAATCTTGGAGTAAGCAATCTAAAACTTAACCAGTTTATGAAAGCTCAAAAGGATAGCATATTCAAAAGCATACTTGAGCTACAACATCTTTGTTGGTGATTCGGACAATGAGTCGGTACTTTGGAGTGTTGTACTTGTTTTTATCCTGAACGGTAAGGCGCTTTCGAGCGTAGTAATCAGTCTTTCCCTCACGTCTACGTCTAAGCTTGACTTGATAGCGCTTGAAGTAGGCCTTATTTTTAATGACCTTAACGAGACCCATGTTTACTGAAAAATAATACAATTTCAATCAGAATGATCGTACGCTTTAAAAAATTTAAAATTTAAATAGTTTACAATTACACGGAATTATTGAAAATTAGGAAAAAATATTTGACATGTTGGAAAAAGTTCATTAGAACGGTAAAAAAGAGAAATGAATAAAAAAGAAATTTAATTTCTAAAATAACAATTTTAATTAATTAAAAATTGAAAAATTACAGAAGCAGTACGAATTTAAGCGTGGTACTACTGAAAAAAGAAAAGGAAATTTAGGATTCTAATATTTGTTTCTTTGTACGCAATTTTCTAATGTTCACCGTTACCGCATACACTTAGTTTGATTCGCAGGCGCGCCAATTCAAACATATATGTGTATCTGCTTCCTTTCCTACATGCTATCTAGACAGTCATTTTCAAAGAGTAAAATGTCGAAACAAAAGTTAAAAATAAAAACATGATAAATACAAAAATACACTTTTTAAAAAATTGTAACATTTTTAAAACATGAAATGTTGTTGATTTCAAAAAAAAAACCATATCTTTCCCTAAACTTTTCCTAATTTTTTATTCGATTTTCCGTAACATTTATCGCCGTTAAAAAAAGTAGTTTTCTTCCAGTATTAATAGTTCTCTCTTCATTTTCTATTATCCATAAATAGTGTAACGGTTCCATAAAAATGAGTATAAAAGCAATTGAGATAAACTTAATCCAGAAAGGAAAAAGAATTAATCTTTCTCCAATTGAAAATGTCTAAATATGTCATTCCCGTATGTGCTTCAATTTCATTGGCTGCTGTCTGTTGTGCTTTAGTAGCGATGCATTCGATTGTTCTAGATATTGATTCAATGAGAGAAGAAATTGTCACTGGTGTTCATGAGATGAAGGTGATCTTTTAATGAATTTAACTAAACCAAATTTTATTTCTAGGTTATGTCTGATGATGCTTGGAATCGCATGATTGGTATGCAAAGCCAGCCAAGTCTTGATTACCAATCTCGTATGGCTTTTGCTAGTATATTTTCACGTTCGAAACGTTCAAACTATCCAACACAATGTAATTGTGATGTTAACTCTCTTGGATGCCCACCTGGACCACCAGGACCACCAGGTCTTCCAGGAGGTCGTGGAGAGCAAGGTCCATCGGGAGAACGAGGACGAGATGGTGCTTCAGGAATCTCATTAGCTGTTACTCACCATCTCCCAGGTGGATGTATCACTTGTCCTCCAGGCCCACCAGGAGAACCGGGACCGGACGGAGAAGTTGGAGAAGCTGGTTTCAATGGTTCTGTTGGAAACCCAGGACAATCAGGAGAAGATGGCGCACCAGGAGAACCAGGAATCCCAGGAGAACAAGGAGCACCAGGAGAACCAGGAATCGAAGGATCACAAGGTCCAACAGGTCAAGACGGAACCCTTGGAGCACCAGGACTACCAGGACAACCAGGAACTCCAGGATGGCCAGGACCACAAGGTGAACCAGGAAAGAATGGAGAACCTGGTGTTGATGGAGAACAAGGAGAACAAGGAGGACAAGGACCACCAGGTCAACCAGGCCGCGATGCTGATAATGGTCAACCAGGATTGCCAGGAAAGGATGGAGCTGTCGGACCTGATGCCAATTATTGTCCATGCCCAGCAAGAGCTAAGAAGCACTAATTATTTTCAAGATTTCTGTAGTATTTAAATAAAGAAAAAATATTGATTTGAAATGGAAAACATTTGTTTTATCAGTTTATTTTACCATCTGACCATTCAAAAATAAACCTTTTCATATTGTCATTCCACCTCTTTTTTTATCAAAACAAATAAAGAAATGTGAGCAGTTTGTCAATAAATTATCACTTTTTTAAATTTGTATTTTTTCAAACTAAATTTTATTAAAATTACAGTACAATGTCGGCTTCTCAAAACTCAAAGCATGAAGAAATTTCCAAACAATCAAATGTTCCAGTCAAATCAACATGTGATGTTGTCGAAAATGGCGAATATGTCAACGTTAATCGTATTCGATCATCAACCACTACTTCTACATCGTCACGTCACGGAGAACACGAAACTTTTGAAGAATTTTTAAAAAGAAATAATGATTCAGCTAATAAAAAAAGAGAAAATTTTCACACTTATCATGCTTATAGTTTTGATGATTCTCATAGAATTCGATACCCTGATTGGCATTGATTTTTTTTTTGTTAAATAAATATTTATTATTTATATAAATAAAAACAATTATTAAAATTTAAAAAAATATCAATTAACCGACCGTTCCTTTAAATTTTAAATTATAAAAATTACGTAAAGTGTAAATAAAAGTAGACATTCGTGCTAAAAACTATTTGGTTTTTAAAATTTTTTAAATGAATCAAGTGCATTTTATTATTATTAAATTAATTAAAGCTGATTTCCCGTTTTGATATTGTTTGCGCATATTCGGTGCAGAAGGCCGAGTTCCACGTTTTACTTTTGTTGTTCTCTTCCATGTTTTATGTGCTGCTATTTTTTATTATTATTTTCTTACTGTAAATAAGTTTATGATCTTAAAATAACTTTGAAAATTTCAGAATATAATAATAATAATTTATAACATACATATCAATTAAAATGAGTAATTCTACTGGTTCTTATATAGGTTTAAAATGTTTAACTCTTGATTTTTATTAAATAAAAAAAGTTAAGGAGGAGGATTGCTAATATTATTAATTGCTGGGTATCTTGGACAAAAATATGGTTTGCCACCACCAGCTCCGAAAATTGCTGGAATTGATCTAGGAACAACGTATTCATCTATTGGTAAATATTTGTAATTAATAAAAATAATGAAATTTTTACAGGAATTTATCATGCTGTAAGCGGTAAAACTACTATTCTTTCTGATGAGCTGGGGAAAAAATCGATTCCCAGTGTTGTCGCGTTTTTGTAAGTTTTGTTCGGCGTTCAGGTTTTGTTTTAAATAAATTGTTATTCTTAGGCCAAATGGAACGATTATTATTGGAACAAAAGCTGTAGAACAGCAAGAACATAATCCAAAAAGAACTATTTATGATGCCAAACGATTTATTGGTAGAAATTTTGAAAAAAATAACAAAAATTTTTTGGTAGTTTAAAAAAAAAAGTTTAAATAAAATATTGTTTTTAGGCTGATCAAAAGCGATACCCATTTACAATCGAACTCGACGATGAAGGAAAAGCTTTTTTTATAATTCCCTTAGATTCGGAAAATAAAAAAATATATCCTGAGGAAATCGGATCGTTAATTATTAGTTACTTAAAAAAATCTGCTGAAAAGCAGCTTGGTTCATCTTTGTCTCAGGTTGTTATCTCAGTTCCAGCCGAATTCAGTGAAAAACAAAGAAATTCG
The DNA here is from genome assembly GCA_963572285.1 of Caenorhabditis drosophilae. Lineage (NCBI taxonomy): Eukaryota > Metazoa > Nematoda > Chromadorea > Rhabditida > Rhabditidae > Caenorhabditis > Caenorhabditis drosophilae. Next base: position 4,375,679 of record OY751561.1, on the reverse strand, counting down.
ACTGCAAAAGCTGCTGAATTAGCAGGTTAAATTTTTTTTTTTTAAATATGGAAAATATATTTTAGGAATGGAAGTTCGTCGAATAATTTCTGAACCTACTGCTGCTGCTCTAGCATATGGATTACACAAAAAACAAGGTGTTGAAAATGTAGTAGTCGTAGATCTCGGAGGAGGAACCCTTGATGTTTCTGTTCTTTGGCTTCAAGGTGGTGTTTTTGTGACACAAGCAATGGCCGGTAACAATCGATTAGGCGGTCAAGATTTAAATGATCGAGTTCAAAAACATTTAATAAACGTAATACTTATTTTTTGTTTCAAATCAATAATTAATATCTGTACGAATAATTTATAGGTAATCAAAACAAAATTCGAAAAAAATGTCGAAGATAAAGAAAATATTCAACAAATTCGTTTAGAAGTAGAAAAAGCGAAAATTCGGTTAACCAGTGTGCCAAAAACAAAAATTTCTTTAAATTTAAAAACTATTGGAAAATGGAATTACGATGTAAAATTTAAAAAAAAATTGTTCTAAAATTTCTAAAAATCTAAACTTATTTTAGCTAACAAGAGACGAATTTGAAAAAATTAACGAGGATCTATTAAAATCGATTGAACTTCCAATAACAGCTGCTCTTGAAGACACAAAGTAAATTAATTATTAAACAAAAAAATTTCTATAATACAAAAAAATTAATCTCATTAATTGCAAATCACAAAACTTTTGAATAATTTTAAGATTGGAACCCAATCAAGTTGATGAAATCGTTCTTGTTGGTGGGAGTACTCAAGTTCCGGCTGTTCGAAAAATTGTTGGTAGATATTTTGGGTATTAAATTTTGTTATTCAACAAGATTTTAGAAAATTTAATTTAAAAAATTTCAGAAAATCACCTAATTATGGAATTAATCCCGAATTAGCAGTTGTAATTGGAGCTTCTGTTCAAGCAGGAGTTATTGGAGGTGGTTGGCCTCTTCAAGTTGCTGCAATGGAATTACCGACAAAACGAAGAAAGCGGCATTTTTTTACTGAAGAACAGAAAGAAAATGAAGAAGAACGAGATCCTTCATAGAAGTTTTGTAAATTCTTAGTTTTATAAAGAAAATACGGGAGAGTATTGTTTTGCCGCTAACAGATTGTTGTTTAATTATTTATTTTTAAAATAGTCTGTGCTAGTCTGTTTTTAAACAATTTGTTATAATTTTAAAGAAAAATATGTTTATTAATCTATTTAGTATTCAGAGTTATTAAGGGTGTTAATAAATCGTTTTTCTTCTTTCGGTGACATGGATCTTTGAACTTTTTTATTTTTATCACTTTGTACACGATGATATAATGAATCAGGAATTTTGGTTTGTTTTGGAGCTTTACTAATATTGCTGGCAGTTTGGGAAAGTGTACTATTACTTTTTATTGTTGTCAATTTATGAAGAGACACACTTGATATTGAGGATTTTGTCGAATTGACTGTAATTAAAAAAATGATTTCCAAAAATTTGAACTTTAACAACGTGTTTTTGTTTTAGAACAAATTTCATCATTTTCGTCTCTTTTTTTTAAACTCCGAACATTTTGTAAAAATCGTTGACGAGGTGGAAATGGATTTTTTTGAAGAATTTGCTGAAACTCGTAATTTGTCGTCAGATTAAAAACTTTAGTTCAGTTGCGTAAAGTTCAGTGCATTGTATTACTGTAGTTTTGAATCCGAAAGAGTTATTTTCGACTGTTACCTACTTTTTTTTTCTGTTTATCATACATTGTTTCACCGTTTTCAATTAACAATAAACATTTAATTAAAAAATATATTTTGAAAAATATAAACATTACCTCTTTGAAAAATTCTTTCGCTTGATTACAAGCTTTTTTTAAAGCTTTTCGGTTATCTGCTGCATCAAATGCTGCATCAAAATATTTGGTATCAGTCTGTGAATAAATGTTAATTTTTAAATTTTTAATTGTTATTATTGCCTCTTTTATAGCATCTATTTTAGAAATTTCGTTCACATGAATAGTTAGTATATTCCTACCGATATTTTGACGATACGAAACTGTCATTTTTTGCGATTTTACAGTTTCATCACTTAAATACTTTTCTACTGTTCTATAAACTACCTGTAGCAAAATAAAAAGTAGAGATTACTGTTTAACTTTGTTATTGTAATATTATAGCTTTACAAACCGAATAAACACCGGAGTCTTCGCTTTTTACTGAAGAGTTTGATTGTGAAAATGTACTAACATCTGAGGACATTTAGGCTATTTTAAAACAGATCAAAAATGAAAAATGACAATTTTTCTTATTAAAAAGTACGTAATGCTTTTAAAATTTAAACCACGTTGGTTGGTATTAATAAAAATGGTTTTCTTAACAGGTTAACGTATGTTTAAATATAAACGTTTCTATCCCATGACTATTTGCTAATATTAACGGTGCAAATTCGCTCCAATGTTTTTAACAGCGCCACGGCAGCGCAATTTCGCTGAGTGTCGACTCAGATGCATTGTTAGATACGCAGTGGTCATCATTTTTAGATAGTTTTTGGGTTGTTTAGGAGTTGGCGAAAATTGCGTTTTTTTAAATTTAAGATTTCAGCTTTAAAATATTTAGAATTAAGCGTTTTAAATTTACAATTTGTTTAGGTTAAGAATAAATTATAAAAAAAAAAAACGTTTTTTAATTTGTAAAACTAAATTTTCTTTAAATAATCGTATATTAACTTTAACTGTAAAAAACCTCATTTTAAACTGATCAAATATATTTTGATGAAATATTACAGGGTATAAAATATGTCTGACGATCATCACGACGACGAGCACTTCCACACTGGAGATTCTGGCGCTGCAGCCACCTTCCCAAAACAATGCTCAGCTCTCCGTAAGAACGAGCACGTCATGATCAAAGGACGTCCATGTAAGGTAATGTTAAGTTTTTTTTTCACAAAAGTTTATTAACTGTGCCATCAAATTTTACTACTTTTATTTAAAAAAGTATTCGAAATTCATTAATTTTCAAAGTAATATTTAGATCGTCGAAATGACCACCTCAAAAACAGGAAAACATGGTCACGCTAAAGTCCACATGGTTGCCTTAGATATTTTTACCAGCAAAAAACTTGAAGATATCTGCCCATCCACTCACAACATGGATGTTCCAGTCGTTAAGCGTCGTGAATACTTGGTATCACAAAAAATTCGGGTTTTTGAGCCATAATAATTGTTTCAGTTGATGTCCATTGAAGATGGATATTGTTCATTGATGGACCCAGAAACCTGTGACCAAAAGGACGATCTCAAAGTCCCAGAAGGAGATCTTGGAAATCAGATCACTGAAGCTCTTGAGAAAGACGAAGGATCCGTTCTTGTAAGTAAACAAATTAAAAAATTATTAAAATTTGTTTGACTTTCAGGTTCAAGTCGTTTCGGCTTGTGGAGAAGAAGCCATCCTTGGATGGAAGGTCAGCACCAAGGAATAAACATTTCCTTTCATTAATTTCTTTCTTTGGATTATGGAAAATAATATATTCCGCGCTTTTTCGTCAATTCACGTATTCAATGTTTGCACGTTTTTGATTTGATTATATAAAAATTTGAAAAAAATTCGTGTCTAAATTGTTTCGTGTCTTATGTTATTGTTCTTGTTTCAAAACATTTTTAAACCTGTGAGAATAAATTGTCGAATGGGTTTTACAGCTCTTGTTGTGTTTTGAATTCTAAAAATTTTCTTATCGTCTAAAAACCTAAGTTTTCTTTAAATCAAATTCACAAATTGCCTTCATTTATAGTATGATCATTCGATTTCATGTCTTTAGTGATGTTACAGTTTTCTTTATTTTCTTATGAATGAAGTTGCTCCTGGAAAATGTTGACAAGAAAAATCAAAAAATCCTAGTTTGACTTAATTACCAGAAAAGGAAGAGCTTCACTTCTTTGAATCGCCTCGCCTTACTTATGTTAGAATGTTTTTCTGCGAGCGATGAGCTGAAAATTGGGGTAATTAAATGAGAGAAAATTCTTTGTTTCGTATTTTATTGATTTCAGTTCTGGTCGTTCTTTTTTTTCTTAAAAAAAAGCTTTTAATTTTAAATTTCATTAAAAAAATTAGTTTTAATTCAAAAAAATCCAGAAGTTTCAAATTAATTTTCTGCAAAAAAAAATATTTTTAAATTAAATAAATAATTTTAATTTTTTATTTCAATTTTATTCAACTTTTTTTTTGGTTTTTGAAACAGTTAAATTGAAATTATTTAAATTTGAATTTTTTGAAAAAAAAAACAAAATCGAAAGAAAAAATGCCAAAATTTCACGACGACGACGATATTATGAATATTTCAGAATTTGAACATATTTTTTTTTAGTTTATTCTTCTTCCATTTGCGTCAAATGCATCCAATTATTAAATTTTTATGAGCATTGGCACTCAATAACGAAACTTTTTTTTTTCTTGCATTTTTTAATCCTTTTTTTGCTTAAACTTGGAGAATTTTCATATTTTCTTCAGATTTTTTTTTTGAAATCAAACTTAACGTTTTTTTTATTTTTTCTCTGAATTTTGTTACATTTTAAAACCTCAAAGAACTTACAAAGTTTTTCTTTTCTTTTCCTTTTTTTTTGTTACTCATTCCGATTTTATTTTCTTCCTTGATTTCTCCTTTTTTTGATTTGTTTTCCACTCATCCATTTTTATTCAATTTTCTCCTTTTTTTTTTCTTTTTTCCTTTTTTTTTCATTCACATTCGTCTTCTTTTTTTTCAGAAACAACAAAAATTACTTTTTCTTTGATTTTTTCGAAAAAAAATGTTGAAACAAAAAGCGTCGTCAGTGAAATATCCAAGAAACAGTCGTCAGGCAAAAGGTGAGCCATTCTATTTTTAGAAAAACATTTTTGTTTTTTTTTTATTTTGAGAATTCAAAAAAGAAACGAAAAAATTTAACACGGAAAGGAAATTTTTTGCAAATAATTTTTTGAATTTAAAATTTATTTTCCAAAAAAAAAAATGTAGGAAATAATATTTAGAAAAATAATTTCCAGATAAATTTATTTTTTTCTCCTAAAAAAAAGCAATTTCTGATTCTATTTCCATTTTAAGCTTTTTTTACATTAAAATCTTAGCTTTTAAGTAGAAAAATGACAACCATTTCTCAATTTCTTTGGAATCCAAGTAGTTTTTGAAAAAAAAAGTGAAAAAAACAAACGTAAATTTTCAAAGCACTAAAAAGTGCTTTTCTTGAAATATTTTCTTTCTTTTTTTAGTTTTTCCATTTAATTTTTGGTGGAAATTTCGATTTTATTTTGTAAAAATATTTCTAATAAAATTCATTTTACAAAAGACCTGAAGCTTCCTACACGAATAACTTCTTCTTATATTTTTTTTACAATAATCGAAACCCATCGGCATCCACCAAATTCGTGAAAAGTATGAAAATGACATGGAAAGAAAAAAATAAAAAATGTAATCAAAAATCAATAAAAACTATTTAAAAAAGCACTTTTTAGTTCTTCAAAAATTCACCTTCCTTTTTCCCTTTTTTTTCAAAAAATGTTGTAAATGAGGTGACTTCAGATGAGAAAAATGTGCTTAAAAGTTGTCAAAAGGGCATTAAAATCCCTCGTATACAGTATTCTGCTGAAAATAAACAACAAAAAAAAACCAAAAATCTGATTCTTTTTTCTTTTATATTGAAATACCACATCGCACTTGACCAAAATGAGAAAAAAATCCTCTGTTATTCGAAATGTTTTTTTTGCCCTTCAAATCCTAAAAAAATATTTAATCTTTTGTGGGATATTTTTATGTATTTTTTTATTAATTCAAAAAAAAAAGAAATAAAATCAGTTGGATTATAAAAAAATAATCAAAAGACGTACTTCTTCTCCTCCTCCTCATTCTTTCTCCATTTTTTATTTTCTGTCTGGAAATTTTAAACAATTCGTCATGCTGAAAATATTCTGATTTTTTTCTTGCTCAGCTTAATATTTTTTGTTGACGTAGAAAAGAGATTTGATGACAATTACGAGGAAGAAAAGACACTGATTAGATGAGTTTTCCTATACTTTTGAAAATGAAAAGAAAAAAAATGGAATTCTTTTCATTTTTTTTGGAAAACAAATTGTTCGTTTTAAAATTGAAATGTTTCAATTTGTCATTTATGATGAACAATTAGAAATTTGAAAAAAATCAAGAATAATTCAGAATTTTTTTTATCCAGAAAATAAAGATTTACAAATAAAAAAAAATGAGGGGAAGAAAAAAAAACTATCAAGAATATCAAATAACACTAGTTCGAAATTTAATTACTCTTTTTTCTTTTTTCTTTTTTCTTCCATTCATTTTTCACTTCTTCCTTTTTTATTCTTATATTGAATGACGTGCCGATTCATGTTTTTTGCATTTCTTATTCGTCGACCCACCCTATTATTTTTTTATCCCACCAACATTATTTCATTCACAAATCTTTTATTTATTCTTTCAGTTTTTTTTTGCTTTGCAAAAATTAATACATAATAAATCATTATTATTATTATGTATTATTAAATTTTTTATTTGTTTATTTTCATTTTTTTTTCTCATCAACTTTAAAATTAACTTTTATTTTGGGTGGATTCAAACATTTTTTTGGGAAAATTTGGAAAAATGTTTGATCATTGAGCTATCCAAAATCAAATGATCACAATTGTCAATTTGTAAAGTGATCAAAAATAAAAAGAAACACAAAAATTGGATTTTTTTGTTGTTTTTTTCCCGATATTTGTGTTAGCAGATAAAAATTTAATTTTTCAATTCTTTGAATCAAAATATAATTCTACCGTAATTTTTTCAATTAAGAAGCTTTTAATAATTTGTTATCAAAGAAAATCATAAAATACATAAATTCCCAAATGAATTTTAATGAAAATATCGAAAACAAAGTTTTTTTTGTTTTCTTTTTTCAATTGTTTTCAAAAATATTCGACTTCAATATAAAAAGGATATTTTCGTTTAAAGTACATTAAAAATTTTTAAAATAACGAGTGCAGTATCGACCTCTTCACACCCCAATTATCCTCCCCACATGCTTCCTCAACCAAAAGCTTCATGAAATATTTTTGCGACTTGTCCAAGAAAAAAAATTTTGTTATGAGCCAACAAAAATTGGGCTTTTCCATGTTTTTTTTTCCGAATGTTTTTATCTCTGAAAATCTGCGTTTTTTCCCCTGTCCAAAAATATATGAAAGATTTGACCTTCTTTTTTGATTTTTTTTTCTTTTAATACCAGTTTCTGCTTTTTATTTTTTTATATTCGCGCTTTTTTCATTTATTTGAATATTTGAATATTTTCTGAAAATGCGTTTAAAATTGAAAAAAGTTCGAAGATAATCATATTTTCTCAAAAAAAAAAAAAAAAAACTCTAAAAATTCGAAATATTTTCAGAAATGATATCTCTTTCTGTTCCACGATCATCTCGTTCATTGAGCCCAGCATTAGCTCGAAGTGCACCAAATTCACCAATGTCCCGTTATGGTCCTCCAATGAGTGGTAAGTTTTCTTTTCTTTTCAATTTTATCATTTGATTTTTTAACCATTTTTATTGTTTTTTATTTAAAAAAAAAGAAAAATTTCTATATTTTCATGAAACTCCTCATCAATTTTCCCCTGAGTCAGCTTCTTTCACTTGATATCTCGATTTTCTTTTTCCTTTTTTTTTATGTTTTTTTTTCGTTTTTCCCAGACTCAATTTTTAAAAGAAAAAAAAGAAAATTTTAAAAACTGTTTCCATTTTTTTAAACTCTCATTTTTAATTGGAAAAGATTTTTAAATATTTGAGATATTTTAAGCCAAAAAAATGTCTTTTGAAATCTTCAAAGAAAACATTTTATTTTTTCGAGCGTTTTTAGATTTTTCAGAATTTTCCAAAAAAAAAAAAGCTCGTATGTATTTATGAAAATTGTTTGTAAGCGACTAAAAACATCCGAAATGTGTTTTTCGAATTCAGAGGGAAAAAAAAACATTTCTCAACCTATAATTTTTGGTGACGCAATTTTAAGTTTCTTTTACTTCTCAATGTCTTTTGTAACCAAAAATAAGATTTCCTTTCTTTCAACAAAAAAAAATCTTTTCTTTCCTTTTTTTTTCGCTGATCTTCTTTTTTCTTTCTTCGTCTTCTTCTTCTTCGAAATTTTCATTATTTTTTATTTTTTCAATAAGAAATCTGATTTTTTTAAATTTTTTTTTGAAATTGTGGCGAAAAATTAAAAACAAAACGAATTTAATTTTTTACAAAAAAAAAAAGAAAAAAAAATGTATAAAAATGTTTTTATTTTAAAATAAAAATATCCTAAAAATAGATCGAACTTCCTCCTCCTCCTCCTCCTCCTCCTACAAGGAAAAATATCCAATTACAAATACATCGTTGTATCAAGATTTTATTTGGTCCGTTTATGTTTGAAAACGTCGGTAAAGAAATATTTGACTCGTATCTTTTGAGAAAATAAAATAAAATTCAATAAAAAGATTCCGTGGCTGACATTTTCCTTTCTTTTTTTCTTCTTCTTCTTCTTATTTGAACTTGTTTTTATTTCTTCAAATTAAGATGGCTTTCTCACTACATTTCCTTCTTTTTCTTCTTTCTTTTTTTTTAATTTTAACTTTAAAAAATTAACTTTTTATTTTAACAAAAGTCTTTAAAAATATTTTAAGTTTTTATTAATTTTTTGAGAAAAATGGGTTTTTTAAATCGATTTTTATAATTTTTCAAATCAAAAAAATGTTTTGTTTTAAAAAATAAATTGCTATTAGCAACGATAAAAAAAGAAGCAGAAGCAGAAGCAGAAGAAGATTTTCATAAGAGAAAATACTGACGTCAATATATTTTTTTTCTCATTTTATTTCAACCACTTATGTTCCTATTTTTAAATTATTTTAATTAATTTTCAAAAACAAAATTATGTCAACATTTGAAAATGATAAAAATGCGAACTTAAAATTCTGAAAATTCAGCTGTAAAAAACCTCGAAAAATCACATTTTATACTTGAAATTGCTGATTTTCTTTCCTTTTTTTGTTTGATTGAAAAAAAAGAAAATATTTTATAATTTAAAACAACTTTCAAAATTATTTCGAAAAAAGTTTTTCAATCAAAAAAAAAAAAATATTTTCTGAACTTCAAAAAAAATATTGAAAAATTGTTCTACAACATCTTCTGGAGATTTTCTCCTTCTGTGAAACACTCGATGAATTATTTGTTTAGCTCTTTTCGTAAAAAAAAAAAAAAATAATTCTCGTAAATAACTTGCTCATTTTCAGCCTTCACAAATGTTTGTTCTTTTCAATTTTTCAACACAAATAAATTGAAAAATAATAGAAAAATTCAAGAAATTGGTGTTCAATTCTTTTCTTTTTTTTTATTTCTTCCCCCTCATTATTTTCTTAAAATTGTCGAAATTTTTTTTCTGAAAAGAAAAAAAAACATCATCAGCACGTGTTTTTGAGGTTATTTTTGAAAAAAGTCGATCGAGTCACCAAAAAAAAAATTCTTTTTTATCCAAAAAACAATTTTTTTTTCAATTTAAGCGAAGAATTGTTGAAAGTTTTCTTCTTTTTTTTTATGACCAAATATTTTTCATTTGAAAAAAAGTTTCTGAAAATGAAAACCAATTTTTTCTCTCTTCCAGTTTTCAAAATAAATCATCTTTTGTGAAATTCTTGGCTTTTTTCTTTTAATTGTTTTTCTTTCCTCCTCTTCTGTTTTCTTCAAATGAAGGAAGACGGGGGAAAAGACGGGGGGGGGGGGGGGGGCTCATCTAAATTTAATGAAGAATAAATCGCCATTTCTCCTTTTTTCTTTTCCTTTTTATTTCATTTTTTTTTTGCGATGTCAAATTTGAAAAGATAGATGAGGAATTTTTTTGTCAAACATTTTCAGACAATTCAATGTCAACAAGAGATCGAGCCAGTAGCATTTCGTTGTCGCCAAGAAATATAATACCTGTTTGCTCTCAATTGACACCATCACAGGTGAGCTTATTGCTGAAAAAAAGGATGAGAATTTTGATGGTTTTCAGGTGACAGTAATTCGTCGATCATGGCGACATATTAACACAAAAGGATTAATTGTAGTTTTGACTCGTTGCTTTTCAAGAGTAAACCTTTTCATTAAATACAATTTTAATTTTAAATTTAAAAAAATTTGGGGTTTTTTTTTCAGCTTGAATCAAGCTGTCCAATTGTATCTCAATGTTTTCATTCAACCAGTCAATCACTTTCAACGGTTCAAAATCAATGCCGAACAGTGCCGGATCATGCCAAATATTTGCTTCAATTATTGGACAAAATTGTCGAAGGCGATGTAGATTCAGATTTTCTACGAGAAATTGGTGGAAATCATGTGACTCTCAAACACGATTTCGGCTTCAGCTCTAAAGAATGGGATCGATTCCAGGAAATCATGGTCGAAGTGATTTTGAAACAGGATGGAGTCAAGCAAAGTAAAGAAACGAGGTGAATTGTTTTCGAAGAGGGAAATTTAAGCTTCTTGTTCTTTTTTTTTTAAGCCGAGCTTGGAGACTTTTGATTTGTTCGTTTATTGAACTTCTTCGTGATGGTTTTGAAGCTCAAGTTCGTCAAATTCGAAGAAAACATTCATTTAATGCTCATGTTCAATATTTTGAAAACATTGAAAAGTTGATTAAAAATCAAATTAATTTAAAAAAAAAAATCAAATAATTTCAGACGTGTTGCTTTATGCCCAAATCGGAAAATATCATTAAACGTTGATCCTCAATCAAGACGAAAATATTCACAATATTAATTAATCTGTTTTTCATTCAAATTTACCTATTTAATGGTTTTTATCATGTCTGTGATTCAATATTTATTCAACTGACAAACAAAATTTCTATTTTAATTGATTCAAATTGTTTTTGTTTTTTTTTTTTGAAAAATATCAACAAAATTTTGTGTAAATATTTTTTAATTTGAAAATATAAAAATAAAACTTTTAATATTTTTCTTTCCAATTAAAAGAAAAGAAAAAGAAAGTAAATGACCTATTCTTCTTCTTCCAATTAAAAAATTGTTATTGAAGGGAAATAATTTGACATTTTGCTTTGTTTAAAAAACTAAAATGTTCATTTAAATGCTTATATGATAACGAACGATTCATTCGACTAATGAATTGGTTGTTTTACTAATTTGCACGTTACAAACCGATTTAAAAAAAAAACTAAGTTTTGTTATTATACTAATCACAATGAACATAACATATAATTTCAGAACGAAAAAAAAGAAGGAAGCTATTCAAATTTAATCCTTAAGCAATTATAAGTGCCGCCCATTAAACCGAGACAAGCAAATGTCAATGTTGAAGTAAGCCAAGTCGCAATAGACTTTCCAATAAAAGGTTTGAATGATCTACCATGTTGTCTATATAATTTTAAATTTATATTTTTATTTTAAAATTTCGGGGGAAAGAAAAACCTCCAAGCTACATAAATTCCGAATGGAACTCCAATTGTTGACCCAATTTTTAGAGATTTGACCATCGTTTGGCGGAATTCGGGCAAACAACTTCCTAATTGTTTTTGAGCTTCAGCATATTCTCCAATTGATGGAAAATCTCTTTTAGACATAACTAAAAGCTAAAAATTTTGATTTGTTGGAAGAATTTAAAAAAACTCGTAATTAAAAAAATAAATAAAGATAATTTTGTTATTTTTTTTATAAATTTTGACATTTTGAAACTTATAATAAAAAGGTAAAACAAGATTTATTTAAAAAAATATTTTTTTTAACTTCATCAAAGACCACGAAAAACAAGACGGATTTATAGCGAAGTCAACCAACTCGTGGCTAATACTAATTCATGTTTGTGCCGTAAAAAGGAACGAATATCAATTGCTTTTTTAATACGAATGTTGCCAGATTCAGTAAGTGCTTAAGAAAATATTTGGAAACAAGAAAAAATTAAAGCAAAGAATTTAAAGTATAAAAACTATTTTTCCTTATAGAGCCCAGGATCAAATTATCTGAAATCTGAAATTTTACGTGAGAAAATTCGATAAAATAACTCTTTTGGATTGGATGACTATCGATTTTTCTTAATTAGTTTGAACCAAGTTTAAGAAAAATTTCAGATTTTAGTTAATTCGACCCAGGGCTACTTTGTGCTAAATTTCACCAAAAGTTCGATCCGTGATCAAATACAAGTGAATACAAGTGACTTTAAAAAAAACTTTAAGTTGTTTATTGGAAAATATTCAATGGTTTTGAAACAATTAAAAATTGACAAATTTGTTTGAGAAAAACCAATAAAATGTTCTCAATTGATCCATTTATTATTTTTTCAAATGAAAATTATTCAAAAATTCACACATTTTACTCTGGTTAGATAGAGTTATAAATCAATAAAAAAATAATAATTATGCCCGTAAGGAAATTTATTTAGAAAAATTTGAATTTATTTCGGTCTGCTTTCCGGGTCAGTGATATGACGAATTGTAATAGAATTAGTTGGCAATGGTGAAGGATCAACAGCTTTTTCATATTGGTAGGATGAGGCAATTGCCAATTGAGTACCATCTTCGTTAAACGACAAGCTTGAAATTGATGTTTCAAACCTAAAAAATATAACCGATGCATCCAACGTGTGTTATATTCTTACTTGTGCAATTGTATGATTCTTTTTCTATTAAACGGATCCCAAATATTAACAATTCCATCTGACCCTCCAGTCGCAAACGTTCCATATTTTGAATGGAACGCGACAGAATGAACTGGATAAATAAGTTCTGTACCATCACTTTCTTTTTCTCTAAAATACTCAGACGCATTAGTAAATCCCGATGAGAAGTAAAAAAAACCTATGACACTTAAAAGCATATTTTCGTTTAACTTGATCATTGGATTGATCAATATATTCTACAGCCACTCTTCCTTCAATTGATGAAACAACAAATGCTTCGCCATTTGGAAAGAATTGAACACATCTTGTTTGATACTTTAATGGACTTTCTCGAACTTGTAGTGGATCCTTTAACTTTCTACTATCATATAAATATATTTTCCTAAAAAAACCAGTAAAAAAGTTTTTAGTTTGAAGAAGAAAATTACCGGTCTTTTGTTCCAACTAATATTTCATGTTTTAAAACATCCATTGCATACACACTGCTAGACAAGCACACTGTGTCTACGGCTCCATTTCCATAACTTCGAGCATCCCAGAGCTAAATTTTTCTGATTATTTTAAAATTAAAACTAAAACTCACCTTTACAGATGAATCCCATCCTCCAGAAACTACCAAACTACTAATTGGGTCAAACTCCATACACCTAACAGCTAAAGCATGAGACCCTAACTGAATTCCCCGACCAGATTCAATATCGACTAATTTTACATTGTGATCCACACCCCCACAAGCTACTTTATTGTACCCCTGAAAAAAAAACTAAGAATCTTACATTTTTTATAAATATTACCGAAAAAGTGCAACAGAGTAAACTTTTTCCATGGTTATACACCATTTTTTCATAAATATCTCCCAGTTTTCCAACTTCATAAACTCGAAGGCTTCCATCCCATCCAGACGCTGTTAAAAGACGAGATCCAGTTTCTTTTTGAAATTGTACTTTTGAAATTTGAACGAATTGTGGGAATGGAACTTTGAACTCATTGGGAGCAGCAACAATCGTGGCACCTTGGTATGACATTCTATAAATACAAATTTATTTTTCGTTAAAAATGTAAACTTGAACAAAAATTTGTAAACTGTGAGAATTTAAAATATTTGATATAAACGCTGAAAATTTGAAATTTAACTCGGCGAAGTTTCGTCAATTTAAATGTGTGCACTTGAAAATACACCAGACCTTACGCGCAAAAATTTTTAATTTTATTTTTTATTTCAAGATTTTACAGCAGAAGCTATAAAGTTGAACAATTCAACCACTTTCTAAAATTTAATTTTTTAAGGGAGAATAGAATATGAATCGTTCAATTTCTTTGCTTGCTCAATCATGTAATCGCCTAACGATTTATCGACGAATGCATCAATTTCATGCACCACCGACATCTTCAATATACCCTTCACTTCCACCACAAAAAAAAACTATAATTGAAGAAGGATTTCCTGATAATAGTTCTATTAATTTTCCAAATACTTCTTCACCAATTACTCTTCCTTCAAATAAAAATAATCTTCAAGTAAGCTTTACTGTTAATTTAAAAAAATTATTTAAATATTTAGGTTTACACTTTTCCGACGCTTCATCGTTCGGCAATATCATTGCCAGGACCAATAGTGACGGAAGTGATTGAAAAAGTAGCTCCAACTATTGAAAAAGAGTCGTTAATTGCTCCTGGACTGAAGAATAATTGTCCAATGTGGTTATCTCCAAGATTATTGACAATTCGTAGAAAGAAAATGAAAAAACACAAGAGAAGAAAACGCTTTGATCGCGATTATTTTAAATATCAAAAATATCATCGAGAAAAGAAGTTAAAGGCTGAAAGAGAGTTTCAGAAAAGAATGAAATCATTGCTCACCGAGCTTGAAGTATTTAATCCTGAACATTACGTCAAAGAAATTATTTCAATGTTTGAGTTTCTCCTTTTTATTAAAAAAAAGCAAAATTATTTCAGGGCTAACAAAGAATGGCAAGACGAATTAGCACCAACAGGCCGAAAACTTTACCCTCATTGGTCAAGATTTATGACAATTGAGCAGCTTTACGGGTTACCAAAAAGTGAATACATCGATAAAAGGTGAGTAAGAAATTTAAAATTTTTAAAAATATCCAAAATCTGTTTTCAGAGCTGGTATACCAACATCTGAAGATGCAGAGCAAATCAAAGCACTAAAAGAGAAATATGCAAAGCTGTATAGAAAAAAATAAAATCAGTAAATCATTTTGTTTAGTTCTTTTTTAATTGTTTTTTGTTTAAGTTTTTTAGATAAAGCAAACAAATGTTTTTTTCTTAGAATAATTCTATTGTTATTGTTGATCACATCATATTTTCAAAAGGAATTTAGTTGTTAAATTTTCGGAAAATAAACAATTTTTTCAAATCTACGCTTTTTGTGTGTTCAAAGTTCAACTTTTATTTTGTCACCTTTTTCTTTAAACAAAAATACTCAATAACTGTTGTACTAAACTTTAATTTAGAACTAATTTATTTATTTTTATAAATTTAGATTAAAATAAGTAAATAAGAACTTTAATAGTTTTAAATATTATGTCAAATTAAATTAAAATTTGATTTTTTAAAATTCTATTAAAAAAAAAAAGACTTTAATTTGTTTATTTTAAATTCAAAATGCCCTACAGTAAGAACAAATGTGACGTCATATTAAAAAAATGAGGGAAAAGTGAAATTAAAAAAAAGAAACATTAAATCAATTTTTATTAAGATTGATTAAATTTTATATCGACCTGTGTTTTCAAAAATAAATTAATATTTTTTATATCTCAAGATTGTCAAACTTTAAAAATAGCTTTACAGTAATTTTCTTTATTTTTATCAACCAATTACTGTAACAATCAAATTTTAGTAATTAATTGTTAACTCGAAAATATTTTAGTTAACATTCATATGTTGAATAAATTATTTAGGTTATAAACTTATTAAAAAATCAATTATTTACAGTAATCCTAATTGTATTTTTTTCACCAAGTTCACCCAATAATCACCATTGAAGTATATAAACCAGTCGTCCTATTGTTTTAACAAAACAAGTAATACAAAAAGCTTTTCATTTCTAATTCTCTTCTTACTTTCTTGTTCTATAATTTAGAGGCGGAGCATTGGCTAATTGCCAACATGATCTTAACATTTGGTCTATATCAAACGCGACATCGTAGTTGCGATCATTTTTTATCGTTAAAATGATTGAATGGGCGGAGCTTAATGTCTTCTTCTTCTTCTTCGTCGCCTTCTTCTTCTTCTTCTTCTTCTTCTTCTTAATTTATATAAATTCAAAAATTTTTTTGATATTTTGTTTCTTCTTAAAATATTGTTTCTATTCCAAATAATTCTGAAAATAAAAATGATCAGCATTATTCATCCATCTCGAGACACATTAGAATTTGTCTCATATTCGCGATTTTCAACATCAAGAATCCTTAAAAAATCATGGTAATTTTTTTATTCTTTTTTTTTAAACAAAAAAAAATTAAACTCAAAATTAAATAATTTTTTTTCCAGTGATTCTTACAATTCTTCATCATCGCCATCATCAGCGACTTCAACGTCTTCATAATTCATAAATTTTCATATTGAGAGACACAGTCGACTTTTCTTCGACTACGAAAACAATTTTCGACTTTTTTTGGTTGGAAATGCTTTAATTCAATTTCAACATCTTCCTACTTCATTTTAAGATTCAAGAATCTCAAAACTTAATTTTGATACTCAACTTTTTGTGCCAATAAATGATTTTTTTATTTCCAACTCGTTTTCACAAACTTGATTCATAAATTTGAAAAGGCAGATGTTGTTATTGAGTTAAAATTTTAATTTTATTTAAAGTTTTATAAAAATTTATTTTTTCAAAGCAACAATTTAACAAAAACAAATTTTAAAATTAACAAAAAAACAATAACAACAACGAAAAAGCTTTTCATCCTAAAATTTTCGCTTAATTTTTTGCTCAATTACAATTTCTTCTTGTTCAGAAGTCATGTTTTGATCAAGCAAAACATCAAAAGATCCCGTTCCTCCACGTGGTAATGCTCCAAGAACGATCCGGGCTGATGGTGAATTAACCAAATCTTCTTCTCCTGAATATGATGAAATCATGTGAGTTAAAATATTATAAATAAATATTAGTCATTTGGGTTCATTTAGTCACAAGCGTTTTTTGTTTAACGAAAATGAAAATATCTTGAAATAGTTTTCTATTTTTGTTGATCGAAATACGTCATGGGGACAATTTTCGTTCGTTTAGCCAATTTTTGGTTGACAAAGATATTTTTCTTTACATATTTCGTCAAAATAAGACTCATAAAAATACCAAATATGAATTCTTGAAATTGGAAACCTCAGTCTTCCTTCATACTGATAGGATAATTTATTTATCAAAAGAAGTCAAATAAAAATCAAAGGAAACTCAGTCAATGACGTATTTGTTTCTCGACTTTTGAAATGTACATCTTATCATTATTCATCTTTTAAACATTTTAAACCAAAAAATGTTGTATTTCCAATTATTTTAAAAATGTTTCCATGCGATAGTACACGTGAAATTCAGAACTTAGCGCAGGTTCAGATTTTGCCTATTTAAATTTTAATTAAAAAACTCGAAAGAAAAATCCTGAATTTGAATAAACTTTTACAAAAAGGAAGTCTTCATTTAATTTCCCCTCAAAATATGCTCATAAAAATTACAAAATACTGTAATTTTTGCAGTTGAAGAGACCAAAGAAAATCAAATCGTATCAAACGAAAATATTTCTTTTTCATCTTTCAAAAGAGACAGATTAATTAAAAAAAAGAAAACAAATATTTGAAGATAATCTAAATGATTTATAAAGTTCTTTTAAAGACCGATAATTTAAATTTAAAAAATCCTTTTGATTAATTCTCAGAATTACGCGAGGTTAGAATAAAAGAAAATAAAAATATGTTTTGAAGTTCGAGATATGAAATAATTTTTTTAGATTGATAGACATTTTTTAAATTATACTATTCATTACTCTTAATATTACATATTACTATTACTTAAAAACGACTAAATTTCTTGAGAAAACATAATAGTTGCCAATCATTCAACTAAAAATAAATCATGTTCATTTTTAAAAACACTTTATCGAAAAATCAATTTTCAAAAGACGGTGAACTCTTTGAACTTATTTCTCTCTATCCTTTTTTTTGTACGAAATCTTCAAAAGACGATTTTTTTTTTACAGATACCATTTACCAAAGAACATTGCTATTATTTTTGTTTCTTAATAAATAATAAACAAAATTATTTCCTTATTTATATCTTTGTTTTCACCCCTTACAATTAGCTTTAAATTTTTAAATAACTTCAGAAAAGTACAGTCTGTCATTAAATAATAATAATAAAATAATAAGTACATCAACAAAGTTACTGTAATTGAAAAAACTGTATTTTCTAAATTTTGGTTGTGATAACTCAAATTTAAAAAATAATTAACAAAAAAAAATAACAAGTTTTTATACATATGACGATCTTCTTTTAATGAGTTCACTTTATCAAAATTGTTCTCAAGTGTATTATTTTCTGTTCACGTGAAAAATCTAACAAGCCAGACTAATTTAATATTTGATGCCTTGTTTTGATCACAGTATTTGTATTGACAAATACCACGTGGCAATAGAACATTCTTTTTATAGAAAAATAGTTCCGCATGAAAAATTGTTAACCTTTTGAAAAAAGTGGTTGTTACTTGCATTACTTTAGTATATATTGATATAATTCATCCTATCGATAAATTTTACAGTAACTTCAGAGTGGTGAATTATTGTTTTTTTTTAACGTTTTTAAAAAGATAAAGCAGATATTTTATTTAGGTTTAAAATACATTAATTAAGTTATTCAGTTCATTTCTTAAAAGAATTCTGTTAATCTATCGATCATTTTTTTTCTTTTCTTTGTTACGATCAAAAAGATTGTCATATCAAGTCTCCCAACTATCAAAAATCATGTTTTTAATCTAACAACTATCATACCTTGCAAAAGTGCTTCACGAAGGAACGCCATCGTCGTTTCAAATGTCATTTTTTGAAGAGGTGATGAACTTGAGGACATTGCTCCTGAATGTTAATTTTGTGATTTTGATTAACTCAAAAAGAAAACCTCTATTAAACGGCGCTATTTGACCGGTAAATGTCATATGATCTGCAACTAACGACAAATGACGCTTAGAAACTTCGATTCCATATACTGCGAACACATTGTTCATTTCCTGAAAATAATGTGCCAATTTTTCGTGGAAAAAATTTGTTATTCTTGCTTTCCAATATTTTAAACAATGAGTATTTTCGGTAAAAATTTGTTCTGACCCAAAATTCAAACGATTTTGTTCCGTATTTATATCGATATTAAAATGTTTACTATATATATAATTATGCTTGACTTGTTTCATTTTTCCGGTGCGCCCAAATATTTTACCTTCAGATAGAAAAAGCATCACTAAGAGCACAATTTCGATCAATCATTATGTCTCAAAAATGATATTTAAATAGATTTAGAGTGACATAGACGATTGAGAAATACAGAACACATTCAATGACGTCGTGAGATCAGTTAAAGACGAACATACATACACATACACACTCCATTCACATAACATTATCACTATTCGAAAAGACGGTAAAGAAAAGGAAGAAAAAGAAGACAATTGATAGAGAAAACTCCTCCTTTTTTTTATTACCTATTTCTATACTATTTCGTCAAGTTTTAAACACTACTAAATATTGAGAAGTGAAAAGAAGAAAACATCTTAGTTCAATCATCTTTGTCAATTTAAAAATCAGAATGATACAAATAGAAGATGAAGAGGTACCAGGTGCCAAAAGAATCATACAGTGGACACGAGAAAAAATGTTCATGGGTGAACACCTTAGTGAGATGGGAAAACTTTATACTGTTTATTTTCGTCTATTTTTCTAAATTAAGCAACAATTGAAACTAAAAATAGCATTAGTATAAAATAAAAACTTATGATTGATATGAGGAAGTCTCGCTGGATACTACTATTGATCATTAAATTCTGTTTGATTGTTTAACAATTAACAATTTTGTCAACAATGTTACAACATTCACATGAGAATTTCTTTTTTAAAAAACATTGACCATTTGTTGATTAATAAACACACTTAAATGAAAAATTATTGTTAGTACTAAATCTTCCTGTTTCATTTATGTATTTTGAAGTTGTTAAAAACTTTAAGTTTGACTGTAAAAAAATAATAAAAATTACCGTCATAATTGCTTTGGCACACGCTTCAACACCATAGTTTATCAAAATTAGATTCAAATCGTTAGAATAAACTGAATTCACATCCAAAACGTCGGCATGTTTGAAAAACGCTGCTAGATTGACGCCTTGTGTTTGCAAGTAGATTATTTTTTTTCCATTTTTCTCTTCTTCTCGCTCAACACATCGCTCAATTCCAGGAGTTTGATGAACGATAAAAGATTCAACTTCACTAAAAATGTTAAGGTTTAAAAATTAAAAAAAATTATTAACTTTTCAACAATTGCTGCCACATCCATTTTTGTTTTATTTTTTAAAGGCAATTGGAAAACTACTTCACACCATTTATTTGATTTTAGATCATATGAATAAGAAGCCACTTCCTCGATTTTTTCGACAATCTTAAACGAAGAATGTTCGTGAATTAAAAAAAATGTTTGATTACTTGAATACGATTTTGATCCACAGTCTTGGATTTATTTTTAACTTCTTCATCAATTTCCTTCTCGGAATCAAAACCTTCATCTTTTTCATTGTCTCTATCGGAGTCCTAGAAAAACTTGTTTAAATATAGCTTTGATTTTTAAATTTACATCATCCTCATTTCTTATTGCTCCTGCTTCTTCTTCTTCTCCTTCATATTCTGCAGCTTCATCTCTATGTCGGTTGTACAATCTTCTCTCATCAGCGTCAGCTTCTTTTCCTCCATCAGCTTCTTCGTCTGAAGACTCACCATGATCGGGCCCTTGCCTGGATTAAAAAAATTGTTCGGTGGATTTAAATTCTTTTTAAACATACAATCCATGTCCTCTTTCATTTCTTTCCCCATCATAATCTGAGATACCAGCCGCTAAATTACCACGTCGCATACTGCTATGTGTCAATTGTTGATAATTAGTGATTTCCGCATATTTCTTCTTGATAGCTTGTGAAACACGAAGAATAAATCGTTGCTCAATCTTAATGAAACGATTGAATTAATTAGATAATGTTTTAATAAATACTTTGATTTTACCTCTTTCATAATTTTTGACCGTTTCAAATGGCGAGCTCCTTGTTCTCTTTTGTCATTCGCCAATATTTCAAGTCTCAAGCAATATCTTCGATGTGATAAACTGAATTTAACTTTAAATAATCAGATTATTTGAAACGAAATTATTACTTTCCGGATAAAGTGATGTTTTCCTCTAGACTAAACTGTTTCAAAACTTGTTTTAAATATATTGTATCTAATTCTCGTTTAATTTCATCAATTCTTTCTCTCGATGTTCCATCAATAACCGCAATTTGAGCACTTGGTGTAGCAATTTTTTTTGAAGCCGTCATTAAGATTTCTCGTAACCTCGGAATTCCAAGTGTTACGTTCATTTCTCCTCTTCCAGCAAAATGGAAAGTATTTAATGTCATTTGCGTTGACGGTTCACCAATTGATTGAGCTGCTAATAATCCAACATTCTCTCCTGGTTCGGCGTAACAGCGCATTGCTAAAATAATGTTTAAAAAACATTTCTGCGAAGTATGTATAATTAATTACCTTTCCAAAATAATGTTCTTCTTAACATATCTTTTTCATCTCCTTCTCTGTTACAGTAACTATGAATATCGTCTAACATTTTTTCTGGTAATGCACCCAATGTAGAAACTGGATTAAATGATTCATCAACAGCTTTTGGACATCTCTTTGGTACTCTTTTTTTATACTCTTCTCTTTCTTCTAAACTCAACTCGAACCACATTGCAACTATTTTTTTCTTGTTCACTCCGGCGTATTCCTCTGCAAAGTTGGTGAAAGCCGAACAATAGTCTTTTTTCGATTGAGTTTCTTCATTTTCCTTTCGTTTTTTCGTTTTTTTCTTCCAAGAATTAATTTTTTTATATCTTTTTTCAGTTTTCTGAACGCCGTATTCCGAATCAATTACATTCTCCGGCTTCGATGCCATTGTAAGAGCATTCAAATTATCCTCTAAAAATGGCATTGTTTTGGGGCTTAAAAATGTTGCTTTTGTGGTATCCATTCCATCTTCACCATACCGAAACTGTAGAATAATTAGTAAAACATTTTTACCAGGAAAAAATTTATTACTTGAATTACAGAACCATCGTGGTCTCTGACGGTCGAATCATAATGAACACGAATTCCTTCTAAATGCTTGATAATACATCTTTGCAAATATCCGGACCGGGATGTTTTTACAGCAGTATCAATAAGTCCCTGAAAAAAGAAAGATTCAAAATGAATTTTACTAACTTTTGTACTTCTCTTCCAGCCATTGTATGGAAAAAAAGTTCTTGTGGGTTCATTCCTGTTAAAAATCTTTGATCAATAAATCCACCAGCTCTTGGTGATGGATCGAATGCTTTAAATGATGGAAGCGTACGACCAGCAATTGTTACAGCCATTCTTTTTCCTTCAAGTTCGATTTGACCAAGACAACCCGAAATTTGAATAGCATTAACAGCAGAACCTTTTGCTCCAGATTGAATCATCAATTGCAAAGAATTTTGGGGAAAAGATTTTAACAATCCGGTTGGTACACAAGATTTTGTGATAGAATCGTTGTATTTTGAAATTCCTTGCTTCATTCCAAAATCCAACATCTTGACGTCAGTTCCTTGTCCTCTTGGATTACAATAGGTTGCTGCCAGTGTTCGTTTTATTTCAGCTTTTGATGCGTTATCTGACAACCCAAACGTAGTTTTGACTACTTGATCACCAATCGTTCTAGATTCCAAAACGGCTTCTTTTCTCTTTTGATTGGCTTTATCAACAACTAAGATATCAGCAACGCCAAGCGTAAAACCATGAAACTGAAAAGTATTATACACATATCTGTAAGTCTATAAAAATTTAAAACCTGCAAATATGTTGTGAAAAGCCTTGAGAAACATGATAACAGCATTACTCCACACCGATGGCCATATAATTCGAAAACACAATGAGCTAAACCAAATTGAGTTGCTCCAAAATGTGCTTTATCTAACACTCCAACTAAAAGCTGCCCTTGTCGAAAAACTACATGTGATTCACTCATATCAAAATTTGGGGGATTGTGTCCCTTGACAACCCAACACGATAATGGTGTTTTCGCCTTTCCATCCAAATTTATAAGAGGTTTTCCTTGCGGTGTACAATTTTTAACAATTGTAGAAATCACTTGTTTACCAGTCCACAATCTCTTGGGAAATATAATAGTTGGTGGAGGAATTTCAATTCGTTTTGAATATTGTCCAAATGACGACAGCACCAAATGCATAAAATCTTCTTTGTTCAAAAACTTATCACGAATGGTAAGTAAAACTCCTGAGACAACGTGATCTTGAATTAAACCAAGCAATGGAGTAGCATCTTTTGGGACCAAAAAATTCGATCCAACATTTGCTAAAAAAATTATTTTTAAAAAATATTTTATGATTTTAAAGTTCTACCTATTTCACGAACTTCTGTTTGGGCGATATGTGTTTGAACTAAATGACCGTTCATTTCATCTCCATCAAAATCAGCATTGTAAGCTTTGCAAGGCGCATAGTTCATTCTAAGTGCTCTTTGACCTGTCAAAACTTTTGCTCTATGTCCCAAAATTGACGGTTTGTGAAGTGAAGGTTGCCGATTCATCATTATCATATCACCATTTTTCATATGTCTCAAAACCTTCGATGTTGGTCTTAACGATTCTGATGTTGCAGGCATCAATTGTCTAGCTATTGCGTGTCTTCTTTTCGTTTCTTCTTCAAATGTTCCTAGAATTTGCTTTCTTCCTGATGGATCAATAACAAAATTAGCTCCTGGATGAACAATCGGTCCATTCCTAACAAGTTTTTTCATTTCTTTCAAATTAAATGTGTTGACTGGCTCAGTGAAGGTTAACTTTTTAGCAAAAATATCCGGAATTCCAATTTCATCAATATCTAAATATGGATCCGGTGTGATAACTGATCGGCACGCAAAATTAACACGTTTTCCCATCATATGCATTCTAAACAATCCTTGCTTCTTTTCAAGAATTTGTTTGATTCCAGCAATGTGTTCTTTATCGTTTTTATTGAGATCTTCGTCAAAAATAGCATTAACGCGAAGTTGTAGTTGTAAATATGCATCATGCATTTGAGCATTTATTGTTGTTCCGCGAACACGATTTGAAACCAATTCCAATAATTGGGAACTTTTATCTCCTTTGATAATAAGAGCAATAGCCTAACAAAATAATTTTTATGGATTTAGAAAACAAATCGCTATATACCGAAATTGTTTCGGAGGCTTCGAGAACTCTTCGAAGATTTAAAGTTTGAGGATCTTCATACTTCTCTCCTTTAAAAACTCGAATTGGACGGAATTTCTTGGGTGGAACTAAAACTCTCTCGAGAAATAGTCCATCTAATGGGCAAATATCAGAATTTTGTTGAACATCGTCCACTAACATTGGAAATATTTTTAGCAAAAACTTTCCATCATTTTTAAATACCATTCGGAAATGTTCGCGAACTTCCGCTCCTCTCCATGCAAGCTAAATAAAAATTAATAAAAGATTTTTTTAATAAAAAAAACAAACCTTATCACACTCTCCATTTTGAACATTCTTCATTTGCATATCGAGACTTCCCTTTTCCAAATCAATAAAGCTGCTTACTTTTGAATTAGATTTTTTTTCATCTTCATCAGAACTGATTTCTTCATCAGAATGAAACTCAGTAGAAATAACTTGTTTTTTAGATAAAGTTTTTTTTGAAAAATCCAGAAGTATGCAACGAGCGCCGTCATTTCTAAGAACACCATTACTTCTTTTACAAAGAGGACATTTTTGCAGATGTTTGAACTGAAAATTTTGAAAACGTTTTTAATTTAAAACATTTAATTATACCAAGTTGTTTTTTAAAAAACTTTGAATAATTTCTTTTTTTATTTGAACACTATTTTTTGTTGGTGTGATATTTTGATTTTTCAACTCTAGCAATGGTGTTCCGCTAAGCTTTGCTATATTTTCACCAAGTATTAAATCAAACTCTTCCTCACTGTGGTTGTTCAGATCTCCTTAAATTCAAATTTGATCCCATAAATTAAAAAAATATAAAACCATTTCTAAAGAAGTCTTCTAAAAGTTTTTCAATGTCTAAAGCAAAATGTTCTACGCCAAGTTCGAAACACTTAAGTTGAGCTAATAATATCTTAGCTTGCACTCCGTCTGATTTGCAAGTAAATCGATGGCACTGTACACAAGTTCCTTTCAAAAGCTGAAAAAAAAATTTTATTTTCAGCTACTTGAAATTATCTAACATCGTATGTGAATTTGAAAAGTAATGGATTGAAAACTGGAACCGATAGCTGAATATGACCCAGGTGACCAGGACAATGTCTATCATACTGACTACACGTTAAACATTTGTCAAAGTTATCACTGGGACCCATAAGAGAATCATAGAGCCCTCCTTGAATGGGATGACCAACCTGAATTAAAAATGTTATGCAAATATATAAATATTTTAAAACTGTAACCTCATCAAATGTTTTTGTTTGGGTGATTTTTAGAACACTTAATTTATCAATTTCGTGTGGAAAATAGTTTCGTAAGCCGAAACGAGAAAATTGCATGTATGGCTCTTCGCCATTTTTGACAAACCAATCCATTAAAATAGGTTTTTTTTTCTGTAATAAAAAAACACTCAAGAAATTGAAAGCTGATCTAATCAACAACAACTGAATAGGATTTGTAAAATTAAAAGAAGAACATAGTTTATGCATTTGCAAGTCACCGTGTTTACGTAGAAAACGTTTTGATTGACGGTAAAATGTGTTTTTTTTTCCCAGTAGGGCGCACTTACAACATCAAAAACACTTTTAGGTCTAAAAAAACTTTTTTTTTAATTAGAAAAATGTTTTTTTTTAAATTGAAATTCCAAAAATAAAACAAAGAAATGCATAAGTAATTTAAAATGAACTTTAAAAAAAAAATAATAAAATTAAATCGTAAGCAAATAAAACGATTTTTACGAGAATAATTTAAATTGTTCAATAAAATAAATTTGTGGTTTAACTTTGTTTCTATTTTAAAAAGTTTTACCCAAAGAAAAGAGAACGAGTAAAAAATTTCTATGAGAATTAATTTAACCAAGATGTGGAGTTGGATTCTGGGTCAAGAAAAACGCACGACATATGGTGGAAAATGTTGAAGAACATGGGGATAGACTTGCCGTTTTGAAGTTGATAACGGGATCTACTAAGATTGCTATCATAAACGCTTATGCTCCAACAACAAAAGCCACCGAAAAAGACATCGATCAGCTCTATAAACTCATCCATAAAGTTTATAGAAGTATACCCGAATCGTGGATAAAAATTATTTGCGGTGACTTCAATGCTGCAATCGGAAAAACCACATCGGAAGATCATCCAGTTGTTGGAAGATACGGAATAAAAAGCGTCGACAGAAATGAAAATGGAGATGCGCTGTTGAATTTCGCCAGCCTCTTACGTCTTTCGATTCTGAACACTCATTTTAAGAAAAATCGCAAAGATTACTGGACTTGGAGGAACGAAAATTGTAGAAATGGTGTAATCACTTCAATGATTGACTTTATTCTCATCAAATGGTCAAGAAGATTCATAATAAAAAACATTGACACATTCAATTCCAAGTTCGATCTATCAGATCACAGAATGGTACGGGCTGAAATATATACATCCAACGCAAAACTCAGGAAATCAACAAGGAAACCTAAACCCAATGAGGAAGGGAGAACGAAACTTGACAAATCGAGATTTGCCACTGCTCTGGAAAATTCTGTAGAGATGAATGTTAGCGATTATGAAACCTTGATCAAGACGCTGAAAAATTGCGCCAAAAACTCTTCGGATCCAGTACCGAAGCAATCCAAAATTAGCGAAGTAACTATGAAACTTCTCGCGGATCGAAAACGCATCTTAAACGCGAAGGATAGCTCATTAGAAGAAAGAAAGACGATATCGAAGGAGGCGAGGTTATCGATGAAAAGAGATGTTGAAAAGTGGAAATGTGAAATCATCAATAGAGCTGTTGGAAAAAGAAGAAGCATTAAGAAAACATATCGAAGAATTAACGAAAAGTCCGAATTGTTTGGAAAATTGAAATTAGCCAACGGCATCACAACAACGAATCGCTCTAAAATTCGGGAAGAAGTTCAAAAGCACTTCTCTGAACAATTCCGGAATCCAGGCCAAGCGACACAAAAATTGGACTACAGACCAAGGAATCCTCTTCCAATTATGACAGAAGAAGTGAAATTGGCAATAAAACGGCTAAAACCAAAGTCAGCAATGGGTCTGGACAAAGTCAGTGTAGACATGTTGAAATTTGGTGGTGATCACCTGCATCGAAACTTGACTAGATGTTTCAATAAAACAATTGAAAACGGCGCAATACCAGAAGATTGGAACAAGATTCGGTTGAAACTATTGGAAAAGAAGAAAAACCCTGAGTGTCTAAAAGATATTCGGCCAATTTCAATATTATCAATTCCTGGAAAAATATTCACAAAAATTTTAACTAAACGGATGATGAAACGGTCAGAGGAATACCTCGATGAGAGTCAAAATGGATTTCGCCCAGGAAGATCCTGCTCTGAAAACCTTCAGTCCATCACATGTCTGTGGGAAAAATGTCACGAATTCGAAATTCCGTTGGTACTCACTTTTATCGATTATCGAGCTGCTTTTGACTCTATCCTATGGAACTCTGTTGAGGAAGGAGTATTGGAATCAGGCTTTGAGCCTCAGTACATGGAAGCAGTAAAAAGATGCAACGAGATTGGAACTGGTGAAGTCGATGTTTTTGGCAAGAAATTGGAGATAAAAATGGAACGAGGAGTACGACAAGGCGATTCTTCTTCGCCAGCACTCTTTGCGATTGCCCTCCACAAATTACTCAACGAAGCTGATCCATTACCCGAAAACGATGATGAAAACAATTTTGGAATCCGAGTCAATGGGCAGTATATATCAAGACTCTTATTCGCAGACGACGTAGTTCTAATCGACAGAAATCCAAAAGAAGCATCAAGCAGAGCTTCGAAAATTGCCAAGATTTGCGAAAAAGCGGGACTTCATTTCAACACTACTAAATCAAAAGTTCTTCGAAATGACTCTGTAAATCCCTCAAAGGTACGAGTAAATGGAATTCCTTTGGAAGACGTCGATCAGATCAAATACCTTGGAAGAATTTTTCGGAAAGACGGTTTATTGGATTCTGAAATAAGTAATCGAATAAGAGCTGGATGGGCAGCATATCACGGAATTGCTTCGGCGATCATGGATATCGATGAAAAAAATAAAAACCATTTCTTGAAATCGAGCGTTCTGGCTGCCATAACTTATGGATGCGAAACTTGGAACACAAAAATTGCTGATGTCAGAAGAATTCAGAGGACCATCTCTTATATCTGGGACAAAGCTGCAGCTGGAAAACCACCTAATGTCGAAGCCTTCATAATGAAGATAAAAATGCGCTGGGCAGGACACGTAATTAGACTTCCAGTGGAACGAATATGCAGAATCTTGACGATTTGGGAATATCCAAGTGGTGTAAAGAGGAGAAAAGGAAGACCAAGAAAGAGATGATTGAAAGCATCGATGAAAATCGGAACACACAATGTACGATCCTTAGTCGATGAATCAAGAAGAGACAGTGAAAACATGGCGGCAAATCACTCAAGATGTTTAGTTGTTGCACTACAAGAAACTCGAATACACAAACAGCAATCCGTAATTACCGACGATGGGAATGAATTCATTTTTTGTTCCATGACACAAAAACGAGTTGCTGGAGTTGGATTCTGGGTCAAGAAAAACGCACGACATATGGTGGAAAATGTTGAAGAATATGGGGATAGACTTGCCGTTCTGAAGTTGAAAACGGGATCTACTAAGATTGCTATCATAAACGCTTATGCTCCAACAACAAAAGCCACCGAAAAAGACATCGATCAGTTCTATAAACTCATCCATAAAGTTTATAGAAGTATACCCGAATCGTGGATAAAAATTATTAGTCAAAATTAGCGAAGTAACTATGAAACTTCTCGCAGATCGAAAACGCATCTTAAACGCGAAGGATAGCTCATTAGAAGAAAGAAAGACGATATCGAAGGAGGCGAGGTTATTATTTTATATAGAGCCGTTGCGATATTCAGGAGCCGTTGCGATATTCAGAGCCGTTGCGATATTCAGAGCCGTTGCGATATTCACCTCCCCGTGGTGCGGCTTGGAAACCCTTAGTTGGCATGTGTTTAATCGTCGAAGCAAAGCAACAACAACAACTCTGGGGCTAAAAGAATATCAAATCCCATGTTCATAATCCAAAAGACGAACGAGGATATGAACAACCATGTTCGGGCTGGAAACCCGCGATCTGGCATGGGAATCAAATTTCCAAAAGATGTAAAGAAAATAATAAAAGAACCGATGGGATTAACGCCGGTGAACAAACTTCGAAGGGGCCAAGGCATTCGCTCTCAGAAGTCACCGGTTGCCGATGGAATGCCACTGGCCAATGTACAGCCGCAGTCACAGTCAATTCTAAAGCCAATTCGAAAGCATCGATGAAAATCGGAACACACAATGTACGATCCTTAGTCGATGAATCAAGAAGAGACAGTGAAAACATGGCGGCAAATCACTCAAGATGTTTAGTTGTTGCACTACAAGAAACTCGAATACACAAACAGCAATCCGTAATTACCGACGATGGGAATGAATTCATTTTTTGTTCCATGACACAAAAACGAGTTGCTGGAGTTGGATTCTGGGTCAAGAAAAACGCACGACATATGGTGGAAAATGTTGAAGAATATGGGGATAGACTTGCCGTTCTGAAGTTGAAAACGGGATCTACTAAGATTGCTATCATAAACGCTTATGCTCCAACAACAAAAGCCACCGAAAAAGACATCGATCAGTTCTATAAACTCATCCATAAAGTTTATAGAAGTATACCCGAATCGTGGATAAAAATTATTTGCGGTGACTTCAATGCTGCAATCGGAAAAACCACATCGGAAGATCATCCAGTTGTTGGAAGATACGGAATAAAAAGCGTCGACAGAAATGAAAATGGAGATGCGCTGTTGAATTTCGCCAGCCTCTTACGTCTTTCGATTCTGAACACGCATTTTAAGAAAAATCGCAAAGATTACTGGACTTGGAGGAACGAAAATTGTAGAAATGGTGTAATCACTTCAATGATTGACTTTATTCTCATCAAATGGTCAAGAAGATTCATAATAAAAAACATTGACACATTCAATTCCAAGTTCGATCTATCAGATCACAGAATGGTACGGGCTGAAATATATACATCCAACGCAAAACTCAGGAAATCAACAAGGAAACCTAAACCCAATGAGGAAGGGAGAACGAAACTTGACAAATCGAGATTTGCCACTGCTCTGGAAAATTCTGTAGAGATGAATGTTAGCGATTATGAAACCTTGATCAAGACGCTGAAAAATTGCGCCAAAAACTCTTCGGATCCAGTACCGAAGCAATCCAAAATTAGCGAAGTAACTATGAAACTTCTCGCGGATCGAAAACGCATCTTAAACGCGAAGGATAGCTCATTAGAAGAAAGAAAGACGATATCGAAGGAGGCGAGGTTATCGATGAAAAGAGATGTTGAAAAGTGGAAATGTGAAATCATCAATAGAGCTGTTGGAAAAAGAAGAAGCATCAAGAAAACATATCGAAGAATTAACGAAAAGTCCGAATTGTTTGGAAAATTGAAATTAGCCAACGGCATCACAACAACGAACCGCTCGAAAATTCGGGAAGAAGTTCAGAAGCACTACTCTGAACAATTCCGGAATCCAGGCCAAGCGACACAAAAATTGGACTACAGACCAAGGAATCCTCTTCCAATTATGACAGAAGAAGTGAAATTGGCAATAAAACGGCTAAAACCAAAGTCAGCAATGGGTCTGGACAAAGTCAGTGTAGACATGTTGAAATTTGGTGGTGATCACCTGCATCGAAACTTGACTAGATGTTTCAATAAAACAATTGAAAACGGCGCAATACCAGAAGATTGGAACAAGATTCGGTTGAAACTATTGGAAAAGAAGAAAAACCCTGAGTGTCTAAAAGATATTCGGCCAATTTCAATATTATCAATTCCTGGAAAAATATTCACAAAAATTTTAACTAAACGGATGATGAAACGGTCAGAGGAATACCTCGATGAGAGTCAAAATGGATTTCGCCCAGGAAGATCCTGCTCTGAAAACCTTCAGTCCATCACATGTCTGTGGGAAAAATGTCACGAATTCGAAATTCCGTTGGTACTCACTTTTATCGATTATCGAGCTGCTTTTGACTCTATCCTATGGAACTCTGTTGAGGAAGGAGTATTGGAATCAGGCTTTGAGCCTCAGTACATGGAAGCAGTAAAAAGATGCAACGAGATTGGAACTGGTGAAGTCGATGTTTTTGGCAAGAAATTGGAGATAAAAATGGAACGAGGAGTACGACAAGGCGATTCTTCTTCGCCAGCACTCTTTGCGATTGCCCTCCACAAATTACTCAACGAAGCTGATCCATTACCCGAAAACGATGATGAAAACAATTTTGGAATCCGAGTCAATGGGCAGTATATATCAAGACTCTTATTCGCAGACGACGTAGTTCTAATCGACAGAAATCCAAAAGAAGCATCAAGCAGAGCTTCGAAAATTGCCAAGATTTGCGAAAAAGCGGGACTTCATTTCAACACTACTAAATCAAAAGTTCTTCGAAATGACTCTGTAAATCCCTCAAAGGTACGAGTAAATGGAATTCCTTTGGAAGACGTCGATCAGATCAAATACCTTGGAAGAATTTTTCGGAAAGACGGTTTATTGGATTCTGAAATAAGTAATCGAATAAGAGCTGGATGGGCAGCATATCACGGAATTGCTTCGGCGATCATGGATATCGATGAAAAAAATAAAAACCATTTCTTGAAATCGAGCGTTCTGGCTGCCATAACTTATGGATGCGAAACTTGGAACACAAAAATTGCTGATGTCAGAAGAATTCAGAGGACCATCTCTTATATCTGGGACAAAGCTGCAGCTGGAAAACCACCTAATGTCGAAGCCTTCATAATGAAGATAAAAATGCGCTGGGCAGGACACGTAATTAGACTTCCAGTGGAACGAATATGCAGAATCTTGACGATTTGGGAATATCCAAGTGGTGTAAAGAGGAGAAAAGGAAGACCAAGAAAGAGATGGTCAGATGATATCCAAAATGAAGTCAAAGTGCATCAACATAACATCAATGTTCAAGGCCTCGGGGGAGGCGGAAGAAGAAGGATCGGGATAATAGCCAGCAAAGTGCCCTGGTCACGAATGGCAAGATCTCGAAGTTCCTGGAAACATCTAGTCCACAGCTACACGCTCGAATAATGGACTATCAAAGTATCAAAGTAAGTAAAGTTTTACCCAAAGAAAAGAGAACGAGTAAAAAATTTCTATGAGAATTAATTTAACCAAGATGTGGTTATTTGTTAACCGCAATAAAATATTTTAATTTTTCAGTAATAATTACAGAAATAACATGAATTGAGAAGGCAGGAATCAACGCAGAAAAAAAAATGGATTAAAAAAAATCTTTAATTCACATTTGCACCCAAAATTTTATGAATATGTATTAATGGGTTCATTATTGGTTTATTAATACAGAAGAACATTTTATTTTATACATTTTCAAAAAAAGGTAAATCAATTTAAAATTTTTCATGTTATTATAAATAACATTTTGATTTAATTTACAGTAATTACGATAGAAATCTTAAAAATATTCAATAAATAAATTAAAACTGACTTGTGTGCAATTTATCGTTGAAGTTGTTGCAGATCAATTTGAAATTTGTAAATCGTGATGATTTTGGTTTTTTTTATCTTCATTTCATATTTTTACAAAAATGAACCATGACTGTAAGTATTTTGATAAAATTGCACATTTATGATATATTTCTTTAGTTATTTCTTTTTAAATCAAAAAATCCTGATTTTTAAAAATAAATCTTTTTATTGTTGAAATAAAAATAACCGATTTACTTTAATTGTCATTTGCTTTAAAAAAACATGTCCAATTACGTTTTTTTTTAACTTGATTATCGAACATTTAAAAGAAAAATATTTCTTATCGTCTCAATAGCAACACTAATTGTACTTTGTACACCTGCTGCCTCATCACATTCAATTTCTTCTCAAAATACTCAAAATAATCTCAAAGTTCTTTTTTCTTTCTTTCTTTCTTTTTTCTTTTTTTTCGTGATTTTAATTTGTAGATTTATCAAACATTGAACACATCATATTTTGTTCTCTTTTCTCAAATTAATATTTTCAATCAATTAATTTGACAACGTCCACATTTCAGTGTTTTTTGTCGCCGTTTGTGTCTAAAAATTAATAATTTCATTTTTTATTTGACAGTTTTTTTGCTCAATTTATTAAAAAAACCCCCAATTAAACTTTAAAGCAGTAAATTGATTTTTCTTTTCGAAAACTTTAAGTTTAGTTAATTCTTTTTTCTTCCTCTCTCTCTTCCTCTCTCTCTCTCTCTCTCTCTCTATGTTTATTTGTCTTCTTTGTTTTCAATTTCTTCCATTCTCATATTATTCATATTATTATCATGACATTCATTCAATATTTTTTGTTTTTGTTCTATTACTTGTGTTCCTTTTTGTTTTGTAATCAGAGATCAATTTGAATTTTATTAGTTTGTATATAGTTTACTCTCTGAACACAGTTTATTTGTTGTTACAAAAAATTTGGCATTGTTGTAAATGAGAACAACTGCCATTATTTTTTATTTTTGTTTGTATTTAGTTTCGGGTTGCAAAAGAAAAACTAAGTAATTTAAAAGATTTGAGAATTGTTCACTTTTTAAATTCCATTTGTGTTCTTCCCCTTAAATGAAATTACTTTTAAATTTAAAAATTAATTCATTTATCAAACTTTTTATCATTTTTTATATGCACAAAATTTTCATTTTTTCATTAATGGCAATAATTTTTTGCTGTTTATTTCGAAGTAAAAACTAATCTTTTTTATATTTGTTTAAAAAATATTAAATGTAGGTTCAACATGTTATTCAAAGTGTTCTGCTTTTTGCTGATGTAATCAGTAATTATTGTTGTAAACATTCAATCAAAATCTCAGCACTTTATATGTTGAACTACGATCGCCTTTATTGAAATCAAATGTGCCTAGGTTTATACATTTTTACAAGGTATGCACAAAAAATGTTGATTTTAGTTTTCACTGAAATAGTTTACCTTTTTAAAACATTCTCTTTTTTTTCAAAAAAATTGAGTTTGACTTTTCCATTTTCTCTTTTTTATAAATAGCACATGGAATGTTTAATTTTCTAGTTTTCTAGCCAGATTTGTTGTTTTTATCAAATTAAGAATCAAATGAAAAAAAATAATGAAAGCTATAAAATTAAATATAACCATGATAAATTTCATCAATGATAGATTTAAGTACATTTTAATGCAGAAATGTTTGAAAGTTAAAATTAATTATTTACTTTTCTTTATTTTGATCAATCAAATTAATTTTTTTATATTTTTTAAAAACATTTTTCGTTTTGCATCTAAATTGAATAACGATTTTAGATATAGATTAATTTAAAAAAAGCGATGATCTAAAGAAAGTCCAAGGTTGTTTCTAGTTAATTATATTTTGTTAACCTAATAGATACCAAAGTGACGATGGAATAGGGTCGATATTGATAAAAGCATGTGTTGTTATTCATTTAAAAATTATTTTTCTTTTCGTTTTTACTTTATTTATCATCTAGAAACACTGTTTTCATTCAATTAAATTTATAGAAGTGAAATATTTCTGTGTAAATAAGAACAAATTCGAAATGTTGTCCAGAATGTCTTATTAACCGGCTAAAAATCAGTTTTCTTAATACAAATAATACAACTAAATTTTTAAAACTTGAGCAAAACTCAATTTTCTATTCTAAAAATGGATTAGAAATGGCGTAAAATTCTTTTTAAAGTTTTTTTTTTCAATTTTTCAAAATTTTAGTTAATTAAACTTCTACTTGCCCTCTACACAAAAAAATTGTACTTTTGTTTTTTTTTCAAAAAAAAACCAAGATTTTTATCGTTACGCTTTTCTAATTTAAAAAAAACAAATAACTTTTAGATGACCTACGATTTGTCTCGCTTGGCTCAAGACATTCCTGAAGATAAACCGGAATCATCTCAAAAATTTGACGTTTCGTAAGTTTTTATGAAAAACTTTAAATTTTTTGCTAAAAAAGAGTAAATTATTTTGAGAAAATAATCAATAAAAATTGAAAGCAATTTATTTAACTTTGAAATACGAATACTCGTTTTGTTTCAGAGTATCGGATCAAAATGGAAATGCAAGCGGATTTGAAAAAAACAATCAAAGAAAGAAATACTCGCTAAGTCGCTGCTCATCAATTGATTCAATTTCAGCCGAAACTTTGGTAGCAGATTGTTTTTCAGATGAACTGGATAAATTAAGCACTGCGTTAAGTGAGGTAGAAAACTTTTTTCACATTAAAAAAGCATTTTTCAATAATTAAAGCTTCACATTTTAGTTTAAAAAAAAGGGTTTCAATTCAATTAATGGAAATTTTTTATTTATTTTATTTTATTTTAAAGTTGCAACAAACAACAACAATATTTATTGTAAATTTATCTCAAACTGCAGATAGATCATTGTATTTTTGTTATCAATAACACAAAAATCAACAGTGCAGTTGATATTCGTTGCTTTATTTTATTTATTTAATGATTGAAGTTTAATTCATTTCATTGAAATTTTCAATTCGAAACTGTTTTGAACGTTAAACGTCTTTGCTATTCTTTCAACTCGTTTTTTCAAAAAAAATGTTATTTTATTATTTTACAAGGATTTCACATAATTATTTTCTAAAGGTTTATCATATCAGAACCCTATTTAATAAAATTAGCAAATTAAAACCAAACTTTAAAAAAAAATTGTTTGTTTTTTTACATTTTAAAATACATATATGCACAAGTGTTGAAAACAATTAAATTATTTTATCTTAAATATTCCAGGTATCGTCAGAAGGAAAGAAAGAATCATCAACTTCATTAATCAACGATATGATTCAAGCACAATTAGCATTATGGACATGCGCATTCTCACTACTGTATTTGTATGCTTGGGTACAGCACAGAAAAAAATTCCTACTCAGCATTGTAAAATTATTGATAAATAATGTTTAAATAAACAAAATTAAATATTTACAGTTCATAGTTGTTCCGGTTACATTCACATTAACATGTATGATGTCTTGGTTGCTTGGAATAATTGTAATAATTGGGCGAGTTTTCTCAACACCAGTTGATTACAAACATTATTTTGACTTATCTCGACACGGTGGATTAGATTTTGGTTTGTTCAAGTTAAAAAAAAACAGGAAAAACTAGAATAAAGAATTTAGATCGTAATTTTGTGAGAGAATCGTTTAGACAACGAAGTCTTTCAGGAGCTTCGTCAGTGTCGTGTCAGGATGAATCTGGATTACCAAAACCATTATGTAGAAGACATAGCAGCTCATTGGCGTAAGTTCCAACAATTATTTTTAATATGAATTAAGTAAACGAAACTTCAGTTCATTGTGTAGTCGTCCAGCATCTGTTAATCGAAAACTTTCCTATGTTTATTCTCATTATTCTAATGCTGATGAAGATACACTATAATACCAGTTATCGTTTATTATTTTATTTTAAAAAAATCTAGCCATCATGATAAAAACAGATTATTTTTAGCCAAGCGGGTAAACTATTGAAAAAATATAAAAATTGTTAAACTAACGGTATTTATAATATTTTTTTAAAACATGTTGTTGAAAATTGTGTTCTTATATGTACATTGATTGGCATATTATTCTCAATATTCGTGTAAATAAATTAATTTATAAATGAGTTTATTAAACATTAAAAAAAAGTGAATTTAAAAATTTAACAGAAATTAATATCACAAAACGCAACCGTTTCAAGTTTGGAGCCCTAAACAATTTATCATCTAACTAAATTTAAGAACATAATATACAAGAATAAAGTTTTCTTTTTTAAATTGCTTTTTGAGTTTTAAAAGACAAATAGGAATTCCAAAAAAAGGCAACAATTTGAATAACAATAACACGATAATTAAGTGGAACAAAATAAAAATTACATAATTGAACAGCTGGCCAGATTCGCAAACTTGAAGTGTAAACATCATACCAATCATTTTTCATTTTTTCAACTGAATCTTTAAATGAAAAACCTTCAAGAAGGCGGAGATTCAATAATATTATTCCATTAAATGAAGGACTGAAAAATAATTGATCAAAAAACATCCGACGGGCAACCAAAACATGGCGATTTGAATGTTGAATTCGTTCCAAAACTCGAAACCAAACATTAAGTGGAGGAGCT
The DNA here is from genome assembly GCA_963572285.1 of Caenorhabditis drosophilae. Classification (NCBI taxonomy): domain Eukaryota; kingdom Metazoa; phylum Nematoda; class Chromadorea; order Rhabditida; family Rhabditidae; genus Caenorhabditis; species Caenorhabditis drosophilae. The sequence continues at coordinate 4,338,321 of OY751561.1, read as the reverse complement.
ATGAAGATGGAAGCTAAAGCAGCAAACCGTGCAGTTCGCAATTTATCCCATTTTGCTTGACCCGTTAAATATTGAGTAAACATATCACCAGCCCCGCTAACTGTTCCACTGATAATCATTTGTGTAGCAAGAGGACGACGTGCCAAAATTTTGTTAAATGAATTTAGCACACACATTCTGAAATTTCCACAATTTAGTGAATAGAAAGTGCTTTAAAATAAACCAAAATTGAAAAAAAAAAATTCCATTTAATTATCGAACTTATTAATAACTTTGAGCATAGAAAACATGAAAAAAAAGAATGTGTTGACGATATTACGCTATCACTTATTAGAACATAGTTTAGCAATGAGAATTAAAAAAATTTAAATTTTAATCGTATTCTATAACTTTTAAATCAACAAAAAGTTAATAAAACAACTATTCTAAAGTTTAAAACAGTTAAGTTATATTTTTTCAATTAAAAAAATTCATATCACATTTTCATTTTATTTTATTTTTCGGTGTTTTAGGGATATGCAGATGCAAAATAAATATGCATTGGTGTGTTCGCGCGAGTATCAGTTTTTTTACAACCATGCTCGTAAACAGAAATAAAGAATAAACGAAAAAAAAAACGCAAAAGAAAATAAAAAAAGACGCTTCGAAAAAGACAGAAAGGTCGTTTGATAAAACATAAATGGTTGTGATGTCTGTGATCTTTTTCATAATTTTATTCAATGTTGTAAAAATCTTTAAGCCCCGTATATGTCGGCATAATATTAAATTTAAATTTAAATTTTACTTCAATTTTTTAAATTAAAATGTGATTTTGTAATTTTGTTGATTCATTCCACATGTTTTCTCAATTTATTGTTTTTCTATTTCTTCATCTCTTCGAGAAACTCACATTTCTCTTTTATTACCCCTCGCCCGCTCCCACTCCTCTTTTTCGTTTTATTCTTCTTCTTCTTCTTCTCGTGTTTCAACCTTTAACGCAAATTCTGACCTTCGATTAAAATATTCTATTCAGTTTTTTAAATGTTTAAACTATCTTTTACTTTTTTCAGATTGAAATCCGAATGAACGGTGCAGTTATTGAAAATCTCAGCAATCGGAAATTGTTTGGAATTTTAATAATACTATTATGTCTGCAAGTATTTTTTTTCATCGTAGGAGCCTGGTATGGTAGGTTTTTCCTAAACATTTGTAAAATTTTAAAAAACAAAAATGTTAAGCTCCGTCTCCATCAAGTTTTATGGAGTTCGAAATGATAAAATGTCATGATTCATCAAGAGGAACAAGTAATCAATGGTTTCATAAAGATGTAAGTTGTTCGTTATTAGTTTATTCTCACGTTTAAATTATATTTTTCAATTAAGAATTGTAAATTAATTGATAATTTATCCGAATTCACACCATCATCATTTGATATGAGAGAAATTGTTTTTGTTGCAAAAATGCCTCATACCAGAGATAGCATCGAACTCGAGTACTCACCGTGGTTTCAATTTTTACTTGGCGTTTTACATGTCGATGTTGAGTATAGCGAACATTTTAAATATGGTAAATAAAAAAATTAAAATTTTCATGTGGGTTTATTTTCAGTTGACCACGCTCCTTTATCTTTAGAAGTTCGAATGGGTTACCGAACTAAAAACTCAAATAAAAATGAATGGAAAGAGTTAAGTGAAACGAATGTTTCAAGAATTTTAGAATGTTCAATCAAAGAAGAAAATGTAAAAAATTCTATAATTAAAGCAAAAGAGTTTGAGTTTTTAGAAAAAAGAAGGACATTCTTATGATTGCGATATGATGGATCTCTTTGAATTCGGATCTAGTAGTTATCCGTTTTATTTAATAAATATTCGAATCCCGATTAATCAATCGGCCTGTCGGTGAGAACTATTTTCTAATATTTTTTTAATTGAAATAAATACTTTAGATACAATCCAAAAAGTCCAAATTGTCAAATCGGAAAAATAACTGAACTGAGACTCATTGTAAGTTTTTATTTTAAAAAGTCGATAGAAAAGTAATATTTTTTTAGGAAATTCATCAAAATGGTGGTTTTACGCTAGTTTGGTTATGGATGAAAACAATTTTAACACCAATCGTGATTTTCAGTCTCGTCTGGTATTGGAAAAGAGTAAGAAACTGTTTTAATTATCTTTTAAAAATTAAAAAAAATTTCAGATTAATCAATTACCAAGAAAACCACTTTTATTAGAAAAATCAATTTTAGCATTAGGGTTATCATTGGCCATTCTCGATTGTAATTTAGAAATTTAAAAAAAAAAAACTTTAAATATTTGTTTTCAGTTCCAATTGAATGGATTTCTTTAACTCTTCGTGCACCTTTTCTTCTATTAGTTTCAGATTTAAGACAAGGTTTATTTTATACAATTTTATTTTCATTTTGGCTTATTTTTGCTGGAGAACATTTGATTGATGACACAACACGGAATAATATTGTAAGAGTTTGGAAATCTTTTATATAATTATTCAAGTTCAGTAAAATGAAATACTAATTTATTTCATATTTTTCAGATGTCATATCGTTTTAATTTATCCTTCATTATCATATCATCTGGGGCTCTTCTTGTTTATGATTTAATTGAACGTGGAGTTCAACTTTATGATCCATTTTATAGTGTTTGGGCATCTGAAAGCAGCGCTAATTTTGCGTATTTTGCAATTTTCGTTGGAGCTTTAGGAACTGCTGTTTACTTTGTATTTTTGATATTCAAAATTTTTAAAGTGTGGACAACAATTAAACAAAAAAGAGCTGCACAATTATATCAAACATGTGAAAACCGAAGATTGAAGGTAAATTACATCATATTTGAAAGAAATTTATTTTTTATTTTAGGTTGAAGGAATCATTTATCGTTTTAAATTTTTGATGCTTTTTACATTATTATGTGCAGCATTCACAATAACTGCTTATTTCATGAAACAATATGGAGAAACTCAATTACACGGAGACGATGTAAAAGATGGATTTTTAACAGGAAGTACATCAGCTTTTTTCACTGGAACATTTGGAATGTGCAATATTTATGTATTATTGTTATTAGCAATGTATGCACCGTCACATAAACATTATCGAGGAGCATCTCGTATGTTTTTCAAAAAACTAATATAAAGTTTAAGTAAAATGAACTTAAAGAACTTGTTGATGAAGATGATGAAATCATTGATGACGGATCGGTAACTGAATCAAATGCTTTGACAACGTTTTTGAAATCGAATACGGATTAATTATTATTATTTTGTTTAAAAAGAAAATTATTCTGCGTTACGTAGATATAAAACCACTACAATTTACAGTTACAATTGGTTTGAAAGTTTTTTTTTAAATACTGAATTATTATACACATACAGAATGACATGTCTTCTAAATTTTTGTCGTAACTTTTTCGAAATTGCAGTTTTAATATTATTCTCATTTTGTAAAAGCATAATTCAAATTTATCATTTTATTTTAATGTATAAATTAAATTCCAATTTTTTAAATTAAACCAACTCTTGCCAAATTCAGCCAAACTAACTATTGATCATCAATTCTTCATCATAATTTTAACTAAATCGCTTTACTTTTTTTGTTCACCATCTCATTTTTCATTGTTTTAAAACTAAGTTTTAAGCTTTATTAAAAATATAATTTCCTTAAGCTTTGATATTCATTTTAAACAAAAAAGAAAACTTTGCAAAACTCGTGGTAACCTTTTAACGTGGAAAAAAAAACAGCAAAATAAAATAAATAAAGTAATGCATTGCTAGGAAGTTCAAAAACCACTAGCTGCTATCTTTTATTCGATCAAACAATTATTGAAATGTCTTTGACAGCAACAGAAGATGGTAAAAATAATCAAAAATAAGTTTGAGTTAAACAATCGTTTATCAAAGGTTTATGCTCAACTTATTCGGCTCAACCATCAGAGACAAATTGTTCAATAAACGAGGCATTGTCACAGGAAATTAATGCAATCAATGAATTTCCTGATAATTTTGGTATAATTTTGATCAAATTTTTTCATTGAATTTTTGAGATTTTTTTTTTCAAAGAAAAAAACACGATTGGTGATGAATCAATTTATTCAATGCCAGACTCGGAAACAAATGTCACAATGGCGGATAAATTTTATCCTTGTCAAGACAGTGAATTATTTTCACATTTTTTTAAAATTTAAAATTTTTTTAAAGTTTTAAATAACATGGAAAGTCAATACAGCAATTTAAAATCTGAAACAAATGTAACAATGTCAGAAGGATTCAAGCATTGCCCAGATGGTTTAAAAAATTATTGGGGAATTTTAAAATAATTGATTGAATTTAGTTTTAAATGCAGTCCTGTCAAAATATTCAACACCAAAATCTGAAACCAATGTGACAATGAAAGAAGAATTTGAGCCATGTCCAGATGGTTTATCAAATTGTTTTGGAATTTAAAAATAATTTGATTGAATTTAGTCCTGAATGCAGTTATGTCGAAATATTCAACACCAAAGTCTGAAACTAATGTAACAATGAAAGAGGAATTTGAACCATGTCCAGACTGTAAGAAATTTGAAAACAAAAATATTTTTAAATTATTTTTTGAAGTACAAAGAGCGCTGTTTTCAATTTATACAAAACAAAAATCTGAAACAAATGTCACTTTAAATGAACAACTTTCACCATGTAAAGCGAGTAATAATTAAAATATTTTTAAAAATAAAATTTTTATTTTTTTATTTTTTGTTAAGTTAAATATTTAAATAATTTGGAATTGGATGAAAAAACTGCAATTTCAGATTTTTGGTCTTCATCTGAAAATGGTAAGAATTTGACATTTTCAGAGAGAATATCAATCTGTAATTTTTATTTTCAGATAATTTCGAATTTGAGTTTGTTCAAGAACAATTAGGAATTTTAGGTAAAAAAAAATTGTTTTTTTTTTGTTGCTTTAATTGGAAAAGATTAAAAATGTTGAAGATGAAAAAACATTTGGAATTGAATGTCTTGATGGATCATTTATTCGAGCTGTGGATTCCATTGAATGCTTGAATAATTTGGATCATTTTCAACCAAAACGTGTTGATTTTGAATCTTTTTCAAAAAAATCAAAAACTTGCTCATTTTTCAATCCATTTATGATGGAAAACGCTGGGTTTTTTTTTAATTTTTTAAAAGTAAAAAAAAATTTAATTTTAAGGTTATAATCAATCAACCAAACAAAAACATAAAACGAATGTCATTTCAAAGTCATTTTTGATATATTTTTTTGTCTGACTTTTAATAAATTTTGAAAAAAAAAATTCAATTAAACAAAAAACAAGAAAATGCTTAACCAAATTAAATTAAAAAATAACAAGGTTAAGCAACTTTTCTCAAGACTTAAATTCTCTTTCATTTTAGCTTTTTAAATTTCCTGAAAGTTTGAAAATTTAAAAAAATAATTAAATTAAAGAAAATCTAATAAGAATTGAAGCATAAAATTAAAAAAATTTGTTCAGCTCATTAAAAAAAAATTCAAAAAAAGCGTTTTTTTTCTTCCTTTCGAATAAAATGAAAAACAAAAAATTGGAGACGTTAAAAGATGTTCGAAAGAAGACAATTTGGATGTAATCTGATTCCATTTTTTCATTAATGAAAATTCCAGATTTTATTTTTTTCCTATTTGGTTTTATTTTATTTTCTCTTTTTTCAAATTTTTCCTTTTTTTAGGTTTTTTGGTAGCATAAAATTGTTATTTTAATGAGAAAAAATATTATAAAAATGGATTTTTTCCAATAAAATTTGAAATGTTTAATGGGGTTTTGTCAAAACAAATTATTCCTTTCTTTATTTTTTTATTTTTCTCCTGATTTCGAATATTTTTGAAATTAATTTTTTGTTTTTTTTTTAGAATAAAAAATGTCCGAATTTCAAATTAATTTTGACCGAGATCCTGCAGTTTTTTTTCCAGGAGAAAAAGTTATTGGAAATTTTAAATTAAATGTTCCAGATGGATTTAAAGTTGATCAGAAAAAAAATCAATAATTTCATCACTTAATTTTATCATTTTCAGGCTCGAAAAATACGAATTGAAATGATAGGAAAAGCTTATACATTCTGGGAAGGTGAAGCAAATAATAATACAAAAATAAAGTTTGTTTTTTTTAATTAAAAAAATAAAAATAAAAAACATGTTTTTTGTTTAAATTAAAGAAATACTGATATTGTTCGGATACGTCATAATTGTGCAGATCATAAAGGGAAAATTGTTTATATTCAAGATGAAATAATTGTCTGGAAATCTGAAGATTCAAAAGTAAAAATTTTAAATAAATTTCCAAAAAAAAAAAATAAAAAATAAAAACAGAACGACCTGAAGTCTGGAAAACATTTATTCACTTTTGCTTTTCGTCTTCCTCAATTCTGCCCACCAAGTTTTGAAAGTCGTTTTGGATTTATTCGATATTTTATAAAAACTGAAATTGATCGTCCTTGGAAATTTGATGATAAATTTATCAAATGTTTCACAGTTCTTCCAAAAATCGATTTAAATCAAATTCCAAATGCTAAAATGATTGGAAAAAAACAAGAAATCGAAGAAATTGGAAATATTTTATGGAAAAAAGGAATTGTTAAATTTGAAGTTCAAATTCAACATTTTTCAAGAATTTTAGAAAATAAAAATCAAAAATTAAAGGTAAAAATCGAAAAACAAGGATATGTTTGTGGTGAATCAATAAAAATTGAATTAAAAATTGATAATCAAAGTTCAAAAGAATTCAATAAAGTTTAAAATTAAAATTAAAAAATGAGAAAAAAAAGGTGTAAATTTTCAGATTTTTCTTAAACTGGCTCAACGTGTAACTTATACTGGTTTTCGTGATGGATTTGTTGAATCTTCAAAAACTGTTTTTGATGAAAAAAAATCAATAAAAAACAAAACTTTGACGACGACAAAAATGAATTCTCAAATTCGAGTTGAAGAACGCATTTTTTCTGAAGAAATTATGGTTTTATTGATTATTTTTTCACATGAAAATTTCAGACTTTTTTCCAGACATTTTTAACTGAAAAAAATTCTACAAAAATTGTTGAAAAATATTTAAAAATTCCGTCAGTTTCTCCATCTGTTAAAACTTGTAATCTGATCGATATCGATTATTTATTAAAAGTTTGATTTTTTATTTTCAAATTTTTCAATTAAGAAAAACAATTTTTTTAGGTGAAATTGATTTCATCTGGAATTTTTAAAACAATTTTAAAAATTGAAATTCCATTTATAATTGGCACTGATCCAATTAATTGTGAGCAAAACTATGAAATGGAATACAAATATTCAGTTTTTGGATTTTGTTCAACTCATCTGAAAAAAAGAAATTTAGAGGTTTTCAATCGCTTCAAACATTTTTGTGATTCGTGTCATCATTTTTCAGCAATTCGCTCCATTTTATCCAGTTTACACATTTTTTAAATCATAGAAAAAATGTGCAATTTTCGCGCCATATCGCAACATTCGGTCGATTTTTATTTTAGCGGAAGTCAAAAAATTTGAAAAGCATTGATGCGATAAATTTTTGTGAAACTCAAAAATTTTTCTTTTTGAAATTTTTTTTTTTTTTTGTGTTGTTAATGTAACAAAAAATGTCTGAAAAATGGTCAACAACTCATTCAACAAAAGACGAATTGTTAAATTTGATGAAAACAGTTTGTGAAAAAATGAAACAATTTCGACAATCTGAGACGTCATCAAAAGTTATTTCAATAAAAAATCAATAAATCAATAAACCGCTTTTTATCAGGCACATTATTCACGTATTGGCAAGACAGAATCTCGACGTCTTCTGATTTTTGATATTTATTTGATTCTTCTAAAATTATTCAAAATCTCTGAACGAATGGTGACAATTGAAGGTTCTCAAACAAATTTGAGATGTTTGTTAGGTTTTTTTCTGTTTTGTTTTTCAAATTCGTTCGAGTTTTTCTCGTTTTCAGTAATTGCGAAAATTCTCAGCGACTGGTTTCAACAAAATATTGTTCGAATGCCATCTTTGCAGTTCGAAGAACAATTTGAGCAAATATTTATTTCAAAAAATATGACTCAAGTTTGAATTTTTGAATTTTTGAATTTTTGAATTTTTTTTGTTTCAGACCGATGTTGAAATAAAATTACCCACAACAATGATTAGTGAAGCTCAAAAGAAAGTTTATCAGGAACATTTGGAAGTCAAACGATCCTGTCAAGAACAAAAAGCTTTTCGAGAATCTTTTTTTAAATCAAACACTGATTTTGATATTGATTTTGATGATGCTGAAGCTGAGGTATTTTCTTCTTGAACTTCTTTGAAAGCATCATTGAAGATTTTTCATTTGTTTCTCAATTTTTTTAAAAAATGTCAGATGCGAACATTTTTGTTGACACCAAAGTGAATATGAGAAATTAAACATTTCCCATCAATTTCCGAAGAAAATTATTATCGGTTGAAGTTTTTATTTAAAAAAAAAGAAGATTTTTTAAATGAAAAACATAAAAATTAAAAAGGTGAAAAAGGAGAAGGAGAAGTTGTCAATCAATAATGAATGACAAGAAATAAAATTTTCTTATCAATAAAACTGAAAGTGTGAACACGAATGAATCAATGTCAAATCAAAAAGTTCCCAAACTGAAACCAACAAAAAATTGGAAGAATTTGAAAAATTGTCAAAGAATCTTAAAGAATCTTAAAGAATCTTGAAGAATCTCACGTCTTCTTCAATTTTTTTTGAGAATTTGTTGAATTTTATCAGCTGCGAATATTTTTGTTCATTTTTGACACAAATGTGAATATGGGAACAACAAATAATTCCCATGACAACATTTGAGAAACAAATGACAACATTCACGAGTGTCGCTATTCTTTTTATCTGAAATTATCTGAAAACTTTTCAATTTTGAATTTCAGATTTTATTTTTGAAAAAGATTTTTTGTAGTTTTAAAAAATAAATAAAAATTGGAAGAAAAATTGGAAGAAAAAGAAAAACGGAAATCCAACATCAAAAAAGCGGTTTTCTTTGATGAATTTTTGTCACATTTTTTAAAAAATTATTTGATTTTTATTTAAAAATTTAAATAATTTGAATATTTCGAAATAAAAGAATTTGCTTTTGGGGAAAATCATCGAAATAATCCGCAGCATGTCAAATGTCAATCAAATATCAATCAATATTTTAATTTTTTGTCAATAAAAAATACAATCTGCCAGATGATTCAAATTGAATTCAAATTTTTTTTTTTTTTAGGAAGAAACAAAATTATTATCGATTGAAGAAGCAATTTTAATCATTCAAAAACTTGAAAGAAGTTTCATCAAAAATCAACAAAAAGAAAAAGAAAAAGAAAATTTCAGAATATCAAGCAATTTCACGAAGAAATTATGTTCGATTTGTTCGAGAACGTGCAGCTGAATTACAAGGCTTAAAAACTGAAATTGATCCAGCTCAAGCTGCTCTTCGAATTCAAGCGGTTTTAATAAAATTCAAACAAGAAAGAAATTGCAAACCATTTTTTGAATTCAGAGAACTCGTGGCTATTTTGCAAGAAAAAATGTAAGAGAAATGAGAAATAAAGAATTGGAAGTTTTAAATATGAAGCCGGAAAGTTTTATCAAATCAAGATGTGATCAAAGAAAATTATTTCGCAAGAATCAAAATAGATTTAAAGTGGAACAAGTTGATAATTATGTAAAAAGTCAAAAAAACAAAAAAAAAAACAAAAAAACTTATTTTTTCAGCCAACAAATATCGAAGCTGCAATTGAATCCTTAAAAAATCATTTTTTTCTTGCCACTGAAGAAGAAATTGAAGAATTGAAAATTAAAAAACTGAAAAATACTGGAGACGCTAAATTTTTAGATGCCTGTTTTCGAGGAATTGTTGCTCCTCAACCAAATATTCAATTTAATGAATTAATTTCTCAAAAGTATTCAAACAAATTTGATTTTTCAAGTTTTTTTTTCTCCTTCAGAGAAAATGTGAAAATCGATGGAAATTCATTTCGTATTGATGTTCGAAGTTTTATTACATTAACAATTTGTATTCCGTTGGGTGACTTTTTTTCTTTGAAACAAATTTTGATTGATTTTGTGTTGTTTTAGGTTTGAATTCTTGGAAAAATATTGCGACACCAGTTCGATGGATTCTTTTGATAGGCGGACATAATTCGGGAAAAACCGCTTGGGCCCGAGCAATTGCAAAAGTCTGCTCAATAACTCATTTGCATATTTCAAAAAATGCGGTTCATCTTGGAAAACGTCGAATTTATAGCGTCGTTAAAAAGTTGGCGAAACAAGGAATTCGGCTTTTGGTCACAATTGATAAAATCGATATTTTACAAAAAGAGGAAAAATCAAAAGGTTTTAATCATCGACAATTGTTGTTACAAACATTTCTAACGGATTTGGAACAATTCTCATCGACAACTACAGTAATCGGAATGTCTCGACTTGAAAATTTCGATCATTTTTCATTGCGGGAAAAATTCCCAATTCAAATTAATTTCTCAAATCCTCAAGAAATTGCAAAATACGGTAATTTTAATCTTCGAAAAAAAAAAGGAAAAAAAATTCAGATCTGATAATTGATTGTCTAAGTCGAAACATGGAACAAGATCGTCTTCCAAAAGTGCCAACTCGAATATTTGATATTGAAAAAGTTTAAAAAATCTTCCAAAAAATAAAAGTGAAAAAAAGAAATTCAGCAAACCCGTGGTTTAAGCTATGGAAATGCATCAAAGTTTGTCATTAATCGATGGAGCGCGGCTGCCAATAAAACGAATTTATCAATGTCAAATATTACAAAAAATAATTTTTAAATGATTTATTTTCAAAAATAAAAACAAATTATCAAAAAAAAAAACATCAAAAATAAAACAAAATTACAAAAGAAAAAGGCAGAATATAATACAAAACCGTAATATTTAAAATATATTGAAAGCTGTGAAATGTGCATTTTTTTTGGTATGAAATATGAGATTCTAGTCAAAACTTACCCGCTAAAAACTAAAAACGAAAACAAAAAAAAAAAGGAAAAAAACTATTTCAGAAATTGATTAAATTGAATTAATTATTCCCAAGGTCTCCAAACATTTGAATTATTTTGAATTGATCGATTTGATGGTGTTGATTCAATTGATGATAATGATGTATCTGATGGTGGTGGTGGTGATTCTAATGAATATGTTGGTGATGGAATTCTTGTTGAACTCGTAATTAATGGAAACATATTTATCATTGGTTGAAATATTGGCATTATTGGAAACATTTTTTGTTGAATTGGTTGATAACAACATTTTGATGATCGAGAAATGTCAAGATATTGTTCAAGAGCTGCGGTTTGAACACAAAAATGACGATCTTTCTGAAAAAAATCAATAATTAAGCTTTTTCTGATTTCAAAAAATAAAAAAAAATCAATATTTACTTTAAAAAATTCAATGGCAGTTCGTTTAGCGATTTCATATCCTCCATTAAATGCATGATTATATAATATTAAATCATGTTGATTATTGGTTACAAATCGATTTTTTTTATTTTGAATATATTCAATTATATTTTCTAAAGTATTAAGTCGTTGCATTTTTTCTCTGAAAATATTTTTATTAACTTTAAAAAAAAACTGAAATAGTCTTGAATTCTTACACTTGAAGTTTCATTGTTTTCTTATTTGCTGAAATTGAAATAAGAAACGATTTAAGAGCTTCAATTGCTTCACCCTGTCGATCACGTCGATCTTGTTCTCGATTCTTTTTAATTTCTTTTCGATCAATCGAATATGGCGATGGTGTTGATCGGACACTTTCTGATGGAGAATTTCGTAATCGAGTTGGTCCGAGTTTGGAGGACGATCGATATGGAGTTTGTAATGTTGATGGTGTCGATGAAGAAATCAAAAGATTTCTTCTTTCTTCATTAAAACATTTCTTGGTTTTTTCAAGAAAATCATTACAGACTTGTGGAGCAACGCCGAGTTGCTGAAAAAATAAAATTTCGACAATAAAATTTGAATTTGTTTTTTCTTACTTTGATAAAAGAAAAAGTTTCAGTTTCAACAAATGAAAATCCATCAACAAATCCTTTTCTTTCAGGAACAAATGATGGCCCAGGTGATTCATTTTCCATTTGATAAACTAATTCAACAGTTCTATCAAGAACATCCGATTGTTTCAATGTTTTTTTATCATTTTCATCAGTACAAACTAATGATCGAAGTTCATTGATTTTATTATTAATTTCATCTCTTCTTTCTTTTTCACGAATTGATTTTGGATTCATTTTTGTTGAAGAATAAGAAGCTTCTCCTTTTTTAGCATAAAAAACCATCTGAAATATTCCAAATTAATTTTAAAATAAAAAATAAAAACAAGAAGAAGAAGAAGAAGAAACCAATAAATATGAGCTGGATACATTTGAAAATACAAAATAAATTGTTATCAGGGATGACATGAGAAAATGGCTAACTATTTGGTGGGAATATGATGATAAGAAAGCACACATTTACAATGAGCATGTCGAATTGAAGTGAGAGCCTCGTTCCCATGACCCTATCAGATTCTACAGTAATCCATTAATGGCTTTAAGTGGTTGGAAAGATTTAAAGACGGAAGACAATATCAAAGTGACAATCTCTTTTGAAGAACAAGAATCTTGTGTAAATAATATGGATTTAGGGGGATTAATAAGGTAAAAACAAAGCGGAACATTTTATTTGAGGAAAAAGAAGAAGAAAAAACAAATTTGTTTCTTTTCTTTTTTTTATGGAGCTCGCAGCTCACAGCTCACCGAGTTCATAAAATGTTATAATGATGGTTATCGAATGATGAATCTGAATAAGTTCTGCCCATCATTGTAATTTGGGAGGGAGGTGTCTTCATAGCCTGTCACCTAAATAAAACCCCGCCTACAATTGTATAAGAAGGATGGTGTGGAGATCGAAGGGCAAGGGAAGGCAACGGGGCGGAGGGGGTGGAGAGAGAGAGAGAGAAGGGGGGGGGGATGGGGGAGGATGGGGTGGCAGCGAGGGAGGGAGGAGAGGTGAGGGGAGGGGGGGGGGGCAAATGGAAAATGAGCGAAGATGGGGAGGAGGGGGAAGGAAAAAAAAGGAGAAAAATAGAATGAAACAAAAAGGAGGGAGAAAAAAAGAAGATGAAAATTTGAAAGAAATAATATTACGGTAGAAAAAAATTTGAAATCAATTTTGTATTTAAAAATAAAAAGAAAAGTTTAAAAGAAAAATCAAAAAAAATTTTGACGAGGTGTTAATTTTCATGAACAAAGAAAGACAAAAAATGAAAAGATTCCGAACATTTCTCATGGTTACCGCTGAGAATTTGCAGGAAGTCAAAAAATGATGACACCGAGCAACGATTTCAGAAGTTTTCTCGAATTGAAAAAGTTGAATTTTCATTCTAAGAGCAGCTTGAGCTGGATCAATTTCAGTTTTTAAGCCTTGTAATTCAGCTGCACGTTCTCGAACAAATCGAACATAATTTCTTCGTGAAATTGCTTGATATTCTGAAATTTTCTTTTTCTTTTTGTTGATTTTTGATGAAACTTCTTTCAAGTTTTTGAATGATTAAAATTGCTTCTTCAATCGATAATAATTTTGTTTCTTCCTAAAAAAAAAAAAAATTGGAATTCAATTTGAATCATCTGGCAGATTGTATTTTTTATTAACAAAAAATTAAAATATTGATTGATATTTGATTGACATTTGACATGCTGCGGATTATTTCGATGATTTTCCCCAAAAGCAAATTCTTTTATTTCGAAATATTCAAATTATTTAAATTTTTAAATAAAAATCAAATAATTTTTTAAAAAATGTGACAAAAATTCATCAAAGAAAACCGCTTTTTTGATGTTGGATTTCCGTTTTTCTTTTTCTTCCAATTTTTCTTCCAATTTTTATTTATTTTTTAAAACTACAAAAAATCTTTTTCAAAAATAAAATCTGAAATTCAAAATTGAAAAGTTTTCAGATAATTTCAGATAAAAAGAATAGCGACACTCGTGAATGTTGTCATTTGTTTCTCAAATGTTGTCATGGGAATTATTTGTTGTTCCCATATTCACATTTGTGTCAAAAATGAACAAAAAATATTCGCAGCTGATAAAATTCAACAAATTCTCAAAAAAAAAATCGAAGAAGACGTGAGATTCTTCAAGATTCTTTAAGATTCTTTAAGATTCTTTGACAATTTTTCAAATTCTTCCAATTTTTTGTTGGTTTCAGTTTGGGAACTTTTTGATTTGACATTGATTCATTCGTGTTCACACTTTCAGTTTTATTGATAAGAAAATTTTATTTCTTGTCATTCATTATTGATTGACAACTTCTCCTTCTCCTTTTTTACCTTTTTAATTTTTATGTTTTTCATACAAAAACTTCCACGAACAATTCCCGGTTTTATGCAAAAATTTAATAATAAAAATGTTTTAAGTGGTCAATTTGCTCCGGTTGTCATTTTCTATCTTCTCAAATTTTCTTGTTTCCCATACCGATTTATCATTGTCAATGAGTGACAACATTGATACGCAGAATATAAAAATGGCATAAAAATGTAGAAATTGTAAGAGATGCAGATGACAAACAGGTGGTTAGAGATATCGCGCACTATCGCTCTCATCTTGCCGACAACAATTGAAACACCTTTCTTACTTCTTCTTCTTCTTCTTTTTGTTCTTCTACAACTGTTTTCAAATAAAAATAAGATGAGAAAATGACAATTTAGAATTAATCGGTTTTTCAACAAATTATTGAATATTTTTCCATTTTTTTAAGGGATTAAAAATAATTATTTATGCATTTTAACACAATTTTATACATTTTCATCTTTCAATCAATTCTTAAAAGTCTTATTTTAAAATTATTAAAGTTTCTTTTGACAAACTCATTTTAAAATTGTTTAAAAACTAAAAATATGGGATAATTATCCTAGTAGGTCATAATTCTGGCAGAATCATAAAACTACAAACACATGTTGAGAATGTTTTAAAATCAACACCGCTTTTCTCGTGCAGACATGTCCGAGTGGTTAAGGAGATTGACTCGAAATCAATTGGGCTCTGCCCGCGTAGGTTCGAATCCTGCTGTCTGCGAATTTCTTTTGCATTTTTTATAAAAATGTTTGTTGAACAATAATTACAATTGTACGGATCTCATCGGCAATAAAAACGCATTAAGCCATCATGACACCAATTGGTGTGTCTGTGGCGCCAATTGGAGGACGGCAAAAAAAAAAAACACGTGTGAGTGCCGACAAAGGACATCAATATCCAGTGGTTTTTTTTTTATTTTTCGGTTCATCTAGCTTCTTCTCCGCTTCATATTATACTTCATAGTACACACACATATCGTGACCCATTTTTATCGGCTAGTTTTGATGAGGAACAAAAAAAAGGAGTGGGCGCCTATTTCGACAAATGATGTGTGCATAATAAATGAGGATAAAAAAAAAGTGGAAAAAAAACCGCTGGTTTCCTAAAAAAAAAAGAAAGTCCAATGGGGATGGGAAAAAGAAAAGAAAAATCGTGTTTTTTTTTCTTTTTAAATTCAGAAAAATTGAAGCCAAAGTTGTCGAAAAAAAAAGAAGAGAGAAATCAATCAGAAATTCTAAAAAAATTCTCAAACACCGGAAATAGGTTGATTTTCCGAATTGCACATGAGTGAGACGAATCCGGATATCCTTCCCGCTGTGTTTCAGTGCGATGGTGTCGAGAAAATAATCTCACGAAGCCGGCATCGTTTTTTTTTCTAAAACAAGTTTTTTCTTGTTGATATTTTCACCTTGTTCACGCAAAAGTGTTGCTTATGAGAAAATCTTTTTTTTTCTTGCCCAATTTTATTGAGGAAATTTAAAGAAAAAATTGCCAATTTTTGCGGGGAAAAAATCAATCAATAAATCGACGGGGGGATTTTTCAATATTTTCCGAAAAAGCAAAAACCTCGTGTTTGTTGTCAATCAATTCTCATCTCATTTTCTTTCAATTTCCCATAATCACTTTGGTGTAAAAAAGGGAAAAATTGGAAAATTCTCAGCTGACGATAATTTTCAGTCAACAAAAGTGTCATCCAGGGAGAATTCGAAAATCAACAAAAAATTGTTTGATTTCCTTTATCGATTTTATTGATTGTTTTCTGCCATGTCGACGGAACTCTCATTAATTTAATGACAGACTTGCTTTTTTTTATTTTTCGCCGTTCAAAATGATTCGTCGGATTTATTATTATGTTGAAAAGGAGGAAACAGAAAAAGAGGTAGAATCTGTATACGGTAGACAGAGAACAAGAGAGAGAGAGAGAGAGAGAGAGAGAAAGAGAGAGAGAGAGAGAGAGAAAGAGAGAGAGAGGGAGATATTTGTTTGGAGATACCGCTTATGCCGAAGGACACCAAATCGTCTTCAAACTGGTAATAACCATACTAAAATTAGATAAGATTGTTGATGACCCGGATATCCGAAAAAAAAACGTTGAGAGGGATCTTTTGAAAAAAATTTAAAGGTTTTTCTTAAAAAAAGAATTTCTAATATTAATATTAATAAAAATACAATTTTTCTTTATTTTTTTAATAAAAAAAAGAAAAAGAAAATTTTCCCATCATCAGATTCATCAGATATAATCATAATATTATGTTGAACATAACTAATTATAAGTCTCAAATTTAACCTCTTCACAAATCGATTCGGTTTTAGAAAAGAAAAGATTAATATCTCGACAACAAACTAACTAAAGATAAATATCCGGCTCTTATTTTAACAAAAAAAAGGGAAAATCTTTTTTCCTCTCCTTCTTTAAGTTGAAATTAATTATGAATTTTCTAGTTTTTTTTTTGCTTTAAATAACAGCAAAATATTTTATTCCTTGAGCTTTCAATTTGTTTTTTCAGATTTTTTGTAACAAAAAAAAACACAGAATTGATCATTATCAGAAGAAGAAGAAGAAGAAGAAGGAGACAAAGAAGAATCATAAAAATTGAGAATAAACAGACAAGAAAAAAGACAAATTGGCGTGAATACTCTCATAAATCTGAACATGTAAATCGGGCAGCAGCGGATTGGATCGGATAACCGACGAAGACGGAGACAAAAAATTGCAACATTTTCTTTTGACAAAAATCTTTTTTTCATCTCACCGACGAAAGAGGAATATGTTTCCAATCATGAAAAAATCTGAAACGAGAAGGCGTCGAACACCATAAATCTTTTCAAATTTTTATTGATTCTTATTGGGTGAAAAGACACCGTATATGACCTTCTTTTATTCATCAAAATGTTGCGTTTTTTTTTTAGATTTTTTTAAATAAAATTAGGGA
This sequence comes from Caenorhabditis drosophilae, assembly GCA_963572285.1. Lineage (NCBI taxonomy): Eukaryota > Metazoa > Nematoda > Chromadorea > Rhabditida > Rhabditidae > Caenorhabditis > Caenorhabditis drosophilae. The sequence goes on along the minus strand of OY751561.1, from coordinate 4,321,015 downwards.
ATTTAAAAAAAAAATTCTTTTTTTTTTTAAATTTAAAAAGTTTTTTGGTTTAATAATGAAAACGTGATCTGAAAATAATTTGAGCTAATTAAATTGTTTTTTTATTTTTTAATTTATTTTTGCAAATAAATTATTTTCTAAAAAAAAGTCGATATGGACAAGAAAGAAGGCAATTTAGCCAAAAAAGATGTTAAAAAAAGTTAAAAATTATTCAATTTGAGTTTTTCTGGTTTTTTTAAGGAATTAATTGGTCCATCTAATGTTATACGATCATCTTATGAATTGGAAAAAGACAAACATGAAAAGCTGGAAACGTATCGAAAAAAAACAAAAACAAAAAATTTAAATTCAAAAAAAAAAAAAAAAATTTTTTTGTCTAGAAAAAATGAAGCGAAAAATGTAAACAATATTTTAAATACAATTATGCCTCGACTCAGAAAACCGGATCGTGAAATCGTTCCCTTATTGAATATTGATGAAATATTTCGAAAAAGGTGGCACGTCGAAGGAATGATTGGCAAAGGTGGCTATGGTGAAATTTATTTAGCAATCGATATGAAAAGAGCTGAAGAAGTCGCAATTAAAGCAGAGCCGAAAACTCGTCGTGGAAAATTGGCGAAACGAATGATTTTGGAACAAAAGGTTTTGGTTAAAATGCAAGGAAAACCGCATGTTCCAATGATTTTTGCATCTGGTCATACGGAAAAAATGAATTATATAAGTAAACAAACAAAAAATCAATAAATCAATACAAATTATTTCAGTAATGCAATTATTAAGTATCAATATTGGAGAAATTCGGAAAAGCAGCCCTGTTAAAAGAATTGGAAAAAGTAGTGTTGGAAGAATTATGATTCAATGTATAGCAGCATTAAGAGATTTACATGAAGCTGGATATATTCATCGAGATGTTAAACCAGCAAATATGTGTTTTGGCATCACTCCAAAAGTTTAAACAAAAAAAACCATTTTTTTTCTTAATTTTAATCATTTTAGAATCGACACATTTTAATGCTTCTTGATTTTGGCTTAATTCGTCGATATAAAACTGAAAATGGTGAATGGCGTCAACCAAGAGTTCGAGCTGGTTTTCGCGGAACTCATCGTTATGTTTCAATACGTGTTCATTCAAGATTAGAGCAATGCCCTTATGATGATTTAATATCAATGCTTTATAGTGGTTATGAATTATTGATTGGTGAACTTCCATGGAAACATTTGGAAAAAAATGAAGATATCAAACGTTTAAAAGAATCAATGGTAAAAAAAAGAAAAGAAAGAAAACATGTAATTTCAGAATATTTTTTGAATTTCAGCAATCAAGTAATTCAGATTATTTTTTGACAAATGATTTATACGAATTAGCAAAAGCAATATTTGCATTAGATGTCACAATTGATCCACCATATATTAAATTACAAGAATGTTGCAAAATATTAATTTCGGATAAAAAATTATCAGATCCATATGATTGGGAAGATGAATTTAAAGAAGCAATCGAAGATTCTGACAAAGATTGTAAATAAATTTGAACAAAGAAATTGAGGCCAAAAAACAAAACAAAAATGATATGAATTATCAACAATCTGAAATTATTGATTTTATTGATTTTTTTTTGTTTGTTTCTTACTTGGAAGAGAAGTTGAACAAACTGAATTTACAATTGAATTGAAAAGAATAATACTTGATCGAAGAGTTTCATCATCATTTTCATCAATATTTAAATCTGAATCTTCAATTTGATAACTATTTCCAAGTGATATTTTGATAGTTGTATTATCATTTCTTTCTAAAAATAATAACGATGGTGATCCTTGACAATTTTGACATTTAAAGTTATTCAATTCGGTTTCAAATTCATCCCAAATTGAATAATCATAATTCCTAAAGAAAAAAAAAAACAAAATCCACATTTTTTTGTAATCAAAAAATTCAAACTTGAAATTATCTGAAGCAAAAAGATAAATATTTGGAGCAAATAATCGATCACCCTCATCACTGAAGTTTCCAAATTGTGTGCCTAAAAGTGTAAAAACACGGCGAATTGTACTGGATGAAATCAATTCAAGATTGTCGCTCTCATTTTTTTCAGTTTCGTCAAATAATTTTGAAGAAATTGTTGAGGTTGGTGCTTGAGTTGTTAGAAAATAACTTCCATTTGACCATAAATAATATTCATCAAATGCTTGTGAGATTTCATCTTTTGTATGTCCACCAAGATTACTTAAAATTCGAGCATCTCTCATACCGTACGCATAAAAACCAAAATGAGCTAAAATCAATAAAAATCAATAAAATAATATTGAAAGTTGTTACCATCATAAAGATATGTAAACTCAGAAATAAACGTGTTCAAATAATTCATAAATTTCGGATTTGGTGGAATTTGATTGAGATCCAAAACAATTGCAATATCAAGTTGAGAATTAAAGCAATTTTGAAGTGCTGGAAGTGAACACGATAATTTCGACCAATTTTCTAAATAATCAGTTTGATCCAAGAATTGTTGATCAGCTGAATCAGAGGTGCGAACAATTCGATTTGACGATGTAACATATTCCCATAAATCATTTCCAAAGAACGTTGAATCTTGTGAATCATCAATGACATAAATCAAATTATTGGTGACTTCTTTAAGTCCTTTGGCTGCATTTATCAAATCATTCAGTGCATCATGTTTTTCAGTTATATTCGTGTTCAACACTTTTTCACTTGCTTCACCAAAGAAAATAATATTTGATGATGCGCGAAGATTTCTTCTTAAAATTTTTTGTAAATGCTGTGTTATTGTTATTATTGCTCTGAAAATATTTCAATAAAAATTTCAATAAAAATGTGCAAAAATGTTACAAATCTAAACGAGTTGTTCCATGAATTAAATGACCAACTCCTGTATCAATTAATCTTGAAACGCATGATTGAAATGATTCAAATGATTGATCAGTGTCATTCAAATGGAAAATTGTATTATTTTCATTATAAGTGATTAATTGATAAAATTCATTTCCATTTTGATTTTTTCGTGCAATTGTTGATAATTTAAGAATTGTTTTCAGATTTTGAATTGTGAATTGACTTGTTGCTTCACTTACTTCAACTGCATAATATCCCGTCACACATTCTACAATTTTTTCCAGATTTTTAATTAAAGCAAAGAAAAGAAAGAAGAAGAAAACCAACTTGGTATTGGACATGGATATGAAAGTAAAATTTGAGAAGTTAATTGATTATTCGTTGAATTAGTTGTATTTTCAAGAACATGGTTTGGATTTCCAGTGACTTGAGAAAGCATATTTTTAGAATCATTCGAATATTGAGAATATCCAACAAAGAATGTTTGAACTCCTTGTTTTGTTAAATTGTGACCGGCTTCAATAAGTGATTGAACTGTGTCAACAGTTGGAATTCCATCAGACAAAACAATCAAGGCTTTGTTACGAGAAACTGATGATATTTGAAATAATTCGCTGGCTTTTTGTAGAGATTTTGTTATATCAGTTAAACCCGCTGTATAACGTATTTTATCAATTGAAGAAGCAACATTTTGAATAGAAATCGAATTTTCAACGAGAAGAACTGTTGTAACATCATCACTGAAATTTGACTTTTAAAAAAAAACTTTTTTTTTTTTCCGAATTTACTTGAATGATAAAATTCCAATTCTTGAATAATCGGTTCCACTAATTTTGTATTTTTGTACAAAATTCCAAGCAAATTCTTTATAATTTTCTAGAATAAGACTGGATAAACTTTGAGATGTATCAAAAGCAATGTAAATATCAACCATTTCGCATTGAGAACTATTTGAAATTGCTGCAAGAAAAAAAAAAAAAAGAAACGGAAATTGAAAAAAAAAATTCAAAAATTTACCATCGAAATTATTTCTTTTGAAGTTTTCTTGAATTTGCATTTCAATATTTGAAGTTGGTTTTTTATAAACTGAAACATTTTCCACAATTTTTCTTTTTGCAAATTTTTCTTACATTTACAAGCAACTTTTGAAATTGGATCATCCATGATTAAATCATTCCAATTATCATATGGAAGAACTTCAGTGACAATTTTTTTATAATTTGTTTCTCGATTTTTTCCAATTGACGAAACGACGGTATAAATTCCAGTTTTAACCAGATCAATTTCTTTTCCATTTGCTCCATTTCCTTTTTCTGTTATTATAATGAGTTGAAATGAGGCTTCATCCGTTGTCATTTCATTAATTATTGAATTAATTAAATATGTCAGACTTGTATAATCAAAACTATCACTGATTTCAGGTTGAATTTGTAAAAGTTTATCAAAATCAGAACTCAATTCTTGTTGAGTTGAACGAAATGAATTTGATATTGATGACACATTTTTATTATTGACAGAAATGAGTTGAACTTTGGTTGTTGGAAGGTTGAAACCATTCAACGCCTTCTTTTGTAATATTTTCAAACTGTTTATTTTTTCTTGATTATCAGTAACACCTGGCAAATTTCCAATATCGATTACCAAGAAAATATTTCGTTGAACATTCGAATTACAATCTGTAAAAAATCCATTTTTTTTTCTTTTAATTTTTTTTTTTTACATTTTGTATTTGGCACTGGTTTTCCCGTTGTTGTTGTTGTTTGAATATTTGGCACTGTTGGACTCGTCGATTTGGAATAATTGATTGTCGATGTTAAAAGTTGTTGTCGATGACAAACCGATGATGCCTTATCACCATCTTAAACAAATAAATTGAAAGTCTTGAAATTTTTACATTTTCCTACAGGTCGTTTCAACTTGTGTCACCAAATTGGATTTTGACAGCAAATTCTGGACATCATCATTGGAAATTGAGCCGCGAAGAGAAAAAACAGCCGACACTTGATTATTACTGCAAAACGTTGAAATTTTGAAATTTAGAGAAGCCAAAAAGAAAAGAACCAACCTTAAATCAAGTGCAAATGAATTGATTTTATATTGAGAGCTGAGTTTTGATTGAAAATCTTGAGAAATCTCATTTTTAGTTGATGTTGAGAATCCAGTTGTTAAAAATCCAGTTGAAGATTCTAATAAAATTTGATTTTTTTTTCGTTGGAAATTTGAAATGAAAAAAAAATTTACCATGTTTTGTAGCGAATAAAATAATGAAAATAATTGATAAAATAAGAAAAATTAGAGCTAAAACAGCTAAAACAATATGAATCAGATCAAATCTTCCAAGAAATTTTTTATTTTGAAATGAAATTTGTTGAGAAGAAGACATGAACTGAAACTTTTTAAGTTAAATTTTTTTCTTTGATCAAAAAGAAAATTTATCGGCTTCTTCTTTTCTTCTTTTTATGTCCAAATTATTATCTTTTTCTTTTTTTATCTCAAAAGTAGGAGGAGACTTCATGTTAGAAACACCGTAGGCTCCTCATGCAAAAAATTCGAGTTTTTTTCTTAAAAAATAACTCTGATGAAATTTAATCAAGAAAATTAAATTTTTAAAAGCAACAATTTTTTTGATTTGACAACAAATTGTTTACTTTTGTTTATCATTTTGGTCATTTTTTGCTCTCCTTTCAAAATTGATTGATTTTTATAATTTGGAAAAAAAGTAAGAAAATATTTTCTTTTATAAAAAAAATTGAATGAAAAAAAAAAAAGAAAATGAGAAATTTATTATTTTTTTTAATCTTTTCAAATTTTTTTAAAATTGAATTTTTGATTTTTTTTATTTGAATAATTTTTGGAAAATCAAAAATCTGAAATTTCAAAAGTTTTCGAATAAAATGAAGAAAATTCTTCAAAAAATGTGTAATTTTAATATTGAAAAGTAAACATTTTTTGTTCGAATTCCAACCTAAAAAAACCAATAAAATTTCTTCAAATCAACCAAAATGCAACATTTTTTCATGATAAGCTTGGTTGATGTCATTTCCTATGATTCATTGGAAATATTTTCAGTTTTTATTAATGATTCAAGCTTTTCTTGTTTAACACAAAACAAAAAAAAAAAAAAAGATGAAAAAAAAAATTAATTTTATTATCAAAATGAAATCACTTTTTAACAAATTTCTATTTCCTAGGAAGCTCAAAAAATAGAAAATTTGTGATAATTTTAAAACTTTTATTTGTTCAATTCTTAATTCTTTAAATTCTGTGTTTCGTCTTATCTGAAAGATTAAAACTTGACTGGAAACTCAGAAGATTCCGAGTTTGAAGTTTTTAAACTTTAAACATTTTTTCCAAGCTAAACACTTTTTTTTTAAGAGAAGGGGTCTTTTGATTTGAAAATCAAATACAATTTTTTCTGATTACTTCAGTTTCAAACAGAACAGCGTCGCTTTCAGGTCACAAGAGTTACACATTTTTCAAACGTTTTCAGAACAAAATTTTTCTTAAAATTTCTTTGATTTTCCAGCTTTTTCTTTTTTTCTTTCTTTTCCGAGCTTTATTATTCATTTTTATACACAATTTTTTGAAAAAAAGATTAAAAAAAAGAAGGAGACAATTTGCTATTAAAATTTGCAATAAAACCCGATATTTTCGTTATAAAATAAATTAAAAATTTAATAGAAAAATGAAGAAGAAATCAAATATTTTGTGCTGAAACAAAAGCAGCATATTTTTGATTTAGTTGAAGAAGTTCCAAATGTGTTCCTGATTCAATGATTTTTCCGTTTGAAATGAAATAAATTCTGAAAAATGTGTGAATTTTCTTGAAAAATGCTTTTGATTTTCCAGCTTTTACTTGTCACAATGCTGAATTGTTCCTAAACGATGAGCAATTGTTATACTTGTTCGATCTTTTGTCGCCAATTTTAAAGCGTTCTGAACAGCTTCTTCCGATTCTGAATCCAGTGCACTGGTGGCTTCATCAAAAAGAATTATTTTTGGGTTTCTAACAAGTGCTCGAGCGATTGCAATTCGTTGCTTTTGCCCACCCGATAAGAATCCACCTCCTTCACCGACAATTGTATCGAAGCCATAAAAAAAAATGCTTATTTTTAAATCGTTTTACTTCATTTTATGATTTTTACTAATGGAAAGTTTTTGATAAAATTCAAAGAGTTTGCAATTTCACATGATTTTATGACTTCATTGATATCAACATTTTCAAGTCCAATTGTTATGTTTTCATAAATTGTTGCTGAAAAAAGAACAAATAATTTTTTTTAAATCAAAATTATAATTTTTTATCTTTTTTTTTACCATTAAAAAGTATTGGCTCTTGTCCAACAAGTGCAATATTTTGATGAAGATGATATGAATCAATTTCATTTATATCAATATTATCAATTTTCTAAAAAACAAAATCAATTTAAAAAATAAAAACAAAAAGAAACAATTTTTCCAGATTTTGGTGAATAGAATTTTTCAAGTAATGATATTATTGTACTTTTTCCACATCCTGATGATCCAACAAGTCCAATTGAGTTTCCAATTGGAACTTCAATTGAAAATCGATCACAAATATTAATATTTGGTGTTGAAGGATAAGAAAATGAAACATTTTCAATTTTTATTGATCCATTTATTTGCTGAAAATCCATTTTGTTTTGTCTTTAATTATTGAAAAATCATTTCACCGGTTTCTTCAATTTTGTTTCTTTTGCTTCGCTCATTGAATAAAAAAATGAGAAAAAATGATCGGCTGATGCTGATCCTCGAATAACTTCAGGCATCCAAGATGAATAATACAAAACACCCCATGCTGACATTTGTGCTCCATTAAATGCTCTGTAAACATTTGTTTTTTTCAACAACAAAAAATGTTCAAAAACTAACAAAAATATTTTGTCAGGTGAATATTTTCCATGATAAATCAATAAAGCTCCAAAATAAAAAAGAATCATATCAGAAGCAAAAACATAACTTTGATTCAATGCGAAATTAATTGCCGATAATTTTCCAATCTCAAATTATTTGAAATCATCATTTCTTTTTTTCAAAATTTAAATGAATTCCAACCTTATTTTCATAAGCTTCAGCAAGTTTCATAAAATTCTCAAATTTAATTTGAAAAAAATGCTCAACTGCCATTAATTTGATTGTTCGAATATTCTCAATAATTTCAATTGAAAATTGTCGGCTTTTATCATTGAATGATTTTTGATTATGTGCTCGATGAGCAGAAATTTGAAAAAAACATGTAAGAATTGTAAGAATAATTGTTATAATTAATCCTAAACTTCCAAGCTCCCAAACAAATGGAAAAGCAAGAAGAAGAGCAAAAAATGTTCCGTTGATAAATAAAAGGCGAATTGCTCGATGATCCAAACAAGCAAATAAATGATGAGAATGTTTGATTATTTTTGAAACACATTTTGATGGAGAAGTGTTTGGATTATCAAAAAATGATATTGGTTGATTAAGAACTTTTTCAAAAATCTCAATTTTTAATTCATTGATTGTTTCATTTGCAATCCAACCACAAAAATAAATCTTAAAAAAAGGGGAAAAAATCGCATTTTTCTCTTGAAAAATTTGATACCAGTAAAGTATGAAGAATCCAAACTACAATTCCAGCAATTGTTTGTTCTGCAAGTGTTAAAATTGCCCATGTCATATAATTTTCTTTGGATTTTTGTAAAGTATTGAAAGCAAGTGACAATCCTAATCCATACGTAAATAATTCGATTGATCTTGGAATTGATAAAAATGTGACCAAAAAGAACATTTTTGAATGTTTCATGGCGTTTCGAATTAATTTGAAAAAACCATTTTTTGTGATTTTCTCATTTTCTGCTTCATCAGAATTTGAATTTGATGTTGATAAACCAACGAAATGAACATCGTATTCTTGAAGAATTGTTGCTGCTGATCCTTCGAATGGTTCAATTGTTCCAATACTTTTTCTCAATTTTTCCACTTCGATTTCCTGTTTTCGTTCCCAATTTTTGTTGGTGTTCTGCTCGATTTCTTGTCGTTTTGCCAGCTTCGCATAAATTCCACCTTTTTTCATGAGCTCATAATGATTTCCAATTTCTTTTGTGATTCCTTCATCGATGACGAATATTCGATCAACATTTTTCAATGAGCTTAATCGATGTGCAATTATTATTGTTGTTCGACCAATTGAAGCATTGCTTAAAGCTTTCTAAATTTAAAATTAAAATTTTTTTCTTTTTAATTTAAATTTAAAATTTACATTCACAATTTGTTCATTTTGAGAATCTAAAGCACTTGTAGCTTCATCTAAAATCAATATTGATGGAGATGTAACTAAAGCTCGACTAATACAAATTCGTTGCTTTTCGCCACCAGAAAGTTGAATTCCTCCACTTCCTAATCGAGTTTCAATTCCCTAAAAAAAGCAAAAATTCAATCAAATTTTGATGAATGTTTAAACATTTTTTAATTTCGAAGTAAATTCGAAAATATTTGCAATTTTTAATGATTTTTGAAAATTTTGTTCATCAATATTTCGTCCTAATTGAATATTTTCATTTATTGTTCCATCAAATAATTTTGGTTCTTGTTGAACAATTCCAATATTTTTTCGAAGTTTTCTTGAATTCAAATTATCAATATTTTGTCCATCAATCAATATTTCTCCTTCTGTTGCTCGATACATTTTTGTTAAAAGTCCAATCTTAAATCAAAATCAATCAATAAAACAAAGTGAAAATATAAGATTTTTACCGATGTTGATTTTCCACATCCACTTATTCCAACTAAGGCAATTGTTTGACCAGGCAGAACTTCAAATGATAAACCTTTGAGAATTTCTTCGTCACGATTTGAATATTTAAATCGAACATTTTTGAAAATAATATGCCCAGATATTGATTTTTCATTTTTTTCATTTTGATTTTCTTCAATAAATGAACAATTTTGAATTAATTCATGAAGAATTGAAAATGATTGAGTTGCTTGATGAAGAGAAGAAAGATGAGGTCCAAGTAATCCCAAAAAATATCCAGTGACACAAACTGTATTTACAATTAAAATAACATCTCCGGCATTTTTTATTTCTCCTTCAAAATATAATCGACAACCAAATCTTAACTTTTTTTTAATTAAAAAAAAAAAAATTTTTTTTTTAAATCAAAGCGTCTTACAAAAGCGAAATTCCTGTGATTAAATAAACAACAAAAAGTGATAAACCATCAAAAAATCCAGCCCAAAATGTTGTTTTCATATAAAGCTTTTTCATTATTTCATTGATTTTTGATAATTTCTGCATTTTTTTGAATTTTTTTTTCAATTTAAATACTTTTTTTATTTTTTATGAGAAACAAAACTTCAGAATTGAGAAAAAAAAAGGAAAAAGAGAGAAAAAGAGAAAAAGAAGAAGGGAAAGACAGAAAAAAAGGAGAGAAATAGAGAAATAGAGAAAGGTTTTTTTTTTCAAATTTTTTCTTAATTTTTTTTGCACTTACAGAAATCATAAATTGTTGTCCATTACAAGCTTGAACTGTTCGAATATTCAAAATTGATTCTTCAAAAATTGAATTTGTTTTTGCTGAATTTTCCATCATTTCTTCATTTGCCGTTTCATTTACCTCAAAATAAAAAAAAAAGGAATTGTTGAATTGAATTTGTTTTTTCTTGTAAAACTTTTGATAAAAAATGTAAAACAAAAGCTGAAATTGGACCCATTGTAAAAGTAATAAAAGTTAATTGCCAATTAATAAACGAACACGCAATTATTGATGATAAAAACATTGAAAATCCCCGAATTAACATACACAATTTATTTCCTAAACCATCAGAAATTATTTCGATATTTCTGAAAAAAAAATGTTGGAATTTAAAATTTTAATTTTTCTTCGATTTAAATTACTCATTTAAATTGTTTGTAATAATTCCAGATGGATTATTATCCAACCAATTTGAATCTTGTTGTAAAACTGCATTTAAATATTCTTTACGAATTTTATCAATTAAACCACGAGTACCCCGTTGAATAAAAATTCCCTTTAAAATTAATTAAAAAAAGAAATATTTCAAAAAAAAAACCTGTAAAAAAGCTAAAATAAATACAAAAATTCCACATCCACAACCATAATAAATAAGAATAAAAACTGAATCAAGAAATTGATCATTTTGAATTTTTGTTCCATTTTTTAGAAAAATATCCGTCATCCATCCACCAATCAATAAAACAACAGGTTGAAAAATTCCACCAATTAAAGCACAAATTAATGCTGACACAATTAAACACGTATTTTTACGAGATCCATTTTTGATTAGAATAATTAAAGATTTTGCCAAATTTTGCTTTTTCTTCTCATTTTTTATTGAATATTTACAATCATTTTTGATGAGATTTTCGTCATTTCCAAAAATTGTTTCGCCAAGTTTATGAATCCATTGAATCATAATTAGTGGAGATACGCGAAGAAAGAAGCTCAGAATGAACGAAATAAATTGGGATCGCAATTTTCGACGAAGCTGAAAATTGTTTCAACAATTTCCATTTGGATCTTTTTTTTTGATTTTCAATACAAAGAAATGGCTTTTTTATTTCCTTTTTTTAAACAAAAACAAATGTGTCAAAACATTTTAAAATTAACATAAACACGAATAAAATTCATTCAAAAAAAAAAAGTAAAAACAAATTTAAATTATTGGAAAAAAAAGTTTAAAAAAAAAACTAAATGAATACAGTATGATCAAATAAAAGGCGGAGTTTAGATATGAAATGACCCAAAATATTGAAATAAACGGAGAATAAAAATCAAAGAAGAAAAAGTGAGTTGGACTCGACTCATTCAAAAAAAAAAAAGAATCAAAAAATCAAAATTATTTGGAATGTGATGGATGATGTTTGATGCCAATTTTCATTCAGATTTTTGATTCGAATTTGATAAGAAATTTTATAATTCAACATTATTGAAAATTCTGGAGATTTTTTCCAGTTTTTCTTTTTTTCCTTTATCATCAATTAAAATATTCTGAAAAAAAAGAAGATTTTCAAATTTTTATTTATTTTTTATTCCAATTTTTGAATTCAAAAAATGCTGTTTTGCAACTATTTTATTATAAGGTTCGTATGATCGGCGCCAAAAAAGTCATGAAACTCAGACTGGTCTGGCACGAGACCACAACAAATTATTTGTTGATAAAATATTGAATCCGATAAACTTTGATGATAGGAAAAATGAAGAGAAAAAAAGAGGTCAAATAATACATTTAATAAAAATCCCCATTTGAACAAAGGAAAAAGTTTTTTTTTTTAATTTTTGTTATTTGGTCCCTTTAAAATTCAAAAAATAAATTCAATGATTTTTATTTTTTTTCTGTGACAAACCAAATGTTCAATTTTTATCATTTTTCCCCCCATTGTAGCTCATTTTTCTTTTGACCGACGAAATGTGACGGCTGAATAAATTTCATTTTTTTTCAAATTAAAAAATTGATAAAAACTGACAATTTTTTAATAAATCAATATTATTTTTTTTTTATTTCAAAGTTTCTTTATTTTATTCTGTTTAAATAACAATTTTTTAATTGAAAAACTATTTAACTCTTCGCTTTTTTAAATTTTCTCTTTTTTATTTAAAAAAATATTAAAAATATTGGTTTCTTTTATCAATTTTATCTTATTATCAAAGTGAGCATGAGCAAAAATCATTTAATCTAACAAAAAATGTTAAGAATTTTGAAACTTATAAGAAAAAAGAAACTAAAAAGGGTAAAAAATGAAATTATCAATTTAAAATCAATTAACATTTTCGAAATTTCTATTTCAAAATTCAAAACTCACATTTTTTGGTTTAAAAAACTGAATTTACAGAAAAATTAATTTCTTTATTAACAAAATAGAGAAAAAATAAGCAAATTTAAAAAAAAATTGAGCAAAAATTTAAAAAAAAAAAACATTTAAAATTTATCTTTTTTTCTTTTGAAAAAAATCCGATAATATTTCAGATGACAAAACCATTCAGATAAAAAATAAATTAAACAAATATTCGACAAGTAAAACAAATTAAAAGAAAAATAAATGAGCTGATCTTAATTTTCTGAACCTAAAAATTCTTGAAATGCAACATCAGCCTCAAAATCATGATCAATTGGTATTCCAATTATATTGTCATTCTGAAAAAAACTTGATAAACATTCTGAACTTTGTTATTTAAACAAAGAACTCGTCTAAAAATTTGCCTTCACAAAAAAAAAAAAAAACAAGAGATTATATTAAAAAAAAACAAAAACCTCTATAAGCCATCCTCCACCTGAACCTCCATGTTCATTTGACATATGCCCGTAAATATCAGCTGATGACATTGAATTAAATGAACACAACCAACAAAAATGAATTTTGCAAAACAAGCATTGAATATGATTACATCCACGTTCCTTTAAACAAAATTATTTTTCAAAAATTCGTTTTAATTTAACTCAACTTTTTCTATGACAGCTTTGCAATTTTCTGTAGGACATTTTTGAATATTGTTTTCCATACTTCTTTCGTATATTTTTAACGAAATATCAACATCTTTTCGTATTCTGAAAAAAAACAGATTAATTTTTAAAATTAAACAAATTTACTACTTTTTATATTGTTCGCATGAATATCCAACATGTTTTTCTGATAAACAATTTGGACAATATTTCCATCCACACTTCGAACATTCATCAAAGATATTACGCGAATTATCCGATTTAAAAAGAATTAATCCACAATTTGGTGATGGGCATGCTTGCAACTCCTCACTTGACGATGTCATCAATAAATATTCAATAGATTTTGACCATAGTTGTTTCAATTTTACTGAATCCAGAGATTTGATTCGTTCTGATCCACCCAGAATAATATTCTACAAATATTGTTGATCAATAAATCGTTTTCTATTTTTAAACAAACTTTAAAATCTTGTGGGTAAATAAAATTTTGACAATTTGGAAATACGCAACGACACGGAATATTGAAATTATCAATTGAATAACGAATAAATCTGTTTATACATTTTCGACAATAACTGTGTCCACATCCTTCTAAACGATAAAAATCTTCTTCTACTTGTGAAAGACAAATAGGGCAATTTTTATCTAACAAATTTCGTTTTAGTTGTTCATCGAATACAAATATTTCACAATATTTTTTGAAAATCTACAAAATATTTTTGTATTCATACAATTTTTTAATAAATAAAAATACCTCATAATCGATATTTTTTAAAAAATTAAAAAATATTCTATAACTTTCAACAGATCCAATGAATTTAATAAAATTTTCTTCTTTAAAAACATCAATTCGAGAGTTTGTTAAAAATCTAAAAAAAAAAAATTGAAAAAACTTGAAAAAGAATATTAACTTACTCAATTTTTTTCAAATCCTCCAATTTTAAGAATTGAGTGAAAAGTCTATTGAACATAATAAACGTTATATTTATTTTTGTTTTAAAAGAAAAAACGTTATATCTGAAAGAAAAAAAAATGGTTTTTTGAAAATTTTGGTCAATTTACTTTTCAATATACATGATCTCATCAATTATTCTCATTGAATCATCTCCAAAAAAATACATTTTTCTCTCGTATCGGTCAAAGTCAACCAAAACATTTAAATTTTGTTTTTTAATCAAATTTTTTATAAATGCTTCACCAATTCTAAAAGAATTTAACATTAAATTCACATATTTTTTGCATAAAAAACCAACCCGAATAAAAAATGCTCACAATTGTTAGCTACACAGTCGATAACTTTTGGTGTGAAAAATGATTTCAATGTTTTTATATGCATATTAACCATTCTGAAATTATTTTTCTATTGAGTAAAAATGAATCAATTATAAATTTCACTTACGGAACTGACCATCCTTCAATTCCAATTAAAAACACATCACTATTATTGTCGCAATGTTCAACAACTCGAAAATAAATTAATTCCATAAAATTTTTTTTAAAAGATTTTGGAACTTCTTTCTTAAATTACTTTTTTGTTTTACTTATTTAAATGTTAATTACCACAAATGACATTGGAATTTTTCGTAGCCACAAATCAAATTCTTCAATTTTTTTCTTATTCGCAAGTCGAACCATGCGTGGTACTGGAATCATTTTTCGGCAACTGGGTATTACTCGAGCCTAAAAAGTTTGTTGATTGATCACAATGAAAATCTTCCTACCGCAACAAGCTGTTTTTCATGAAATTGCAAAAACTTTTGTTCATTAATACAAAGATTGATAAACTTTTCAGAAATAGCTTCTCCAATTGAAACATTTTCATCGAAAAAATTAACATAATACTGCTTTCCTCCGAAAGCATCATCACTTCTGAACGAGCCAAAATGTTGAACCAACCATGGAAATTTAATATTACTCTTTAATATCTTAAAAAATCACATTTAAAAAAAAGTTTGTAGCACATTTCTACCTGATTGATTGAACCATCATAAATTTGAAATTTTGGACCATTCCATAAATTAAGCTCTTTACATGTCAATAAAACTCTTCTTGCTATTACCATTTTGGGATCTCTTTTTAAGTTGAATGAAGTTTTATTTGTAAATTCATCATATACTAATCGTTTAAATGAAATTTTTTTGAAATTTATATTGTTTTCATCTAAAATTCGTTTGATCATCCAATTCAGACTATCATTTGTAATAACATGTTCTGGTAAGGATGAAACATATAGCTGAAATTCTAAATAAATTTGTTTTAACGTAATTTTCTTACCGTAGGACTACGATTATCTTCGGGAAATTTATTATAACTGACAAGTAATTTATGTGCGTGAAAAACTTTTTCAGCAAATTTAATTTCTTCCCAATTTTCAATCTGAATTTTTTAGAATTAAATTAAACCAATTTTTGATTGTTTTTTTTAATACTTCAACTATTGCAGTTCTTGTCAAATGTCGTTGAGCATCATACAAAATTTTCATTGTTAAAGTTTCGAATTGTTCATCATAATCAACTGATCCGTCAATGATTAATCCACATATTTTCCTATACTTGCCTTTAAACTTTTTCTTTTCTTCCAAAGATTTAAACTCAATGACATAATGAGGGTTTCTTTTAAATTTTAATCGGTCTTCTCTTTTTTTTTCATACAGCGTCATTCTTCTAACATTAACATCACATCCGAACTTTTTTCGATAATATTCTACGGGATTTTCTGATTCCTCAATTTCATCATTGCAAAATACATATTTGGTTTCTTCGGAGTTTTTTATTATTTTCACTGGTTTTCCATATTCCATTCGAATCTTTAAAAAATTAAATATAAAAAACTGGAGTTTACATGAAGTTCTTACTCCAATTGATTGTCCAGGAATTGTGAATTCAAAGTCTTCTGCATCAACTTTTTTTATTATAAATTTGTTTTTATCAATATCATTTAATAAAAAAATATTTGAACGACAAATATTTATCACTTCGGATATGTTTTCTTTTTTGATAAAACCCTCACTATTAGGATTTCTTCTTTGATTTTGAAAAAAGTTCTGACAATCTGTTGGCCCTAATCTTGTAAAAACTAGAGTATTTATCTAAAAAAAATATTTTTAAGTGTAAATTTAAAAAAAAATTGAAAGATGGTTTACTTTTTGATCATTTTTTAATACTGTTTTCGAAATATTATTGTAAACTTTTTCCATTATCATTTTGAGCTTTGAATCGTTTCGAAAATAAGCTTTTTCACCACTTAGAAAATTACAATTTACTAAATTTCGACGAAAGTGTTCAGATGGACAAATCTTGAAATTTTAGTTTTTTTTCTTAACTATGAAAGGTTTCCTTACTGCGATTGGGACGAAAGGTGGATGGTCAAATAATAATGATTTTACTTCTTTTGGACATCTTAATGAAATATCAACAATATTTACTGATCCATCTCTTTTTTGACTTTCTTCGAACTATAATTTCTTTTTTGATAATTTGTTGAAAAATTAAAATTACTTTTTTATAATTTTGAAGTTCATAATTTTCACCTTCTTCCCATGAAGATGTGTGCGGTATACCTGAAAGTAGTTTTAAGTTAATAAAAATAATAAGAAATATGGATATTTTAATTACTTATAAATTCAGAATCTGACGTGGACGGATCTGAATGTGGATGGTTCTTATTTTGATTGCTTCTTGTGTTTTGTTTAATTGAATTTCCCTTTAAAAAGAAAGTATAAATAGTAATTATTTAAATTTAAAAATACCTGAAACCGTTTTATTTTATTATCACTTTGCATATCTGAAAAAATGAGCTTTGAAAGTTTAGTGATTGAGAAACTAAATAAATTTATAACGAATAAACGTTTAACATATTAACCAAACCAGGTTTGCGGATGAAATATTTATTTTAAATATATGATTATGTAAATAAAAAGACAATAAATAGATACAAATTGTTTCATTTACATTTAAAAAATTCTATTATTTAAATAAACAATAAGGAAAACTTTTAAAACAAACCAACAAAGAAAATTAACAAAAAATTGAAACTAAAAAATGAGGACTTCACGAAAAAAAACATTATGATTAAAATATTTTTTTCGCTAAAATCAAGCCCATTTATGATTTTTTTACCACTTACAAATACTTAAAAATGAAAATCAAAAATTGTTTTTTTTTTTGGATGAAATAATTTTGAAATGTTCAAAAGAATCTGCTAAAAGGTTAATTCAGAAAAAATAATGAAAAAAATTTAAACTTCGAGATGGGCGAACTTTTTTCATGGCTGGATATCTGATCTTGTTTTCATTTAAAAAGAACACGAACAATATACAGTTTACAGTTTACAAAGAAACTTAATTGGCTTCCTTTTAACATTTGAGTTAATTAAAAAAATTATTTTAATAGAAATCTGTTTTTTTTCTGTTGTGACATGAAACACTAAAAAAAACTGAAAAAAATTAATTAAGCTTTTTGAGTTTTATTTTTTGGGATTCGTTTTGAATCAACGAATTGTTTGACCATTTGATATACCAAACAATTTCCAACATCAGTTGGCGGCTTTTTTTTGTCAGATAAGTAGTAAAACAGATCCCATTCCATGTGCTCTCCATTTATGAGCTAAAAGTCATTAGTTTAAAACTAAAAGTAAGATATATAATTTACTATGTTATTGAATTAAAATTAAATGCAAAAATTACCCTGTCATATGCATTTAGTTCTTGTTCGTTCATTTTTATCAAATTCTCTTGAGCAAAATCTCCGAGTAAAATGTCATTTTCTAAAATTCCTCTTTTCTTGCTTTGGTATAATAAACGAGCTCTAAAGAAATTAAAATAGTCACATTTAAAGTATTATTTAAAACCTTTTTGCATGAACTTGTTCATTTAATTTTTCGCTTCTAGCCAAACTTCGAGAAAATAATGAAATATTGAGGAATCTATGAGAGATCTTCACAATTCGACAAGACATTTTGAACAAAATTTTTTTAACCAAGTTTTTCTGTAAATTTTTTGTTCAGTTAATACAACTAGAATCAACAGGAATTAACATGAAAATAGCGAAATTTTTCGAAATTCTTTCAAAAATATACGGCAACAATTTGTGAAAAAAAATAATTTTGGTGAACAGAAATGACCCTTTGATTACTGTAGCCCAACTTTTCATTCAATTAAATCAAGAACTATTAGTAAAATTATTATTAAAACGTTTTTATTTATTTAAAAATGCGGATGAAGTAAATCAAAAAATAAATAAATAATGTATAATTATTATTAACTTTAAGCTATCTAATTTGACTAACAATTAAATAAGTTTCAGAAAAAAAATTAACACGAAAAAAATGTAAAACGCACAACATCGCAACAATGCTCCGTAATAACATTTCGCGGAGTTTATAAAAAAGAAATTAAAATAGTTTTAATTTTTTCAAACACGAACCAAGTTTTCGTTTTTTTATTCAAATTGGTCTTCGATAGAACGATGGGATGGATTCCAAACGAATGGCAATTAGATCATGATTCATTAATAGAAGCAGGCGGATATGTTCAAAAACTTAAAATGTATCCGTATTTTGATATTGCTCATTATGTTATAGTGCGTTTTCAGCTTTTTTCAAAATTAATTTTTTTATTTTCAGATGTGTACGTCCGTTCGAGAAGATCTTGGCCAAAATGGAGTTTCATTTTCTCGCAAACACCCTTTTTCTTGCTGGCTTTCGTCAATTTTAATATGTTTTGCTGGTAGTTTTTTAGCTAGTTTTTTACTTGGTGAACCTATCATTTCACCACTAAGACGGCATGATGATGTATTATTGGTAATGTGAAGTTATTTTAAAATTTTTTAACAATATGTTTTTAGGCCTCTGTAGTTTGGTATCTAGTCTTTTATTCACCATTTGATATTGTTTACAAATTAGTCAAATTGTTCCCAGTCAAATTATGCTTAATTGTAATCAAAGAAGTTCAACGAACTCATAAAGTAATTAAAAAAAATCATTAAACAAAATACTAAACGTTCTTAAAGATTGCTTCTGGAGTTAAATATGCGGCTAGGCTTTATCCTGAATCTTATCTTGTTCAAGTTTTTGTTGGCATATCGAAAGGAGCTGGTTCAGGAGTTGTCAAAATAGTTGAACAAGTATTTTTTTTTTAACTTTTCGAATTTTATCTTTTTACTTTAGCTAATACGAGGCACATGGAATCCAGCAAATCATGAAATTCTTCGGCCAACATTTACGACGAAAGCATGTGTAATTGCATCTTTAATTTTCACGCTAGAAAGAAATAGTATGTATGTAACAGCTCCACACGATTTAGTATACTTGGTAAAAAAAAAACATTAATTTATTTAAAATGAACAGACTGATTTCAGTGTGTCGTTGGATTTTTCGTTTATTTCAAATTAGCTGCGCTGTTAATTGGTGTAACTGATGTTTTAATTCCAATCGAAAATATTGTTTGCGCAATTTTCATGGGAGGATTGTTTGATGCATTTCTAAAGTAATTTTTTCGGCATTAAAAAAAAAAACTTAAATATTTTAACAGAGCAATTGAATCTACAAAAACAGCAGTTCACAGTAATCGGGCTCTAACAGAAGAAGAAATATTAATTAAAGAAAGAGAAAAATTGTTAAAACGAAAAAAAGCAGCAGCTGCAGCCGCTCAAAATGGAGTAGAAAAAAAGAATAATTAATAAAAATGTATTAATAATTAGTTTTTAAAATATTTTTTTTTATATTAAGCATATCAATATTCTTCGCTTTTTTTTTAAAAGTTAGAACTTTCCAAATAACCTAGTTTAATAACAGATTTGATAGCTTTTTAAAAATCTAGTCATTGCTAAAAATATAATTTTTATTGGCATAATAATTTAAACTCATTAAATCTTTCAGTTTTTTTTTGTATTCATGTTTAATGGTTTTTTCGGGTTTCAAAATGTATTTGGACCAACTGTCAGAATAAATTTTTTCGTAATTTCTGTTTAAAATGTTTTCAGAGCTTTATTTCTCTATCAATTATTTTTAAATTAAACTTTTTTTTAGAATGAAAAACAATTTTATTTTCAGATGAATTTAAATTTTCAATTGAATGATTTGCTAAAACTGACACTAAAAAAAGTTGATGAACTTGAAAATGATGCCAGCAACAAAAAAAGTTTGAAATTCTTGAAAATTGCGATAAGTATTATAATAAATTTAGAACGAATTGATTTAATAATCCAGCTTTGGGATAGTGATTCAACGAAAAGAGCAATTTCAAAACGAGTTATTCGGTGGCCCATTGGACAAAGTTTACCAGAAGAAGTTTAACCAGCATTTGAAACAAAAAAAAAATAGAAAAATTTTGCAGATGACATATTTGGAAGATAAAGAAATTGTTGTTCTGAAAGGAAAAACCACGAAAGTGGAAATTCCATTGTTGTAAGATTTTTAATCTAAGTTTAGTTGGAAAACTTTTTTTTTTAGAAAATCAAAAATAGAATCTTTAACTGCAGTTTGTTTATCAAAAAAGTTAGCAACAGCAACAACAAAAACATATGCTTCATTTGCTGTAAATCCAGTAGAAACAAGTGATTTCAGTAAAGTTATTTCTTCGGTTAAAAATGTCTCTGAAAACCCGGTGAGTTTTTAATGTGAATTTTTTTGTAATTATTTTTAATGTTTTTAACAATTTTAGCTCAAAGAAAAACGATGGAAAAAGTTAATTGAATGTTTAGAAAATGTGAAAAACGAGAAAACTACTGGGTTATTATCAAAAATTGAACAATCATTGCTAGTTGATAATGTGACACAATTTTTGAACGATCCAGATACAGAAAAAGATCTTGCTGAAAATATTTTACGATCATTGATCAGCTCCAAATTATTAACTTACAGGTTCGAAAGTTTTCATAAATTTAATTGAATCTAAGTTTTAGAAATGAAGATATTCTTTTGCGACTTTGTGTTGAAAAAGAAAAAGAAGAACTCATTGAGCTTGTTTTATTTGATTCGTCACGTGTACTTTCCGAATACATTCTTGCTCAATTATTAAAATTAGCTATCAAGTATTTATTAAAATGTTGCAATTTTCTTTTAATATTTGAATTTTAAGGGGACCCGAAAATTCTAAGAGAAAAAAGATAATGGATGTTTTGAACAGAAATTTCTCAAAAAACAATATAACCGAAACAATCAGTCAAATATTATCAACCAATGAGTCTGTTGAATTAATGATAGAACTGATGGAAGTTTATAGAGAGTTTGGAACAAATAATTCTAATCATGTGTATAAGGTTCAGTTGGTTTATTAAGTATTTAAAAATAAATTAACAATTCAGGCTTTATTATTGATAACAATACTGATGGATTCACATGGATCAAGAATAGTTTACGAAGAAGATCTTCATCAAAAATTTGCCATCATAAGTAATTTTGTCATTGAGATGGTCAGCAAAATGTAATTTTTGTTTCATCAATATCAATTTTTTTTTAGCAAGCTCTTATTGGAACATTTTCTAAAATGAATTTCTCAAATTTTAATGGAAACGAACATGATTTGACACAGTGTTTGGTCAAACGAATTCCATTGGTTGTTCATAAATTAAATTGGTAATTCAGAGTTTCCAATGTGTTTTTCTTTTTTTTGTTGATTTTATTCTTATTTGTTTATTTGTTATCTTTCAGTTGTTATTTTTCAAATTCAATAAAAAAATTTTCTATCGTCTGTATTAAAAAAATTATAATGTTAAATGTTTATAACCAATTCGTGTGTTTATCTTTAAAATTTAATCAATTATATTTTTAACGATTAATTCTGCATAAATGTTCAGAATGGTAATCATTTTAATGCAAAATGGCGAAAAATCGGTAAGTTTGTTTCATATATTATTAAAATCAAAATTCAATTAAGCGTTAAAAAATTTAATAAAAAATTAGTCAATACATGTTTTGACTAGAAAGAATCTAATTTCTTCTCCCGGAAAAAAATGTTCGAAAAAAATGAAAAAAGATAAAAAGAAAATCTACAAAGAAGATATGTGAAATTGTGAAAGTTGATGATGGCAGTATCAACTGAGCACAAATACACAACACATATATTCTAAAAGATAGGCGGCTCAATAATCTGATGGCAGTCAGTGATGCACTCGGCATCTAGTTCTCTCTTGTGTAAAGTATTGAGCTCAACCGCACCGCACCATTGACTTAGTATACATCACTCAACAACATTTTTTATACTAAAATTTTTAATTTTCTTATGTTTTCAAATTTTTTCTTTAAAACTTATTGAAAAAAGTTGTTTAAATATAATAATAGTTCAGAAAAAATTAGTTTAAAAATTAAACGTTAATTATTTATTATCAAAACATTTCAAAAATTTTTCAAATTTCAGGGTTACCAAAAACCAAATTTTTCAACCAAAAATGGTAATCCCAGAAAGTTTGCAATTGGATCAGGAGATTCTTTTGGATGCTGGAGCACAATTACATCGGCTCAAAATGTATCCCTATTTTGACATTGCTCATTATTTATTCGTAAGTTTTTTTCAAAATTATAAAACGAACAAAAAAACCAAAAAAAAAGAAGTGACAAGTTATTTTTTCCAGTTAGTATTAAGATTGAGAGATGAAGTTGTTTCATCCCAATCTGGCCAATATTTTTCTTTAATTCGATTAATGTAAGAAATCTAAAATAAAAAAAATAAAAAAATTAAATTAAAAAAATTTACCAAGTTAGGCTTGCTATCAATGTAGTTTTTAATTTCTTCACTGAATTGTGGAGTAAAATAAAGCTGTGTTAAGTGACCAAACACTGTTGCATCAATCTTAAAAATGAAAGTTATTGAAAAGTAAACGTAGTTTAATTAAAAAAAACTGTTTTAATTGATGTTCCAAAAAGATAATTTTTGTCGCCTAATTGAGTCGATATCGCATCAATATCCTTTTTCGTATCGGCGATAATTTCATCTTTTGTCATTTTTCCAACACCTTGCATGATGGCTTTTGTTTTTAGCTAGTATTGAATCATTTTTTATCTGTTCATTATTTAAATTTACCTTTCTTTGGAAGTGCCCAGCAAATATTTTTTTAAAAGCGAACGCTTTAATTCCTTGGAAATGTTTTAGAAATCCCTTATCACTAGCAAGCCAAGTAGTATTTTGTGATCGAGAGTAAACCGTGGTCCTAAAAATTAAAAATATGTCGTTTTTCATTTGATTTCCAAACAATAACCAAAAAAGATGATGCTCTATCAAAGTGAAAAACGCTCGAGAAATTGCTTGATCTGATGATGAAAGATCATCAAGATGCTTCTATAAAATTACTAATAAATTATTTAGTCTAGAAAAAATTAAATACCACGCTGAAATGATTAACAAGATGATCAATAATTAAATTACTGTCGGCAATTTGGCGGCCATTTAACTCAATGAATGGAATTTGTCCGCGAACTGACATTTTTTTAAAATCGTTGCTAATATTCTGAAAAATGATCAAATTTTTATTTCTAAAGTTTTTTCTGCTATTAAAGCACAGTATAGGGAATATCAGCAATACGAAGCCATGTTTCAAGCTTTAAAGCAAATGGAGACGGGGAAGGAATATAACCACAGCGAGGAAATTGAACAAGATATACGTGTTCCTTTTCCCAATCACGCTTTAAAAGATTTGTGCTTGGCATTATTAATCTGAAACGTTCAAAATGGTTGAAAAAAATTGAATAAAGCAATATTAAATACATTTAAAACTAAAAGAGTTCTATAACAGAAATTTGTATAATTTTTTTTTAAAACTTAAATTATTTTGTTAATAATAAGTAATTTTAATTAAAAAAGAAAATAAAAATAAACGAAATAATTAATTTTATTTGAACGCAAAAAGTTTGACAGTTTTTTGTTGGGTAAATTTATTTATTTACCACAAATACGTCCGGTTGAATGATGTTGAAGAAAGAGAAAAAGAAAAAAGTGAGAAAGGCAGAAAACGAGATGGAACAGAAACTGGGAAAGTAAATAATTTTTGCGCAAAATAGATAAGGTCAAATCGCAATAGCGGTATAATACATATGATAGAAATCGGTTAATTGTTTGGCAAAATATAATCGGTAGATTTTTGATATTTAAAATACCGACCTTTTTTTTGAGTTGTTGTCACAGATCGACAGATTTTTTACTGATTCAAAGTGACAAACAACAGAAAAATTCCGATTAATTATTTTGAAATTCTCAAAAAAAGAGCAACAAAAAGAGTTTGGAAATTGTCATCTTCGTCAATATTTGCGTTTCGTTAGTAATTCAAGAATTGGTAAACATTGAACATTTATTATACAAATTATTTTGATCGCTTCTGAAAAAAAAGCGTTACAAAATTTGAATTTAAAAAGTAATTTTAAAAAAAGTTCATAAGTTTGAGTGTTAGAAATTTATCAGTTCTAAATAATTTCGATAAAAAAGAGAAGATTAGAAGAAAAAGAAAATATTTTCAGATGATAATCGAAGTACGAGATGATTTAGGAAGTAGTTCATCATTATTTTCAAGAAAACATCCATTATCTTGTTGGTTATCATCAATGTTAATGTGCTTTGCTGATGCTTTTTTAGCAAATTTTCTACTTGGTGAACCTATAATTGCTCCATTCAAAAGACATGATGATGTCATTCTTGCTTCAATCATTTGGTATCTTGTGTTCTATGCTCCTTTTGATGGAATCTATAAATTAGCCAAAATTACACCAATCAAGTGTGTTTTAGCAGTGTTAAAAGAAGTTAAAAGAGCATACAAAGTATCACATGGAGTATCACATGCAGCGAAATTATATCCAAACTCATACTTAGTTCAAGTTTTGGTAGGAACAGCAAAAGGAGCTGGATCTGGTGTTGTGAGAACATTAGAACAGGTAAAAAAGTTGAAAAAAAGGACGAAAGAGATTTAAAATAACCAAATATTTTTGTAGCTTGTTCGTGGAATTTGGTTACCAACTCATAATGAAATATTAAGACCAAGTTTTGCAACAAAAGCATGTGTATTAGCATCGATTGTTTTTGCATTAGAAAAAAATGGATCATATTTAAGCGCTCCACATGATTTGATTTATTTGGTAAGTGGTTTTTTAAAAATTAAATTTAAATCCAATTTAAATCAAATTTATTCATTTAATTTTTAATTGTCATTTCGGTTTCGAAATGCCTTGTAATCCTTTTTTCTTCCAATCAACATCAGGTGTCATTACTAAAGTATCATAACTACTATCATCTTCTCTTATCATATCTGTCTAAAGCAACAGCAACAAATTCTACCGTATACTAAACCGAGTTCTCACCGTTTCTTTTGGTAGTTTCATAGTTGGAATTCCAGAAATTGGCTTGTTCTTAATAGGATTTCCTGGTGTTGGGCCAAAACTTGAAGCTGGTCCCGCATTCGGTAGATATTTTATTCTAGATTCATTTTCTACTGTCTGAAAATGAAGTTTGGAACCTTAAAATACGTATAAGTCAGTTATTACTGTAGTTTCTTGAACAATTGAATTTCGAAGGTTAGATGCTTTTAAAGATTTAACATTAGTATCCGAATATAACACACTAGCAATCAAACCCATTTTTAAAATTAAAATTATTTATTTAAAAAATATTAAGTTTTCAATTTCTAAAATCACGTTGTTTTTATTTTTTATTTTATAGGGTTTCGGTAAAGTTACTTCATTTTATAAAATACGTGTAAATATGAATAAATAAATCAACCCATAATCGATAATTGTCTTTTTAACTTAGAATTTAAATATTTTTAGGTCGTCGTTGGATTTTTTGTTTATTTCAAATTATCTGCTGTTATTCTTCATGTCACTGATCCGTTTGCTCCAATCGAAAATCTTTTCTGTGCCTTATTCATGGGCGGAATTTGGGATGCGGTGTCAAGAGCATTAGCCGCAGCGAAAGATCGAAGATCAGCAGGAAATTCGAGCGAAAATGGATCTATTGCGAATGCTGAGAAAAAAGATCAATAGTTGTTTCAATTCAATTTTTATTCTAAAAATGTTTGTGCTCAATTATTATTGTATCTTTTTAAACATTTCGAACATTAAAAATTACAGGAAAATTGTAATTTTAGAATTATATAAATCGGAGTGTTTTCTTTCTTTTTTTCTGTTCAGCTTTAACGAGTGTAAAAAACCCATAAAATAAAGATTCAAATATAATTTCACATTTAATTAGCTTTTATTTGATTTTTTTGTGATATCATTTCCACTGTGTGATGTTACCTTACATTTTGTGTGAAACTAATACAAATCGATTTATTGAATTTAGAAAAATGGAAAAATACGACTCAGATCAATCAAGTCAGGATTCAAGCTCTTCAAAATTGAATAATGAGGGGTTTAAAGAAATCGAGGTTTTTAATTACAAAAATAACCGAATTTCAAGTTAATGAAAATAAGTTTGTTACTGTAGGTTATTGAAATCAATAGAACAAATTTTCAAGAATGTCTTCCTTATTTATTAGTTTGTATAAAATCGGCAGATTTTATTGCTTTGGACTTGGTAAATTTTAAAAAGCATGCATATTTCTAAAATAAATCGTTTTTAGGAACTTAGTGGATTAGGTGGAAAAGGGCTTAAATCAAAAAATGTTTCAGAAAGATACTCAGCCATTCGAGAAGCTGCTCGCACTAGGTAAATTCTAAAATTATTTTCTTTTATAAAAAATAATATTTAAAATTTATTTAGAAGTGTTTTGTCACTAGGAATTTCCGTAATGAAATTAATAAATAAAAATGAAAAAAAGAGAAAATTAAAATATCAAACACAAGTTTTCAATATTTTAACTTTATCTTCAAAACCTTTCACAATTGAGCCAAATGCTCTAAAGTTTTTGGCTCGTCATTCATTTGATTTTAATCGATTAATTCAATTTGGAGTCGAATTTCAAGGAAAGGTTTCATTTTGAAAATTCAACAAAAAAGAAAACATCAAACTTTTAGGAATGTCCTTTGAAAAATTTATTTCATACAATATTTGAAACATCAGCAACAATTTGTGTTCATAATGGTTTTATTGATCTTGCCTTCATTTACGAGCAATTTTATGGAATATCTTTACCAGAGACGTATAAATTTGAATTATTTCAACAAATAACATCTTCAAAGTTTCAGGCTTGATGAATTTTGCAATAATTTGTCTGATTTATTCCCTGTTGACTATTTACCAATTGTAGATTCAAAGTATTTGTCAGAATATCAAACACGAATGCCTTCATCATTTTTAGAATATGTTTTTAGAAGATCGTTCGTTTTTTATATTTCTTTTTTATAATTAAAGTAAAATAATATTTAAAGGCAAGGAGATAATGAAATTGAACGACAAAATCGGCGAATATATATTGACATTATTTTCCAAAACACGGATAATATGATGACGTCAGTTAAAGATGCAATCGAAAAAGTTGAATGCAAACTTCCAGAAGGATTTCCATATCATCCACTTCCGATCAATTTACATAATTACGTTTGCTTAAATTTTGCTGTATGTTTTTATTATTTTTTTCAATCAATTCTTTTAAAATCCAATTTTTTAAGAACCATGGATTTTGCAATGCAAACACAATTGGAAAATGTCCGAAATTACACGATGTCGATTCAGCAATTGATATTCAAAGATGTAAAGAAAATAAAAAAGCATTTAAAAGAAAACGAAGATATGATAATGTAATATCTGATTCTGTTGCACAAGAAAATGCAGAACAAGAAATTTCTTGGAAGAAACGAAAATTTGATCCGACGTTAAAAGTTGATCACATGAAAGAAACATTAAGAAAACGAATTGCAGTTTCAGGTTTTTTAAGTTTTAAATAAAAATATTAATTTTGTTTCAGGACTTCATCGAGCGGGAGTTGATGCATTTATGACAGTTTTCAGTGTTATTTATCAGCAAAGATTAGAACTAATGAAAAATGACAAAGTTGACGTAGAAGTAAGAAATTTTGTATTAAAATCAACTCAGAAATAAAAGAAAAATGTTCAGTATGTCAACAAACTTCCTCTTTCTGGAAAAGAACAACCAATATTAATTCGTTATCGAACTTTGCTGAAAGAAAAATCTGAAAAAGATGAGCATTCAAAACAAATTGAAATTATAAATAAAGAAAGAAAAAGAATGAAACAAGAATAATAAATATTCTGATTCATTCTCGGTTTATCAAACTCCTATTTATTTTTGATTGTTAAAAGTTGTGGAAAACACATAATTTTAATATTTTAAATTGTTTAAATGGTTCAAATTGTTGAAAATAAATTTGTTAATTTTTTCCAAATTAAACATTTGCGTTGACAGTAATTAAAAGAAAACTTTTTTTATTTTATTGAAATTTAAGAAAAAAACAATTATTTTAAATATTATATACAATATATTTATTTATTTTTATTTATTCAATGTAAGAAATAAAAAAAAAACAAGAGAAAAAATCGATTTGAGAAGGCTTGTTCAAAACTCATTTTATTTCATGAATTTCTTTTTTTTGCCTCTTTCTCATTTTGTTGCTTTTTTCTTCAATGTTCACCAATAAACGTGTGTTTTATTAGCATTTCTTCAAATGCATTCGAAAAAAAAAAGAAAAAAAAGAAGTTCGAGCAGCTTGCAATTTCTAAGATGCTGAAAATGAGAGAAAATGAAGAAAAAAAAGTGAAGGGAATGAGAAAAAAAAATCAATTTTTTATTTCTACTTTTTTGTCGCTTTTCTGTTGACAGCTGAGGTTTTTTTTTTTTTTAATATTGAGATTTTTAAGACAAATAATGAGCGCCAAAATTCTCTCAAATTTAAATTATTTTCAGATATTTTTTATCAATTTGTTTCAGAATTAGAACATTTTCATTTTTCCGATTCTTAAAAAAAATTTTTTTTTTAATTTTTACAAAAAAAAAAATTCGAAAAACGATTGAAACCTTTGCAATTTTATTATTAAAATAATTCAAGGAAAAGAAAAAAAAAATAATTTTTCTTAATTTTATTTCTCGATTAATTTTTATTTTTTATTTTTGTATATTTTCGCTTTAAAAAAATGACTCTCTTTTGTTGGAAAAGGAACAAAAAAAAAAGGAAAAAAAAAAGCCGAAAATAGCTATCCAATGAATACTCTATGAATGACTACATTTGTATCCCATTTCGTTTATTTTCGTTCAGATTATCCGCTCGTTTTTTTGCTTCTTCTTATTTCTCGACTTTCTCGTGTGAAGAACACAACACAAAAATCTCCACCCCCACCCTCACCCCACCCCCACAAATTTGCTAAAAACTTTTTTATTATCAATTTTTTTTTTGCTCAAGAAAATACAAAAATTCTTCCGACATTTTTTATTTGTTGTATTTTCTTGTTCATCGCAGTTTTTTTTCAATTTTATTTTATTCATCATTTTTTGCAAATGACATTTATGTTCGCTTTTTTCTTCCCCCTTTTTTTCCTCCTTCTCATCTCATCTAATTTCATTTTCCAGCTCGCTTGTGTCTTCATTTTGAATGTTTTTAAAATGAAAGAAAAAAACTCGATTTTTCCCCCATTTTTTTTCATTGATTTTTTCAATAAAACTAAACAATTTATCAATAAATTTATTCCTTCTTCTTCGTCTTCCACGAGTTCTTTTTTTTTTTTTGCTTTCTTGTTTGCCACGTCATATCCCTGGAGATGGAGGAGGAAAAAAAAGAAGAAAAATGTCGAAAGAACAAACAGAAAAAACTTTTCAAAACTCCATTTTTGTCATTTATCATTCGTTCAATTTTTCAAAAAAAAAATTCTCGGAATAAAAACAAGGAAATTTTTGGAATATTTTATTTTCTTCTTCCTTTTTTTTGTTGAATTTGTTCTTCTTCTTCTCTTAGAATTATTATGAATTCCGACAAATTCTCAGCAATTCAATTTTCAGAATTAATTTTCCCCTCCTCGTTTTTTTTATAAATATCTTAATGTTTAATCCAGTGACGATGATGTGGTTTCTCTCACTTTTTTTCTGAAATTTATTCTGAATTATATTTATCTTAAATTAAAACAAAAAAAAAACTATTTTTCTTTTTTAAGACGACAGAAAGAAAACTCAACAAATGCACAACTCGAAAAGTGAATTTTCTATTCGACGATCAACTTTTGGGAAAAAAACTGAAATCTTGTGCACGATAAATGAAGAAAATAGTCGATTAATATTCAATGATGAGCCGACGTCATCAACTTCGACACCCAAAAAATCGGCAACGTTTCATGAATTTTATGATTTAAAAAAATGTAGTAAGTGAACAACATTTTCTTTTTTTTTTTATTTTTTTTGTGAGCTTCAAATAAAAAATTATAAAAATTAATTCTCCCTTTTATTTCTTTTCTATCATTTATTTATTTGAAAAAGAAAAAAGAAAAAAAAGGAAGAAGAAGAAGAATGAAAATAATTGTTTTTGTTGTTGTTTTTGTTGATATGAAAAAGAGAAGAAATTGACAAGATGGTTGGCTGACTGGCTGGATGGCTGAGGGGGACGATTTCTTTGTTTACCATCTCCGAATTATTTCAAGACCACCACCACTACCACCACCACCAGCACCAGCATCAACCATCTAAACACAACAAGCAACCAATATGTATTAACACGGACAGATAAAATACAATCTTCGGCTTTTTTCTCTCATTTCTTTTCTTTCTCTTAGTTTTTCTATCTTTCTATTGATTTGTCGTTTTTTCTTTCTTTTTTATCATTTGTTTTTTAATGCTCGTCGAACACTTTTAGCTGAGATAGAAAAAGTATTACTACTACATTATATATGTGGAGAGAGATTAACAAATATTGAGAGGAATAGAGTACTCTTGTGCTTCACGAATGCTTACATTAGAAGAAGCTTAGCGAGAAGAGAAAAAGAAAAGCTTTAATAAAATATGGAGAAATAGAGAAAAATGATGATTTTTTTTTTGGGAGGAAAACAACAAGTATGACACTCGGATGGTTGGTTGGGTGGTTGTCCAAGTCAGATGACCGACCAGACTTTTCTCTCTCTCTCTCTCTCTTTCTCTATCGTTTTCAGAAAAAAACACTTTTTATTTAATTTTTTTGTTTAATATTCAATTCATTATTTATCATAAATTGAAAAAAAAACTTTTTAAAAATTTTTTGCGTCAAAAAATGTGCAAAAAGAATTTGTTTTGTTAGAAATTAAAGAACAAAAATGTTTGGGTCGAAGTGAAAGATCTGGAATAGAAATTCCTAGAATTTTTTGTAATCTCCAGGGACTATTATTTCAGATTTCTTTAGCTTTTTTCTTTTTGACATCTCTTTTCTCGTTTTTTTCTTGTTTTTTTTTCTATTTTACAATGAGTTTTTGGTTTTTTCTAACCAAATCACAAAACAAAAAAAAAATGTCGATCTTTTTTTCTGTTTTTTTTTCTCAGTGAGTTTGAAGCTTTTTGTTGTGACCTTCTTAATATTTTTATTTTTCGACTTAACTTTTTTTCTGTGGAAAAAAACAGAGGAATAAGAAGAAAATGAAGAAGAAAAGACCAATTATGCCTTAGAAGCAAAAATAGAATAAAAGATGAGCAAATGAGAAAAATGAGAAGCCACGTAAATAATTGGAAACTTTTTTTTTTCTTTTTCTTTTTCTTTTGGAAGGAAAAGGTGGAAAATAATTGAATGGATTTCTTTTGATAAAATCATAAAAATCAAGTTGAAGTTTGAAATAAAAAAAATTTGAAATTTTATAGAAGAAAATTCTGCTCAAAATAGATCAAATATCATTCTGGCGACAGCACCACAAGAATACAAAGTAAGCTTCATCTAATTCGACACTTAAAAATCAATAAAAAATTGAAGGAAAAAATAAAAAGGTTAAATTCTCAACCGACAACATTAACACGAAAACGATCAATTTTTTATGAGGTTTGTTGGATTTTTTTTTTCATAAAAATAATTATTTTTAATTATTAAAATTAAATATTATTTATTTATTAATTCATTAAAATTTAATAAAATAATCGGCGGAGACAATTTAGAAATCAAATTTTGAGACAATTTCATTAAAAAACAATAAAGAAAAGAAAAATTTGAATATTTTAAAATTATTTTTGATTGAAAATAATTCAAACAGGTGATTTGTGATAAAGTTATCAATTTTATTTCTTTGTTGTTTACTAAAATATACAGAATTCGAAATATCTGGAGACAGAAACTTGTTCTTTTCAAAAAAAAAAAAAACGATTTCTTTTCTGTTTTTGATTTTATTTCATCATAAAATATTTTCTTTTTTTTTGATAACATTCAACATATTTTTATTTATTATTTTTGATTTTTATTTTATTTAAAAAAAAAAAACTAATTTTTTTTTTCTAAAATTTTGAACTTTTTTTTTCCGTTGAATAAAAAGTGTTCATAAAAATAATTTCTATTTTCGTGTATTTTTACTCTTTGTCACCGCAGGCCATTTCCGGACGTCTTTTCGCTTCATCTAAAGCTTTTCCCTATTATTTTTCTCGAATTCTCTCATTTTTATGTGTGGATTGTTTCGCTATTTTTTTTATATTCCTTTCTGCACTTCTTCTTCTTTTTTCCTTCTAAATTTTCACTCTTCACTTCCATTTCACATATCTGTCCAGATTTTAGATTTTCATAACCCTTTTTAGTATTTTTCTTGGAAAAATTGATTTTTTCCTTTTTCTTTTTCATTTTTACTTTTTGTATTTCATAATATTTGAAACAAGCTCAATTAAATGTTATGAAATCTTAAATCTGAATTTGAATCGGATTTTGAAATTTTTCACTTTTGTTTTTCTTTTTTTAAAAAAAAGCACTTTAGGATCCAATTTTTTATTTTAGAAAATGCACATTTACAACCTCTTTTTCGTCGATAAAAAAAGGTCATAAATTAAACAAAACTGTCCTTATATTCGAAACTGAAATTGGTTTGTTTTTCAGATGAAAAAGGACATTTTTGTTTATTGATGTCCAATGAAATATTTAGAATAAATAATGAAAAGCTCGAAAAGCTTTTCCTTAAATACATATAAAATGTATTAACATTTTTTTTTTAAATTTCCCCACTTTTATATGTATCAATAATAAAAAAAAATGCTCAATTTTTCTATAAATATTTGATATTTCAGATTTTTGTATCAAATAATGCAAATTATTTAAGTTTTTGCCTTGCGGTCATGTGGATTTTTTATAAATCAATTTTGTTTTGTATTTATTTCTAATCGTATTTTTCCAGACAATTTTGGAAGAAAACGGAGAGGTTAAAAATAAATTCAGATGACCACCAGAATATTGTTATTTTTCTAAAAAAAACAATTTCAAGAATAGCCAGCCCATTCTGAATATTGTTTGAGTTCAAATTTCTCTTTTTTTTTGTTGGAATCAACAAAAAATAGCGAAAAACAAGAAGGAAAAAAAGAGCATTTTTTCAAATTATTTGTTGTTTTTTAGTTAAACAAAAATGTGCACATTTTATCAAAACATTCTTCTTATTTTTCAATGATGATTTAGACAAGTGGATGGTTAGATAGATAGATAGATGGGTGGGTGGATGGGTGGATGTATAAATGGGTGAGTGGATGGATGGATGGTTGGATGGATGGATGGATGGATGGATGGATGGATTGGTGGGGGAGTCCAATTATATTATTTTTTCTCTTTTATTTATTTTAATATCAATATTTTTCAATCTTTTTATTCTCCCCCTCCCCCCTTCTTTTTTTTCCTCCCTTTTTGTCTTTTTTTTCGAAAAGTGTTCGATTACAAAAACATTCATTTCTTTTTGCCTTTTTTCCTTTCTCTCTCTCTCTCTCTCTCTCTCTCTCTCTCTCTCTCTCATTCCACATTTTTTCGACTCATTCGAATGTTTTTTTTCTTCTGGAGAATGATACGAAAATATGAATAGGCTATGGCTATTTCGTTCGTTGACTTTTTTTGGTGCTCCTTTTCTCTCTCTCTCTCTCTCTCTCTCTTTTCAGTGTGAAGGCGAAGAAAAAGTGAACATTGAAGATTCATAACCTTATGTGGTTTTTTCCGCTTTTTTTCTTTTTCTGACATCAAACCGCGCAAAAAAAATGTGACACTTCATTTTTTGTTATTTTTCTCTTCGCCTTTTTTTCTTCTTTAAAAAAAAGAAGAAGAAGGAAAAGAAGCACATTTGGAAAATTGAAAGCAGCTGGCTGGGAGAATTCAATACAATTCATCAACGCCTGCATAATTAATCTCAACATTATCATCATCGTATTCGTCGATAATTTGCATTTATTTCGTATTTCCCCTCTAAACATTTTAGTCTCTTTTACAGGGTCTTCTTTCCACCACAATTACCCTCTTCCTCCTCCTCCACCTCCTCGTCCTCACCTCCTTGTTCCCTCTCCTCCTCCTCCTCCTCATCCTCCTCCCACTTCTTCTCTTCTTCCTCCCTGCCTATGATGTAGTAGTAGATTTACACTTGAATCGTTCTCTTATTTCTCTTCCGTGTTTCTGCTCCAAAATTATTTATGCTTTTCTGAATATTTTTATATTGTATATTTTGTATTGATTTATTTATTTATTTAAATATTTTTATTACTAAAATTTGTATTATTGTTAATATTTATCAAAATGTATTATTTATTTAAACATTTTTATTTCTTTATAATTCTTCATTATTTATTTATTCAATTTCAATAATTCCATTTTTGCTTTATTTTTTTTTATTGTTTAAAAACAAAAAAAAAACGATTTTTTTAAAATTTTTATAAAAAATTTGTCACATTTTCTATGAAAAAAAATCGGGATTTTTATGAAATCATTAAAGAAACTTCCGTTTAATAAGAAATACATATTGGTTCGAGATAAGATTATATGTACATAATATCCTCCATCCATCACATGATAATTTTTTCGTCTTCTTTTTTCATTTTTTAAATATTCATGGTTTTTGATCGTCTCATTTTTCTTTTTCTTTTATTTTCATTTTGAATTCTTGAAAATGAACTTGAAAATCGTCCTTTTTTCGTTCGAAACAGTTGCACTTTGTGCATTTGTCAATTTATTCTTTCTTTTTTCTTTTCATTCCATATAATATGCCACCCAAACATGCTCTTTCTATTTTTTTTTTAAATTTTAACTGAACAAGAAGAAGAAAAAAATATTCCAACGTTGTCTTTTATTTTTCTCTACGTCAAATCTTT
The DNA here is from genome assembly GCA_963572285.1 of Caenorhabditis drosophilae. NCBI lineage: Eukaryota > Metazoa > Nematoda > Chromadorea > Rhabditida > Rhabditidae > Caenorhabditis > Caenorhabditis drosophilae. The sequence continues at coordinate 4,285,581 of OY751561.1, read as the reverse complement.
GAAAAAAATATTGGTTGCACTTGTATCATTCTTGGATTTTATCTTTTCCTATAATTCTTCAGTTTGTTTTAAGAAAAGCAAAGCAGAGCAAAAAAAAAAGAGTACATTTTTTGCGTTTCCTTTATATTCTTGTTATTTATTTGGTTTTTTTTTTGCGTTTCCTTGAATTTTCATTTGTTCTAAATTCTTTTATTGATGATTTTGTCATTGTTTAATCGTCGTCGTCACCGTCGTTTTCTTTTTTTTTATTTTTTCTTTTTTAATTGTTTCGTCGCATTTTTAATATTTTTTAATGTTTAATAAAATAAAAAATGCGAATCATTCAAATTATTTTTTCCGAATCTTTTTTTTTCTCTCAAAACAAAAAAAGAGGAAAAAACGAAGTTGTTTTTCCCTATTTTTTATTTTATTAAATAAACAAAAATAAAAAAATAAATAAAAAATAACTGAGATTTCTGGTTTTTTTTTTCAAGAGGATCATCAATTTAAAGACATTTTTTTACTTTAAAATCCCAATTTTTTAAATAAATCATGAAAAATGATTCTCTTCAACAAATTTTTTTTCTTGTTTTTTCCAGGATTTGTTTTGTATTTTTTTTTCAAAACCATTTTCAATAATTTTTCAGTTTTTTAAAAATTATTTTAAAACTTTTTTTTTTATAATTCTGTTTGAATATTGTGGTTTTTAGAGATTTTTCAATTGAAAAGTACAAAAAAGGGCAATAAAATCAATTAGAAATTAGTTGGCGTTTTCTCATAAAATAAAACAGAGCAATAAATAAAATGAACAGCAGATCATTTAATTTCCGGTGAAGCTGGCTTAAATTCGTCTTTCCCTTTCCTTCCTTCTTTAAGCTCTCCAAATTAATTTTGAATTGGTCTTTTCACCACTTTGTTCCACTTATTTTCCCAAATAATAAATAAAAAGTTTTGCAGATGGGCGAACGAATTCGGCTGTTTTCAACGGCTTCATTCGTCTCTCCCGCAATTGTGATGCCAACCTCCTCATCAACGTCATCATCAGATGGAACAGCGCCTCCTACTGTAGCTGTTATGGTTAATGATGTTGAAGAAAACGGGACGTTGACAAATAATATTTCGAAATCTCATTCGCTTAATAGTTTTGATGATTCTACAGGTAATCAAATTGTATCTTATTCAAAGGAAAAGAACAAATCAATTCTTTTTTTTTCCCTTTTTTTTTTATTGATTTTTCTAAAAGAATTTGCTTTTTGTTTGACAAATTTTCTTTCCCATTCAAATTTATTCACGAAAAAAAAGAAAAAAAAACGTTAAAGAAATGATTTTTAATAAAACAATTTTTGGAAATTTCGAAAAAAAAAAAATTGGTCGTTGACTCCAGAGACAATTTCTCTTCCCGTTTCATCCAATTTCCCCTTCTTTTTTTTTTGTTGAGAAAAATAACGAAATGAGAATAGAAATACAAGTAATAGTGGTAAACACACCTCAATTCTGAATAAAATGTGCATTTTTTTTTCAAATGAATGCGCGGCCGAAAGAGAAAAAAAAAACTTTTCATTTGTAATGTGCTGAAGCTGAAGCTCTCGTTGTCCTTGTTTTGTTGTTGTTGTTTTTTTGTTTCCCCCTCATCTTTCCTTCCCTCGACAACGCGTTCATTTTTCATGCTGTACAACCAAATACCAAATTTCTCCTTTCTCATTCTTCTTCATTCCTTTTTTTTTCATTTTTTTTTTCGAAGGAAAAAGTAATTTTTCGAAAAAACGCATAATTTTTTGAAAAAAAAAATAGCTTAAAAGGCTTTTTGAACGAGAAACGAAAAATGAAGAATTAACTAGAAGTCGTTCAAAACGTTTGCCATTTTCAGAGCCGGTTTTTGTATCAGCTCGGTGTCCATCAAGTCGTCGAAATTATCGAATGATAATGAATGAGAATTTATCACCGCCAACTTCAAATCCACCTCCACCACCGCCACCATCACCCCCACCACCTTTTTCTTCAATAACATCGTGTGGAAATAATCAAAAGTCACGAATTCCAGCAGTTGGATCATTGTTATCACTTCAAAGTCACACAGGTTTTTATTTTGACTTTTTTTCTTTCTTTCTTTCTTTGAGTCAAACAAAATTTTATTTTTCCCCTCATTTTTCACCATTTTTTCTAATTTTTAAAAAATATTTAATTAATTATACAAATTAAAAAGTCCCAAAAAAGTATTTGTTAATAATTCATTATGTATGTAGTTTCTTCTTTCCACGTCAATATTTATTTAAATGAAAATGTCGGTGAATGTGTCATATAAAGCGGCGGCAAGAAATTCTTTTTGATTTTTTTTGTTCGTCTTCTTCCACTTCATCAACGTTTGTTTTTTTTTGTTGTTGAGAATATAATCAAGTTATAAATAATATTAAAACATTTTCTGAAGAATAAAAAAAAATCATTTTTTTTTCTTTTTTGGATGGAATCTCGTAAATGGACCAAATAATAATGATGATTTGTATTGAATTCGAATTGAAATCAAATATTTTATAGGAATGGAAATTGATGATTTGGAAAAAGGATTGGAAAAGGATATGTCACAACTCGGAATTTTATGTCATCATTGCTCAACAAATGATTTAACATGTCCAAAATCTCAAAAGGTGAAATCAAAACTTTTTTTTTTTTTTCTTTTTTTTTTTTTTGTTGAATGAAAGAAAATGTTAATCGCTATTGTTCGAATTTTTGAATGAATCAAATACAAAAATGGTAACCAAATTTCAATGTCAAATCACTAAATTTCTTTGTTATTTTTTTCCTTTTTTTACAAATTTTTTTTATTCAAAAAGTGTTTTGAAATTAAATATCGCCAGGTGCATCAATGATGAACATCTGTCCCAAATGGTAAAACTCTCTCTCTCTCTCTCTCTCTTTCTCTCTTTCTCTCTTTCTCTTTAAAAAAAAACTTCATTTAATATATTTATCCGATCAAATTGTTTTATTTCTTCTTCTTCTTCGTCTTTTTCTTATTTTTTGTGTTGATATGCAAAAGGTTCGGGAGTTTTGTTCAAGTTTTTTAATCAAATAATTCAAGAAAATCAATATAAAAATTTGAGGAATTGCCATCTCCAACATCGTCATCGGTTTACTCACTTGCTCGATCTGATCTTTCAAATGAGCCTCTATGCCGAATTTGTCATTGTTGTTGGCCGCCCGATTCCAATGATCCGCTTATTTCACCTTGTCGATGTTCTGGATCGTTGCAATATGTTCATGTCTCATGTTTAATGGTTTTTCTTTCTTTTTTTTTAATCAGAAAAAGAAAAAAAAGTTGTTTATTTTCAATTTCAGCATTGGTTGGATATTTCTGCTCGAAAGCTTCATCGTCCTGCAATTTGTGAACTCTGTTTATATAAATATCGGCGACGAAGAGTTTTAAAAGTTTTCTTTAATTTTTTCTTTAAAATTATTTTCAATTTTCAAATGATTTGTATTTTCAGTATCGAGAAATGAAATTACCACATTGTGCTCAAACTGATATTCGATATTACACACTTTTCGTTGCTGCAATTTTGATGATGATATTTTCAGCATTTGCGACCGTTATTTGTTTTCAACTTGAAAAGAGTTATGGTTTACAGGGAAATCGGTTTGTGCTAATTGAAATTTAAATATTTTGGTGGTTTTTTTTCCAGATCATTGGCCCCATTAAATGTTGAATCAATCGCTGAAGTTGTTGGAATATCAACTGTCTCAGATGAAACAACAATTCCATCTGGAATTGGAATTAGGAAAAGAATTGGTCATTATCAATTATTGATTTATTGATTTTATCGATTTCATTGATTTTAGGTGATGCGAGTTTGAGTATTCCAAAAGAAGATTACGTTCGACGAGAAGATACTGAAAATATATTATCCACTGTCACATTAATCGCTGCAATGATTTTCTTTTTAAATTTCTTTCTTGCCATGTATGCTCATGTAAAGGTTCGTCTAACATTTTTTTCATTCCAAGTTTGTTTTTCAACTTATAAAATAGTTTTAATCAGTAAACCATGGCCGCCATAGCTCAGTCGGTTAGAGCGTGGGTCTAATAAGCCCAAGGTCGCAGGTTCGACCCCTGCTGGCGGCAAATATTTTTCCCCAATTTTATTTTGGTATTTCATTCATTGATTTTCCGGGGTCCTCCCTTCTCCCCCCATCCCAAGCCTATAATTATTGCGCATCATTCAACATATGTGTTTAATTAAAAGGTGAGAAAGGCAATCTCCCCAACCTGTTAGCGTGTAAAACAATTTCCTTTATAATAAAAGTATTTTTTAATTATTCGTGAATGAAATACGAAAAATAATATTTGATTGAAGTGTAAAAATAAAACAAAAATTGAATTGAAAGAAAAAAAAGAAAACCGGGTATTTTTTTTCCAGTCGGGTCTCTCATTTTGCGGATATGTAACATTATGCTGGAGTTCAAATTTGGAATGGTCAATTGAAGAATATAAACATTCAAGAGATACTCAATATTTCAATAAATTGGAAGAATTGAGACGAAAAATAAATGGTAATTCGAACAATTTTTTTTTAAAATCAAAATTGTTTCAAAATTCCAATTTCTAAAATGAAAATTGGTCATGTTAAACAGCTGCTCTCTTTTAAAGCTTTAATAATCATAAAAAATCAAAATAAAATTATAAATTCTTTATTTATTTAAATTTTGATTTGTAAATTATAATTTTTCGAATTATTGGATTTTTATTTTATTAATACAGCTGCATATATTTATATTTATATATTTATAATACATTATACTATAATGTGTTTTAATGCTTTTCCTTTCTTCGTTATGTAATGTAAAAGCTTTTAATCCTGCCGACGAATAACATTATTAATCCTTTTGTTCGTTGAAAAATTCAACGAAAAGTTGGACTGACATCTTCCAACTTTTTTCCCTTTTTTTTTAATTACAAAAATATTTGAAATATTTCAGAGAAGCAAAAAAAAGCAGCAGATGAAGTGGAACCATTAAGAAGTTCAGTAATTGTCCTCGAATAATTTGTGAGGAAAAGAAACGCCCACTTTTTTTTTGTTTTTTTTTAGGATTTTCATGTGATCTTTTTAATTTTTTTATGCACCGTATATTCGTCTTCGTCTTCTTCTTCTTCTTCTTCTTCTTCTTATCCTTTTTCGTCTTCTCCTCAATTTTTTTTTGTTTATAAATACTCATATTTTATGAATTTTCCCTATTTTTTTTCCAAACTTCCAATGGTTTTTTTTTGTGCTTCATTTTCAATGAACATGACAAAACGATGGGTTTCTGGTCTGTTTTTTTGGTCGTTTTGGGCTTTTATTGCTCACCTATTTTTAATTTGCCATCGTGGTCCCGTTTATTTTGGTTTCGTTTTTTTTGAGTCACATGTGTTTCTGTATCTGATTCATTTTTTCCTCATTTCAATTTCTGTGTTAAAAAAAAACTCGCGGTTTCTTGTGATTTCTCTCTCTCTCTCTCTCTCTCCCCCCCTCTTGCTCTTGCTCTTTTTTCTCTATTTCTCTCTCTCTCTCTCTCTCTCTCTCCCTTCCCTTTTAATACCAAAAATTGAATGAGTTTGTTAAATTGAAACTTGCACAAAAAATGTATTTTTCCTACCACCATTTTGTTGCCTTTTTACCAAATAAATTATGATTTTTCTTTTTGCTCAAGAATTTTTTTAAACAAAAGAAAAAGAAAAAAAAAAGAAATTTTGATTGGCAGATAATCACCTGATTTTTGACACTTTTAGATTTAAAATGATAATGATAAGAGAAAGGAGAAACAAAAGAGACAACAATTGTCGTGTTTTTTTCTCAATCAAATGTGCTAAATTCAAATCGTTGGAAGTTTGCCAAACACTTTGATTTTTCTTTTTTTTTTTAAATCTTCGAATTCTTTTTTTTTTAAATAATAAAATCAAATAAAATTGTGATTGAAAAAAAAAAGAAAGAGAGAGAGAGAGAGAGAGAGAGAGAGAGAGAGAGAGAGAGAGAGAGAGAGAGAGAGAGAGAAAGAGAGAGAGAGAGAAAGAGAGGGAGAGAGAGAGAGAGAGAGAGAGAGAGGGAGAGAGAGAGAGAGAGGGAGAGAGAGAGAGAGAGAGAGAGAGAGGGAGAGAGAGAGTGAGGGAGAGAGAGAGAGAGAGAGAGAGAGAGAGAGAGAGAGAGAGAGAGAGAGAGAGAGAGAGAGAGAGAGAGAGAGAGAGAGAGAGAGAGAGAGAGAAAGAGAGAAAAATAAAATAAATCTCATAACATTTTATGGTTGATTGGAACAGTTATCAAAATACTCTAATTATCTCTAAACCTCTTCTCATTCATTTATATTTTTCTCTTTTTTTTTGTTAAATTCAGATTATTTATTGTTGCCCTTTCCAAATAATATTCGAAGGTCGATTCTAATTGATCCAATATACTGCGTCTCTTTAGATCACTTTTATATTTCTCCCTCCCCTTCTTTTTTTGTCTCATTTAATTATTTGATTAGTTTTGGGATTTGTTCAACTCATTTGTTTTCCAATTTTTATTTTTGTTTTTTTTTCTTCCAATGTTCGCTTGAATTCCATTTAAACCAAGCGGCATCATCTCATCGTTTTTCTAGAAAAAAATCGATTTTATTTCATCTTTTCATCCTCCCCTCCCCCCTCCCCGCCCCCGTTTTGAAACACATCGCGGATTGATTTGGTTTGACAGTTTCAAAGATTTTTTTCCTTCGATTCGTCAACATTTTTCATGATCATTTTCGGTTTTTTTTCTTCTCAAGTTGTTTTAATTCGATTATTGATTTTTTTAAAGAAAATATTTCTTCGAAATCCGAAAAGAATTTTAAAATTTCAATATTTTTGCCAGCTGTTAAGAAGAAGAAGAAGAAGGCAATGAAATGAATTTCCTTTATTGATTTTAAACGGATGAGCCACATCATAAAATATCTCGCATTTTTATCTTTTTTTTTTTAATTCTTCTTCTTCAAAAAACAAAAATAAATCGAAAAAAAAATTGGTTTTTTTCTCTTTTTTCGTTGTAATCGGCAGTCGTCGTGACGATGAGAAATGAATCGGTCATCTATAAACGATGATTTATGTGTTGAACACATCCCCCATCACTTTATGTTTTACACTTTTGATCAAATCTTTTATTTTATCCGTTCCGGTTGATTTTTAATGCATATTTTGCTTTCTTTTTCTTCGATGACATATTGGATTTTTGGGTCTCAAGTGGAATTGAGTTTTGCTCTTTTTTTTTTGTTTTTCATTTTATTCAAATTATTGTGTTATTATCGGATAATCAAGGACCATTTTCATTGTTCATACATACAATGTGTTCTGGCTAATATATGTAGAAACATATTCAGACATTATGTCCAAATCATACATACATATATACAATGTATATGCTTATTGTAAAAAAGAAAGGCTCAGGTTACTTATTACCAGGATTAACCCGATTATATTTTGTATATATTCATAATGAATCATAACAAACAATATCGCCTTTTGTTTTACATTGTGTTTTACAACATTTCATGTTTACACCTGTCGCTCTCATTAACCTCCTTTTTTTTAATTTTAAAAATTCAATAAATTAAACAAAAGGAAAAAAAATTAATTTTTTTTTCGCTTTGAAAAGATTCTTCCTCTGTTTCCTTAAATCAGAAAAAAAAGAAAGAAAGAAAGAAAAAAAGAGGGCGGCGCATATTGTTCACTATGTAGAGTATAGACGGCTGACTGACTGCCTGCCTGCCTGCCTGCCTGCCTGCCTGCCTGGCTGGCTGACTGACTGGCTGGCTTGCTTGCTTGCTGGCTGGCTGGATTGCTGGCTGGCTGACTGACTGACTGACTGACTGACTGACTGGCTGACTGACTGGCCTCCCCTTCCCGTGTCCCGTGTTGACTGCTTCGTTGATATTTTCACTCTTGAACATTTTTTTTTGTTTGTGTGCGTGTCTTCTTTTTATTTCGAACATTTCATTATTTCGTTTATTGAAGTCGAAGTCGAAATGAAGCAAAAAATGAATTATTTTTTATTTTTCAGTTTCTTTCTTTTTCTCACTTTTTTTCGTTGCTTTTTTTGATCAAAATTGTACGATATGGTGTAATGGTTGGCAGTGGTAAAACGATAACTGCTAATCAACAAAATATTCTACGATTGGTTGTTGTCGGTGGTGGAGGAGTTGGTAAATCCGCATTGACAATTCAATTTATACAGGTAAACGGTGATTTTTGTTTTTTTTTTTTTTTAAATTCTTGTTGAAATTAAAAATCAATCAAAAAGAACAAATATTTTGACCTCCCCGTAAAACCAATCATTACATCTTTCTTTTTATTTTGAAAAACATTGAACACCTGTGTTTTACATTCAAAATGTATCTTGTAATCATTTTTTTCCTTTTTTTTTTTTGAAATTGACACTTTACATGAAATGAAAAAGTCTACAAAAACATATGTTGTGACCTTCAATCTTTATAAATATATATATATACATGTTTTATAATATTTGTTAATATTATTTTTTCAACAACATTAAAAATTATTTAAAAGCTGATAACAAATTATTTGGTCAACGTATTTAATATTTTCAATTTTCAAAGTTTTCCTCGATTTGAATGATTTCCAACATTTCTTTTTTGATAGATTTCATCACATTTTTTTTTTTCAATTGTTGATGAAAATCAGAGCGTTTTTTTTAAATCCCCCCCCCCCCCCCCGCAAAAAAATAACAGGGAGAAGCGGGGGGAAGAGAGAGAGAGGGGGGGGGGGGTGAAGAGTTAGAAATGTGCTTGACAATAAAATAAATACATATCGAATTTTCTCACAAATGTAAACAATTTTTCTATTCTTGAACATAAAAACTTTTTTCGTTTTTTTTTGTCGAAAAAAACTTGAAATTTCAAAACTGAAAAATGTGGAAAAACATTTAAAATTAAAAATGAATTCAATTTTAATGGGAATTTTCTTTTTTCTTTTTTATTTTCTCAAATTTTCTATGACAAAAAAAAACGTTTTGAATATTTTTTTTTTTTTGATATTCGTTAAAGAATTATCAAAGACAAGAAAACTTTACGTTTCTTTTTGTTTCCAACAAAAAAATGTTTCACAAACATGTGTTTGCCGCCAGAATTTGTAATTTTTTTGTAGATTTTTTCTCCAACTCTAGAGAAAAAGCGAAGAGCGGAGGGTAACAAACACACACACACAACAAAAAAAGGAGGAAAAAAAACTATTTTTGTGAATGTTTGTGGTGGTGTGTAAATTATGCTTTTTGAGAATAAAAAAGTCTGAAGGGGTCCACTTCAAAGAAAAAAAAATTGAGTTGTGGGAAAATGATGAAACGAAAAAGTGGAAAACAACAATTTCTATTTCAGCGATATTTTGTTCAAGATTATGATCCAACAATTGAAGATTCGTATACAAAACAATGTTTTGTTGATGAAGATTTATGTAAATTAGAAAGTGAGAAAAATCAATAAAATCAATCAAACAAAAAAAAATCAATAATTTTCAGTTCTTGATACGGCAGGACAAGAAGAGTTTTCCACAATGCGTGAACAATATTTAAGAACTGGAAGTGGTTTTTTGATAATTTTTGCTGTTACAGATCGAAATAGGTACGAATTCGTTTTGTTTTTATTCAAAATTCATCATTTCCCGACGATTTTTATCAATATTTTCATTGTTATTTGCATAGTCTTTTCAAAATTTCATCGATTCTATTCATAGGCGAACAACAATCTTGAGCTGTTCATCCTTTCAAAGCTTTTTCGTTTTCTTATTTGATTTTCCTCCGTTTTTTTCCTCCCTCTTCTCCCTCATTTCTCTTCATTTTATTTCATATTTTTTATTTGATTAAGAAAGTTTGAAAATGATGAAATGGGAAGAAGAAGAAGAAGAAGACGACGAAATATTCAACATAGTTGATGACATTTTCAAAAACACAAATACAAATTCTTATTTCGTTTTGCATGAGCTCTTTTGTATACGAAAAGAAAAAGAAGAAAAAGGAAAATTTGCGATAATTTATTCCGATTTTTTCAAGGGAAAATGAACGGGGAAAAGAAAAACATTCGAAGAATAATTAATCAAAATTGCGAATGAAAAAAAAAATCAGTGGGGGGTCCCTTCATAGTTTCGATTTATCATCATCAGATGCGCCTTCTCCTTTTTTTTTTGTTCTATCATCCTCTCCGATCCTTCGCTTCATCCAAATGTTTTCCTTCAATTTATTTTGTTTTTCGTCGAATTTCAAATAAGAAAATGGCACGCAATTGATCGATTCGATGAATATTTTATTTCAATTACCGGAAATCGACCATTTTTATTTCACCACATTTGTTGCCATTTTTTTTTCTTTTGCTATGACTTCGCCTTTTTCTTTTTTCTTTTTTTTTTGTTAATTGAAAACATGAGAGAATATAAAATTTCCTTTTGAACTTTTAATGGGGATTTTTTCCATTTCAACCTTAAATTGATTTGTTGATAAAATTTGTTCCTCCGTTTTTTTCTTTCATCAGAGAAATTTTCAATTTTCTTTAAAATATGCAAATCAAATTTTTATCGCATTTTTTCTTCTTCGTTTTCAACATCAAATTGAGCGATTTTCGTGAAAAAGTCATAAAATTGAATTGAGAATTTGTAAAGAAAAAAAACTTGTAAAATCTCTAATTAAATTAAATTCAAAACAAATCGAGAAAAAAAAGAAAGTAAAATGATCCTTATCGACCTTGAAATTCTCGAAATGATTCACAGACCCAATAATAAAAATAATAAAAATAATAATGATGAGGATGAGGATGAGGAGGAGGACGAGGAGGAGGACGAGGATGATACTGACAATAAAAATGACCAATTTTATATGTTTTTCGAGTTTTTATTATCCCAAATTTATTTTGAACAACAAAAATAACAAAAAAAAAAAGAAGAAATTTTTCAGTTTTGAAGAAGTCAAGAAATTACATGAATTAATTTGCCGAATAAAGGATCGAGATGATTTCCCAATTATTTTAGTTGGAAATAAAGCTGATTTGGAAAATGAGCGACATGTGAGTTTTTTATTTTCTATTTTTCCACCAATTTTGAATTTGAAAAAAAAAGAAAAAAACAAATGAAAAAAGGCCATAAATCACTCGAAAATGAAGGTGAACATTCCTTTCATTTCAAAATAATTGTTTTTCCCCCTTCTTTTTCCACTTTTTATCTGAAATTTTATTCAAAAAAAAAAAAATGGAAAAGAATCAAATTTGAATTCATCCCGAAGGGAATATTTTTTAGGAAAAAAAAAACAATTAAACAATTTTACTTTTTTCTTTTTTTTTGGGGGGGGGGGGGGGGGGGAAATTGAAAAATCAATAATTTTATTTTTAACCAAAAAGGCTTAAATCTCGTTTTTTCTTGTCCTAAAATTTGTACTTTTTTTTGTTGTGAGAAACACAAAACAAATGAGGCTCTTCTCAAAACGTCTTCTACTTTTTGTTTCGATAATCCCATTCTTTTCCTCCTCCGCTTTTTTTTTCCCCTACTTCAACTTTCACTTCCCGTTATGTTGCTCATTTTTCATTTCAACGCGTTTTTCTTTCTTTTTTTCAACCAACAATCAAAGTTTGGAAGAAACCAAAAAAAAAAAAAAAAAAACCACGGATGAAAAACAAAACAATTCGGCAACTTTTTTTCTTTCTTTTTTTTTTGGGGCAACGAATCAATGATTATGAAAAAAAACGAGAAAAACATACACACATTTTATTTTGGGGGTGGGGGAAAAAAGCCGAAAAGAATATCAAATTTCAAAAATAAAAAAATTGGGCATTTTTGGGAGTTGAAAAATGAAATGGAAAAAAGCCAAAAATAAAACGTTTGTTTAGTTTTTTGATTTAAAAACACAATTTTCTAGGTAGCCAGACATGAAGCTGAAGAACTTGCTCATCGATTGTCAATTCCATATCTTGAATGTTCAGCAAAAATGAGAAGAAATGTTGACGAAGCATTTTTCGATATTGTTCGGCTTGTTAGGTAAAATCTTTCTTGTCGGCCGTTTTTTTTCCTCCTTTGCCAATTTAAGAATTTTTTCTTCTTCTTCTTCCAAGTAAATTGATACAATGTAAACATAAAAATAGAAATTGAGCCACACAAAAAATATTTTTGTTTTCAACTAAAAAAACAAAAAAAGCATTTTTTTCTTCTCCCGATTTATGCTCTTTTTGCAAGGGATTTTCAAGGACAAAAATCAATAAAATTCAAATGATTTTTTCAGAAAATATCAACATGATGAAAGAGCACCGATTCATGACGACAGAAAATTAGAATCTCCAATGAAATTGAAAAAGAAAAAGAATTGCAGAATTCAATAATGACTGGCGGCGGGAATCTTCTTCCTTTTTTTTTTCTGAAATTTATCCCCGGACCCAATTTAACATTTTGTTTCTTATGTCAAAATATGTTTTCTTCCCCCTTTTTTCTTCTGACATTCTAATCAAAATTGTTTAATTGGTCCCCGTTTAATCTTTCATGACGTTTTTTTTTCTTTTTTTTTTATTTGTGTTTTTTGCCTTTTTTCTATCATTCAAACGGGATTTTTTCATTCATTTTTTTTTAATATTTCAACATTTTAATTTCCATTTACCTCACTTTTATTAATTTTTCCTCTTTTTATTTTCAACCAATTTAATTTATTTTTCAAAAAAAATAACCAAATTAATAAGTCAGAACCTTTCTTTTCTTTTTTTTAAATTCCTTTTAGGGTTTTAAATACCCCGGTTAGATTTTGATTGAAAAAAAAAAGAAGGAAAACAATAAATTTGATTATTAATTTCCATTTTTGTTTTTTATTGTATTTTCGACTGTTTTCACAACTTCTCGAGTTGATGGTGTTGTTTGAATCACCGAATCTTTTAAAATGTGTTTTTTCCCTTCTCGACTTCTACTTTTTGATCGAATTTTTGTTACCTGAAAACAACAAAATTAGATTCAAACTTTGTTCGACTCTTGAAAAGCCTGATTTTTTGCAGTCTTCACAACATTTTTGATCATTTTTTAAGAAAAGTATGACAGAAAATAAGTAATGTTTATTAATAAAAAATAATATTTACAAACAAAAAAAAGTTATCTTAATTTATTTAACAGATTCACGTTTTTTAAACGCAAATAAAATTTTGAAAATAATAAAACAAAGTGAAACAAAAGGATAAAACCAAGAAAAACCAATGTATCAGATATTAAAATTGTTCAGCTAACTACGCGAAAAACAATAAAGCCGTTAATAAGATAATGATTATGCGATACGAAGAAGAAAATATGAAAACATGAATAAATACAACAAAATCTAGGATATTTTTCTAATGGTATTAATTTTGGTATGAAATTGGTATGAAATTCACAAAAAAAACCGGTTTCAATTCCGAATACAATAAATAAAAGAAAAACAATTTGGTTTTTTGAAGATTTTTTAAAGAAATCAAAATAAAATTGTTTAAATTCAAACGAAATGTTTAGAATATTCTTCTCGTAAATGAGAAATCGCATTTTTTAATTTAAGCGCTGAACCAAATGGGATTTTCAATTGATTACGAATATCATCTGTTGTTACAAAATCTAACGTCGATCCATCCATTTCTTCAAGCCTAAATTTTTCTGCGGATGTTGCTGAACCTGTTACATTTTCGACCCAATCCGCAAGTTGATCGATCTAAAATTATAAATATCAATTTTTTTTAAATTAATTTAAAAATGTTTTTTATTACAACATTCACTTTTTTTAACATTAAAACTTATTTTTAAGAAAAATTTCTTACTGTCCAGTTTTTATAATTCAAAGTTCCTCCAGTTGGCAAGTATATCTTTTCAGTAGGCATTCCGTCTTCTTGTGATGTTCCACCTGTTTTTGATGAAAGAGTTTCTGCTTCAATTGAACCGGAATTCGCTACATCTGAAAAAACGAAGATCAACTTATTTATTTTAAGAAAACCATACTATTTATTGTTTTTGTTGAAACTGGCGCAGGATAATCTGAGTTTTTAGGATTATTTAACTCATCACTTTCCATTTCTTCTTCTTTTTTTAATATGAATTTTGATTCTGGTGTTTTTTTCGGAGATTCTAGAGTTTCTTTTATTTGTTTTGGTGATTCATTAATTTCTGTTTTCTTTTTAATAACTATTTTTTCTTCACTTGAAGTTTGATCTTTATTGTCGTATTTATCCTCATCTGAATAACAGCGATTTTAACATTTGAAATGAAGTGTGTTGAAATACCAGGACTAAGATAATTTCTCGTGCTAATCTTTCTTCTTGATGATCTTCTTTCCACAACTGGAGTTTCACGACGATTTGATACGGGACTGATAAGTTTCTTTTCTGGCAATGACGCTCTTCTGGGCGTGAGGGAAAGTCTTCCATTTTTTCCATGCTCTAAATCTTTTAGTGTTCCACCTTCTTTTGGGCCAAAGTCCATTCCAAGTAGTTTATCGATTTCTGACGTTCGGCATCTTTTTGCTTTTTTTGATTTTTCCACTGATTCGTTTGAAGAGATTTCACCTTGATCTTTTGAATCTTAAAAAAAAGTTTTTTTTAAGATCAAAATTAAAATTTAATTCCTTCAAAAAATAGGCTTTTTGGCCTAAAAAATGATTTTGTCCAAGTTTAGTTGAGAAAAAGTGTTTCGGGGCAAAGAAAGAACGGATTAAAAAAATGTTTAAATCGTTACCTTTGTCGGGTGTTTCAGTTTTTCTTTCATGATTTTCTCGATTGTCTCGTTTTAGATGTCTTCCTCGTTTTGAAACATTTCCTTTTTTTTCTTGTTTCATTTCTCCTTTTACTATTTCTTGCGGTCTTTTACGTTTTCGCGTCCCTTCTTGTTCGTTTTCCTAAAAAATTAATTTAAAGAAAGAAACTCTCGTAAAATTAATATTACTTCCATTGCAATTTGCTCTGATGCTTCGGTCAGCAAAGCTGTTACTTTACGGCTTAATTTTGCTTCCGATTTATCCTGGCTTTTTTTTGGGTCTTTCTTTTTTTTTGTTTGTTCATCAATGTCTTTTTCACTTGTGTTTGATATTTTATCATTTTCTTCAATTACTTTTCGCAATAATGAAGATTCTTCGAGTTTAATTTCCAATTCTTCTTGTTCAAGTTCCTAACATTAATTTAAATTTTTTTTTTAATGTTTGGAAAACTAACTTCAATCCGAATACCATCGAAGTCAATGAACACTCCTTCTCCCATTGAATTTGATTTCTGTTCGTTGAATCGTTCTCTCTCTTCTTTCATACTTTTTTCTAACATGTCATGAAAATCTTCTTCGACATCAACTGATTTCGCATCATTTTCCCCTTGTGGTTCAACTATAAACTTAAATATTAAAATTTTTTAAATTAAAATGTTATACTTCTATCAAGCTCTGGTGGACTTTCGATTGCATCTCGCGGTGGACGATCTAATTTTATTTCTTTCTGTAAAACTTTCTTAAATAATATTTCAAAACATGAAAAATTACATGTTCACTTTGAACCGGGGTAGATGATATCGTTGTCACTATTTGTTGAGATGTATTCAATTTTTGTAACTGACCTAAATAAAATGTTTCCAAATTCAAAACCTTTTACAAAAAACCTGGAGTTGTTTCCGAAATCGGTACGGGGCGTGGTAAAATTGGAACATGTAATCTACTTCTGCCTGAAAAAAAAACAAAACTCAACGAATTTTAAAAACTCGGGCAATAAATTTTAATGTGATTGGTTATTTATTATGTAAATTTTCGTAATATTAAGCAATTTTTAAAAATTATTACCAGCGTTTGGTTGAGCACAAATTTGAATAGGTCGACCAGTTTGTGAACTGATTAATGGAATTAATGTTCGGGGAACTCCCTGAAAATATTATTAAAGTAATCATTGTGAAAAAAAAAACGAAAACCTGTTGATATATAGTAACTGTTTGTGGTGAACCTTCACCCGATTTTACAGAATCTTTTAAACCAATCATTTGAAGTTTTCCTGTGATAAAAATTGAAATATTATTTATTTTCAAGTTAAATATCAAAGAAAAGCATATAAATTAAAAACGAAAATGTTTTTTATTTAAAAAAAAACTGTGCCACTATTTTAAGCTTGGAGAAAAACAAAGTATACACAACTTGGGATTACGTACGAGTGTGTTATGGAAAGAGAGACAAAGATGGAGACAAAAGTCCACAAGGAGGCATCAATCGATGACATAATGATGCAGTTGCCCCAGCTGGTATTTTTTAATGAAAAAAAAAACTGGGAAGTTTTAAAATCGAAACAGTACAACTGTTTTTAATATAAATAATATAAAAAACAATTAATTTTTTAACATAAAAAAACAAAGAAACGCTATATATATAAAAATAAAGTTAACTAAACAATTTTAAAATAATTAAAATAAATTAAATAAGATAACTTTACTAATGTTAAATAACAATCAACTAAAAAAATAAAACAATTTAAAAAATTAGAAAAAAATTTGCACCGCAATAACTAGATGACCAGTTTAACTATAAAACTTTTTTGTTGTTGTTTGAATTAAAAAAATAAAATTTAGTAATATATTTTAAATAAAATTTGTAAATTTATATCGAAATTATAAATCTTTCGAAAATATTTACATAAAGAGTTTTATTCAAAAAATCATGCGTAAGAAATATTATTGTAGAGTATCAAGCGCGCTCTATTGCTAACTTTAAATAATAAACGAGGGTTTTCAAAAAATAAACCATGAAATAAAATTTTATTTATTTAATTCTTTGAGATAATTTGTTTTTTGAACTTTAATTTTAAAAATTTTATTTATTCAAAAAAAAAAAAACAAAAAATTTACAAAGACAAGTTGTTTTATACCCGTTTAAAACATTAATAAAGCTTAAAATTTTGAGGAAAAAAAAGAAAAAGTATAAATTTGTTGGAATGTCGAATTGTAGAAGAATTAAACGAGATTTTAAATTATTTTTCGAATTATTTGAAAAAAAAAATTAAATTTGCTGAATTAAATGAATATTATGATCTTCCAAAGATGTAACATGAGCTGAGCTGCTTTTAGTTTGTTTTAAGCTAATTTGGAATGGTCGATCAACTCCTGAAATAATATTGATTGAATGAATTTTTATAAAAATTAAAAGGTATCAATTCACCTTCCAATTTATGCATAATTTTCTTCAAAGTTTGTTTCATTAAACTTCGATATCTTTTTGAAACAACACAATACAAAAAGAAATTCAATGAAGCATTTAGAAAAACAAATTGTTGAGTCAAACAAGTATACAATATTGCTTTTGGATGATATTGACCATAAATTTCAAAAAGAATTCGAGCTGGAGCTTGAGGTCCAATACAAATAAAAAGCATAAAAGTGACGGCAAAAAGCATTGCATTTGCATGCATTGTACGATGATTTTTCGATTCCTAAAAAAAAATAAATAAAAAATAAAAGAATAAATAAATAAATAAAAAACCTGTTGAACAAGTCCCCCATCTGAAAGTTTTGTTTCTTCATCTCGTTTTGAATCTTCATCAACAACTCTTCTTAATGTAAAAATAATTCGACAATTCATATATAAAAGGGAAATAATTGGAATAACATTGAATGCAAAAAGTGAGACAAAATCCATAATTCGATAATAAATCTGAAATTTTTATTTTTTCTTTAATTAAATTTGTTTAATTTCTAATTTTATTCTTCAATTTTTTCTTTCAATCAACAAAATTTCAAAACGGTAAATATTAACCGAAATATTTTTTGCCAACCAAAAAAAGTTATCAAATTACTTTTTGGGTGTAAATAATTGAAAAAAAAAAACGAACTTGTAAAAATTGATTTGTCGACATTAAAATAACATAAAAATATTCTTCTGAATTATTTTCATAACAATATTTAACATCATATGAAAGTGGCCATTGAATAGAACAAAGAAAAGATAAAAATAATCTGAAATTTTTGGTTTGAATTTAAAAAGAAAAACAAAAATTTTTTTTTGAATTTTTACGCTATAAAAACGGCATTTTTTGAATTTCGATTTGTACAAAGACGATGTGATCGAAGAGGATGAACTACACAAGTATATCTTTCAATATTAAATGCAACAACAATTCTGAAATTATCGACAAATTATCAAAAAAAAGAAAAGTTTTTTAATTTAAAAAATTTACAAAACACTGCTTTTATAAAAAGTTGAAGCAAATGTTCGAAAATATAAAACAACTCTTGAATAAAAATGATTAAAATTAATTGAAAATGCCAATGATGGAATTGATAACGGCGTAACATCCAAAGTTGCAAAAATTAAAAATAAACAATCACAAATTGCTAAGGCAAGTAAAAGATTCCTGGAAAAATTGGAACATTTTTTTTTTTGGAAAATAAAAAATACAAAATTACCAAGATGGTATTCGACGAGCTGCTTTGTTACTTGTTAACACAGCCATATTTAATAAATTACATGTTAAACCAATAAATGCAATAATTGGTAAAACAATAACATTGCTCCACCAAACAATATTAATTGATTGCTCATCATGTTCATGATGAGTTATGTTTGAAAAATTACAGAAATCATGAGATCCAATGATTTGTTCAGATTGAGATGCGCCTTCAATTGTTATTAATTCATCCATTTTTATCTAAAACAATTCAAATTTATCAACAAAAAAAGGAGAAAAAAAAACGAATAAAAAGAACACCGGAACGTCGAAATAATAGAATACATGAATGATAAGTGATAAAGCTAACAAGAAAAAATCAAGGCGGGTTCAAATTGAACTATCATTTATCTCTCTCTCTCTCTCTATCTCTCTCTCTCTCTTTTTTTTTCTCTCTGTCTCTTTGTCTCCCTGTCCTTCTTTAAATCATTCCAATTTGAACCGCATTTTTCAAAAAAATGTTGCGGATATTTTCTTTTATCAGCAATTCTTGTTTTTTTTCTTTCCAACTAGAAACAAGTTTAAATGAACAATTCTTGAACCAAAAAAAAAAAAGTTAAAATTAATAAAAAGCGAAAATGTTCGAGAACATGATTCAACTTGCATTCGAATTTGAATTAATTGATAAACATTGAAAGAAAAACAATAAATTAACGAGAGAAGAAAACATAATGAAAATAAATTTAGAAAAATGTCCAAAATTAAATAAAAAATGAAACAAAAAAAAAACAAGAAATGGGCAGGAAAAAAAAGAATTGAAAATTGTGATCTTCTTGTGTAATTTACAATCATTTTAATAAAGACAATGAAATGAAATTTGTAAGTTTTTAAAGTCAATGGTTTCATCAAGGTGAACGAACACGAGACTTTACAAGGTCAAATTTAAACCAAATTATCAAAAGTTTAAGCTTAAATCTCCTTTCTCTTTTTACTATCAAAAGGCATTTTTTTACGATTCAATTAAAAAAGTAAAAGTGATTTTAAAGGTGATTTATTCATTTGTTAATTATTTAAATTATTTGTTAATTGAAAAAAAAATGAAAATGAGAAATCAAAAAAAAAAGGGAAAAAATAATTTTTATTTTTTATTTGTTTTAGATGAATAAAATAAATCGGATAAAAATAAACGAAAATTGAAATCAAATGAAGGCAACCAATCAAATCAGATCATTTTTTAGGATTTCAAAAATAATCGATCAATACTTTTTGATCAATAAAATAACAATAATAATGTACTGTAAATACAAATAATCGAACTGAATTTCGGCATGTTTTCCGTCCGGACAATTTTTTTCTTCGCTGAAGGATGCTTGGATTTGTAAATAAAGAAAAGGGAGTAGAAATGTACATTTATATTATTGTTTACAATCAATAAACCGGTTGAAATTTTGAAAAAAAAGTTTTGAAATTAATTGAATTTCATTTTTTTTCTTCTTCTTTTTTTTTTTTTAATTTTTTGATAATTTTAATTAAAAAAATAAAAATAATATTTGTTTCGAATTGAAGAACAAATCATCATTTTAAGCTTCAAATAAAAATTCACCAGAAAAAAAAAGATTAAAAATTAAACAAAAAACAAAAAAAAATCAAAAATAGTTTTATTAAAGTGAAAAATCATTCGTTTTCTTTTCTTTTTCTTTTTTTGAAATTCTATTTGTGGCTCTCAATGAAACGCCGCAGTCCGAGTTTACAAACACACAAACACACGAATAACGCATTTTGTCAAATATTCTCCTTCTCCGATTGCTGAGCTTTTTGTATTTACACAACATTTATTGTATATATATATATATATATATATAAGATATATAAGATATATAAATATATATATTTGGCCATCACAATTCAATACCAAATACTTTCAATCAATCACGATCCGAAAAATCCTTAAAATTTCTTTCTAAAATTAACAATAGGAATACTGTAATTCAATTTTCTTTTGATTTTTGTTTCCATTTATTCCTTTTTGATGATTTTCATTTGTTAACAAAAGATTTTGTTCAATCTGATAACAAAAATGATAACATTTTCACTTTTTCTACATAAATGAATGATTAAAAACATTAAAAATGGATAAAACATCCATTTAAACATAACAAAATGTTTTCTTTTTTTATCATCATAACATTTTATGATTTTTAACCAGTATTTACAATGTTTTTCTTTATTTTATTCAATAAAAATTATGAAAAATTTCCAGATTTTGAAATTATTCAAATCTTATTATAAATTCAAACAAACATTTTGTTTTCTTCTAATTTTTGAACAAAATTTAAAAATATAAAATTTGTTTATAAATATTTACAATTTTTATAAAAAAAAATAAAAAAAATATCAAATCGTTCAAAAAATAAAACAAAAAATATAAACAATTCATTGAGATTTTGAATCAAGAAAAAAATATTTTTTTTAAAAATGAAAATAATGGCTGAACAGAATTTTGTGGCGAAAAAAAAAGAAGAAGAATACTGTGCAAATATTTTCTCTAATTCTCTTCATTTCACTTTTCTTAAATCAAATTTATTTTTTCATTGGAAATATCAAATCAAATGTTTGTTGTGAATATTTTGATGATAAAAAAAAAAGAAGAAAACTTGAATCTTCACCTTGTCAAATATCAAAAAAATTGCAGAAAAAGTAAAAACTTGGAAAATGAAATGGAATTTCCATGTTTTTCTCCTTTAAAAATTCAAACAACTTGGTTTTACAATGAAAAAAAAAACATAAAAACGATTTGAGAATTTCAGCTCTAAATATTTTTTGCTGAACAAAATGCTCAGTTTTGTAGCAACAAACCAAAAAGTGAGAAGGAAAAAGCTGAAAAAAATAAACAAATAAATAGTAAAAAAAATACATGAATAAGAACATTTATTTGCGAGATCATGTTTTCTACTCATAAGACTTCTTATTTTTCATTCTGTCGTGTTTGAAAAATGGCTGAAAAAGCTCTTTTTTTTATTTTTAACAATGAAAACTTTAAAAAACGATTTTATTAAAGAGCATCATGTGAAATTGAATTAACAAAGATAATGAAAGAAGGGATTGTGTTCCAATAAAAAATCTTACAAATCAGCAAAACTAAATCCGTTACATTAACTTGAAGCTTTAAAATATTCCTCTAAATTTACGAACCAACAACGTCCACAACAGAAGAGGATTTCTTCTTTGCAAATGAGGCGAATAAATATCATAATTATATTTTTCAACATTTTTAATTATATAATCAGTTGATGCTGCTGATGCGAATAAAGCTTGTCGAACCATTTTGGGAACTGAGTCCATATGAGATCTTGCATTGCTCAAATATTTTTTTGATTCTTTTACAAGATCTTGGACAACTCCTTGTGTTGCTTCAATGTTCTTTTTTTTATAAACACTATCTGGAGTTGCACTGTTCAATAACATTACATCATTTGGAAGAAGAACAATTCCTCTTGCAAGAAGTGGATGTGTTGACCTTTAATTAAGCGACATTTTTGTTTTTTGTTTTCTACCTTGTAAAACCTTATAAGATTAGCAATTGCATATGATGCACCGATATTATTTGCAACATCATAAGCTTGTGGAAATATAGTTACATTTTTGAACTTTCCTAAAGCGTCTAATTGCAATGATAATAAGGACCCAGTAGTTGATTTCCCATAATTTGCCAACTAAAAATTCTAATTTTCTATATTTAACATTTGTCTGGAGATTTTACAGCATCAATATTTTCAAACTGCCGATCTCCAATAGTTGATTGTCGAGCTTCGACTAATTTTAATAATAAATCAGATCTGGCCGTTGATGCACATACACACAGTGCAATCGCAACTGGTTGTCTAAATAAAATTGAATCAATTATATTGTTAAAATAAAAAAAAACCTTGGAACTGGAAGCGGTGATAACCCATAAATTGATGAAATTGCATCTTTCCAAAATTGAAGACGATACAATGCAGAAGTATCACTTTTTCTTGTATCAACTTTATCACGAATTTGAGCAAGCTCAACATTTAAAGCATTTATCTAAAATATTATGTGTAAAGTTTTTGAAATAAAAAAAAACGCTTACCGCAATGAGCTCAGGTTGAACTAATTTTGGCATCAACAAAATAGACAAATAATTATCAACGTCATGTTTTCGAATAAGCTAAAAATTAGACGTAATCAATAACGATAAAAAAAAACAAACAACTTCAAAACAACTATTAAACGCCTCATTTGCTTGCTTTTTTGTAATTTCAAGAACTTTAGATTTACTATATGAATTTGAGCTGGATTTGATTGATTTTGGAACACTAAAAATTCTAATTTTTAATGGAATCAAATTTATCTTACCGTGCACCCGGAATATTACTAAAATCTGGACTTTTACGATTTTCAGAAAAGGGAGAAATATTTAATTGATTTTTTTGCGAGTATTTTCTATTTTGATATAGAATTAGCGAATTTATTCTTGTGAATCGTTTGATTCTTGATTCACTGATTCCAAATCCATCACATCTCCACTGTTTTTGGATGTGGATGAAGTTGGCTGAAATTTTCAACTTTCGAAAGTGTTCGATTGGATTTTTTCTGTAACCAGACTTGCTCTTTCAGGCTTCTCAACATCGCGAACTCTGGAGATATTGCTTTTGCTCGATTGTCGAATGTTATGAATGAAGGACAATTGAGAGCTTCGTCGCATGTTCGATCGTGATGCTATTATAC
This sequence comes from Caenorhabditis drosophilae, assembly GCA_963572285.1. NCBI lineage: Eukaryota > Metazoa > Nematoda > Chromadorea > Rhabditida > Rhabditidae > Caenorhabditis > Caenorhabditis drosophilae. Next base: position 4,262,495 of record OY751561.1, on the reverse strand, counting down.
ATTTATTAATTTCATAACAAAAAATGAATGTTTACTTGATCTTTTTTAATGAATTGAAATGGTGTTGATATGTATGAAGTTCCGTAAACCAAAGCAACCAATGAAATCAAAGTTTGCGCAATAACGTCTGCTGGTAAATTAATAAACGGCTGTTCAGTTAATCTAAGATAAAATCTATGTTGAGCAGCAGAATAAGCACAATGAATGAGGGAAAGAAGTGATGCAATTGTAATCAAACTGAAATTTAAATTTTTGAAGCTTTTCATAGAAGTTTTAATTATCCTACCGATATACAGTATTCGACATATCGAAAAAAATACAATTCAGTTGTTTTAGCGATTGATTTTTTTACTATATTCCAATTACTGATTAAATATCTGAAAAAAAATAGAAAAAAAGAAAAGGGGAAACACTTAAGGTAGTTAATTGTTTTTTTAACAATGAGAAAACAACATCAAAGTTTAGAAAAATATGTACATTTATACGAATGGCAAAAACGCATTAAAAAAACTCTATTTAACACTTTAAATATTTTTGAAGAATGTTTGATCAACGCATTTTAAAAATATCGAGATAGATTTTTGTGAGATTTTTTAACAGAACAAGTGAAATTTTAAGAAATGATGACACTAATTTAAAACAATTATTTTTATTTATCCTCTTCGCATTTTACATGAGTGACAAGATTGGAAGATGATTTTATTAATTTTTCTTTGATTGCTTTCATTTTTTCATTTGTTGTATTTCGGGTCCCGAATCTTTCTTCCATTTTTTCAAACATTCCTTTTGTTGTATTATTTATCTTAAAAAATGTTTGATTAATAAATATTAAATGTTGTATACCGATTTTTTAAAGCCCATCAGCAATACTTTTTCATATACTGAACTCATTCTCCCACAATCTATGGAAACTGTGACGCTTCGTAAAACATCAGTTAAATATGGAAGTTGAGGAGATTCCTTAAAAAAAACGCGTTTAAAATTTAATAAATAAATAAATTACATGGTTAACATCTCCAATGGAATAAACACATCTTTCATGTAGTTGAAACATAGATAAATGTGATACATTTCTTGTGTAAGTTACTAATCGTTTAGAAACTCGATCATAACAGCTTTCTTCAATAACAGGAACAACCCTAACATCTGTCATTCGCGATATCCATCTTGGCACTCTTTTTAAAATGGAACTTCCTAAAATGTTTACTTATTAACTATTTTTTTATGTAGAAAATTACCTTGTTTTACTATTAATTTTTTTGTAACAATTGAGTTTTTTGTAATTTTTCGTTCAATTACATCCTCTGAAATGATATGTTTAGCATATGTATTTGGGTATCTGAAATAGTTTTTTTTTTATTAAAAGTAACTTTTTATCTTACCTATCCCAAAATACTGCAACAACTTCATCAAACGAATATGGAAATGATAATTTTGGAGCAGTCCAATCTCTCATTTTTAAATTTTTGAACAAAAGTATTTTTAAATATTAAATAAAGTGATAAAATGATGATTATAAATATTCTGTGGTCCAAATGCCATTAAATAATATACGCAAACACTAAAATTAGTATAACTACGCAAACACGTAATGTTGCTGCATACCGTACTCTGTCAAAAATTAATTAAACTTATATTTTTGGTTATTTAAAAAAAAATAAAACATTATTTTGTTTTATTTTTTTACATTTTTATAATAAAATACCACAGATTAAAATATAAATTAATTTAATTTAGATAAATGAACAAAATAATTGAATTATTTCTTTTGTTGTGGGCAGTTAACTGTGAAAATTCTATTGATGGTTTCAAATCATTTTTTTTCAACGCTAACAAATACTTGAATTTCAGTTGACGTTTGGGTTGATCCAAACAATCCAACATTTTCAGAATATTCAAAATCATCATCTTTAAATGCTGCATGTCCTCTTTCTTCGGTTTAACACTCAAAAGTTATTTTTATTAAAAACCCCGTTTTTTAGGATGACCAGTCTCTCCGTTTGATTCTCAGACAATTTATGCAAGAAATTCATGTAAATTATGAAATTGCTGAATATGTTCAAAGAAATTTACTGTAAAATATTTTTAAAATAATAAACAAATAATTGAAGTATATTTTTAGATTAAGAATATCAAAGCATTCAATGACAATTTTATCAAAATATTTAAACGAAAATTTGGAAAATACAGCAGAAACTCGGGAAAATATTCGTTCTTCACTTGCCAATATTTTTACTGTGGTATTTCTTTTTTTAAATGCAAAGTTTTAAACTAGTTTCAGCTCGATGAAAGAGAAGAAAGTTGGGAAGATAAATTTAGACAATTTCAACCATACATTTTTATTTTAAATATATTTATTCTTCCTGCTGCATTTTTCATAATTATTCGAACAATTATAAAACCAAAAAATTTTTGGATTCTTACTATTTCAACAATAATTTTAGTTTCAATGTATTCTGGATATAATAAAAAATATCAAGAAGCTGAATCTCGACGCTTTGCTCAATTCCAGTTATTCCATAATAAAAATTCAGAAGCTTGTGCTCCTGAAACATTAATTCAACGAATGTTTGAAATTTTTTCTTCACCGTTTCAGTATCGTCAAAAATCAGATTGTTTAAAATATATTGAAGTTTAAATTTATTTCAAACAAAAAATTTTAAATTATGTAAATTATTTCAGTCTCAAACAATTTCAATTTTCCATGAAATTTCGATTATTGAAGTATTTTCTGAAACAATTTCTAGTGGTTTTTTCGCGTTTTTCTCTTCCACTGGAAAACATATTAATCATTTTTTCAAGGATCTTTACGATGGAGCTCCACTAATTGCTCAAATTGTAATGACTGTGTTTTTGGTAAAAGAATATTTTTCTGCTTAAGCTTAAGCTTTTTTTTTTCAGCTTTTAATGGTTGGAACAATAAGAACCCCATTTTTCACTTATGAACCTCTGCGTAAGAAAACATTTGACAAAATCTTTTTAAAGCTACTTTAAAAGTTTTTTTTTTCATTTTTAGTACTCAAATTTGGAAGTTCTAGCTTTGGAAAAATAGTTGAATGGTTTGAAGAAAAAGAAGAACCTCAAATAAATAAAATGGCAAAACTTGAAAACGAAAAAATCGAAGTTTTAAAATCTGAATCAGAAGATGAAAAATTTATTGAAATGAAAGAAAACAAAACTGAAGAATTAAAAGAAATAGCGTATAATTCTGTTGAAGATGACAATAATTTAGATGAATCAGGTAACATTTAAAATAGTTATCGAAATATTTTTTTTTAAGTTTCAGAAAATGAATGGGTTGAAGCAAAAAGTGAATTAATTGTGTGAAAATCCAGCGATATTGCATAATTGAAAAAAATTCAAAAATGAAAAATTTAAATATTAATACGAGTTTATCACCGTTACTTGTTCAAAAACCTTTTTTAGCTTTTCATTCTATTTTCTTACTTATAATTTTTTCGTGTAAAAATGTGAAAGATTTTAAAACATTTTCTTAATGTTTTGATTTATGGTTTGAAATCTAACTTTTCTGTTTAAAAATTTATTCAGGGTTTTATACAGCTTACTTGAAATTAAAAAAAAAATAAAATCGATAATTAATGTTGCAAAATTATATTCAATCTGTTGTTAACAGATAACGTATTTTCAAGTTCCTCTTATTTTAACAAAACATCATCAATTAAATGACTAATTTTATTTTGTTTCATTTTTTTATTTAAACATTATCAATTTTTATTGAATTTTATCGCAACCTATTCGGTAAATGAAAAACGGCGTAAAAAAAAACGGCATAAAAAATAATTCGTTCAACAAAACAACAAAAAGACCAATCGAATCATTTTTACAGGTTTTCTTTTGATGAAATAAAAACTGTTAAAGTCAATTTATTTTATTTTTTGTTACTTACTCATTCTGTATTTTTATTAAATTTTACGGTTTTTTTTTGATTTCCAGATGTCAACACGATTTCTCAATTCATCATCAAAAATTCTTTCACATTTTAGCAGTAAGTTTTGTTCAATTTAAAAAATCAATAATATTGTTACAACTGTTCTATTCAATATTTATCAATTTTTAATGTTTTATATTTAAAATTAATATTAGGTCTACTAAAAAAAATACGTTCGCTATTTTACTCTTTTTTAGTCTTATTATTTTTCTTCTCGTTTTTTTCAAAGTGCGTTTAAAATTTGTTGAACTGTTAACATTGATTGTCAATTAAATATTTAAATAATAAACAAAAATGTTAAAAAAATAAAGCAATAACTTATCATTTAATAAAAAGGAAAATCATCATTTTTTTTCAATATAAAAATACAATGTATTATAGGTAGATCACTGAATGAATTAGGGCGAATGTCGAAACAACCACAACGTGGTCTTATCACTTTGATAAATTTCAAAAGATTATCAGTTTTACAACAATCAATCCGTAACATAACCGATTATTCTGCGAAGGATAGTCGAATCAATTCAAGACAACTTCGGAAACACGACGGAACAAAAATGGATGGCGCCGCAATTACAGCTGCTGCTCTAAAATCACAGGTTTGTTTTCGAATTAAATCAACCTATTTGGTACAATTTCTGTGTCTTTTTTTAATGTTAGGGTGTTGAATACATGTTCGGAGTTGTTGGATTTCCTGTAATAGAAGTAGGAATGGCTGCTCAAGCACATGGAATTAAATTTATTGGATGTAGAAACGAACAATCTGTAATTAAAATTATTAAAATAAAATCAAATTTGTTAAATTTAGGCTGCATATGCTGCTCAAGCAATGGGATATTTGACCGGAAAACCGGTTGCTTTGCTTGTTGTTTCTGGTCCGGGAATTCTTCATGCAATTGGAGGATTGGCGAACGCCACAGTAAACTGTTGGTAAGAATATTTCATTTTTTATTTAAAAAGTGCACAAATATTGTTAAAATAATTTTATAGGCCTGTTGTTTGTATTGGTGGAACAGCTGATGTTGGACTCGAAGGGCGCGGAGCATTTCAAGAATGGAGTCAACAAGAATCCGTTAGGAATTCCTGCAAACACGTTTCTCGACCAAACAATCTTGAAACTATTCCGGCTCATATTGAAAAAGCAGTACGAGCAGCAATGTACGGAAGACCTGGGGCAGTTTATGTCGATCTTCCCGGAAATTTAATTCTTAATCAAACCGAAGAAGAAATCACATTTCCACCTCAGGTTCCCCTACCGCCACCAGTTTCAATTCCACCAATTTCACAAATCGAAAAAGCAATTGAAACATTAAAAGATGCGAAAAGTCCATTAGTTATTGTCGGAAAAGGTATTGTTATGTTTAAAAAGTTCAACTGTTGACTTGAATTTTTCATTATTGCAGGAGCTGCATGGTCAGAACGTGGTGCAACACAAGTTCAACAATTTTTAACAAAATCAAAGCTTCCATGGTTAGCTACTCCTGGTGGAAAAGGAGTTATATCAGATCTTCATCCTCGATTTGTTGGACAAGCTCGTTCATTAGCTCTTCGAGAAGCTGACACAGTTTTTCTGATTGGAGCGCGATTTAATTGGATTCTTCATTTTGGATTGCCACCAAGATTTAGAAAAGATGTAAAAGTAATTCACATTGATATTCATGCAGAAGAATTTCATCAAAATGTAAAAACTGAAGTTCCTTTGCTTGGAGATATTGGTGAAACCTTAGCTGAATTAACACCAAGACTTGGTGAATGGACGTATAATGAACACTCGGAATGGTTTGGAAAATTGAAAGCGAATTCAGAAAAAAATAAAAAATCTGTTGAATTATTAGCTGAAGATCATTCAACTCCACTTAATTATTATGCCGCTTATCATCCAGTAAGTTCAATCCTTTCAAAAAAGTTTAAAGAAAATATTGATTTAAAGATTCGAGAATTTCTTGCAAAGAATGATGTAATTGTTGTAAATGAAGGAGCAAATACAATGGATATTGGTCGAACTATGATGCCTTCTGTTCTTCCAAAACGACGCCTTGATGCTGGAACATTTGGAACCATGGGTGTTGGACAAGGATTCGCATTAGCTGCAGCTATTTGGGCTCGTGATTATTCACCAAAAACCAAAGTGTTGGTTGTTCAAGGTGACAGCGCATTCGGATTTTCAGCAATGGAACTGGAAACAATTGCAAGATATAATTTACCAGTTGTTACCGTTATTATTAACAACAGTGGAATATATAGAGGATTATTGCCAGAAGATGATAAAGCAATTGAAGGTGATAGAACGTTGGGGTAATTTTTTTTTGTTTAAAACTGCTTAAAACTTGTACAATATTTCATTTCATTTTTAGATTGCCCGTTTTATCATTAACAGCAGAATGTCGATATGAACAAATGTGTAAAGCATTTGGAGGTGAAGGTGAAGTTGTTAGAACTGTTCCAGAAATCAAACAAGCACTTGAAAAAGCATTCAAAAAAACAGACGGACCAACAGTAATTAATGCACTTATTTCAACTGATTCCGAAAGAAAACCTCAAGCAGATCATTGGTTAACCAGATCAAAAATGTAAATATTCAATTATTTTCCTTAAATTTTTATCTATTTTTTGTTTAAAAAGTTGTGTGAAAGGTTGTAACATTTATATTAAAAATTATCAGAAAACCCGTTAATTGTTTTTTTAAAAAAAGACAATAAAAAATCAAATTCATTTAAAATGATTTTTTCGCTCTAGTTGGAAAAAATTCGCCAATATTGGTTTCTGATGATTCGTCACCTCTGAATGGGTTATGAGCCATTTTTTTGACTTCTTTACTGGATCTCATTTCATTTTCAGTCAACTCGTCCAATTTCCAACGATTAAAATCGGTCATTCCAATGTTGTTCTAAAGATTTCCACATCATTTTTGAAACTAAAACCACATTTACTTACCTTCATTGACTTTTTCCTCATTTTTTTATTTCGTAAATTTTTACCTAAAAATGCCGTTGAAATAATTCTTGCTCGTGGAGCATTTTCAGGAAGATCAAAACTTCGAATTGGATCAATATTAGTTCTTAAAAAAGAAACAAACAATTTCGATTAATTTTAAAGAAAAAAATGTCAAAAATAAAACCTTAATTCTTTCATTAAAGAAGTTCCTGAATTTTGAGAATAAGTCAAATGAAAAAGAAAAATCAAAGAAAAAAATCGAAAAAATTTGTTCATGATTATCAGAAAAATGTTTTAAGTAAAAAATGAAAAGAAAATTAATTTGGATAAATGAATAAAAAAAAGTGTAACAAACAAGATTCCGCCTTAAAACGTACAAACCAACCTCGAAATTCTTAAAGTGTAATAAATTAAGACAACTTCTTTTGACAAAGATTTTATCTTTTTTTTATAATTAAACACTTTTAAATTATTCAAAGAAAAACCTTCATTTTTGTTGTTTTTTTGATTAAAAATTTTTATTACAAAAAAAAAATAATTCGACTCATTAAGAATTGAATAATTGAAGAATGAGAATATTTTATTATTGCATCACTGAAGCTCCAGCTCCTTCCAACATTGATTTAAAAGATTCATTAATCAATTTCACTTTGTCTGCTAAAACTGGATCTCCAATTTTTTTCTAAAAATAATTAAAATTCAATTTTTAAAATAATTAAATGAATTACTTTAATATAATACACAATGCATAAATACAATGACGTGTATTGTTTTAAACTTTCAACTGAATATGGTCGTTGGGTTCGAATTTGTTTCACAATTTCAACTATTTTTGGCTCAGTTTTTTGATTTAATGCTGCAATTGCTGACGTCAGTGAAAGGAAAAATCCCGATCGACCACATCCGTGTTTTGATATTATCATTGCTTTCTCATCTGGCAAAGAACTTTTCACAAAGTTATGAACATCCACTACTGATTTTATGGTTTTTCCAAACTTGGCCGGAACATTATGGGATTGCCAACCAAAATGAAGGACAACCTAAAAACCAATTAAGATTTTCTAAAAAAAAAACTCAAACAAACAACAAACATTTATCATATTTGAGTTAGAAAATCCGGTAGGTAAAACTTCCATTAAAAATCGAACACTTTCTGAATCAGGTTTATCAACCTAAAAAGCAAAAATTTAGACAAAAGTTTCATGCAGGAAGTGGGATTCGAACCCACGCACCCATACGAGTACCAGAACACCCAGTAGACCTCGAACTCGAGGCAAGCGCATTTCTTTCGCTTGAGTCTGGCGCCTTAGACCGCTCGGCCATCCCTGCCCATACTACACTTATGATAAACGATAGAGACAATGTCAAGAGTAAAGAGAAAAAAACAAAAATTTTAACCTTTCTATTATTGACAAACATTGTACCATAATGTTCATATTCATTGGCAACTTGGGGGAAAAAGTCAACAACTTCATCTTCGCCGGTCAAAATGTGAATTAACATGACATTTTCTTGAAATGTTGTTTTCCAAAATTCCTCAATACTTCCTTCAACACATTTTTTTGGCAGTTGACTTAAAATGATCGGTTTAGTTAACTAAAAATTGTCCATATTTCAAGATTGATTATGATAATTTATTTTATTTTCAATACATGAGGAGCAGCAACAACCGTAGCATTTACATAATCATCAGGAGATTGAGCATTTTTAAAAATGTTTTGATCGTAACATGGATATTTCTAAAAATTAATTGATTTTTCTAAATTTTTTAAATTAATTTTTTAATAAAAATGTTGATTATTCAAAAAAAAATTTGTTTTTTAATTTAAAAAAATGTTTTTACTTCATTTTGATTTTTTTTCATATTTTTATTCCAAATTGTGCATCGATTTCGGTCAATTGGAGTTTCTTTGACTTCTGTCAAATATTCATTTCGTGCTACTGCCGAATCTGAATAATTTTAAATTCTTTTTTTAAATTAAAATTTCAATAAAAATTCACCAATTTTATCGACAAATATTCTTGAAACTTCTTCTCCAGGCCATTTTTCTTTTGTTTGTTCTGATCGATTTTCAGTTGCTGGTGAAATTGGAGCATGTTCAAGACTTTCCACATCCGTTCCACTTCTTTTACTTTTTGAAGACATTTTTGAAAGGGGTTTTGGGTGTCTTTCATAAGTTGATAAACATGTTTTATTATCCTTAAAAAAATTAGTCAAAAAAAAATTAAAAAAAAGGGCGGGGAAGGAAAAGGAATAAATTCTCAACCTCAACATCTTTTTTAATACTTCTTTTCTTTTTTCTTTCTGAACCAACCGATGTTCTTTCAGCTTGTTCAGTGTCAGATTTTCCACGTTTTGTTTCACTTTTTCCATTTCTTTTTGTTTTACTTGTCTTACTGTTTTTCTTCTTAAGACGGTCACTTAACAATTATCAATCAATCAATAAAATCAATCAATAAACCAATCGATACCTCATTTGTGAATTCATTTGTTTTGCATTCCACGATTTTCTAGGTGAAGAAAAAACAAAAATACTTGATGATTTATTAATGAATGAAACAATTTAAATTTTAATTTGACACGATTTTTTACGTTTTATTTTTTATCGATTTTTATCATCAAAAAAAACTTTATTTAAAAGGTTTTACAAAAAAAAAATTAAAATAAAAAAAACAACTTTTTATTAATTAAGACAATCGGTTGATTCTCCAGAAAATGATCCAGCCAAGTTTAATTCTCCAATGTCAAATGTTTTTTCAGCGGTTTCACCTTCAGTGATGAAACTTTTTGGAATTTTAATTTTCAGTTTTTTGAAACAAATCTGTAAATGAAAAGCTCCATTTTTTTTAATTTTAAATTATTATTTTTTACTCCGTTGTAATTGCATTTGTGATAGATGTTAACATGAGGATCAATGGCAGTTAATTCTTTTTTGCTTCCGGCTAATGTAAATGTTCCAGCTTTATCAGTTGATCTTTCATCAAGAAGTTTATCAAGCACTTTAATTATTCAATTATTAATTAAAAATTAATATTTGAAGAAAAAAAAATAAACTTACAAACTTCTTTTTCATACAATTTTACTTTAATATTTTCGGCTGGTGAACCATTACATGTGACTTTTCCAGTTACTTTAACTGATTGAATAGTTCCAATAAATGGAAGAGCAATTGAATACGAAACAAATAAAGCCAAAATTATTAATTTTCTCATTTTTTTACTGAAATAAAATCTTTTTAAAACTGAAGAAGAAAAAAGAAATAAACAAGGAACAAACTACGAAGAAACAAAAAAAAAAGAAAAAATGAAGAAAATTGACGAAAAATTGATTTCATCATCTCCCAAGGTAAAACAAAATATAAAATAGTTGAAAATTGAAAGAGATTGAAGACATTTTATATTTAAAACCGCCAATTCTTGCCTGATCATTTTTCATGTGAAATAAGACGATTTTATACCAAACAAAGATTGAGAAAAATAAAAAATTGTTTGGTGATTTTGTATCATTCAAAATTGTCTTTATCGTCATTTTCTTTGTTTCGAGTTATTTGAAAAAAAAAATGAAGAAGAAGAAAAAGAAAAAGAAAAAAAAACAGATAATTGATATTGAAGTTTGATTAAAATAAAAAACGGAAATAATTCGATTATTATGAATCATTCAGATTTCAATTTTCCTTTTTTTTTAAATTTTCAGATCCGGTTTTTTTTTTGTTTAAATTACAGGTCACAACTGTACGTATAATTGGATAAATATCGGAATCAACTTTTTGAACAAAAAAAAATTGAAAACAAAGAAAAACAATTTTTTATGAAAATTCAAAAATATAATATAACTTATATATACATATATAATTATAAAAATAAATAAATATGTATTGTTTAATTTAACAATAGACAAAAAACGATTGAAAAAACAATTTATCACCTTGGGAATAATGAAATAGTATAGAATTTTGAGAGAGTAGGTAAAGAAAAATTTAACTTCAATTTTGAATTAAAAGTTGCCTTTTATTTTCCAAAAAACGTTCATTCGTCCTTTTCATTTTTTATTTCCAATTGTAAAATACAAATTTTTGAACAAATAGTAAAACTAAGAAAAAACATTTTGTTTTGTTTCAGCCAATCAATTTTGTTTTTTTTTCTTTTATAATTTTTATTTAAAGTTATTTTCTCGTTTTTCGAAATTAAATTTTAATTTTATTTTAAATTCGTTTTTTTTGTTTTCTCAAAGTGTTTCAACTTGTCTCAAAAATCGATATTTACGTTTTAACAATTTTTCAGGTTTTGTTAGTTTTTTTTGGTTTTAAGTATCGATTTTTTCACATATCAGGAATTACACAAATCAAAATTGAAAACCTAATGAGAAATGAAGGTAACAATTAATCTTCTAAAGCAAAATTATCTATTTTCTGTCTTGTTTATATCTTTCTACTGTGGTTTTAAGTTTCTTTATTTCCTTTCCTACTTGATATGAATGGTCAATGGTAAAACGTTTGCTGTCGAAGCGCATAGCCCGCGTTCGGTTCCTGCAATGTACCATTTAAAAAAAAAATGTACTTATGATAGAAAGATACAGTTCTGCTACTGAATGATTGTGAAGATTAACTTTCCCCGTCTGAGGTACTTTTTTTTTAAAGATTTGGCTTCGAGTTATTCCTCAAATATTTCTGGTTGTTCTTTTAACGACATATCTTCTATTAGGAGCATACATTTTTCAACTTATCGACCCTCAACTTGAAGAAATACCATTTTTTGAGATTGTTTTCTTTGAATTCATTATGATCTCAACTATTGGATACGGTAATATTTCACCAACTACCGACATGTCCAAACTATTCTCAATTTTATTCTCAATTATTGGAATTCCTCTCCTTTTGGTCACCCTTGCAAATTTCGGAAAATACTTGACAAAATTTTATTGGAAATTTCAAGCTTTTGTGAAATCGGTAAAACTTCAATTCAAAAAAAAAAAGAAGCGTTAAATTGATTTTTTGTAGAAAAGTGCTCATTCAAAATTGGCAAGCGATGCTCCAATGCCAATTTTTGTAATTTTATCATTATTTTTTCTCACATTTTTAACGGGAACAATTTTAATTCCTCATAATGGAAGACCATACAGTATTGATGATGTTTATTTCAGGTAAAAAATAAAAGAAAATTTTTGAATTAAAAAAAACAATCAATTTTATTACAGTTTTATTAGTTTTTCAACCGTAGGTTTTGGTGATAAATTTCCATTGATTAACAATGTCACCAATTTTTTAATAGTTTTAATTTATCTTGTTTGGGGAGTTATGTTAACAACAATTCTTTTTAATGTCACAAATATAATGATAAATCGAGTAATTTTAATAATTTAAAAGAAAAAAAAACATTTTTTTTCCTTTAATTTAAAAATTAAGGTTTATTATCTTGGAAGACGTTTTAAAGGAGCACGAGATGTTGAAGTATGGATGAACGGTCAATGTATCACAGTTTCAGAAATAACATCTTTAGTGGCAGAACAATTTCATGTTTCGATTATTTGAATTTTCATGTTTTTTCCATTCTAAATTTGAAATTTTCAGGCTTCACCACATGAAGTACGAACAATTCTTCAAGAATTAGATGAATTAATGGAAAATACCGTCAAAATGAACATGGAAAATAATTTTGAAAAAGAAGAAATCAGAGTTTAATGAACGCCTAATAAAATGATAAAAACAAATTAATTTTTTGTTTTTAGAAAATAAAAATATTTACGTAGAGAATTCTTTTGTTGAAATTATTTAGAACATTTTTAATTTAAAAAAATTCATTTCAAGAAGCAACGTTTTGAAGGTAAAAATATAAAATATCTATGACGAATATTGCTTGGAATACTTCAACAAATAATTGTGGATGTAAAATAAAGAAAAAAAAAGGGGGAAAAAAAAGGGCAAATTCAGACAATTCTCAAACAAATCAACAATTTTATAATCGAAAAGTTTGGAATTCAACTCCAAAATGCTTAAAACAAGCACAAAATTCTTATACAACAGCAAAATTTGGATTTGGTGGTGATGGAAACGATCGGAAATTAATTGAAAATCATGAAAAACGAAAAAAACGAATCGAACATTTTCAAGAAGCTTTTATGAGAAAAGGTTTAAAATTAAATGTTGAAAAAAAATTGGGAAATGGAAAATATAGCAAAGTATATAAAGCACATGATTTTATATCAAATCGAATGGTAAAATCAACATTTTTTCCTTTTTCTTCTTTTTTCTTTGTCAAACGAAATTCAATTTTCAGGTTGCAATTAAAGCAATCGATATAACTGAATTAAGTGATGATGTTCGCAAAAAGTTTCTGCCACGAGAAATTCAATGTTGGAAAAAATTGAGACACATGTTTCTAGTTGCAATGCATGCACAATATGAATCTGGAAATATGATATTTCTTGCAATGGAATATGGAAATCATGGCGATTTGTTGCGATTTGTTCAAAAAAATGGGGCGATTGAAGAAGCTCAAGCTTCAATTTATATGTCACAATTACTCAATGCATTGGATTATATGCATTCTGTTAGTTTAAAAAAATAATTTAAAAAATTTTTTAATTTTAGAAATTAATTGCTCATCGAGATGTTAAACTTGAAAATATAATGATATTTGATAAATGTATCAAATTATCTGATTTCGGTTTTGTTCGTCAAATGGAAAATAACACATTATCGGATACTTTTTGTGGATCAAAATCCTATTCTTCACCAGAACTTTTAAAAGGGACTTTTTATAATCCTTTTTTATCTGATGTTTGGTCCGCAGGTGTTGTTGGATTTGTGATGGTAACTGATCGGATGCCATTTAATGAATCACTTCATAATAGTATTATCGTTGAAAATCAAAGGTTTGAAACAAGAAAAAGCCGAAATTTTATCAAATTTTTATTTTTTTTTATTTCGTAGAACTCGAAATTATCATATTCCGAATCGAACAAATTTATCTGAAAATTGTATAAATTGCATTGAATCAATGATGACATACGATGTTCTTTATTTTTCTTTTTTTTTCATTAAAACAATCAATTTAAGGTCAAGCTTCGTCCAACTAGTAAACAATGTCTTGCCCTGCCGTGGCTTAAACAACATTATGTAGACGAATTATAAATACAATATTTTTGAAATGAATTTTTCAAAAAAAAATTATGCTTTTTTCAAATTTTTTAATTAAATCATCGATTATTTTTCACAAACACTTATATATAACGTTTTAGATTTTACAAAACAAAACAAAATTTAAACTTAAAAATGATTTTTCCGAATCATTTGATTTTTTTAATTTTTTTCAGTTCTGTATACTCTTCGACTTTAACAAATAATGAAGTATGTTTTCTTTTAATTATTCGAATTGATTTTTTGAAAAATATTTTTTCAGTATGATCTTTCGTCATGTAAATACACCAATTGTCATGATCTGATAACTGAAGGAAAATGCGAAAATGATCATTATTTTGTAAAATGGGAGCATTGTTCAATTTTATCAAAAAAAGAATTATGTTGTAAAAAAAAGACAAATGTTTTATTAAAATTAAAATTAAAAAAAAAAAATTAAAATTATTTTTTTTTGTTAAAGGAAAAGGACAACAAGTGTCGTTGGACTCCATGTCATTCTATATTGGAGCATGATTATTGTTCAGAAGGAGAATATATAATAGAAACTGGAAAATGTTCGCTTTTAAAAAAAAAGGAAAAATGTTGCAAAGAAGAAGAAAATTAGGGAAAATACTTTTCAAAAAAAAATATATTTTTTTCTCTTCAATAAAATATTTTGATTTTTTATTTAAAAAAACACTCAAAAATCATTTTATACACGTTGAAAATTAATATCGAAAAAGCTATTCGATGGTGTTTTTTCTTCTAATTTCTCACAACATTCATGACGGATTTTTAATGGGAATTCGCATATTTCATAATTTCCATTATATATTTCACCATCGGGACATGGCTCATTCCAGAAATAAATACATTTTTCAAATCGACATGATAACTGAAATTCATTTTCTCCTTTTTTTTTCTTCTTGTCAGGGATTTTTTTTCGTACAAACCCAGCTATTTGTTTGAACAAAAAATTGAAATATAATAAAAATGATTTTTAAGAAGTTCATATCCATAAAATGTTTTCTTTTCAATGATTTTTTTTTTTTTTTTGAAAATGACTGACGTAAACTTTTTCTTTTTTTATTATTTTTATTTTTATTAAAATTCAAAAGAGGCTTTATTCTGTATAAAACTTAAAAAAAAAAGCGAAACTTTTACATTTACATAAATAGAAAATTAAAAAATAAAGAAAAAAGGAGAGAGAGAGAGAGAAGGAGAGAAAGAGAGAGAGAGAGAGAGAGAGAGAAGGAGAGAAAAAAAGGAGCGAAATAGAAATTTTTATTAGACGCGACACTATTCAAAAGTGGAATGATTACAGACAATCGATGCGACGAAAACAAGAAGAACAAAATCGAAAAAATTTGAATGGCAGTGATTTCTGGGGCGTCAAAAATTAAATTGATGAGTTTCCAATTTAATAATTTGTTCATTGATTTATGCGGAGCTCATAACTCGAAGACGATTTCCATTGCAGGTTTTACATAGAAGATGTTGATCAATTGGATAACAACCTTGTCCTTCGAGCTTAAAAAAAATTTAAAAAATGGAAAAATCAGGGGGCAAAGAGAAAACCTTTGATGATAATTGTAATCCACAATCTTCACATTTATAACAATCAACATGAAATGATTTATCCATTGCAACAACACGAACAGCTTCCTTTTCACCTTCTTGTGGAACTATTGGTCGACTACAAATTGCACATCGTGGAGCGTATTTACTGGAAATACAAAATTGAAAATTAATAATGTTTTAAGATGAATTTAAAACAAACTCGTGAAAGCATGGAACACAATGAACATTATTTTCTTTATCCAATGTAAATGGAATACCATCTAACGATTTTCGGCATGAAAAACAAACGAAACAATTGACATGATAAACTCCACCACAGGCGCGGAGCAATTTATCGTTGATTGATTTATTACAAGAAGTGCATTTCTCAAGTGATTCCTGAAAAAGAAAATCTCGTTTTCTGAAATCTCAAATAAAAAATAAAAAATAAATTTTGTTTTTTGCCGCTGCTTCTGCTTCTGCTGCATCATCTCAATTTTATTAGGTTTGAAATCAGAATTGAAAAAGCGGAATTAAATTTCCGTTCGGAAACTTGACTTGTTCACAGAAATTGATTTTAAAGTTGGTTAAAAAGAGATTGGCCGGCCCTAAGGGCCAAAAAAGAGAATTTCATGGACAATTTGACACAAAAATTGGTTCTTTTTCTTTCCTTTTGCACTCTATGCATTCTATAATATCATATATTGCGTCATCATGAATAAATTGTTCCAACGAAGAAGAAAAAAAATGTTAAAAATAAATTGTCTGATTCATCTGATTTCAATCAATTTGCTTCTATAGAAATCTCAAAGAAAAAAAAAAGAAGGGAAAAGGAAAGATTTAAATCTGAAACATCAAAAAACTGCTTCGCTTTCTTTTCTTTTTTTTCTTGCTTCCATTTTTTTCTACTATTTTTGATGAATCCTCCTGAGAATAGATGGGCTAAAAGTGTGATTGAGTGTATGTGTGAGAGGAATTTTGAATACAAAGTTCACACAAATTTATATTCTTTTTTCTCTTTCCTCGTTTTCCAGTGGAAAAAAGAAGAAGGAAGACGATGAAAAGAGGAAAAGCACTAAAAATAAGTTTCATTTCGTTAACAAAAGAAGCACTCGTCTAATTCCTCCTTGAAGATATAAAAAAATGAAGGGTTCTTTCAATTATTCTTCATTTTTAATAAATTTTACTTAAAAACAAAAAAAAAAGAAAGAATTTTAATTGATTTTTTACCTGATAACAATTCTCACAAGTTGGTTTATCATCAATGTTATAAAATGATGCACCAGCCAATGTTTTTTGGCATTGTCCACATTTGAAACAATCCACATGGAAAATTTGATTCATTGCATTGCATCCTGGTTGATCAGCTGTGATTTCTTTTCCACATCCAACGCAAACATCTAGAAACATATTTTTATATTTTGTTTACATCAACATCGCATTTCTTCTTCTTCTTCAAAAAAAAATGTTTTATTTTTGTGTCATTTTGAAATATAAACTCGAGATTTTTGAAACAAATGTTATAAACTTTTCAAATCTACTATTTACGCAAAGAAAAGAAAAATAAATGAAAAAGAGCATTTGTTATTTTTAAATATTTGTCCAACTAACCTTCTTGGTCTGACATTTTCAAAGAAATCTGGTCTCTTTTGGACGATCAATTTTAGCCCAACTTTTCCTTGATTTTAATTATTTTTTTTTTGCAATGCAAGAGAAATAAAACGAGACGAACAAAAAAAGATGAGAGAAACAATTTTCAGACTTTTCTCTCTGTAATCAAATCGAAAAGAAGAATTGAAAAACGGGTGGGCGGGACAACAGCTCCGCCTACCCCGAAAGCTTGAAAAGATGAATGGAAAAACTTTAGAACAACAAGAATCACAAAATTTCATGTGGTAAGTTGGTAAATAAAATGATGGGTGATAGGGAGAGAAGAAGAAGGGAGGGAGGGGAGGCTGTGGGGTGTGGGGTGATAAAAGAAATTGAGAATTTCTATCAAACGAGTTGAAAATGAGCATCCATCAGCGGAGCAACACGAAAAATGAACGAAAAAAAAGAAACCAAAAGTGTGAGAGAAATGAAGAGAAAAATCAAATCGGAGATTTTGAGAGAGAAAAAAAAAACAAACAACTGTTCAGTTATTTTCAAGCAAATAAGCAGGTGAAAGAAATATTGCAAGTAAATTGAGAGGAAAAAAATTAAACAAAAAAAAAAAAAAAAGAAGAAGAAGAAGAAAATTTGTTTTTTTTTTCTCCTTCATAGTAACAGCTCATTTTCTGGCTAACTCAAACTCAATTTTCCTTTGTGTTGTTTATCTCTTAAACAGAAAAAAAAGCTGCACTTTGGGGCAATTTTCTATAACAGCTGATGCTTTTTTCCCTTCCCCCAAACAATCCCTTGACTTTTATTATTTAATTTCAAATTTGTTGCGTCGTTTAACAAAAAGAAGGAAAAATTAAATTCGAAGGATCAAATTCGAAACAGAAATTTAGAAAAAAAAATGCTGAAAAAACTCGTTTTCAAACACACCAAACACAAAAAGTAAATAAACAAACAATGCACTTTTTCCGTCACTTTTTTCATAACCCGGTGGGATTTTCAACATCCAACCATCCTTGGGAAAGACAACAAAATTTTTTTCTTGTTTCTCAATCGAACTAAAAAAAAACAGCCGGGTAAGAAACTAGGAAAACGGCGTTTTTTTTTGTCGTTTTGAAAAGAAAAAAGTTTAAAAGTCTCAAAAAGTCAAAATAAACCGTTCAGATTTAAAAGACAAAAAAAGAAAGAAGGAAAAGGAAAATTTTAAAAAAAAGTGCAAAAAATATTTGTGTCATCACCGTCAACATTCTAGAAAGAGGGAAAAAAATGAGGAGGAAACAAAAAAAAAAAAGAAGAAAGGGGAAGAAGGGGGGAGGGGGAAGGAAGAGGGGAGAAGGAGAAGCCTGGTTGTTTCGGGGGGAAAAAATGGCAAAAATTGAAAGTATTCTCAAGTTTGAAGAAAAAGAAGAAGAAGAAGAAGAAGCACAATGAATATATAACGAGATGACAGGATGTATTCACACTGACTTTCATGATCTTTTGAGTGGTTTTCAGAAATTGGAAGAAGAAGAAGAAGAAGAAGGCAAACTTACTGATATTCATAATTTTTTTTTGAATATTGATTGATGATGAAGAATTGATTGAAGAATGATAATTATTTGTTCCAGAATTGTGAGGAAATTGAACAACACTGATTGATGAATCTGAATTGTTTCCACCATAAAAATCATTCGATGAATTATTTCGAAGATTGTTTCTCATCTGATTTACAAGATGATCTACTTCATCGCCATTGTAAGATTTCTGAAAAAAATCAACTTTATCGATTTTCTTTTCCCAAATGACGGTGACATCAATTATCAATTTCTTTTTTTTGATTTTTGATCAGAAAAAACCAATTTTTTTTCTTTTTATAAAATTTGTATCAACTTTATTTTTTTCAAAACCAAAAAACTTGGAAAAAGAAACAAAATTAGAATTGGTTTTGAATTCTCCAGAGATTTCGATTTCAATTTCTTTTTCACTTTTTTTCCGCTTTTTTTCCTTCCAATTTTTTCATGATTAATTTCAATTCGATTTTTTTTGCCTCTGTCGCTTCTTTCAAATAACTTTTAGCGCCTTTTTTGTTTTTTTTTTCGAAATGTTTTTTTGTCAATTTTGTTTTTGTTCTTTTTTTCGAAATATTATGCGATTCGAACAATTTGACAATAAAAATTGAAATAGAAAAAATAAAAAAAAAACACAAAGAATTCGGCAAAAAAAAAGGAAAAAGAAAGAAGAATTTTAAATAAAATTTGAAATAAAAATAATTCGATGAACACATTGAATACTTAAAACTCTAAAAGCTTAATTTTATAACTAAAAAGTTACCGTACCCATTCCCAAATTAATATTTTATTTTTAATATTAAAATTATTTGAATTAATATGAATACAAAGTAACCGAAATATACTATGAATGACTTTAATAAATAAAAATATTAAATAAACAAAAAAAATGACAAATTGAAGTGAGTAGGAAGAAGAATGTTGAAGAAGGTATTCAACTCATTTTCTTTCCCCCCTCTCTCTTCATGTGTTGCCAATCGATTTTTTTCCGCTTTTTTTTTCTTTCTTCATCCCTTTTTCCCCCTTTTTTTTTAGCTTGGGTCCTATGAAGTGTATTTGTTTGTCTACTTTTTTATCCAATTCGTTTTTGATGAAATAAAAAAAGAAAAAGAAATGTTGAAATGAAATTCAAATTTAAAACATTTTTAGAATTGAAAAATTATCAAAAAATATTCAAAAAAAAACCTGAACAATTGTTGAAACATCAAATGGCAAATTTGTTGATGGTTTTGAATTGGATTTTTGGAAACGATTTGCAGCTTTTTGCGATTCTGTTAAACCTTCGTCTCGTAATTGTGCAGCCAATGAAGATTTCACAAAACTTCGAGCTTTTTCTCGTTCAAAATCATTTTTCAATGATTGATTTGATTGAGTTGGCGATTCATAAACATAATTTGTTGTTGAATATTCACGAATTTTTTCTCGTGCATTTAAAATTGGCTGCTGTGAAGATCGATTTCTGGAAAAAAAACATCGCGTTTTGCTGATTTTAATTTTCTTAAATTATCGAAAAATTACATTGGATTAAATGGCTCAGCTCTTTCAATATTAATGATATTTGCCCCGGTTTTTAATGAATTATTATTATTAATGTTTGTCGTCGTCGTTTTCGAATTATCAAAATAATCATCGTCTTTGTGATAGGAACGAAAATTGATTGGATTTGAATATTTAGAAGAATATGGTGATGAATAATTATCGTATGAAATAGAAGAAGAAGAAGAAGAAGAAATTGGATTTGATATTTTATTGATGCTACTATAATTAGATGAAGCCTCTTTTGAATTGATTATTGATTGATTCTGAATTTTAGAAAACAAATATTTTGTTTTTTTAATTTTTCACTTACTGGATTTATCGAATTGGTGTTTCGATAAATGTTGCCGATCTGACGAGATTGGCCGGAATAAGTGGTCGAAGAAGGAATCGACGATCCGGTCGAACCGAATTCCATTGGTTCATGCTGCGCGCTGTTCGTCCGATTTCCGTCAGACAATTGTTGATTCGATCGGTCCATTCGTCCATCGGATAAATTCTCGATGTCACTTCGTAGCGGTTCGTTGTAGCCGGTCTTGCGTAAACGAGCGGCAGCGTGCTGTAATGCCGTAGCGTCCACTGTTGGACGGGTTGGCTTGGGCGGCGCTGCAAATAATTTTTAATTTGAACACGAAGAAAAACAAAAGTGGAAACAAACCAGATATGGAATTGTTGTTACATCTTGATGCATTCTCTGTCTTCCATTTGCGAGATGGTAATGTCGTTGACTTGAAACATTTTTTTAGAATTCGTTGTTGTTTTTTTGTGGAAAATTTGAAAGAAGCTTACGGGTAGAGGGGGTGGTGGAGGGGGAGGCGGGGGTCCCATAATTCAATATCGTCAAATGAAGAAACTCCAGTTGAAAAAGAACGGCGACGTCCAACACTGTAATTCTTCGTTTAAGCTTAAAAATGACACGAAAAAGGAAATAAAAAATCTAAAAAAAAAAAGAAGGAAAAAAATACCCTGGAGCAGAATAATGAGGAAGTGGTGAAAGATAACTCATAGTATTAAATAGTTTCAGCTATTGTTTTGACTACTCAACAAAGAAAAAGGCGAAAAATTGAGAGAATTTTCAACTGTTTTATTTTTTTTGGCTGATTCTTGCGATGAAAGCTATAGTCGTGTGGGAGAAGAGCTCATGAGAAGTTCTCTTCTCTCGAATTATCTGATTCTCAACAATATGATCAATATTTTTCTCAACACACACAATTTTTACACATCGAAACAGAAAAAAAGAAATTGAGCTCAGAATGAAAAGAGACGAATTTTTTGATAAATGGGGAAAAGAAAAAGAAAAAAAAATGATGACAAAATATTTTCTTGTAATAGGAAGAGAGAGAGAGAAACAGAGAGAGAGAGAGAGAGAAACAGAGAAAGAGAGAGAGAGAGACAGAGAAACAGAGAAAGAAAGAACTAATTAGAAAAAATTGGGAGAAAAGCTTCTCTTAAAATTGGGATTTTAAAATTTGGGAAAAAAATTAGAAAAAATTCAAAAAAAAAACGATCGATCAGAACTTTTTTCTAAAAATGGCGAAACATTTTTTACAAGAAAAAAAAATTAAAGTTTTTTGCGCTTTATTTTGAAAAAAACAATACCTTTGATGACTCTTTTTCTTTTTTTAATTGTTGTTTTTTCATTTCAATTTTTTTTTTTTTTTTTTTTGAAAAATGTTCACCATGAAACAATTTTGAGAAAATAACAAAAAATGGAAAAAAAATGGAAAATTAAAACCAAAAAGCGAGAAAAAAAAGAAGACAAATATTTGAAATCAAATTTTACGACGACAATCGATAACAAAAAATCATTTGAATTTTTGTATTTGATGAGTAAGCAACAAACAGTTTTTTTCTCTTTTTTTTTGACAAAAAGGATTAACGTAAAAAATGTTGAGTGACAACAAATTGTACAAGAAAAAAAGCGAAAAGTCGAATTAGTTTTGAAATAAATTTCAATAAGCTGTGGATGACATAGAAAAAAAATTGGTCAAACTAAGATTTTATCTTTTCTCAAACAAAAACAAATTTTTAAATTAAATTATCGAAATTATTTCAGTTAAACAAATCAAATTCTTTTTGTCTTTTGTTAATTATTGTTTAAAATTATTTGAATTAATTTTATTCTTCGGAAAATTGTACAAATTTTGGAATAATTAAAAATGAACTTGGCGTTAATTATTCATAAAACAAGTTTCATTTCTTTCTCTTCTTATTTTCATATTTCAATAAAAAAAAACTTTTTTTTTTAAAAAAATCAATAAAAAATATAAAATAAATTAATAAAATTCAACCTTTGATAATTATTATTTAAATATAGTTAAAGAGATAAAATAAAAAGATAACTGATATTGATATGATGATGACACAAGGTTGGATCAGCGAATTTGACAATAACAAAATAACGAGGAAATGTAGATATGAATTAAGGTTAAACATTTTATACATTTAAATATATTTATATTTATATATATATAATGTATAAACTAAGAAGGAGGAGAGGGGGAAGGGAAGGGAAGGGTATATGTTAATTAGCCGGTTTACCTATACATATGACAAATTCAATTACTATTCAAATAAAATGATATTTTGTGTAATAAATTTGGTTTCAAATAAATGATCAATGATTGGTAATAAAATCTGTTTTTTCTTTCTTTTTTTTTCCGAAAAGTTCAAAAATAAAAACAAAATTGTGGGTGGATAGAAAAGACGTTGAAAAACAAAATAAAAGAAAACCCAAGGAACAGACGAACGGAATGTTGTAATATTTGATGAATTTAAACTAGAACACATTTTGCGCACTTTAAAACTTAAAATAAAAATAAAAAAGTCGTATTTAAATTCCCATAAATTTGGCTTTTTATTTTTTTTTAAATTAATTTGTTGATTTATAAAAACAACAAACAAATAAATACAAATAAATTCTAAATAGAAAAAAAATTAATTTAGGAAATTTAAATTATTATAATATGTAAAAATAATCAATTTCATTGTTTTAGCATATTTCATATACTTGCACACTCCTAGTTTGTATTTAATATCTGAATTAATTTGCTTAATTTTTAATTACAAAAAAAAAATAAAATGTCTTGTTTTTTAATTATTTCGACTTTTTAAAAATTTTAAAGCAGTCTATAAATATTTTTTTTAATTTTTCATTTTTCTTCGCACTTTGCATATTTTTACAAAATATGCATTACAAAACAAACACTGATGAAAGTATGCGGTACGTTGCCAAGCATAATGCGGCGCTTGCAGAAAAACTTCGATATTTTATTTTTTTTTTGCTGGTTTTTATTGGGTTTTATATTAAATTAAATTAAACTTTTAGAAAATATTTAAAATTTATTGAAATAATATTCAAGTTAAATAATTTGCTTAATTCTTAATTTATTGTTAAAAAAGAATGTTATTATTATTTCTCAAAAATTTATTACGAAATTTAAAAAATAATAATAATATTAAATTGTTAAAAAATCTTAAAATTTTTCAGGAAATGGTTTGTTTACCATGCATATTTTTGCCAATTATGATGGCAATTTATTTGAAATTCATTATGCCATATGTTTATAGGTATTAAAAATATTTAAATTTTCCTAGATTAAAAACTATTTCAGAATATTGCCGGAAAGATGGGTTCACTTTTTAGATCCAATTCTTTATCCTACTTGCCCAATCACAATACCTGAAAATGAAATCAAAGAAAACAAAGGTTTTATTCAATTTAAAAATAATTAAAAAACAAACAATTTAGAAAATTCTTGCTGTGTAAATGAAAATGAAAACAAAGAAGAAACGAAAAAAAATCAATAATGTAAATATTTCAATTCTGTGATTTTTAAAAAACATAACTAAATAATAAAAATTTCCGCTGGTTTTATAACTTCTTTTTGTTTATTTTTTATCAAAAAATGATTCGTATTAACAGTTGTGGAAAAATACCAAGAATTATGATTACCATATCTTATATAATAATAACCATCAAATGGAACTTGATATTTCCAAAAATCAATTTGAGACAAAATTGGGCGTTCACATCCAACTGACATTTCTCTCCATTTTTCCATTTCTTTCTAAATAATCAATATTTTATTAAAAAATGATTTTTTTTTTCAAAAATTACATTATCTTCATCGCTGTAAAACAAAAAATAATGAAATGAACTCTCATTAAAAAGATAAAATTCAATTTCATCTCCTTTTTTCCATTCAAATTTCTGAATAAAATATTTTCCGGCTGGAATTGATAAAGGAATCAATTCAACATTCAGTTGACGATCCAATTGAGGAAATGGTGAAAATGGAGTAGAAATTGGACGAATTAAATCTCCTCCTAAATCAACAGGAACAAATTTTCGATCAATATATTTTGGAATTGTTTCTATTGCTGAATCAGATGTGATTATTATTTTTTCCTTAAATTTGTTTTTTTTTTCAATTTATTAAATAATTAATTTTTAAAAACCTTATAATCTTCGGGTAAAAATGGTGAACAAGCAGAATAAAGAACATTGACAAATGATGGAGCATTAACGATTATAATTTTTTGTAAAAGTTGCGGATAATGATCAAACAATGTTCCCCACATAATTCGATATGGTCCTAAACGGATTATTTTGAAAAAATAAATAAAATATTAATTTACCAGTAAGAACCGAAATTAATTTTGTGCTTAAACTGATTCCATTCAAATCCATCACAAAAATTCCTCCACTTTGTTTCCCAGTTTTTCGTTCAGCTTCAACCACTTTTTGATGAACACTTTCCATCATTTTTAATTTAATTTCAATAAATTTATTCATCTTAAAATTGAGAAATGAAAACATTTCGAAAATCCGAAAATAAAAATGTTACCAAAACATTATCAACCAATCCATTTATATCGATTTTTCCAGTTTTTTCAAACATAAATATTTTATTATCATTATTAAGATTACTTTGTCCAATTATATCAATTGGAATATATTTTGATAATTCATCATTTTCTAATTCGATTCGATCAACAAAATTATCTAATTTTATTGTTTTTCGAATATTTAAATGACGTTTCAATGCCTTAAAATTAATTTTTAAAATTTCAACTTTTTTAAATTTTTGTTACCTTTGCAGCTTTTTCTTCATCATTTTCATAAGCAATTAACCATCGAAGAACATTCCATTCATGAGCACAATAATCATCATCTTTTGCTTCAATAGAATCAATTATTCGATGAATTGATTCTTTTTGTTGAGGCAACATAATGAAAAGTACAGAAAATTGAAATAAAATGAATAAAACAAAAAAGAAAAAGAAATCATTTCAAAGATGAATCGATTAAATCGGTAAAGGTTGGAAAAGAATTTCGTAGATTTTTTAAGCTGATAATTAAAAATATGAAGAAAATTTTATTTGTTGCGAAAAGCTATTGTGGATATATCGGATTTAAAAATCTCATTATTCCAAGATATTTTTTAATAAAATTAATAATTTTAAATTTAAAAAAAACATATTTTTGAAAATAAAATTATTGGTTTGAGAAAACTATTTGGTTGAAACGAAAGATAAATTCAATACAGATGTTTCCTCAATTTAGTTTATAATTTAATTTTCGATTTATTTTAAATAAACTATTAAAACTTATTCATCACACTAGGGCTAAAATTAAAAATCTTCAAATTGCTTAGGAATTTTGTTTTTGTGTAGTCACCTCACCGTTTCATTTCATTTTTTATTTTATTTAAATGTTAAAAAAAGTTTTTTTTATTATTTTAAGCTGTTCTAATTGATTTGATGTATATTTGTTAATGCTTCAAGTAATTTTTTTTCATTAAAAATTAATTTCAACTTAAAAATTTGAACTCGCACCAAAAACTGTATGCAATTGTTCGTGATATTTAGGGTGTTGTACGCATTAATTTAATTTATTTTTAAATTTGAAAGTTGAGCGTTTTGCTTTTCTTTTTTTTATTTTGAAAATATTAAATTAAATAGTTATTTCTGTTTATCAGTTTTTTTTTAATATAAAATTTTCTACAAAAACTCAAACAAAAAATTTAATGTTTTAAAGATTTAAATATCAAAAAGATTCCGTTTCACATTGATATCAATACTTTCAAAATATTTTCAATAGACTTGGCAAGATTTTATCATTCAATCTAACTTTCAAATTTCTTCTTTTAAACGAAATATCTTTTAAATGCTCTCTCTCTCTCTCTCATCATACAATTTTTCGCTGCTCTTCATTTTTCTGCCGCTACCACTACTAGGACAGCTTTGACCAACACTGTTCATTTGCAATTCGTCCGAAATATTCAGCCGTCATCTTGGTTTCGATGTTCATCGTCATTTTCTGAAGACCTGCGTTTCCACATATTTTGTAATGTCTATGCAGCCGATTGTCATTCTACTACCACCATAGCCCCATCACCAGCACACACACACACACACAACATTTCAATTGCATTGGTCATTGCTAAGCGTGCTTTGGTCTATTCGGGTTGTGTTCTCTTTTTTCCTAAATGTGTGTGTGTCCCTTTTGCATCTTTACTCTCTTCTCTCTATTTCTTCCTTGTCCAATTAGCCTCTTTAAATTTTGGTTCATTTTTCGTAGACTCTTCGCAAGTGTTCCATTCTATTCCAAGAATAGAATTGTCCGCTTTTTCTTCGATATTTCATATTTTTTAGCTTCATTACATCGCATTTCATGTCTACTATTTTCTCAACTTTAAAAATTTCGCAATATATCTATTTTCGAGAGAAACGACGAGTAGAACGAGTGAAAATATCTTAAATGAGTCATAGAAAATAAATGGTCAACTCAGGTTCTTTTTTTTTGATTTGTTTTCCGTTTTTTCTTCACATTTTTCTCTTATATCTTGATAATATTTCTTTTTCTTTCACACGTCCTACACATACACAGTTCTTCTTTTCACTCTTCAATTTTTTTTTTTTTTTCAATTTCTCACTTACAACTATTTCCCACTTTTTGTATGCGGCGTACAACAATACTCCAAAATCGCACCGATTAATCGATTGTTTCATCATTCAAAAGTGACTTTTTTACTCTGTTTCTCTTTTATTTTTCAATTTTTTAAAAACTTCCGTAGTTTAGGTTTTTACGTTTCATTAAAACAAAACAACATTTTTTTAGTTTTATCAATTTTATTCTTCTCATTCACAAATGAGCAGAATGAAATCGATTCGAATTCTATACATAAAACGTCGTTAAAATTGAACACTTAAGTGAAAATAGCATTAAAGAAAAGAAATAAAATGACAGATTGGCATAAGCCAGCATAACGGATAGCACCCCTCTTGAAATATGGACCGTCTTAATTTTCCTAGCCATTTCATCTTTGTTTCACATAACCTTTTAAAACGTTCAGCTTTTGAATCTGAAGGGAAAAAATAGAAATTTTTATGGAAGTTGATAATAAATGCAAAGCTAGTGGCTCCATGCGCTAAAATATTGAATGTCACAAAAAATAAAAAGTAAATTCTGGGAGTTGTTACCTACCATGCATCACACTTTTCGTTTTTTATTTCGATTAGTTGTATTTGCTCAACTCAGTGTTTTTTAACGATAATTTCATATTAAATAGTTAAACTTTCTCAAAATTTTTGTAAAGTGCATTTTTTTTTATATTGTCATCGGATTGTCAGTAGTACCGGATTGTGGACCTTTATATTAAAAAAAAAAGAAAGAATGTATTCACCGGAAGAGTAAAAGCAAACGGAAGTTGCTATTTATTTTGTTTTTTTTTCTTTTGCTGAGTTTTTTTTGACTTTTTTTTAGATTATTATGTATTCAAATAAAAATAGGAAAATTCGTGCAGTTGAAGATTTAGCTTTTCTATTTCAGTTTATTTTCTAATATTGATTTGCGATTTCATTATACTTTTTTTTTCTCTTAAAATAATTATTTTATCAAAGAGCAGTATATCAATTATTTATTAAAATAAACTTGTTATGTTTTATTTTCCAACGGCTCTTGAATTTTGGTTAGATAAAAGAATATTAAAAAGTGGCAAAACGTAGAAAACAAATATTTGAAAGACGAATCACACTACTTATCGACTTTTTTCTATCGGTTTTCCACGTTTCATCACAGTAAAATATTTATTTTTAAAGTTAGGGTTTAGCATTTTCTTATAAAATATGATCACATTAATCCTTATTTTTTGTCCTAACTTCTATAAAACTTCATTTCTTTTAGAATCCTATAAGCATCCGAAGGAATCAAGTATTCGTAGTTTTGTTTCTTTTTGAATTCAATTTATAATTAATCATGTCTACTACAAAAAGTTCAAAGGTACATTTTTGTTATAATTAAATAACACATTTCATTTTAAAACAAAATTTTAGGTACGAATACGAAATTTAATCGGTAGAATTTTTTCACCGAATGAAAGAGAAAAGGAAAAAGAGAAAGAAAAAGAGCAAGATGAAATAAAACCATCTTCTTCAATGGATATTAGCCAACCATATAATACGGTTCATAGGTGCAGCTCTCTTTAGAAAAAAAAGACCAAGTTACATTTTTTTAGAGTTCATGTCGGGTATGATGGTCAAAAATTCAGTGGGCTACCTCAGCCATGGATGGACATTCTGCTCAGAGATATTAGGTCTGATTTTATTCCCTTATTAAGCATTCATTATTTTTAATAATTTTTAAACTTTAATTTTATAGTGTTGCGGATCAAAAATCAAATCCAAGCGCAGTTGTAAGCGCGTTAAAATTTTATGCTCAATCAATGAAAGAAAATGAAAAAACAAAATTCATGACAACAAATAGTGTCTTCACCAACAGTGACGATGATGAAGTGAGTAATTATAACTAACATAAAAATCCAAAATTGTTTAAGGTAGACGTTCAATTAACAGGACAAGTAACAGAGCATCTAAGAAAGTTGAGATGTAGCAACGGTTAGAAATTATTTTTTACTTTAAAAAACCCTGTGTTTAGGATCGGAATCTTTACAATCTCCATCTCAGTCAACAGGAGGTTCGTCATCTCAAGCTCGCCCTTTAACGAATGGTAATAATTTATCTGCATCATCAACGGATGCTTCACTGTCATTGTCAGATAGAAATGTACCTTCACCAGCACCTGTGCCATCAAGTGGTATTTTTCTAAACAAGTTTTAAAAATGTTTTGAAACATTTTGCAGAAAGTGCGCCACAGTTAAAAGCATACGCTGAGGAAGCACCCAAAATTCATCCGAGATCACCTTTTCCACCACAGCCACCAACTTTACCAGTTAGAAACAAAACAATGCCGTCATCCACATCTCAGAATGGTGGTGCTCCAGTGACTGGAAAGTCACATTCAAAAATTCCTCCAAAAGTTCCACCAAAGCCATCAGTAAGTTATTTATTTTTTATTTTTCACGTTATTCCATTTTACCTATTCTCCCGAATTTAACAAGAACGTACAGTTTCTTCTAAAATAACGTCATTAGATAAAAAATTTCTACCGAAAGCCTTATTACCAGTTTCAATACTAATTTTAGTTATTCTTACTTATGTTACGTGATGTTGATAAATTTATAGTTTTTGCAATTATCCAGTTATTTGGTAGTAAGAAACAAATGTCTCTATCAATTACATCACATAGAATGGCAATTGAATAAATGAACAATTTGTGATATTCTATTAAAATCCATTAATTGAGTAACTAACTGTTGTGAGAATAGAAAAAAAATGAGAAAAGTTTTTTATTCGTATTGTATTACAATAAAGCAAAATCGAAACGAGATTTTCTAACAATTTTGTAATAAAGATACTATTGATAGAAGACAATCAATCAAACGTTGCGTTTTTGTTACTTTAATCGGCTTCTTGAAGTTTTCATTTCTTTTTAAAAATAATTTATGTTAATGAAGCTAGAATAATATGTTGCAGCATGTTTTATTTATCTTTAAAATTATTCATATTGAAAAACTGTTTAATTCTTAAATTTAAGCTAACTTTTCAATGTTAAATCTTTTCTACGTTTATTATGACTAGTTTAAATTTTTAAATTTGTTCATATTTTCAAACCCTCAGCTTTTTCTTCTCAGTTCCCTATTTACTACATACGCTTTTTTAAGCATCTAAATTACCTATAGAACCTGTCGCAACTAGTCAAATAAGATATTCAGTTGATTAGGTAGATTTAAATAAATGGAGGCGAAAAGAAGACATATGGGACGTCAGAATTGCAATGTTTAGCAATCATTCATAAACAAGTCGAAAATAGTCGAAAGAAAAGCATTGAAAGGGAATATATTGTCATTCGTTTTCGTTTTTTCTTTTACTGTCACATTTCTCTTTGAAACTATTCATCTTTTTAGAAGAGAAAGACATTTAGGAAATGGAAACGAATCAGTTGAAAGATATTAGAATTATCATATCTTTCTGCCATTCGATTTGTCATCGTGCGACCTCCTCTGATAAGATGAATAAAGCTATATCTCCGCTAAATTGTTGTAAAATAGACCGGTCAGAGGTCTTTTTAGTGTTTGAAGAAATGAAGGAGTTGAGAGGATGGAAAGTGAGGAGAAACGTAATCTGCTGATGTAGAACGCTGTTTGCTTTCAATTTGATTTTTTTTCAATTTTTATGCTCTCATTTTCTAGTTTTGACTTGCATTGAAATGAAGAGGTGTGGCTAACAAAGAGTTTGAAAAATTATAAGTGCGACTAAAGAAAGTCTTTTGAATGGAATGTTGTCTTTTCTTTTAAATATTTTTCTTTTTCCAGTTATTTTTATGGAACATTCAATATTATCTTTTTTTAACGTTCATTTTGAGTTTTTAAAAAAACATTTTTTGAGCTGATTGAAGTTACCAAAATATTGATGTAACAACGTTTGTTTTGTGTTTTATTAGTAAAAATGCAAACAAAAGTCAAATTAAAAATATAAAAAAACAAGAAAATCGTAAATAAACGAATTTCTAAAAAATATTTAGAGATGGAAAATAGATTTTGATTGAATTGGAAGTGTCTGGTTGTTGATAGGCTCGTAAAAATAATTGAAAAGGTCAAGAAAATGCATCTTTCTCATTTTTTCTTTTATTATTAAGAATTTTCGTATGTGAATCGATCTAAGATTTATGATTTTCTCGTAAATTTTTTCATATTCTACGACACACCCACTTTTCGAAAAATGAACTTGGTTTTTTTTGCTTGTCTTGATTTCAATCGAGCGTGCTTAATCTCTGTGTTGTTTTACAGAAGTTTTTCACTACGATTTGCATCTTTTCTTTTTCTTTTTTTATAAATGTGTGGTACAATAAGTATTTCAACTAAGAAAAAATCGAAAAACGAGAAGAATTGTCTCATTTCCTCTCTTCACCTCACTTATTTCACCATCTGTCTTTTGTTTTTTTTCTCCAATTTTTACCGTTGGCTTCTTTCGTTTTCTTTTCGAATTTCTCACCTGTATAACATTAAACCTCGATTTGATTTTTTGCTGATATTCAGCGTTGTTTTCAACAGCGTTTTTGTTATCTCTCACCTTTGATTCCGTGAAGGAAATATCTGGCTGGTGGAAAAAATAGTATAAAATGTTTCAAAATGCAATGGCTTATGACAATTGGTATCCAAAACCGAAAATGAATGTTTTGTCACCATGGGGAGTTTATATTAATCATATTGGAAACGAGTTGCTGGTTAGATTTTATCATTATTTCTATGGAACTGCTTAGTTTTAAAAAAATACCCTAAAATTTCCCCCCATTTCTACCGCATGGTTTATTCAATAACTACATTTAGCATTTGAAAATTACTTCTTCAACTGTTTCTTCAACATGTACATCTCCATTGCATCATTCGTCGGCAAGATCAGTTGGAAATTCGTTATCAAATGGAAGTGTAGTTTCTAACACATCATCTGATGCTGATACTCAATTTTCAAATGTAAGTATTACATATTGGTGACTGTGTTTTTTTCCCAAAATGTAAAATATGCATGTTCTGTTTTTAATTTGTAATTTTTTTTATGAAAAAGCTTCATGAATTCAGAAAATTTTTGAAAATCGTTTGCAGAAAGAAAATAATAAATCAGCTGAAGAATTAAAAAATGTGTCGACGTCACTTAAAACGCAAGTGGTTGAAGAACCTGTAAGAGTTCGTGCTCAGGTGAAAGATAAATTGTCCGATACGGAAGTGTTGGAGCAATTACAAGCTATTGTAAATCCAGGAAGTCCAATCGGTAAATATGAAATGAAAAAACAAATTGGAGTCGGGTATGCCTTTATATTTGTTTTTAATTTAATTAATGTTTTTTTATAGAGCATCTGGAACTGTATTTGTTGCAAATGTTGCAGGAACCAGTGACGTTGTTGCTGTTAAAAGAATGGCTTTCAAAACACAACCGAAGAAAGAAATGTTATTGACTGAAATAAAAGTTATGAAAAAATATCGGCATCCAGTTAGTTTCTAAATTTTTTTTCAACTAATGAAAATGAAAAAAAATAGGCCTAATCGATTTTTTCCTAGAATCTTGTCAACTATATCGAATCATATTTGGTCGATACCGATGATCTTTGGGTAGTTATGGATTATTTAGAAGGTGGAAATCTGACTGATGTAGTTGTTAAAACGGAATTGGATGAAGGACAAATTGCAGCCGTTTTGCAAGAATGCTTGAAAGCGCTAGACTTTTTGCATAAGTAAGTTTTTTTAGTTTAAAAGAAAGACGCAAAAGGACGTTTTAAAGTCTGGTGAACATATTCTGACTATCAAATTAAAAAAAATGGTCTGATAATTTAGCAATCCGTTCATTAATTAATAAAGATTCATTAACCGTATACGTATTGATCGAAAAATTGATCGTAAATGTATTGATCGTAAATGACCATTCAAATTATACATCTTTAATTAAACGTGTTTTTTTCTCATTGATTAGTTTAAAACTATGAACAAAGAATGGGCTGTAAAGTTATTTTTTTTAACTAAATAACATTATACTTTGAGTTATAAAGAATAAATTAAGTTAAATAATTACAGACATTCGATTGTTCACCGCGACATAAAAAGTGATAATGTCTTATTAGGAATGAATGGAGAAGTCAAATTAACAGACATGGGTTTCTGTGCGCAAATTCAACCAGGATCAAAAAGGTATTTAATTTATTCTTTAATTTGGATACATATATAATTATTTTTTAGAGACACTGTTGTGGGAACACCCTACTGGATGTCTCCAGAAATATTAAACAAAAAATCATATAACTATAAAGTTGATATTTGGTCGCTAGGAATTATGGCGTTAGAAATGATTGATGGAGAACCACCATATTTGAGAGAAACACCGCTCAGAGCAATATATTTAATTGCACAAAATGGAAAACCGGAAATTAAAAGAAGAAATGAATTGTCGACTGATTTTAATAACTTTTTGGATCGATGTTTGGTTGTTGATCCAGATTCACGGTAAAAAATATTCTCATCAATCAATTATATTTTTTTTTTTTTAATTTTCAGAGCAGATACAATGGAACTCCTTTCGCATCCTTTTTTGAAAAAAGCCAAACCGTTGTCAAGTTTGATTCCATATATTAAAGCCGTAAAAGAATCATTGGCTGACAAATAAAAATGGAAATTGTTTAAATCAAGCTTTTATATATGTATATTTGAATTTAAAAAAAACGAAAATTAATTTTTGGCATATTCCCAGTGATCTTCTTTTCTTTTAATAGCTAAATTTTTCCTAACTCAATTTCGGCTCAATTCTACTATAATCGAAACAGTTCCGTGTTGTCAAGTACGTGTTCATATGTTCAATTTATGTTTCCACATTCTGAATAGCAGTTATTGTCTGAAATTTATGTGTGTTTGTGTGGGCTTTTGGATTTTTTATAAGACTGTTTTATAATTAATTTTATAGCTCGAACATTTTTCTTCTAAATCTAACTATTATATTTTTTTTTACCTATCATTAATTTTTTAATTTCAAATTCTTGTGAATTTTGTACAAGATTATTTTTTGCTTCAAAAAATCATGTTTTATTTCCTGAGAAATGCATTTCTTAATAGAAATTCATTTTGACTTTATAAAAAAAAAGGTGGTAAATGCTGAATTTACTAAAAAATGTCCTAATATTCATTTTAAACACGTTTTATGTAGTCTGTCAATATGTGCTCTCTTTTTTATTTTCTTCGTAGATTTTGCTCGATTTATAGAAAAAAAATATATTGTTTTTCATTGGAAAATAAATTGCTTCGAGTAAAAAAATAAAATTTCCCACAAGAAAATTGCATTTTTTTTATTTTCAGATTTTTCCATATAATTGAAAATAAAGAAAAAAAGAATTAAAAATCAATTATTTCCTTTAAATGTTCATTTGATTTTATTCGCTTTTTTGTTCAAATTTCTATTAAAAATTGATGAAATAAAAATTAAAAAAGTTTTAAAAGGGAAATTCGATTTTTCAGTCAAACTTCTTCTTCAAACAAAAAAAAAAGAAAGAATTCGTTTCTTTATAAATTTAAAGTGATTGGTTGAGTGAGTGAAAGAAAAAAAAAAGACGAAGGCTTTTTCTCTATTTTCTCTATTTCTCCTTATTTTTCAAAATCTATACCTTCACATTTTCACATTATATCTTTAGAAACATGCATAGACCAACCAACATCAACAATTTCCTTTTTTTTTCCTTCTTCTTCTTTTTTTTTCTTTTTTTTTAATAATAAAAACTAAAAAAGGAAAAAATAACAAGGAAAATGAACAAAAACTATTATTTATAATTTATTCTTCTTTTTTTTTTGTGCAAAAAATTTTTGAAAATTCAATGTAAAAATGAAAAATATTTCCATTTTTAAAAAAAAATTGAAAAATTGTTTTTGGGTGGCAATAAAAATCAATTAAAATAACTGAATTCATTGAATATTTTTCTTTGAAAAAGCAAATAAAAAAAAGAAAAGAAAATGATATATTTTCTCACATTTATTTATTAAATAAATAAGATTTTCTCAATTATTTTGTCGTTTTATAAACTTTTTCGAATGTTAAAGTGGAGGATTAAAAAATGAAATTAAATTTTGTTGATTGAATGAAACAAAACCACTTGAGATTTGACAAAAAATCGTCTCAATTTTTTTTTCTTTTTTTTTTTTTTTTTTGATTTCTCAAATCTTTTCATGAATTATTCATCATTTTTCTTCTTTTATTTTTGCAGTTAAAAATTTCAGTTTTCTTTAATAAAAATTGTTTAAAAAATGTAGAAAAATAAATTTTTTTTAAATTTTAAATTTTTTGGAATCGAATTTTTCCAAAAAAAATTGATTTTTTTTCGTTTGCTTATGACAAAAAAAAAAGAAAAAGAAAAAGAATTATTTAATCCATCTTTACTGATTTTGTATTCATAAAAAGCATAAATATTATATTTATAATCTCAATATTTTTAAGACTTTTCTCTTAAATCTCACTTTTATTCTTTCTTTCTTTTTTTTTTTTGATATTTTCAAAAAAAAATCATTTTTAAAGTTGAATTAAAAGCCAAAAAAAGGAAGAAATGAATTCTCCGGATTGTAAAGCAAGTAGCGCTCTTAGTGACCGAGTTATTCTGAATGTTGGCGGCCAAAAATTTGAAACAACAGTTGCCACATTAGTCCGAGTTCCAGATACGGTTTGTTTAGGCTTTTTTGAAATCCATTTTTTTGTTCCGTTTTTTTTCTCTTCAGTTTTTAGCAATAATGGTGAGCGAACGTTGGAAAACTGGCGACGAAGTTTTTATTGATCGAGATCCAAAACATTTTGGAAAAATATTGAATTATCTTCGAGATGGCGAACATTTTGTCGTACCAGCTGATACAGAATCATGTGAAGAATTAAAAAGAGAAGCAAATGTAATAAATCAATAAATTATGAAAAGAAAAAAAATAAAAATAAAAATTAAGTTTTATAATATGCCAATACTTGCTGATTTATGTTCACCAATGAATGTTGATGTAGCTGATGTTGTTCAATGGAAACGTGATGCAATTGATATTTATTGGAGACCATTTGTCAGATATATGGTTGATGATTCTCTTTCTTTACCTTTTATTTATGATCGGTTTGGTTATTTTTTAATTTGAAAAAAAAAAGAAAAAATAAATAATTTTAAGAAATAATCACACACTTGCCAGATGTATTGCATGTGAAGAATTTCAAGATCCAAAATGTTCATATTTATTTGATATAAATTATACAGCATGGGAACCAATGAAACATCACATGTATAATATGACAGGAGAAGTCACTCAAGTAAATAAAAAAGATTTTATTTGAACAAATTAAAAAAAAAAAAAAGAGAATTTTGCAGTTAATGGGTGATCAATGTTGCATTGTTGCATGGGATAATGGCCAACAAATTCATCTTCCAAGATCAGCTTTAATTCGTGTTCCTGGTGTTCTTCAACAATAAAAAAAAGAAGAATATTTAATATAATAAATGCATATTTAATAAATTAAAATCCAATTATTTTTTCTGTTCTAATAAAATTTTAATTTTAATTAATCGTGTTCTAAACAACGAGAATTGAAATAAATCAATGTTGAAAACATTGCAATAACTGAAATAATTTTTGAAATGGAAGACGATTATTTAAATGATTTGAGGACGGCAAGTGAAGTTTCAATATCATCGATTGAAAATGTTCGAAGAAAAATGGTTTTCAACAAATTCAAGCAATAAATTCTTTTTCTTTTTTCTTTTTCAGATTCTTTTAGAAATTGAAGAAAATGAAAAATCAAAATTTGATGACAATTTATCTGAAGAAGAATTTGAACCAAATTGGAAAGAAACTGAAAAAAGTGTGACTGAAACAGAAGAAATTGATGCAACAACAACAACAACAATAACAAATATTTCAAATGAAAATGAAAATAATTTTCAATTTTTAAATGAAAAAAATACGAATAATCAATTATTGGAAAGTTATTATCAAATGCCAGAATTAAATCGTGATCATAATGATAATAAAATCCGTTTTGCTCGAGTTCCATCACAATATCAATTGGATGCTTTATCAGAAATGTTTTTATTCGATGTTCCACAAAATGCGTAATTTTTATTCAATTTTCCTCCCCCCCCCCCCCTTTGTAAATTTAAATTTAAATTTTTAGTTATCAATATCAAAGAAAATCAGAAGTTTTGGAAAATTCTTCACAAAATCAAATTGTCACCAACCATGAAATCAATAATTATAATGGAATAACACCATATTTTGTTAATTCAGAATATGTTTCGGAATTACTCATTTAATTTTTTTTTTTTTTTGAATTCTTTGAATAAGAAAAAACTTACAAATAAATAATTTTTTTTTTAAATTTCGATCAAATTTTTTGTTGATCTTTTTCTTTCAATTGGCGCCAATTTTTGTCATTTCAAAAATTAACAAGATTTTCCCAATCAAATTTCAGTTTTCTTTTTCAATTTTGATTGCAAGTGGATTTACTAAATTTTTACTAACAAAATGGAAATGGTGAGTCAATTTTTTATTTTAATTCTAATTTTCTCAATTTCAAAAGTTTCAGCAATCATTTGAGCATTCTGATAAAATGTACATGGAACGAAATTTTTGTAAAGGATTCGATGAATTAAAAATGAGACTTGAAAAAGGTTCAAAAGAAAGCGGAGAAAAAAAATTTTTCAAAAAAATTGATGATTTTTAGGAGAAAAAAATTGTGATATTTTATGGCGGCTTTGTCGATTTTGTCACGAATTGTCAGCAATATTAAACGGGGAAGAAAAGAAAAAAATGATTCTTCAAGGTTTTTTTTTTGTTTGAATTCAAATTCGAAATAATTTTATCATTAAAAGGTCGAGATTTCGGTCTTCAAGCTATCGAATTAGATTCAATGAATTGTGAAGCAATGAAATGGGCCGCAATTTTATTTGGATTATCAGTTGATTTATTGCCAACAAAAGAAAAAATCATTGAAGGCGGAAAGTTGAAGGATATGCTTGATAAAGCATTGGAATTAAATCCAAATGATTTTGCTCTTTTTCATTTGAGAGCAAGATTCTTTTTCACACTTGCCAATTTAAGTTGGTTGGAACGAAAAGCAGCAACAATGATTTATAGCGAAGTTCCAAAAGCAACGATCGATGACGCTCTCGTTGATTTTGAAGCTGCCGAAAAAAATCGATCTGATTGGATTGAAAATTTACTTTTTCTCTCAAAATGTTATTTGTCGAAAAAAGAAAAGGTAAATTTTGGAAGAAAAAAAACAATTTAAGAAAATTAAATTAATTATTCAGATAAAAGCTCGCCAATTTTTATCAAAAGCTGTTAATTTGCCATCTTCTAGCCAACATGAAATTGAAATGATTGAAGAATGCAAAAAACTTCTTGAAAAATGTTAACAATTTTTCATTTTATTTGATTTTCAAATTATTTATTGATTGATTGATTGGTTTGATGCATTTCAAAAATAAAAAAAAATTACTTAAAAAAAAAACAAAACAAAACGAAATCCAATTGAAATTGTTATGGAATTGAAGAATATAAAACAAAATTTGGTTCCTCAATTTTTGGTGGTGATTGAAGAGCAATTTGATGAAGAATCGGAGCGAATTGATCAGCGGTGACAGGAATGATTTGATTTTGTTGAACATTTGGCGACGTTGGATTTAGGGTTGCATCAGATTTCTTTCCAATTGATTTACTTAAAGCAAACGGGCTGGGATCTGAACAAAATTTGGGTTTTCTTCTTGTTCTTCTACTAATAAAATTGTGAAAACCTTTCATATTTTTCTCATATTTTTCTTGTAAATCTTTAAGAGCATAATCAGTTTTTGCTTTGTAATGAAGACGAATGAACCACTGGAAAAATATTGATGAGATTCAATTTCAATTAATTTTCAATTAAAAAATACATGGGAAATCAAAAAAATAACAATTATAAGAATAACAATAAACATTGAGACTCGAACCATAACTTCAACATCATCTGTACTGACAGCTTTAAAAAGAAAAGAAAAAAACGTATTGATTTTTGTTTTTTTTTTTTTCAAACCATTTTTTAGTTTTACATTTTCTTGATTCACTTAAATTCTCAATTTTGCTGAAATTAAATGTCAAAAAAAAATAAATTTTTCTCACTAAAAGTTTGTGTAACAGAACTTATCGTTGTATTTTCCATTCTTTTTTCTTTTAAACTTTTAAAATAATTTCCAAAATATTGATTTTTC
Source organism: Caenorhabditis drosophilae (assembly GCA_963572285.1). Classification (NCBI taxonomy): domain Eukaryota; kingdom Metazoa; phylum Nematoda; class Chromadorea; order Rhabditida; family Rhabditidae; genus Caenorhabditis; species Caenorhabditis drosophilae. Next base: position 4,223,117 of record OY751561.1, on the reverse strand, counting down.
ATTTTCTAAAACAGAACACGTTGAACCAAAAAAAAAAAAAAAGCAATTTTTCAAGGATATTTTTTATTATATATAAAATTAAATACAAACAATAACAGTCAAAAAATTCAGAACGTATTAAAAAATTTCAGGAGAACAAGAAAAAAGGAACAAAAAAAGCGAACAAGATGAAATTCCAAAAAAATTGCTCAATTTAATTCATTTTATTTTGGCGAGAATTTCGTCCTTACAAATTCTCCTCGCCACTTTCCTTTTAATTGGAACCGCTTCGAGTTCTTGCTGGAATTTCAGTAGATGTTTCGGCATTTGTGGAACGTTTTGATTCTCTTTTATTTCATCTTTTATTTGGATCTGAAAATTTGAAACAAAAAAGAAAAACACGGCCCGATTTTAATCTTTTTTTTTCTTTTCAATTTTTCTTACTTTTTCTTCTTTTATTTCGATATTTGTTTCAGTTTTTATTTCATTTAATTTTTCTGCTTCATTTTTATTTTGTTCATTTTCTGAAAATAAATTTTTTCTCTTTCTTTTTTTTTAATAGAAAAATGCAATTATTTGGTTTTTTTGTTGCCTTTTTTTAGCCTTTCTAATCTCGCAACCATGTGATTTTCTTCGTGTTTCATTTTTGCTGATGCTCTTTTAAATGAAATATCACAAATTGAGCACGTATATAAAGATTTTGATGATGATTTATGATACATTTTGAAATGTTCGTTTAAATCCTCAATTTTTATCGATTTTTTAAAAGTTTAAAATGATTTGTTACTTTTTGAAACTTAAATTCTAACTTTTGACATTCGGGAAATGAGCATTTTTTATATTCTCTGCCGTGCTCTTTTTTGAAATGTCGATTCAACGCGGTGATGGTTAAAAATTTTTGGGAACAATGCGAACATTCCTCTTTCATTCCTTGCATTCTGCAACAAAATATTCAAAAAAATTGAACATTTCAATTTTTACTTACTCGTGAGCACATTGCATGTGCTCAGCAAGAACTGATGGAGCTGAATATATTTTTCCACAAATTTCACATTTACATGATGGACATGGTTTATAAATTGTTCGAACACCCATATGATACTAAAATGGTTCTTTTTTCATTTTTATTTATTTTTATTTTTTAAATTTGTTTCCTTACTAGAACATAATGATTTTGAAGATTATGCTTCAGTGTAAACATTCGATCACAATCATCACATTGATATTCTTTGTGTCTCCAACGTCGAAATCTGAAAAATTTTTTTTTTTGACTTTTTTTTTTGAATTTTTTTTTGTTTTTTCTTCTTCCAACAATTTTTAACTAATCCTTATTCGAATAAATCCTCCAAATCTATTGGAAAAATACATTTTCAAAGAAAATTTTTAAAAAATTCCAAATGTTCGGTTTTTTAGATGAAAATGTCAATCAAAAATTGATTTTATAATTTTACTTTTGCCGTTTAATATTATGTTTTTGATCATTTTCCTCGGAATGTTTTGTTTCATTATCAGTTTCTTCGAACTTGGTTCCATCATCAGCTTTTTCTATAATATTTCTATATTTATCGAATGTTTCATTCTGAAAAAAAAAGAAGATTTTTTCCTAAATTTTTAAAATTTTAAAATTTACAGAATTTGAAAAATGATCATTAAATGAAATTAAATTTCGTTCATAAAACTGGTCTCCTCCATCTTTCATACTGTGATCGCTTCTCGATTGTAAATTGTCAGCCATCAAATTTTTAAACATAATTGGTTTTTCGTATTTTGATAATTGGGAACATTCTGAATATTTTTCAAGAAAAATTTGAATTTTCTCACATTTATCATTTCATTCACCTTCATGTTCAATCAAGGTCATACCATGGTTCATTCCATTTCTGCCACTTTTCATAAAATAATTTGATTCATTTTTTTGTTTTCGCATTTTTCATTTAAAATACGAAATGATAATTTTGAAATTTTTTGTTTTTATTGTGCCACGTGTAATGTTTTCACGTTTTAAACTTTTTTTTATTTTTAATTTTTTCAGGTCAACATTAATATTTCTCACAAATATAATAAATATGCCAACACATAGTTGATTGACACAAATAGTGTGCAATGACATTCTTTGTGATACTATTTTTTTCGTCAATAAATCAGTATTTCTCCTTCTCTCTCTTTCTCTTTCTCTCACTTTTCAATTTTTCTCTTCCAAACTCTGTTTTTATTGGTTTCTGGCAAAGGGCCAACGTTTTCTTTTTTTTTTTAATTCTCTCTATCTGTTATTTTCTTTTATTTTTTTTCGATTTTTCTTTAAACTTTCTTATTTTCAGAACGAAAACAAAATTTAATTTTAAAATGAAATAAATTTTTTCCAACATGAGCTCTTCAACTAATTCGGAGCTTGATGTTACTTTAATAGATTATTTTGCGATCGCAGGATATGATCAAGATACTGGATTAGTTGTAAGTTGCTTTTTCCAATTCGAACAAAAAAAAGATAAACAAATAATTATTTTAGGTTGATACAACTTACGATCAAAATCAGAGTCTAGACGCCTCATCGCCGATATCTGCAACACCATCTGAATTTCGACCACCACTTCAGCGTTCATTTGTTGCGAAAATTATAAACCATTTTCCACAAAGAAGGAAAGGAAATCCATTTCCTGATGAAGTTTTGTCGGTAAAATTTAAAAAATTTAAATTATTTTTCATAAAGTTTTGTTTTAGTTATGTATGCCCAAAGGACTTCGATTTTATACAGAAAAAGATGTGCCGAAAAAACCGTCAATTCATACTTTTGCGAATATTCGCGAAGATGGCTCAAGAATAAACGGAACTGCTATCACATTTTATGAAGAAGTTAAAGATATTTCAATTTGTGAAGCAATGTCTCAACTTCATCAAGATCATGTTCGAGAATTGACAGCTAGACGAAATGGAGTCAATGATAATCGTAATCGAGCACATTTACCACCAGGAACAGTTTCAGGAGGAACACACACATTACCAAGAAATCGAAGAGATCGAACAAAAAGAATATCTTATTATGAAGGTGGAGGACATAATACGTTATTTATGACGAGAACTATTTGTGTTACAACCCGATTACCACTGGTTAATGCAACAAGGTCTTTGTTAACAGCAATATATTCGTTATTATCATCTGAAAGTTCACCTCCTTTACCGTTAGAAAGTTATATTTATTGGTGCTTATACGAAGTTCCCATGCCATCACCAAGTACTACATTAAAAGTAAAATATATTTTATAATTAAAATTAAAATCTTTAAATTTAGGTTCCGTTACTAGATACAACAATAGTAATTCAAAGACCGGGGCCTAAAGAGTTACCATTTTTTGACGATTCAATTGGAAATATTTTTAATGTAATTCATAATAACATACATATAAACACATTTTTTTACAGTTCATCACAGTTGAACGATTTATACGGTTATTTTCTTGTTTTCTTCTTGAACACCAAATTTTGTTATGCTCCAAAGATTTATCGAGATTAATGTCTGTATGCGAAGCTCTTCTTGCTTTGGCGTTTCCTTTTCGTTGGCAAATGGTTTATTGTCCAATTTTACCATATTCTCAATTAAAATTTGTTGAAGCTCCAGTAATTTTGATTAGTTTAATTTTGAAAAGTTTAGTTTAAAAATTTTCAGGTGCCATATGTAATGGGAATGTGCTATGAGGAAAAAGTTCCAGATTTCTTGTTTCAATCGAATGTTTGTGTTGTAGATTTAGATGAAGGAAGAGCTGAATTGCCGGAAGATGTGCCTATATTTCCAGGTGCTAAACAATTAGCTGCAGATATAAAAATTGCAGTTGAGAGGTTATCTGTATAAATAATAAGTAAAATAATGTCAAAAATTTCAGATTATCTCATGAAGAAAGTTTATCAACACCTGCAAATTCAACTAAACCTTCTTCATTAAATAATGATATAATTCTTGAAGGAGGAGTGAAATTACGAAAGAAAAATGGATCAAAAAGATTAGAAGAATGGAGTTCGAAACGAAAAAGTCGATCATTTGATTTAGAAGATGGGTACCAAATTAACGAAGAATTAAGTGGTAAATCAAAAATTATTCGAGCTAAACATTTTTTAAATTTGCACAGGAGTTTTACGTCGACCATCACGAACTGGATTGCAACCTCTTCAGTTAGACAATGTACTTCGAAATAATACAACATTAGCAAGGTATATCGTTTTTTATGTACAAACGTACAAATTTTTAAATTTTTTTAAAGAGTTGCTGAAATTGCGCGACGTGCTGGAGTAATTGTTGACGTAAACAATATTGAAGCGGAATTTGGTGCTACACAAAATTTAAATTCACCTCTTGCAAGACATTATTTTGTGGTAATCAAAGTTTGATAATTCTAAATTTTGAGATTTTTGTTCAGGATGCAAAAGTAAATAATGCGATTCGAGAATGTGTCTTAAATCGTTTTGTTGAAATGTTTTACTCTTACGAACATTTTGTAATTGGTGGACAAGGATGTAACGATCGTGATACATATGAAACAAATCGAGAAAGTATGGCTATTTTTGACAAAGCTTCCTTTTTATCAGATCAACCAGATAGTCATCTTGCTTTTTTGGCTGCATTTTTAGAAACACAAGTAATATATTGGAAACATTTTGTTTTTAATTGAGAAAGAATTTTTTTAAAGATGTTTACATCATTTATTGATGCAAAAATTTTGGCTCAATGGGAAACAGCAGATGAAGCCGTTGTATTATTTGATTCAAGAATTGCAGCAATGAGAGATCTATTAGGTCTTTCAATTGTTCGAACACCAACATATGAAACAACTCCTCCATTTGCAATAACTGAAGAATTAATATCAAAACGAGAGGAAACAACAGATTATGTTGTGCCTGAACCACATCCAATTGTTGGCGCATTTCCAATGAGATATGATGGGTTATGGCCAATTTACCAATTAAATACAACATTACTTGATGGCGCAAATCTTATGAGTCCAGCACCATCACCGTGGAAACAAAGATATCCACGATTAAAATCAACAACAAACGAAATAGTAAATGGAAATCGATCTCCAGCTGGTGCAGTTCGGCCAACAAGTGTTTATGGGGGAGCTGGATTAATTCAAGCTGAATCAAATAAACAAATTGCTCAGCAACAATATGCATTTGTTCAACAATTACTTAAAGAAACGAAAGGTGCTTTGTTTTTAATTTACGAGCAAAAAATCAATACCAATTTATATGCTTTTTATTTAGAAATATTTATATTCTTTTTTTAGCGAAAACAAAGAGAATGCTTGTTGATAAAATGGGAAAAGAAGCAGTTCAGTTAGGACATTTAGATGCTGGAATTACCGGAGTTGAAGAAAATACCTTGGTTGCCTCATTTTGTGATTTACTAGAAAGAATATGGGCTCATGGATTGAAAAACAAACATGTATAATTTAATTATTTTGAATAATTTTTCTTCATTAATTTTTTTAAAGGGAAAATCAGCTCTGTGGAACTTTGTACTTCAGTATCAAGATTTAGAAAAACCGGGGTTAACAACAAGAGCCTCTTCAACATCAATGCTGACTCCAGGTATTTACTCAGAAGATCTTCTTTTAAAATATACAAATTCAACCATTTAAAATTTTCAAGTTTGTAATTTTTATTTTTTAATACTTCAGCATTAGCTTGGCTCGTTTTACGACGAAAAATTGAACGTAAGGATTTTTTCTAGCATAGGTGAAACTGAAAAATGCTGCCGAATGACGTGTGAGCTTATATTGAGTTTGAGAAGCTGAAATTTAAAATATTTATTTAAAAAATATTGTACCTTTATTGTACTCTGTTGGTTGTGGTTTTCAGAAAAAGGCTATAGAGCGCCATCTTTACCTCCTGTTGGACCAAATTCAGTTTGTCCTCCATCTGTTTATGAAGTTCCAACTCCCATCGTATTATCACCACAAAATGATCAGGATATGTTGTCAAAATTAACTGTTATGTTTGGTTCAATACGAGATGCTGGAGAACCATGGGCAAAGTCCTTATTGAGAGCAGCAACAGCAACTGTAATGGATAAAATTAATAATCCGGAAAAAGACACAAATGGAAACCCATCTGAAGTTTTGCCACCAAGACGATCTCGTTTACAAACTTCTAGATTCCGCTCAAGAAATTCAAGTGTTGAACCAGTTGGATTAAATTTTAAAAAATCAACAAGTATATCCGGTTTGTCTTTTTCCAATTGTTTTTTGAAAGGTTATGTAGTGCTGTGCTGTGCTGTGTACATTAATTTTTTTAAGCGTTTTGTTTAAAATCTTATGCAATTAAAATTTTTAAAATATAAAAAAAAAGTTACCAATTTTTTCCTTTTGTAAAATTGTTTTTTTCAAATTTATCCAAAGCTTTAAGTTGTAAATAACATAATGTATGGTTTGTATTTCAAGTATTTTCTAGCACGTCAATCAATTTAAAAACTATCTATCGTTATTGAACTTTTGTGAAGCTTTTCCCGAATGTCAAAACTGTTTGTAAATCAAAAACGCGCTTTTTATTGAAGTGATAATTATCTTAACAGCTGATAACAAGCCTAACAAAAATCTATTCAGGTATTTTATCAGAATAATGTCGAATCAATGTGTGTTGAACAAACTCAACTTTTTTGTTCAAAATTCACATTTCGGCAGTTTCTATACTGTTAAATTTATTCTAGTTTTTCAAGATTTCACCAATCCTTCATGGAATGGATCGCAATCAGATGTTTCTAATCTTGGAGGATATGCAAGTGTAGAAGGATCACCGAGGAAAACAAGATCAAATAGTAGAGCAAGAAGTCCTGATGGTGCACGAGTTTATTTGTCTCCATTACCAACCCATGTTGCATATGACTTAAAGTAAGAGAAAATATTTTGTAAACAAATAATTGAGAATATTCAGAAATGTCTTACAAATGCCCGAAATAAAAACTGATATTGGGTATGCTCGAGCATTCGTGAGATTGGCTTTAGAAAGAAAGTTATTACATAAACATTTAGGATCATTATTGGGGAACAGTCGAGTATTGAGGTGATAAATAAAATAAACAATTTGAAAAGTATATTTTTCATTAAAGAGAATTCTACAAACCATACGCTTTCGTAGCTAGTGAAGAAGAGAAGGAGCAATTTTTATTTCATATATTATCCCTCAATGCGGCACAATTTCGATGTTTCACCAACACTTTTACTAAAACAAGTGAAACAATTAAATTGAATTAAAATTTTTATAGAATAAATTTAGAAATGAATTATCAAGTAGTTCTTGTAGTAGGACCATGGAAAGGAACAATACCAGCTATTTGGGTGACTGTTGAGGGAACTTTACGCTCAACTCATGCATTTAAAATAGAAGCAAACACCCACCTGTTTAAATTTGATGTAAGTTTTTTCAAATTTATCAATATTAAAAAAAATGTTTAGTACAAAAACTTGGGCATTTTATCAACACTTCGAATTGGTCATCAAGCGTCAGATAAACCGCACAAATGGTTTTTAGACCACGTAAAAATTTAACTTATAATTAATAATTTTCAAACAACAATTTGCAGGTGGTAGTAAGAAACGAAATAACTGGGCAAACATATAAATTTCCATGTGGTCGATGGTTTGGAGAAGATCGTTGGTTTGGAAAAGGGGAAAATAACACATTGGAAAGATTATTAGTGGCAGAACAGTTTGTTGGAAGAAGTGAAAATGGAATAGCTGAAAGAGAACCATGTTCACCCGCTAGGTAACTTCAAAATAATTTGCTGAATGCCGAACATGAGTTTTTAGATCAAGACGAGTCAGCTCACGAAGTCAGACACCGCAAAGAGAACGAAGCCCATCAAATAGTAGAAATCCAGAACAGAGTTCAAGATCACTGAGTAATTCTAAAAATTTCTAGATAAAAAACGTTAATTTTTTAATTTAATAGAAACAAATATTAACGAAGTTCAACATATTTTGGGAGAAGCAGTCAATGCACTAGTAAAATATTTCTGCTCAGAAAGAAAAGTTAAAGGGGAATTAGCCCATTTATTATGTGGACAAAAAGGATTGGTTATGGCAATTGAGCAAGCATTTCAAATTGGTCGGCAAGAATCATTAATGAAATTTTTTAGAAATACTTGTCCTTGGGATTATATTGGTACAAATTTATTTTAAAACATTTCGTTCAAAATTTGTTTTTAGAAAATGTTTATGCATATTTTGTTGAAGTTTGTCGCAAAAAAGAGGCGGATAAATGGTCGAAAGACCAAAAATTGATTATTCAATATGCGATAAGGTAAGTTGTTTAAAAAAAATCTTTTAAAATTATTTTCATTTAAAAGTTTTGATATTTGAGAAAGCTTTACAAAAAAAGCTTGTTTTTGTAGATTGTATCGAAAAATTAATGCAAAAACATCGCTTGGAAAAGATGGGAAATTCCATGTCTTCATTCTTTTGTCTATAAGGTAAGTGAACATTTTTTCTAATAAAAGTTCAATTTTTGTCATGAGTTTCGATTTTTATCTTTTTTTAATTAAAAAATTCGTTTTATCTTTTCAATTTCTGTCTAATAGAAATTATAGTGCGAATCAAGGTTTATTACGCGATTTATTTTTAAACTTCACTTTATAGTTTTTGTTTTTTTTTATTCTCAATAAAAAACAGGTTTTATAGTTTTCATTTAAAAGAAAACACACAAATATCTAAGAGAAATATTAAACAAGTTCATTTTAAAATTGTTAAGAAAATTATTGAATTCAATTAATTTACAGAGATCATGTTCTTTCTGGTCTTCTTCCATTAATGGCCTCGTCACCAGTAACAATTGATATGTATAATGAGCCATCATTTTTCAGAACTTCATCTCATTTAACATATCTTTCCCGTTTGATATTTTCATTATCGGAATTTAATATAACAATCGATCCAACATTGACATATGGAATTGTATAGAAATTTTGTTTTCCTTTTTCAAATATCAATTCAAAAACAAAATATAAAAAATATGTATATTGATGACATTTTTTGTTATTAGTTTCCATATCTTCATCATTCAAAAAAATGTTCTTCTTGAATAGTTTCATATTAAATTTTAAAAACTGATAGAAATAATTGGCTAGAATTTATTTGATACAGTCGACCCGGTTTTCATTTTTTTTGTTTTTATCGTTGCTAGTTATTTGTCTACAAAAGTCTTTTAAAAATTGGAAAATATCAAATTATGATAAATATAATTTTTCATATGATATTTTTTAATAACTCATCAATTTTCAACTTTTATCGCTTTATTTGCTCCATTTATTGAATTTGCCATGATTCTTTTTAGCATTTTGCTCGTTTTTATTTTATCTTTTTGTTGCATGTAAATATGTTTTGTCATTTTAAAATTATTTGTTTCATGTTCTTTCTCAATCTTTTCTCTGGAAAACGAAAATAAATTTGTCTCTCAATTTTTAAAATTGAATTCTTTGTTTACAATTATAAAATGGCTTTAATAACCTTGAAACACTTTTTTTAATTTTAATAATTTTTGATAAAACTTAAAAATAATTTTCAGATGACAACAAAATCATCATTTTTTTTACGGGTATCCTCGGCCGTTTTTTATGGTTTGGTATCAATTTTAATCGTATTTGTCAATAAAATTTTATTAACCAATTTCAAGTAATTAAAATTATGAAAAAAAAATTTTTATTTTTTTATTTTTAGATTCCCATCATTTTTGTTTGTTGGAGTTGGTCAAATGTTCGCCACTTTATTAATTCTATTAATAGGAAAAATTTTAAAAATTGTTAGTTTTCCATCTTTAGATGGATCAATTCCCCGAAAAATAATGCCATTACCAGTTCTTTATTTTTTCAATTTAATTTCTGGTTTAGGAGGAACTAAAATTATAAAGTAATTTACGCAATAAGAAAACAAATAATTAGAAATCATTGTTCAGCTTGCCGATGTTTACAGTGTTGAGAAGATTTTCAATTCTTATGACAATGATTCTAGAATTTTATATTCTTGGGTAAAACAAACAAAAAAAAATTAAAAACTAAAAAATCACTTTCAGAGTAAAAGCGTCAAGAGCAGTGAAAATTTCAGTAGGGTTAATGATTCTTGGAAGTTTTATAGCTGCGATCTATGATTTAACATTCGATTCTATTGGATATTCAATGATATTCGTAAATAATATTTGTACGGCAGCATTAGGAGTTTATACAAAACAAAAATTAGATGCAAAAGTAAACAAATTTAAAAGAAAGTCGATATCAAATAATAAATATTTTTTCAAGGATCTTGGAAAATATGGATTAATGTTTTATAATTGTTTGTTTATGTCACTTCCAGCTTTATGTGTTATTAAGTACACTGGAGATTATGAGAAGGTTTATTTTGGTTAAAAAACGATACTAATTATCGATTCAAATTCAGGCGATAATTTTCATGCAATCTGAACTAATGACATCATCAGTTTGGGCATGTTTTTTATTGTCCTGTATTTGTGGATTCATTTTAAATTTCTCATTAGTTTTGTGCACTCATCATAATTCAGCCCTTACAACAACATGTGTGGGACCAATTAAAGTAAGAATAGTTTTTTTTTAAATACTTAAATTAAAGACATTGTTTTTAAAGAATTTATTTGTTACCTATGTTGGAATGTTTTCAAGTGGCGATTATGTGTTTCAATGGGCTAATTTTATCGGTATTAATATCAGGTAAGTAAATACAGCGCTCCAGACAATTATACAACCAACATGAAATTTTCAAAAATCTCGAAAACGGGGAATTTTCCGGAATTAAAATTTTCAAGAAATTGAGCCCATTTACTATGTGTTTAATCATAAAACTTAGATTTGTGCTAAAACATAGGAAAACAATTTTTTTTTGATTTATTCGGAAAATGGCAAAAAAATTTAAATAAACGAGCCAGAAATGAAAAATTGAAGAATAAAAGAAACATTTTAATTCAATAATCCAAAGGGACATCGTTTTTGCAAATTGTATTAAAAACTCGCGAATCCATTGAAAGATACAAGTTGCCCAAAAGTTTTAAATTGTGCCAATAATTGAGATAGCCATCTTTTTTGTGTTTTTTGGTCATAAGCGGAGCTTTACGCATTTTTCGTCTTCTGATAAACTGGGATTTCGAAATATCACGGCGTACAGTCTCGTTAGAAAGTTCATTTGTTGACGAATTTTCGATAGAAGAAGTAAACGACCAGGAGACTTCTTGGATCTATAAGTAAATGAACTTGAGGCATATCGACTGATGGCATCTTGTGAACAAGCCAAATCTTTTGAAGTTTGTCGAATTGACAATCCTTGAGCCAGCCAATTCGGCGTCAGATTGCCATTTTTCGTAATCCTTCAATGGTTTTCTGCGACCCATGGCAGGGAAAACTTATAAAAAGCTAGCGGAATTTTTTTTTGTCATTTTTCGAATAAATCAAAAAAAATTTTTTAGCCTATACTTTAGCACAAATCTGAGTTTTATGATTAAGCACATAGTAAATGAGCTTTATTTCTTAAATATTTCAATTCCGGAAATTTCACCGTTTTCGAGATTTTTGAAAATTTCATGGTGGTTGTAATAATTGTCTGGAGCGCTTTTCGTAGTTAACAAAACAACATTTTTATTTAAAATTTGGGTTTTCAGTGTCTTTGGAAGTATTCTCTACACATATGTAACATTTCGCACAAAATCATCTACGATTTCCTATAAACCTCTACCGATGACAACAAGTATTATGGAAACTCAAAAAACAAAAAATTTAGTGTAAAATCTGAAAAGAACAACGATTTTTTTCTTCTTTATATTAGAAAATTCATGATTTATGCGAATTTAATTGTTAATTTTTATAGATTTTCTTTCTTCGTTTAAAATTTCGAGTCGAGTATGGTCACTCAAAATAATTGTCTGCCCCAATGTTTCCCAGTGTGCAATTTCACTTTCCTTTAAAAATATGTTTTTCTCACCAAGAAATAGGCTTTATCCATGGGTTTTAAAAGCATAATTTATTACATAAATAAAATAATTTAAATAGAAACAAAAATGACTAAGACTGATTGGCTGCAAATTTTAAATGAGTTAAAATCGAACAAAAAAAAAAGAAGCGAAAGGCGTTAAAAAAATGAAAATTGGATAGAAGAAATTTATTTAAATAAAAAACCGGGATGTTATTAAAACGAAGAAGAAGAAGAAATGAACTATACACGTGACTACTTGGAAAATATTCTTTTTGTAAAATTTCTTAAAAATCAATCAATATGCATTTATTTGAACAAAATGTTCTATCAACATGAAATTAAATTTAAAATGATCGATGGTCTCATTTTTTTCTGAAAAAAGGAAATCACAGATTTGGATAGAAAAAAAGGAAGAAGAAAAGATTTGGTAATAATTTAAGATAAAGCGGATGAAATTGTTGGATTTGTTGTGGTTGTCGAAAGTGACGGTGAAGTTCCATTTGATTTTGATTGAAGTTTGAGTTGTCCTGCCATTAATGGATTTATTGCGTATAACCAATCATACATCTTAAATAATTAAAGAAACATTAATTTTTGTTTTTGAAAAAAAAAAACGAATTTCACTTCATCTCCTGGCATCATTTGCATTAAAAATCCACGTTGATTCGTACAAACCGAAAATGTGTTTGGAACTTTCACCATTGCTTGTTGATCTTCAGAATATTCAATTCTTGCATTTGCTAAATTAATGATTCCTCGAATGACAAGATCTCGATCATCACGAAACAGAAGAATATATGGACGACGAACAACAACCCATCGACGTGTCCATCCTTGCGTTTTTTCTTCCAAAAAGTTCATGTATCCTTTCTTTGAAACAACAACTCCAACCCGTTCTTCAGTTACCTGGAAATTCAGCTTTTTTATAAAAAAAAGGAAAACAAAAAAACAAACCTCAGGAACAAGAATATTAAGCTGAAGAATTCTTGAACCACTTAAGGATCTTTTCATTTCAATGTTATCCAAAATATCATCATTTTGAGCAAGATTTTGATCAGATTTTGATTTTTGACGTGTTAAAAGATCACTTGATTGTGATGATTTTATCATTGATTTATCAGAAATTGGTGATGTTATACTATTTGAGCTGCTTTCATCACTTAATTCAGCTGCTTTATTTCCAGTTGGTGGATCTTTATTCATTGGTATTCGGCGACGAATTAATCCAATAAATTTTGTAACAATTCCTGATGGAAAAAAATCGATAAATAAAAACAAATAAAAGAATTTTCAAAAAACACCTTTTTCTTTCTCATCTAATTTAACAACTTCTGGTATTGCACATATTGGATCACATGGACTGACTGGTGTTCGAGCCTCTCCTTTTTCTCTCTTCTTTCCTTTAAGTCGATCACGAAGACGAAGGAATAAACGAATTCTTTCCACTTGTTGTAGGCGTGTCAATTTCTCGAGTTCCCATTGATGCTCAAAAATCAGTGAATCACCACGAGGACGCCATTGTCCTAAATTCTCTTCTCCTCTCACATACGATGAAGATGTATCAAGAACTCGACGTTGACGACGAATCGCACCTTAATTTATTTTAAAAAAAAAACATGAATAAATTATTTGATTAATTGAAAAAGAATTCAAATATTATTAATATTGAATCCATTTTCAATTTAGAAAAAAAAAGCAAGCAAAGCTAAAAAAAAACAACTAAAAAGCATAAAGCATTTCACCTGGACTACCTGAATCCGAACCATCCTTAAGACAAAGCTGATAAACACCAGGAACACGATTCATTTCGGGAGATTTTGAAATTCCACCAATTAAAGAACGACAAAATCTAAAATTTAAAAAAAAAAGAATAAAATTGATGATTTATCGATTGATTAAATTACCGACTGGCTGCGGATATTTTTGAATCTCGAGCATAAATTAATAAACAAAGATCTTTTGTTATAACAGCTGGTTGAGCACATCCTTCTAATTCCATATAAGCCGAAAGAGTCATATAAATCTGGTCGCCATAATTTGAAACTCGATTTAAAAGCGGTGAATTATGAAGCGATGAATCCCAGGCAGCTTCGAATTGGAAAAATGTCCGATCATCCATTGAGAATTCCAAAAATGTTCCTGGGAACAATCCCAATGACAGAACATCAATATCATCACCGCCTGCCCATTCAGGTCCTGATCGAATACGACCAACAACTAGTTCTTGACAATCTTTCCATTTCAATTCTCCTTTCTCATGACAAATTGTGATTTTCATTCGTCGCTGAATGCCTTGATGCAAAAGAAAAACGCCATGAGTTGGTAAACCCTGAGCATGATCAACAATTGTTGGAACGTATTCGCCATTATTTGCCAGTTCACAAATTTCGAACCAAACAAGTAAATCATGTTTGGATTTAACTGAAGCGCTACTAAATAAAAACAAAAACAATTAATTTTTTAATTAATTAATTAAATGAATTTTTAATTACTTATTTTGTATTGGAGTATTTGCTTTTTTACTTTTAACTGGTGTTGAAATAACTAAAGATGGTTGTTGAAATGTAAGTTTTGTGCTCAATCGTCGAACAAGAGCACTATTTTGACGCTCAAATTGATATCCTTCTGATTTTGGTTGAAAATGACCAAAAACCTTAAAAAATGGGTTGAATTCAATTGATTTGAAATCAGAATGAAAAAAAACCTCAAAAATAATTGGAAAATGATGAACATAATGAAGAAATGTTTTGCTCATTTTAATATGCAAATTCTGCGTGTGCTCAAATGTTAACGGGGATTTCGAGTTTTTCATTGGCTCCGTAGAAAATGCTTCATCATGTCGATGAAGAAAACTGCAAAAATTTAAAAATTTTTCTTTTGGTAACAAACTCAAATTTTTTTTCTTTTACTTAAACTGGCAAAAAACATCCGAATATGCATCAGCCACATCAATTGCTTGAAGAACAACGACACGGAAACAAAATTCCGAATCTTCTTCCATATTTGGTGGAAATTCAAGTTCAGAAGATTCTGAAAAAAGAAAAAATCGATAAAATTGAAGCAAAAAAAAATGAAAAAACCTCGATTTTCTCCATTTTTATGATTTTTCAAAAAATCTTCTTTTCGGAAATGAAGTTTTGCTGTTTGACGAACTCCTTTTTTACGAGTTTCAACTTCATTTTTTTGAACTGGCTCAATCGCAACTTTTAAATAACCCTTTAAGAAGAAAAATTTGATTTTAAAAAAAAAAATTTGTTTTTTCTTCAAACCTTGACTTCTCCTTTTTCATTTACAACAGCAACTTTATGAATAAGCGGCACATTGTGCAATAAATTACTCAAATAAACGAAAGCTCTTCCGATCATTCGAAACCATGGAAAACGATCATAGAATGGATCAGTTCCCATTAAAGCATCCATTATTGGATCATCCTGTCCAATTGGAGACATTTGAGTTTCAGTTTCATACATATCCCTCATTGCTTCTAATCTTTGTCTGAAAATGTTTTTATTGTGAATCAAATAAATTTTGCTAAAGCAGAATGTTAGAAAACGTTTATTTGAAGAATTATTTTCATGCAAAGAGGAAATTATTCTACAGTAACCCGTGCAAATTAAAACAGAAAGATGGAAAAGAATAAAGAGAGAAAGAGAGAAAAAAAGAAAAAAAGAAAAAGACAGTTGTTGACTAAAAGCAACCAAAAAAAAAAAAAAAAAAAAAAACAAGACAGATTTTACAATATACGACATACCTGTCTGGAACAAGACGAGCTGGATTCAAATGTAATGCTGCCAACCATCCTTCGGCTATATTTTGATATGGAGGATCAGATGGAGTTGTAGCCACTGATAACTCAGAATTGTAATACATTCGCATATCTTCTAGTCGTTGTCTAAAATATCATTCTTCCTCTCATTCTATGGGGGTGATAACTAACTAATCAATGAATTTATAAGGAAAAAATAGAGAGGGAAAGAGAAGGAATAAATATGAGAGAAAAAAAAAAAGAGAGAGAGAGAGAGAGAGAGATTTAAGAAATTGAAAAAAATCTAGAAATCGATAATTTCGTTTTAATTTGAATCAAAATCCCAAAAAAGTGAAGCCAAAAAAGCAACAAAAAAAAAGCAATAAAATGTGCAGCGTTGCGTGTGCTCCGTGGATAATCAGCAAGTAATTTATCAACTAAATTTGTGTACTTATGGGTTACTGTAGAAGAGAAAAAATGATGGTAGAAGATAAAGAAAAAACATGCTTCAGAATAAATTATTGGAAGAATAAAATTAAAAAAAAAAAGGGATAGATAATGATAATTTTCCAATTGTTCATTTACACTTAATAAACTTACTTTAATTTTTCAATACTCCAATAATGAGTGGCGCCATTCTTTAAATCTTGAACTTGAATTGCAACCACAGTTTTTGGATACGGTCGAAGTGTTAAATCTTCACCTGGTGGTAGAAGATCGGGTGGTAAAGGACTACAAAAAGATGCCAATTTAAAAAAAAATAAGATTGCAAATAAATTTTTGTATTTTTAAATTTTCAAATTTACCTATACATTGTATCAGTAAGAAGAGCAAACTGGAACTGAACTTTCTTTTTAAGTTCAACAGAAATTGCGTTCGCTTCTTTCACAAAAATTGCATTTCCCCATAAATCATCGCGAACTGATGTGAATTGATGATATCTCCATTTTATTGCAGCTTTTCGAACAACTTTTTCTTGATCAGAAGTCCATTTTAATTCTTCAGCTTTAAACAATTTTTTTCTTTTTTTTTTTAATTTGATTTTTTAAAATAAATTTACCAAATTCCATTAAAGACGAAGTTAAAAATCGTTCCCCTTCCCATGTTGAACCAACTGATGAAATCATTGATTGAGCTAAATCAACTTGACGTTGAAGAGATTCAATTCTTGTTTCATATTCCTTTAAAATTTAGAAGATTTTTTCTTTTCTTTTTTTTTTCTGGAAAAAAACCAACTTTTGTTTGTCTCAACATTTTCAGCTCTAATTCTTCTTTTTCTCTTCGATATTGACTTTCCATTTCAAGCAATTTTTTTTCCATTTCAGCTTTCAAATCGATTCCTTGTTTTTCCAATAATTCTTGTTGAGCATATTTCCAATCAAGTGGTTGCTCTTCAAATATTGATTTTTGTTTAACTTCAAATTTTGAAAACAAGAAAAGAAAGAAATCACCTGTCAACGATGACAAATTATGCCGACTTTGTCTTGCTTCTTGTGGATCGTTATAACGGAAAACATGATGCTTTCCAAGAATAACTCGACTTCCAGTATGGATTATTGTTGTTTCTTCGATTTGCTTTCCGTTCACATAAACTTGAGCATTTTTTTCTGGAACGATGCTCACTGATCCATCTTCATTCACAAATTCACAATGTTTATCTAAAATAGCTTGACCTGACAACAGAATGTCAGGTCGTTGATCTGCTTCTGGTCGTCCAACACTGAAATAACAAACCAACATCAAACTTTCAATGCTTTCTTTTTCTTTAAAAAAAAAATTCTTGGAGGTATGGGGAATTGAACCCCAGCCCTCTCCCATGCTAAGGGAGCGCTCTACCACTGAGCTATACCCCCAGTTGCTTTTGACATAAAAAGATTAAATCAAGAAGACGTTAAAATTTCATATAAATACATAAAGAAAAAAGAAAACTAACGTTGTAATTCCTTCTTTTAAATAATATATCAAACATTCAGACATCAATGGATCTTCATTCAAGTTCACCAAATGTGGTAGTTTTTTTGGACTGAACACTCCAAGTGTTGTACCATCATCAAGCGTTGCAAGACCCATTTCTCGTAATTCTTCTTCTCTTTGTCGTCGAATTTCTTCGGTGTTCAATAACTTCTGCTCCCACGTTTTATCTAATTCAGCAATTAATTTTTCAGATGCTTTCAATTGTTCAATCGTGTCATGATCTTTTGCCGAAAACTTTGGTGTTCTTTTGTTATTTTCCTTGTCCGGAGTGTTCTGTTCAAATTCAGTCACATCAATTCCTTTGTCTTCCAGAATATGACGTAATTTATGAACTTCTTCTTTTAATTCTCGAATCAATTTTGCATTTGGATCTTCATTAACAACTGCTTGGCACATTATTTGTTTTGCTCGATCAGCATATCTTTAAAACTTTTTCTCTTTCTTTTTTTTTCCCAAAATAATTTTGAAAATAATTTAAATTTAAAAGAAGATGTTTTTCCTTTTGATGAAAACCATCTTCAAGTAAGAAATGTTTTTAGCTTAAATGAAATACAAATGTGTTTGAAGCAATTTTTCAAAAAATTTGAAATTTCTGTTTAAAATTCCACTAAAACCCAAGTTTTGGTTCGAAAATCGAACATCGTGGCAAATTTTTTCTCGATTTGTTTAATTTCAATTAAACTGACCTCAACGTTCCGAGAGTTTCATCAAAATTGATATCAGCTGGAGAAAGAGCAGCCAACATGGCCGTTTTTGAATTTCCGCCAAGATTTTCGCGAAGCAACCAAGTCAATACTGAATCTCGATATGGAATTACACCTTTGCTTCGCTTCTTTTTTCCAGTCTAAACCAATTTGGTTTCTTTTTTATTATTAATTTTGGAAATTTCACTCGGAATAAGCGTGATATTGATTAATTTTCAAATATGGAAATTTGAAAGAAAAACAGCATTTTTTGATTGTGTTAGCATTTCACTTCAAAGTGTTATTTTCAGAAAAAAAAAACGATTTCAAACCCCGAAAAGGTGAACGAATTTTGACTTACCAAGTCTTTCTCAATTTCATTCTGAACTTTTTTTTTATTTTTACAATCCAATTTTGGTTTTTTTTCTTTTTCCAATTTATTTTTTTTGATTTTTTTAATTGAAATTAAATAACAAAAAAGCGAACCTCTTCGGCCAGTTTGCTTATTACTAATCCTAAAGTTGTTAAACTTTTATTGATATTCGCTCCTTCTTTCAATCTTTGCCCTTCGGCTCCTGTTGAATTCGCTCTTTCTGATCCTGCCAAATCAACCAAAGAAACTTTCGACACTTTTTCCGTGTCTAAATTTGTGTCAGGGCAATGTCTTTTTTGGGTCAAAACTATTGTGAAAACAGCGTGTGAACGAGATGATGTTGAATTCATATTTGTTGCAGCAACGGTTCTAAAAACCCAAGTTAAATTGAAGCCAAAAAAACAAAAATGGTTATGGAGGTATGGGGAATCGAACCCCAGACTTCTCGCATGCAAAGCGAGCGCTCTACCCCTGAGCTATACCCCCACGGTGACTATTACGGTCTTTTTTTTTATTATGTATGCCCTTACCTTGCTTTATTTCCTTCATCCATTAAGTTACATATATCATGATAAGAACAAACTGCCATTTTTGTAAGATCATCAACATATGGGCCAAGAAGTGGATGTTCTCTTACACGAAGATTCCCACCAGAATTTGGATTTAACAAATCTTTGACTCTTTCACAATAAATTTCCATATAAGACACCTAAAAAATATTTTTTTACTTTTTTTTTCTCTTTTTTCTTTCAATTTTTTTTACTTCTACTGAACATTGAACATTTTTATCATTATTATTATCAATTCTTTCAAAAAGATCATTGCACATTCTTGGAATTATTCCCATTTCATCCGGATCATTTGCTTTTCCCATCATTGTGTATGATTTTCCTGAGCCAGTTTGTCCATACGCAAAAATGCATACATTATAACTTAAAAATCCTTTCAATTTAAAAGAAAAAGTAAATTTGATTTGTTTACCCTTCAAAGGCGTGAGCCAGCATTTCAACGCCAAGCTCTTCATAAACCTGCTTCTGAGAAACAAAATGGCTGTCTGGTTTGTTAAATGACCAGTAGGAATGGTCAAAATTGAAACTATGAGTTTCTCGATTTATTTCTCTTCCATTGATTGCTGAAAATTCATTCAATTTTAGATAATTTGAATGCATATGTAGAAAATTTTTCATTAAAAAATATAAAAATGTTCTTGGAGGTATGGGGAATTGAACCCCAGCCCTCTCCCATGCTAAGGGAGCGCTCTACCACTGAGCTATACCCCCATCTGACAGCCTTCAAATAAAATTGAAACAATAAAAATTTTCCATTTCTACATAATTTTGTGTGTGAAAGAAAATATATGTATACAGGTGTAAAGCGTTCAAGGAAGAAAAGAAAGACAAACACGTTTTTTGAAAAAGAAATTCTATTATTAATATTTTATCTTTTGTTGTCTTTTCAACAAAATATTAATATGTATATATTTCTCACTGAAGTCATCTGAATTTTTCATTCATAGGCTTTTTTTCGTTTCAGGATAAACGTCGTTCATCTTCTTTTTTTTTTTTGTTCTCACCAAACCAATTATTCTAGCTTTTCCCTTTCCTTTTGTTTTTCTTTTTCTCATTCATTTCAGAGTTTTGTTTGTTAATAGAAATTTATTTCACAAAATGTGTGTTGGGAGGGTCAAGAAACACATAAAATTCATTGGGGAATTTCAGTTTTCTTCTCATTTTCTCTTCTTTTCATTTTTCGAACAATAAAAAATCAATTTTGAAAAATAAAAGAGGCCACTTGTCTGGCCGTTTTAAAAGAGCTCAAATATGACAAGAAATGATGAATTGGAAATGAAATAGGCAAAAGCTTACTTGTTGTATTTCCATTCACTGAAAGAACACATTTTGCATTATTGGAAATTTCGCGTTGATTAAAGGGTCGAACACGTACGGCAACTTTTACTGATGACATCTGTTTCAAATTTTTTTATTTTTATTCTGTTTTTAATTCAATTTAAATACCTTTCAACATTTAATTCAGCCCGTACAAAAGATTAACATGGAATAAGGAAAAAAAACAAAAAGATTACTCTTTTCTTCCGGTTTTTTTGGTTTTTCAGCCTACTGTAGATAGAATAAATCGATATGAAGACTTGCAATCAGAAGTTCGTTTTTCAATGATTTTGCCTTATTTGATGGTCCAATTTTCGGGCAAAAACTGGAAAAAAATGAAGGAAAAATAGATTGGAAGAGAAAAAGCAAATTTAATTAGATGAGCAGAGGAGAGCAGCTACGAGCAAGAGACAAACATGGTCCCATTCGCTTTCTGCCGCGCAAATGATGATGACGAAAAAGAAAAAGAAAGATGGGGGGGGGGGGGGGGGGAAACGAAAGACAAAACTGAAATTAGAGCAAACGCACACAGCGAATGATGATGGGGCAGGCAGGCAGGCATCGCCTTCGTCAAATATTCGATCCGCCTCCTCTTTTTCTACAATTTTTTTTTGTTTGGTAGAAACAATGACGTGAATTATTGAATTTTTAAACGGAGGAAACTCAAATTAAAAATTAAATAGAAAAATGTTTTTGGTTCGTTGGTCTTCGATTTGAATTTCAGAAAAAATGGCTTAAAAAATTTAAAAAAAAAGAAGCTGAAATGAAATTCAATAAAAACTGAGAAATATTTTTTCTAGAAATTTTATGTTGTGTCCATTTCTCGTTACCGTCACTGGCGGCTGTTTTTTGAATTTATATGTGCTCATAGTTTTTTCATTATCCATTATTTTATTGGAACTCTATCTATCTCTCTCTCTATCTATCTCTCTCTCTCTCTCTCTCTCTCTCTCTCTCTCTCTCTCTCTCTCTCTCTCTCTCTCTCTCTCTCTCTCTCTCTCTCTCTCTTTCTCCCTCTCCCTCTCCCTCTCTCTCTCTCTCTCTCAACAAAAGACAAAGAGGATTGCGTGACGACAAAAATAAAAAATAAAAAAGTTTGAATAAAAATGGAAAGCGTCTCTCTAGCTCCAAACTTGAGCTTCTCTCAGTCAATGAATGTGGTTGTCACATCATTCGAAAAAACTTTGGAACGTCATCTGCTTCTTTATATCTCATCCCATCTCTATTTCTCTCTAATTCTCTTGATTCTTCTCGTTATTTAACATATTCAACCATAATAAAAGATGGAAGCTTTTTCGAGTCCCAACTAATGTAATTATCGATCATTTTATGGAGAAAAAAAGAAATTGAAAGAAAATAGAGAAAAACAATGTTCCTTTAAATATTTTCAACCAAAAAATTCTACTAAAAAAAAAGAAAAGAAAAGTGATGTCATTTAATGAGAAGAGAAAATCAATTAAAATATTGACGAATTTTGTTCTAGAAAATCTCGCTAAAATAATTTGTTCCTCTCCTTTTTCACAAGAAAAAAAAAAGAAAGAAAAAAGCTTTACAAAAAAATTAATGGAATTCAGTTGTGAAAAAAAAAATAAAACGTCATGGTAACCTTTTTTTAAAGCGAAAAAAACCACCGATTTAGGATAAACAAATGTTCGGCGCTTGTTAAATTTTGTCTTGTTTTCCAATATCGAAAATATGAGAAAAGACAAAAAAAATGGATAAAATCCGATTATCCCAAATTTTGTGGTCGAGGATTTTTTTTTTCGTTGCGTTTAGCGCGGATTTATCTTGTGGTGAATTGGAGATGAAGTGCAATTTGAGACCGACTGAAAATGTGGTTGGTTGAGCTTTTCTCTTTTTCTCCTCCGATCGAAAATATATCGAAAAATGTTCAAACAAACAGAAAAAAAACAAAAAAAAAGCAGAAGAAGCAGAAGAAGAAGAAGAAGAAGAAGAAGAAGAAGAAGAAGAAGAACGAAAAAAACGGTGGGGAAGAAAATGTTTGCGGGGTTTTAGAGAAAAAATGTATAGATATTTTCTATTTTCAGTTGAATAATATGAAGACATTAGAAGAAAAAGAAGAAGACGAACAAGTAGAGAATGAGAGGAAAAGCTTGCGCGTCGTCTCTTCTTCGTCTTCTTTTTCTCAAAACCCGAGAGCTGGATCAATATATGAGTTTTGAGAAAATAGCAAGCAGAATGTGGAGAATAATCACATAGAAGGCAAAAATAGTGCATGAATACGAGCTGCAAAATAGGCGAAAGCTCGAAAAAGGATGAAGCCGAAAACGTTTTAATGGATTTTGCCAAGTTTAGGTAAAACGATGTAGATGCTTTTAAATATGAGCCAAGAAATATTTGTTTTTTTTTTCAAAATTAGATAAACAATTTTTATATTTAAAAAAAAAGAAATAAAAATAAAAGGAAGAAATTGACTAGAAAATTTCGAAAGGAAAACATTAAAAAACATTGCTCACAATTAATTTGTTATTCATTTAATTGTTCAAGGTTGAACATTTTTCCTTTGAAAAATAGAAAAAAAAAAGCAATTAAAATTAAAATTATTTATGGAGCAATTTTATTGTATCGAATAAATGTGTGCTCTTGCATTCCATGTGTTAACGTTTCCATATTTAAACGAGCTTGTAGAGTGTTTCGATCAAGAAGTGTCCATTCCCGAACCAGCTTGAATAATTTGAAAATTATTAAAAAAAAAAGAAAAACGAGGAGAAAAATCAAAACTGACATCATGAACTGGTAAATCACGACTGAAACTGATTCGTCCAATATCTTTGAGACGAAATTTAATCTGATTTCCATTTACTGGCCCTTCTTCCACCGTCACGAAACCTTTAAATAAAAAATCAATAAAAAATAATTTTTTGTTGGGGATTATTAACCATTATTCATCACAGTTGTCAAAGCAACCTCTTTTGTATTTGGTTTGACAGAAATGTAACCATATTCACTGTGTAATTCATCTTTATCATTGATTGACCAAGCAAAAGCTCTGAAAACAAGACAAATTCTTTTAAATAAATTTAAGGATTTTCAACTTTCTAACACCATTCCCCTTTCCAGAAACTGAATAACTTTTAAAAATAATTCAAGATTGAAAAAAACATAAATATGAAACCTTCTGAAACAATTGAAAACTAATTCAAGATAAAAAATCAATACTTTTGTCTCCTAATTATTTCCCAACCAAAAAAAAAGAAACATGAAAAACCTTTTCCATCAACCAAACCAAACCCTGTTGAAACAAAAAAAAACTGAGAACAGAAATCAAGAAAAAAAAAGAAAAATATAAACGAAGAAATATCGATTTTGAAAAACCTGTTGGGATTATTTGCTGCTCTTTTTTCTACACTCCACGCGAATGCTCTAAAATTTCAGGAAAAGCTAAACAATAATAATTTTGAGAATAAGAAAATGAAAAAAAAAAAACAATTTCAATGCTGAAAATAAATGAAAAAACTGAAACAAACGTGTAGTTGAGAGCGTGAGCTGCTTCCATTTTATCGTCGGGAATTGAAATTTCAACTTCTTCACCAAATGTAAACTTTGGAATTGTTGGAAAAATTGCTTTTCCTCCATGCTCGGATCTCCATTTTCCAACTAGAAAACCAATTGGAGTTAATTCCTGTGGTAAACGTCGTAAATCAAATTCTGGAAAAAAATTGTTTTTAATTTGGTTTTCTTCGTCTTTTTTTTTTCTCAAATCCAACTATTTTCAATCGATCCACAATGTCCACAACTTTTTAAACAACTTTTCTTGATATAATCTGTAGAATCGCATGCTGCCGGATTGACTGTGATCCAATCACGACAATTAAAATCCAAATCTCGACATGTGTCTTCACCTCAAACACTTTTTTTATTATTCGCATATTTTCAGATTTTTTGTTGTTGTTAAAATCTTATCAAAGGAAACAAAACGTTTTTCATCGTCTTTTTTCCTGATGACGAAACAGAAAGTACAATTTAAAATCGAAAAAAAGAAAAAAAAGGAAATGGAAAACTGGTTTCCTTGCTGTTTATATTTTTTATTTGGCAACTTACCTTTTGTTTCAAAAGAAAAATATAAAATTGTTGAGATAAATATTGGCAATTTTGAGTGGATCATTTTGAATCCTAAAAATCTCGTTTTAATTATTCAATTATCCAATATTTTATGATTTTAATAAAAAAATTAAGTATTTTAAAAATATTTGAAAAGGATTAAAAAAAGGATTTTTGTCAAAGAAAACTCAATTTCAGTGAGAATCAAAAAGGTCATCAATTTAGGTTGGAATAATAATTCAAGTTTTTTTCTTTGGTTCCAGACCATTAATTTTATTTATTTTTTTTTGAAAAATCTTTTCATTTATTGAAAGAATTTCTCAGCGAAAGTAAAAGAAGAAGGAAAAAAAATGAAAGTAACGTAAAATGAGAAATAATTTGTGAAAAAATCGTACTTGATGAAAGAATGATAAGTGTGATAAATACAATGATGAAGACGCTTAAAAAGGGAAAAAAACGCCCTTAAAGGGGGAAAGAGGGGACAAAAAAAAAGGAGGTAGAGAAAGACAAATAAATTGATTTTTCCATTTATTTTGATTCTCTTTTTAATCAAAAATTGATTACGTTTTGATATGTGATGAAGCGGATTGGGTTTTGCCCGAGACTTTGATTTGGAACAAGAAACGTGTTCCTTCTTAATTTTATTATCTTTTATTTATTTCCAAATATTTTGCGAGAAGATTTTTCAAACAAAAAAAAAGTTCGAATTTCAGAAAATCAAAAAAAAAAAAGAAAACAAAACAAAATGTTTTTTTGACCAGTTTTTTGTTGTTTTAAATTGGAAAAACAACTGTTTTTTATGACCAAATCTTATTTCTTTAATTACACGTCGATTTCTTTCCCTTTTTTTTTAAATTGAAAGAAGCAACAAAAAAAAAAAAGATTTCTTTTACAACTATAATTATTATTATTATTAAAAATATTAAAGCAACAAAAACTTTAAAAAAAAAGAAAAAGAAAAAAGAGAACCGGAGAAAAAAATCATTGGCACACGGGATAAAAACGCATCTTTTAATTTAAAACTTAATTAAACACGATATTTTGCCATTCGAACAACCCGAGCACCTTTTGATATATCAAGACCAATTTGAGCAATGTCCATGAATTTTTTTCCTGACTTTGATGATAAAAGAAGTTGACGAACAATGTCCTAGAAAAAATGCGGTTTTCGTTTAAAAAATGCAAAAAGTGCAAAAAAAAACCTTGACAGCATTTTTTGCTTTTTGCTTAACACATTCTTGCTTCACATCATTTAATGTTGCTGTTAAATTAATTATGATTCGTTCAGCTTCACTGTCAAATGTTTTCTCACGACATCTGAAACAATTTAAAGAATAAAATTTGCAGTTTAATTATCTTTTAATTAACTTTTGTCACAGAATTGTGACCAATTTGTTGTTGATTTTAATGATTCTAGTTTTTTAGTTTTTAAAGGAAAAAGAATTGGTTTAAAAAAATAAAACGAAGAAGCTTACTCATGGAAATTTGGACAACAATCTCTTAAATTTGAGCATTTTTGTTGAACAAGATTTGCATCTTGAAAACAATCGGTTGCTTTTTTGTATTCAAAACTTGAATTTAATAATCTTTGAATTGCTTCTTCATAAATAATTCGTTGATGTTCGGAATATGCAAGACAAACTGATTCATCAAACTGCAAAATTTGATTAAAAATTAATTGAAAAAACCTTTTTTTTTTTGTTGAAATTCTTACAAATTTTTGATTTTTTTCATCCAAACATTTTCTTAATTTATCATTTCTTTCGATGATTGTTTCATAAAGAGTTTCATATTTTTCACCATCTTTTTGTGAACAAACCCCGTCGTCCTTTAATTATTTTTATTTTATTTTTTTGTCGATTTTTTTGGTTACCTTGAAAAGAAGACTTTCGGCTGATTCTGCCATTGTTGACAATAATTGATCACTGGCAAAACGCCAAGCACAACTATCAACAGCTAAATGCATTTGACTACGACATCTCATATACATATCACATGTTGTTTCCTTACGAATCTCAAAATTTGTCTGAAATTTCAACATTTTTCATTCATTTTGTTCTTGGCTGAAAAAAACTTGATTTTTTGTCGACCATAAATTTTGCTCTTTTCGAAAATGTTCAATTTCTTTTCGATATTCATTTGAAATAAAATTCTTCATTTCATCTTTTGCTTCGTTTTTTATTTTATCTGGAGGTCCACCAACTATTAATGTTGTTGCTCCTTCTGTTAAGAAAAAAACGTTTTCCTTTCAATTATTTTTTTTTTTGTTTAAAATTAATACTTTCAATAATGTATTTGTCACCATTATCATCGACAAGCATTGTTGAATCAGATGATGAACCATCCAATGAATCAGAAATTTCAATTTCAGTTCGAAGAGTGACATCATTTCCACATGATTCTAGATTTGGTGAATTTTCGAGAACTGAAATCAGATTTTTTTAAAGTTTTTTACTTTTTTTTTTTAATTTTACTTTCTTCCGCATCTTTTTGTATGTTTTTAAAACTGTTTTCATCAAATTTTTGAATTAAAATTTCTAAATCTTTCTCAACTTTTTGTGCTTTCAATCGATTTTTCTCATTTATTTGTTTTTTTTTGAGCTTTTCCTCAAAATTTTCGATCAGTTTTCGAATCTAAATATTGATTGATTGATATTTCCTCGTAATTTTTTTTTTTAAAACTAAACCTCTTTCAAATCTTTTGAATGTGGATTTTCACCAAGTTTTATTAAAATATTTGAAAATTTGATCGCTTTTGATATTGGATTTTTTTGGCATTTAATTGTCATATTTTTTTGTGGTTTTGCATATTTTTCCACAAATATTATTGGACTTGTTGTAACTGATTCCGATGTTGTTAAAAATGATCGCTGATTATGATTATCATCAAAATTATCAATTATTAAATTTTGATCATCATTTGATGATAAATGAGTAACTGTTCCCATTGGTGGAACCATATTGACTGTTTCAGAAACCTTTCAATGAAAAAAAAATGTGAATTTGATAAATAAATAAGAAATTACTGTAGCTGCATCAATCAATGATTCAAATCCTTCTTTTGCAATTAAATTTCGATCAAATTTATCAATTTGTTCCTTATATTTATTCGTATTTGTAATTGCTTTATCAAATTTCTTTTCGAATTCCACTCGACTTTCTGGATATGATAATTTTGGAGTTTTATCCCCATAACGAATAAGAAGTTTTCGAGCTTTTTCTTCATTTTCTGGCAATGTCGAAAATCGAACATTAACAAAACCAGAAGCTGAAAAAATGTGATTAATTGAGACATTTAAGCTGAAAAAAAATCAAGAAACCATTATTAATTGGCTGATGATGAACTCGAACATTAATATTTCCAGTTGGAGCCCAAACTTGCTCACTATTTTCATCAGTTGAAAATTGAATATTTGTATCAAGAAGTAATGGAGCAACATCGAAACCATTCTCACAATCTTTTGCTCGTTTTTTCAAATTTTCTCTAGTTGAATTAATAAGTTTTTGAAGATTTGATTGAATTGAAAGAAGTCGACAATTATTGATTGGTGGACAGCATTTTAATAATTCGCCGCATTGTCTTTCAATTCGACGTTTTAATCCAGTAAAACAATGATTTGGTACATAAGTAATTGATCGACCATAAGAAAATCGAGGAATTGAATTTATTAATTGACATTCTTCAGCCTAAATATTTTTGATTTTTTGAATTTAATTACAAATTACCGTAGTTCTGTCAAGAGGTTTTGAATTTTCATTTAAACAAGCATTTAATTGCTCATCTTGCTCTTCTTCCAATCTTTCTAACTGTAAATAAAATATTTGTTTTTGTTGATAAAAATCAATAAATCAACCGTAATATAATCATTTTTTAATTTCTTATGACAATTAAAAGGATCCCGTTTTTGAGGAAGCCAAAATGGTCGCCATAAAGAATTTCCAAGACAAAGCCGTTCTTCAAGAAGTGATACAGCTGCACATTCGACATATTCACCACAATAATTTGGAAGATTTGAATTAGAAAAAGATAAATTCTACAAAATAAATAAAAATTTGAATTTTTTTTTTTGAAAAAGTTTAAAAATTACTTGTTCAGATATTGTTGAATTAAGAATAATTATTAACAAAAATGATAAAATAAAAAAATTTGACATTTTTATTTTCAAAATTTCGTATATTTTGAATTGGTCAAACTTTTTGATTTATTTGTTGACCTTCTAATGGATTAAATTCTTTCTGGAATAAGAATAAATAAAATCTAGGTTTATAGTGGATTATTCGAGATTATTTTTTGAAAGAAAATAAATAGGAAAACTGAGAAAATTATTTAAAAAAAAGATTTTTTTTCTTAAATTTAAAGTTTTAAAGGTTAAAAAAATTGAAATCAGTGAAGCGGAAAGGTAAATATTAAAATAAAATTTGGAATTATTAGAAATTTTTATAAAATGAAGGTCAGTTTTATTTGATTTTAATGCCAATTATTCCATCAAAATGACCATGAAAATCGGACAAAAAATAAAGAAACGAAATATATGTAAATGGGGTTTCAACAAC
Organism: Caenorhabditis drosophilae; assembly: GCA_963572285.1. NCBI lineage: Eukaryota > Metazoa > Nematoda > Chromadorea > Rhabditida > Rhabditidae > Caenorhabditis > Caenorhabditis drosophilae. Next base: position 4,193,910 of record OY751561.1, on the reverse strand, counting down.
AAAAATAAGTTGAAACTCATTTCGACAATAAAAAAACGAAAAGAAGCCATTTTATTCTCCGATGAAGCATCAATTTTTTTCGGGATGAAAGAAAACGAAGGAGGAGCTGATTTGTAGGTGAAGGTCAGATTTGTAGCAGCAGGGGACATCCTATTCGGCGCCTTCATCTTTCGTGTTCTATATCTTTTTTGTTCGACCTCTTTTTTTTTGTGTGTTATTTGTCAAGAAAGATACCAACATTATCGGTTTTTTTCTTTCTTTCTTCTTTTGGATGACGAATAATTGAAAAATGAAGAAAAAGGAAAAAAGATTGATGAATAATGAGTTTCAAATAAATCATTTTTATTTTGAAAATAAAAATTCCTTCTTTTTTCTCCATAAAAAGTGATAACTGTGAAATTGATTGATTGATTGATTAATTTATTCCCAATCATATGGAAACTCATTGCTTCTTGTATTCACCATAGCTTTTTCCAAAAGTTCATAAATTGCCGGATAATCAGGAGCATCAAAAAATTTTCCCTGGAGAATGAAAAAATCAAAAAATAAAAATGAAGGAAAAAGGAAGAAGAAAGTAAACTTTATCCAAAATTGGAAAAATTTCCGTATATTCTCTTGGACATCCGCCAAATAAACAGCGAATTCGATTTGTTTTACAATCCTTTTTAAAAAGTCCAACTTCTTCGGTTTCAGTTAAATTTCTCCATGGGAGACGACCGCAGGTCATTTCAACCACCATATACAACCAACTTTCAATATCATCTTTTCTTGAAATTTTTTTTTGATTACAAAAAAAGAAAAAAAAAAGAAGGAATTTTTATCAATTTTCTTACCGACATTGCTCACGTTGAATATGACAAGCTAACGGAGCATATTTAACAGTTCCACGAAAACCAGCTCGTGCTCGAGGATTTCGAAGAGTTCCATCTTCTCTCGCAAATTTTCGAGCCATACCAAAGTCGAGCATATAAACTTTACGAAGTTCAGCCATTTCCTTTCGTCCAATCGTATAATTTCCGGGTTTAATGTCGCGATGAAGAATCCCAATATTGTGAAGATCTTCAACAGCTTCCAGTGATTGACGAGCAATTGATATTGCTGTACCCATTGAAAACTTTTTAAATGGAGCATCTTTACGAAGATCCTTAAAAAAAATGGGAAGGAAAACTTTTAATAGAAATTGTTGAATACTTGTAAACTTTTGCCAACTAATGTCATCACCATATAATTAAATTTTCCTATCACATTTCCTTTATCGACCATATCTAGAAAATGTCGACCTTCATATTTTTGCTTTTTCAATTCCATAAGCACAAAAACTTCCATTCGAAGTAATCCTAAAGGATCAGTTTCAGCTTCAACCTGAAACCAAAACGTTTTAAACTTCCGTAGAACATTGTTTAAGCTACTGTAGAGCATTCAAGTTACGGTAGGATATTTCAATTCTTAAAGGAAATAACTGACTTTTAAAGCATATTCCACATCTTTATCTTTTCCTTTTACAAGATAAACAGCACCAAAAGCGCCTTCACCGAGTTTTTTAAGAATTGTCCATTCACCACATTTACTACCAACTGGTAATTGAACAAGCTCACAAACTGTTCCCATTTTTCCGAGTTTTTATGTTATTAAAGAAGTGATCGATTTGGAATAAATTCAATTAGTTTTTTTTTGAAATGAAGAACACTTAAAGATTTTTTTGTTACTTTTTTCTTTTTTTTTCTAAAGCACACGCCAGAATAAACTTAATTTTAAGTACTATTTATTCTATTTTAAACTGCCGCTACAACAAGTGTTTGCACTTTTTACGTCACATCTTACGAAAAATAAGTTTATAGATTGTGTTGAATATTTGTTTTTTACATTTAATGCTTAAATATGTTATGTTCTTTTCAGTTTTTCTTATATTAATTCTTTCCAATATAATTTTTAAAATTCTATTTAGTAAAGTTAAAAACGATTTAACTTAACAATTAAGTTTTCACATTCAAAAAACTATTTTGATAATCTTACTCTGTTTGTATTTCAAAACATTTCAGACAACAAAAATGTTTATGAATTTGCTTTCACAAGTTTCAAACGCCATATTTCCAAAGGTTTGTATGCTAATCATATTATAGTTTCCAAAAAATCTTGTTAATTAAAAAATTGTTTGTCTTTTAACAATTCTCTGACTTATTTACTACAAAATTGTCATCATTTCAAACTACAATGTTCCTAACGTGGTATACATTGTAGAGAATCAGACAAAAAAGTTTGAAAGTAATATAGTTTAGTATCAAGAGATTGTAGAGTTGTTATCTCTCATGGTCATGTTCTCTTTTTTCAAATCAATCTCCTCATCTAATAGTTGAATGCCCATATTGTCGCCATTTATTTTTCAAAATTAAATAAAACATTTTTTTTTCTCAAATAATATTGATAAACGGTTCTTTAAATGCAAATTTATATTGTTTTTCAGGTAGAAGCTTCGCAAAAAATGTCCAATCGCGCTGTTGCTGTTCTTCGTGGTGAAAATGTGAACGGAACTGTTTGGTTAACACAGGTAATTTTTTAAACTGCTACACGCTTGCCTAATTAAATGATTTCATAAAATTACAAATCATTATGTTTAGTTTTTAAAATAATTAAAACAACCGATTTAATAAACGTTTATGATACAAATTTTAGAGCTCGGAATCAGAACCAACTTTAATCAAAGGAGAAATCACTGGATTGTCTCCAGGTCTTCATGGATTCCACGTTCATCAATATGGAGATTCGACAAATGGATGTGTTTCCGCAGGGCCCCATTTCAATCCATTTGGAAAAACTCATGGGGGACCAAATGTATTAAAATACCATTTCTTTAAAGCATTTTTGAAGTTATAATTTCAGGCGGATGTACGCCATGTTGGTGACCTTGGCAATATTGAAGCTGGATCTGATGGTGTTGCAAAGTGAGACTTTTCAGATCTTAAATAATAAATTTACTTATTTAAAAATTTAAAGGTTTGAGATAACCGATAAATTAGTAACTCTACACGGAGTTAATACTGTTGTCGGACGATCACTTGTTGTTCATGCTGGAACAGACGATCTAGGTACGAAACAGTAAGTTTGAAACTTTTTAGTTGTATATTTTTAGGCCAAGGAGTTGGAGATAAAGCTGAGGAATCAAAGAAAACTGGAAATGCTGGGGCTCGGGCGGCTTGTGGAGTAATTGCAATTGCGGCACCACAATGACTAACAGATTCATCGAAAATATAACAAATATTCTATATAAAAATATTTTTTTAATGTAATCCTACTATTTCTATGCCGGTAGATTTCAGTGAATATAAATAAAGTATATAACAATATTTGCTTTATTAATTAAATGGATAAATGTTTTAAAACGTAAAAATTATCTAATGAATGGAAGTATTTTTCAATATTGAAAGGAAACAGGGGTTTAATTTTAAATATGTATTTTCCCTGCAAGTGGTTTTCAAATTTGTTTTATTTTTGAAAAAATCGGGTGATTTTTGTGTTTTCTGATTATTCTTATCATTTTATAACTTTAAATTTCTTTTTAAACAGAAAAGAAGTTTGTGTTTCGCCCAAACCTAAAAAAATCACTAAACTAGTATTTAGTAATTGACCTAATTTCATTAATAGCCTGAATTTTCATTTATTAAAACAAAAAAATCAATTTTTAGTATATGTTTTCCCATAATTTAAATGTATTTTGTTCGTTCTGTCAGTCAACTATCAACAATTTATAATTTATCAATTTTTCTTATCAAAATATCACACCACTGCAAAAAATTGCAATCATTTTATTTTATTTTTTCCTTTTTTTTTGTTTGTTAATTATTAAAATATTTACAGAATGGCTGGAATACTTGAAGTTTATGATGCGAAAAAAACAGACAAATTGATAATCACATTGGAAGGAATTGATGGTTCTGAAACAATTTCTGCAATTAAAAAAAGAATTGCCCAAAAGAGTAAAAATTTTTTAAACATTATTTTAATAAAATTGATTCAAAATTTACAGAATTAGTGTTAACTCAAGAAAGACAAGCTATTCGAGTTGAGCCTAAAGGAAAACCAATTTCAGATGATAAGAAATTATCTGAATTGGGGTTATCATCGCAGAAAAGAGTTTTATATGTTCGAGATTTGGGACCACAGATTCCTTGGAAAAGTGTTTTTCTTGCTGAATATGCAGGACCATTGTTCATTTATCCAATCTTCTATTTTCGACCAAAATTTATTTACGGAGATAGTATGAAAAAGTTATACAAGGTTTTTGAAGTAATTGAAAAAAGATTTTAGTTGCTGCCAAAAGTGAAGTTCATATTGCTGTATTTTACGCATTTTTGGCTTGGTCATTTCATTATGCAAAAAGGTTGTTTGAGACACAATTCATTCATAGATTTGGAAATTCAACAATGCCACAGTTTAATCTAATTAAAGTATTTTTATTAATTTTTTGTTAATTTCTAAATTTGCGGTTTTCTAGAACTGCTCATATTATTGGGGATTTGCTGCTTTTGTCGCTTATTTCGTTAATCATCCACTTTTCACTCCACCAGCGTTTGGCGAACTTCAGATTTATCTTGGATTAGGAGGATTCATTATTTCCGAATTTGGTATGAACTTATTATCTTAAATTTTCATAATATAATTTTTTATAGGAAATTTATCAATTCATATTTTGTTACGTAACTTGAGACCAGCTGGAACACGTGAAAGAAGAATTCCAAAACCTGATGGAAATCCTTTGTCATTATTGTTCAACTATGTTTCATGTCCAAACTATACCTACGAAGTTTCTTCCTGGATTTTTTTCACAATTTTAGTTCAAAGCTTCCCAGGTAGACCGTTTCAGACATTTATTTTAACCATTGATATTTTTAGCATTATTGTTCACAACGGCTGGATTTATTCAAATGACCATTTGGGCTCAAGGAAAACACAGAAATTATTTGAAAGAATTTCCAGATTATCCAAAGTCAAGAAAAGCTATTGTTCCATTTGTTCTTTAAATTTATTAAAACATGCGAAGCTTATTTTTTGCATTACCGTTCCTTTTATTTATTGGACGGATTAAGTTTTTGATTGTCCTTTATAATATTTATTTTTTAATGTTATTTATAGATTTAGTTAACCATAAAAAATAAAGTATTTCTTAATTTATTACAACACATCGTTTTGTTATTACATGTTCTAACCTAATACCATTCTGTCCTATTTGGTCAGTATCTTGTTTTACCCTCGTTTTTGATTTCGTCTAGTGGTAACATTTAATTTAAAAAAAACTGATTTTTTTTTAGAAATGTCAGAGCTTCAAGGTATTTTGCTATGCTCTGGAGGGGGAACAAGAATGTCGGCTTTAACGGATGATATTCCCAAATGTCTTCTTCCAGTTGTTGGAGTTCCAATGTTTATTTATCCATTAGGAACATTGTTACGTGCTGGAGTCAAAGGTCTGACTTATAAAAATTAAAAAGAGTTGAGTACCAATTATTTAAGATATCAAAATCTTTGTCAGAGAAGCTTTAAAAACAACATTGGAAATAGAAGTTGGAAAATCTGGATTATTAGAAAGATATCCAGCTAGTTTAGAATATATTCTAGTAACTCTAAATCAAGAAGATTATGGAACTGCTGATTTGTTCAGATATCATCATGCCAAACTTACAGTAAGAAGTTTAAACATATTTTTTTTTAAAAACTTTTTAGCATGATCTTCTCGTTGTATCTGGTGATTTTATTTCTGATTCAAGTCTTTTACCATTTATTGAATTCTTTCGAGCTCATAATGCAACACTGGTTGCACTTGTAGATGACAACTGCGCAAATTCTTCTGCACCAGGCCCCAAAGTAAAAAAACCAGAAGGTTTTTTTTTAAAGTTTTAAAAAACTGTAAATAATATTTTTCCAGCCACTGATTTGATTGCACTTGATGAAAACAGTGGACAATTAGCTTATTTATGCAGTGAAGAAGATTTTGACGGCGTTTTAGTTACTGAAAAATTGTCAAGGAAGTTGGTTGTTTAATTGAAAAACTTCTAAAGTTGTTTTAAAAATTAACAGATTTCCAAAAATATCGTTAACGTCTAAGTTTAATGATTGTCATGTTTATGCTCTTCGTCATTCAACTTTGAACATGCTGACTAAAAATAAGTAAAAAAAACCAATATTTTTTAAAATAAAATAAATCTTTTTTTTTTAGAAATTTTTCATCGTTTAAAGCTGATTTTGTTCCATATTTAATAGAAGAACAATTTGAAGAAAACTCAAAAATAACTTGTTATGCATATCGATTACCACACGAAAATGGATCAGTTACTGCTCATGCTAACACAATTGGTTCATATTTTGAAGTTAATAAAACGGTATGATCATAATTTATTTGAAAAAAAATAAAAAAAAATAAAACATTAAGATTCTCAAGTCATTTTCAAGATTAATGCCATCAAAAGGAAAAAGCCTGAATTTTAATTATAGAAAAGATGAAATTGCAATGAGTGATAGCCGAATTGATGAAAATGCAAATGTATTTTTTCAAAACTGTTTGAAAGCCTTTTTATGAAATGTCTTTCAGATTGGAAAAGGATCTGAAATCAAACGAAGTATTGTTTCAGAAGGTTGCAAACTTGGAGAAAAAACTAAATTGACCGAAAGTGTACTACTTAAAAATGTAGTAATTGGAACAGGGTAAATAGCTCTCATTTTTTAAACATGAATTATTTTTTTTTAGCTCAATTATTCTACATTCAATTATTTGTGAAAATGTTGAAATTGGAGAGCGGTCAACCATATCAAATTGTATTGTAACAAAAGGGCAAAAAGTTCCAGCAAAAAGTAAAACACAAAATGAAATTGTTGAAGACGTTGAAGAATGGTCAGACGAGTCAGATGCATAAATTATTCAGATTAAATTTTTTAAAGTTTTTTTATTATTATTAAACATTAAAATATTAAAATTTTGTTAAAAAATTTGATGTTCTTCTTCTTGTTTTGGTATCTCCGCGTTTTATTTTTTAAAAGATTTTAAATTAAAAGGAATAAAAAGTTCAGAAATATGCCGAAATGGAAATGAAGCAATATATTGGAGTAGGAATTTTAGGATTTTTATGGTTTGAAATAAAAATAATCAATAAATCAACTGAGTATTTCAGGTTGGCTGTGGTCAGCGTCACCTATTTTGAAAACATATCTTTTCAAGAATTTCCAAAGATCAGAATTTTACCAAAATTTCGATTTGAACAAAATGAAACTCAATCAAATTCTAGCGAAGAAGATCATTATATAATTGAGGTTAGTAAGAAAAAATGTTTTATTTAAAAAAAAATAAATCACAGAAATTATATCAAAAACAAAAAAATGAAGATGATATGAGATCAGGATTATATTTAACACATCATCGATATCTTTTAGAAAATATAGTAACAAAAAGTGTTAATGTATTTGACAGGTTTTGATAAAAATTCTCAAAATAATTTTAAAAAATGATAAAATTTTAGAAAATTCTCTCTTAACGATATTTGTTTCAAACCACATGCAAATTTGATTCGAAGCGATCATATAAAATCAAGACCAAATACTTTTGAAGTTTTCATTTTTAAAAACCTAAACTTCAACAAAAAATTTTTTCAGAGATTAGAACTGGAATCTCGTCGATTATCACCTTGTTTGATAACAACTCCACTAAATTGTTTCTATGATTCATTTATGTTACACACAAAAATTAGTCGTTGGAAATATGAAATAGATTATTTAAATCGTCGACTTAGAAATTCATATTTGGAAAACATTGAAAACGACACCATAAAACCTTATGTAAAAGCAGATGATGGAATTCAATTGATAAACAAATGGAGTGAACTAATAACTAATTCAGCTGAAACTAGAATAGGAAAAGAAGCTTCAAATAATTGGTTGGAAACAGTAAAACAATGGATTTCGGTTAAAAAAATGTTGATGTAATAGAAAATAAATAAATAAAATTTCAGAGTATAAAACCAACATCAAAAATATGTGCAGATCCATTAAGATCATGTGATGATTATCTTGAAGCAGAAAACTATTTCAATATGTGTACAGCAATGAACACATTTAATGAATATGAGTTAAAAATGAATACTGTAACTTTTCTCATCCTATTTAAATTCTAACTTCTCAATTTTCAGAAATTAACATTTAACGAAAGCGGCAATAAAATTCTTACAAAACTCGATTGCGTTGAAGATCGCGAAACGTTTATTGAATGGGCGAGACAAAGAGAATTAGAATCAATACTGAAAGTGATTGTACCAAACATGACATTAAACGTTCCAAGTTACTCAAAAATGATGAGTAAAGGATGTCCTGGATTATTTCAAAAAAATTTACCAATTTTTAATAGAAATTTTGAAAAATTTGGAAAACGCATCAATTCAGAAATTTATTTATTAACACCGAAACGTTTAATGGAGAGTTTGGTTAGTTTAGTCAATGAAGCTTAAAAATTGTAAAAAAAATTTTAAAGAATGAAAAAGCAAAAGTAAACAAAGTTGATAAAAGATGGAATATTAAAGAAACGAATAAAATATTAAAAGAATGGAGATTAATGATTCGAGACGAAGTTAAAAAATTTAATCAGTTAGAAGGAAGTCAGAAAATTGGAGTAATAAGTCAAATCAAATACGATTCATCGATTGATTTTAAAAGTGATGAAGAACATTTGAAGCATTTTATCAAAAATGTTCAACTTTTTTTAGCATTTTTCATTGCTTTATTGGTAAATTTTTTAAATATAAAAAAAATGAATCATAATTATTTCAGACAATATTTTTAATATTTGTTTGGATTCCTTGCCGACTTTATTCCATTTTTATGTTTTTCGGACGTCTGCTCTTAAGCTTCACTTGTTTTTTAATTTTTTACTCTGACGAAAATGGGTTCATAGTTGTTCAAAACAATATGATGGTATGAAGTTAGGAATAGAATCTGAATATAAAAAAATGGAGTTTCAGTTTGATTTTATTGTTCTCCTATTAGTCAATATAGTTCTAACTTCGAAAATTAGCAATTTAAAAAGTTCGACAAATGAAATAAATTCATGTGGAAAAAATAAAAAAAAAGAAGGAAGTGAATCAAATCTGTCATGGATGAGTAGAGGTGTGGAATCAATTGAAGCCAATCGATGGACATTAAGTCGAATTTGGATTGTTCTAGATTTATATGTTAAAAAACGTCAGTCATTTTATTTTCAATATTTAAAATATAAGTTCAATGGGTTTTTTTTCAGAAACATTTAAAAAATTACAAAAGCAAAAATCAGTTACAAAGCCAACATTGAACGAAAATATTTGGGTTTTTTTATTTATTCTTGCCGGGTTTTATCAATTTTACGGGAACAATCAATTAATCAGAATTCTAGTTTTATTGACCCCTATTTTGTTATGGTATTATATTGAAAAAAATGGAATTTTATACCGATTGCAAAAAAGTCAGTTTCTTTTTCGTTAGATTATTTTAATCGGATTATTTAAGAAATGGAACGTGTTAAAAATCGTCATGAAAGAATCGTTGGAATGGCTACAATTGCAAGAGAATTAATTGTTGAACAAGCATTGTGTGATCAAGAAGGACAGAATATTGAAATGAGTGAAATGGGAAACAGAAGAAATGAAGAAAATATTCAAAGAGAAACGTTGGTTTTTTAAAAATAAAATTAAAAAAGATACAAACTTTTTTTTCAAGAGAAATAAGTCAATGTGGAAAAAGCATAGAACGATTACAAATGATAGATCAATTAATAATAGAAAAAGAAATGTGTATGAAGGTAATAAAAACACAACAATTTTAATAAATGTTTAAAAAATTGTTCCAGGGATGTTCTGAACGAATTTCTGAATCGATCAAATTGTGTATCATATCAGTATTTTTCCGCGTTTTAACATTTCAAAAAAAAGTAATTTTTGAAATGATAAGAAACATAATTTTTTTTTTGACATCAGGTGGCTATCGGAAGTTTATTTCTTACTGGATGTTTAATTCTGATATCCATTGGAATATTGTGTACATCCAAAAAAATTATGCCTTCAAAAAACAATTATGACAAAAATGAACTCTGGATTGATGTTGAATTAAAAAATTATACACTTCATTGGCATGAAAGAAAACAAAATTTGAATAAATTGTTTGAAAATATTGGTATCATTTTAATTTTTTTCAAAATATTTTTTTGTAATTTTAACATTTTTTCAGATCTCATAAATGGCCTGGAAGTTCTAACAAATTGGCCAAAAATTTCACAAGAGTTCTCGAAGTCAAATAATTTGACCTTTGAACAAGATGTTATTCAATGGTATTTGAAAGATACAATTGTTGCAAATATGGTTGCACCTTGGTTGAAGCCTTCCTGGATATTTAAAGAATGGAGATTGAGGCGTTTCAAATTTCGAATTCGATGTGAAATGAAATATAATGAACAAGAAAGTATTCAAAAGGTGAACTCTTTTATTTTATTAAAAAAACCCAATGTGATATTTTCAAAATTTGTTGGTTTTTTTTCAAAAAAAAGTATGCCAGTAATTCATTAATTGAATTTTTTAAAGAAATTGGACAAAGTTTTAAACTCACTGAGCCATAAAGTCGAAGTAATGCAAGTTTCTATTCGAAATAAAAGTAATTTGGAAAAGAAATTGTAAGTTTAAATTTAATTATCAAACTAAATTAAACAAATGTTTGAGCTTAAACACGTCCACAGAGTTGTTTTATTAAGTTTTCATCAAGCATTTGTTAAGCTCTAAATAATTTAATTCATCAAAAAAAAAAATTCGAAAAAAATTTAAAAGATTTATATGGAAACTAATACGTATTTCAGTCATTTTTCTTCTTTTTTTCAGTTCACTTAAACATTTAAAATTGGATTTAAACGTCATTGAACAAATAAATCCAAGCTATATTCAAAAAAAAAATTTGTTTTTTGTCAGTTGGTAGATTATCTAACGAACATACATAAATAAATGCATTGAGTCATGAACGTGATTACATGACAAAATGCATTTGTGTTTCATCATATTCTACACTTTATCATTAAAACAAAACCAAAAAATTGAAAAGTGGACCGCCCAGAAGGTTTTTTTTTGTAAATCACATTTTTTTGTTCAAGCATAAAAGTGCAAATGAACTTTTAAGTTAGGAAGAGAAACGAGAAACGAAAAAAAAAATGTTTGGTGACTACTAGTCTTGTATATTCATTTCCTTTGAAGAGATTGAACTGATTATCTATGTGTGCATGTATGCATGCACATATGTGCATATGAATATGTGTGTGAAAATGAGAAATAAAAAAAATAGAAAAATATATATCAAATTGCTGTCACAAGTAGAAATAAAACAAATATTAATAAACATGTGGATAATACATGCTCTCAGTTATTATTTATACGGAAATTGTAGTAAAATTATGTATTTTACGTAGGAAGGAAATAACCCACAACAAAATGTAAACAAAAATTCATTAAAACATTTTCCATGAATAAGTTTTATTAAAAATGTCTACGAAGACGAGCAGCCACTCTTTTTCTTGCGTTTATTCTGGCAATATTTTCATAATTTCCATTAGTGTCGTTCTAAAATCTTATTTCTTTCCTTTTAAATTACATTTTGGTTTCTACCTACATCTGTGACTTCTGAAGTTTTCGGCGATTCTTCGTTATATTTTTCTCCTCCTCCTTCACCACCAACATCAATCTCAGATTTTCTTGATGGGCACGGGCAATAGGCGGCATCATCTCCAGATCCACCAGCGTTTCCGGGCAATCCTGGAAATCCTTCTGGTCCCTTTTCACCAGGTGGTCCTTGTGGTCCAGCTTCTCCTTGTTGTCCGTGTTTTCCATCTTCTCCCCGTTCTCCTGGTAATCCTTCATCTCCTGGTAATCCATTCATTCCTGGCTCTCCTTTAGGTCCTGGAGCTCCTTTCGAAAAACCGCGTCCATTTTCTCCCGGTGGGCCCGGTTCTCCAGGGGCACCCATCATTCCTGGATGTCCATGATCTCCTTCTGGTCCTTCATCACCTTTCGATCCATCACGACCCGGATTTCCTGGTTCTCCTTTCGGCCCTTTTTCTCCTCGTGGTCCTCGCTTTCCTTTGTATCCTGGGACACCTGGAGGTCCTGGAGGACATGGAGTACACAAATTTGCAGGGCTGGTAGATCCATCATTATAACTTTCATCTCCATCTTTTCCTGGTTCTCCTGGAGTTCCATCCATTCCTGGCTCTCCAGGAGTTCCAGGAGATCCTGGTGATCCAGGGGGGCATGTTAAATCAATTTTTCCCCCACCAGCAGATCCAATTACTGATGCATCTTCTTTGTCTTAAATTGCAACTTTTTCAAAATAGAAAAAACCATAAAAAAAACAAACATGTTTGTCTAATAAATCTTTTCTTGTTTTCGTTCGCAACAAGCTCCGTCCAAAGTGAGTTGGAAGTTTCTTCAAATCCAGTTTTTGATTCCTCTAATTGTAAAGTCATATCATTCAAAGTGAAAAAAATGATTGGAGTGAAAATTACGATGACCAAAAATGTAAAGCCAGATAAAATAACAGCACAAGAAACAGTTTTCGATGATGATTCCATATTTTGTAATTCCATGTCTAAATAGGAATGAATAAGGATTTAAATTATTCATCAAATTGATGTTTGCTTTATATAATATTCTCGAAAAAATATCAAATAGTTTGAGGATTTTATCTTTTTGGTATTTTTCCGGTTTTCTCTCAACTTGTTTTGATTTTATCTAATCGAACAAATTTTTAAATTGATTGTTTTTCATGATTTCAGAACAAATTATTAAATAATTGTCGAACTAGCTTTAAAAACATTTTTGGTTTTGTAGAAAACAACGATGTGTCTAAAAATACTTTTCGATAAGCTCGAATTATTATTTGACCTTCTGATAAAATGAAAAAAGAAATGCCAAAATTTAACAAAAAAACATTTTTTAATTTGCTTTAAAAAAATGATTTTCTAGAAGATATAAAAAGAAAATTGAAATATATTTGAAATGTTACATTTTTCAGGAAACCATCTCTATCTTATGAGTTTGTTACATCAATCATATTTGGGTTTTTAATATTTATCAAATTCAATTTCTTTTCTACTGCAAACTCATTTCAAGCTTCAATAGCAACAATATTTGTTTTGAGTGTAAAAATTGAAACAAGTGCATTAGGATGGATGGCATCTTTGAATATTCAAGATTTAACAAATATTGGAATTGTTATTGGAATTTTGTGTGTTTGGACACCATTCTTAGAAGTAGCATCGTATAAAAAAAAAAGAAGTCGGTTCAAATTCAATGAATTAATATCAACAATTCAAATATTGGGCGGGTTCTTGATTGGTAAGTTGATTTGAATGATTTAATTTCAAAAAAAAAAAGGTCAGAGAAGACAAGACGTTGATTGGGCGGAGCTTTTGTTATTAGAGTTGAAGCAGATGAAACAGGCGTCGCTTACCCCTAGGCATGAAGAGGAAAATAAATGTCTAGTGAAAACGATGACGAGCAGCCAAAGCTTGTGCCCACCCTGGCCGGCAGGCGACGAGGGAGAGACAACCAGCGATAGAGAATGCATGTTCTTGAAATATACTTTTGTTCACGTCCGCTGTCGTTTTTTTTCTACCACAATTCAGAATTCCCCCACCCAGCTCGCTCGTTTTTTGAAACAAAAAAAAAAGAAATGTGGGGGAGGTGATGAATTTTTATGAATGTAGTTTGCCGCATTTGTAATTTATGATTATATTGTGTCTGTCGCCTTATTTTAAAAATTAATATTCTTCGGAAAAAAGATTAGGTTAATGTTGAGTAAAAAAGACCCCACAGAAAAAATATTATTTTTTATATGGGTGGCCATTGTTTTAAGAATGAAAATGTTTCTTCTCGTGAAATTCGTTTTTTTTCTGACGTCTCATAATAAATAACTTTTTTAAATATGCATAACGGTTTACTTTTTATTAATTCAGAAAAAAAGTTTAAAAACTTATACAAAAAATTAAGATAAACATTGAATTAAATGTTCATTTTTCCTTTTCATAGTTTTGAATTTCTTTTTATTTTCAAATATTCGGAATACGGAAGTATTTTTATTTGTTTGATATTTGAAATCAATATAAAAAATTGTTCCTTTTTTCTTTTTATTTGTCCCCTTTTTTAATGGTGTCAAATAACTGAGAAGAAACGTATGATAATTCATTAACTTCATAGGTGGTCTCTTTTTTTGTTTAGTTTTTAAAAAAAACTATTTTAGTTATGTTGAAATAAAAAATAACGATTTTCATTTTGTTTTAGCGAAAAAACGAATTGATCTAATCTATATCGAACGAAACAAGACATTTGTCTTTACACCTGTCGCGATTTTGATTTACAGCGTTTTTTTCATTTGACATTTTGTTATTGTTAAAATATTTCTTAATACTTCGAATTAAAAAAAATGTTTTTTATAATTTATAATTGGTTCATTCATATTTTTTATTTATTTTTGGTTTGTTTAAGTATAACTAGATATTTCAGTTTTTTTTTGAAAAAAAGCAAAAATAAGTATTCTTCATGGGTGGTCTAAATGTATCGTATCCATAATAACTTAAAGTTTAATTTTAATTTCTTATTTGATTATATCGCATTAGTATCACGAGTTTCTATTTCCTTGAAATACAAAAAAAAAAAAAAAGGCGGAGTCGTTTTTTCTCGGGAATTTGGTTGTGTAAACGTTTTCAATGATATTTTTATAAGTCATGATAAAAGAATACATGAGACTATGACCACCAGTTAAGATGAAAAGTGTGGCAAGAGAAGATTTTCCATTAAAAAATAACCCATATTGATTCAGTTGTTTCACTTTCTTCTTTCTTTTTTTTTGATTTATCTTTTGTTGATTCTCTCAATATTTTCCGAAGAAAAATTTTCCGAAACAAAATAAAAAAGTGAATGTAGATGTTGGCAAAAAAAATATGATTGATTATATTAAACCATCCCATATTTACTACAATCGTTTTTTCTTCATTTTCTTATAACTATGATCATTTTTATAGCAACATTGATTGTATTGGTGGTGTCAATAGGAATCAATTCAAATAACTCAATAACCATCGTTTTATTTCTTGTTTTAATGTTTATTGGTATGATAAATACAATGGCAATCACGACATTAACAGTTCAATTATATGATCAAAAAGTATAATTCCAAATATTTCCTTTATAAATCTAATCTGTTTTTTTTTTTTTATAGAGAAAATCTGGGTTATTCAAAGAATTGAATGGTTCAACGACAATTCGAAAAGTAAGGAGTTTGTTTGTAACACATGATCATCGAATAGATATCGAATTACAAAGCTTGCCAAGATCGGTTAGAAAAATTATAAAGTTTAATAAATAATCAATTTTTTAGTTATCAGTATCATCGGCAGAAGATGATGATGATGATGATGATGAAGTAGAAGAAGAAAACAGATTTCCAAATATGAAAAATAAGAGAACAATTTACGAAAAAGACGAATATATTTCACCAGGTTAAACATTATTTTATTTGAAAAAGAGAAATATGAAAATGAGAAAGGAATTTCAGATAATGAAGAAGATGACGAAGATGACATAAATGTTGTTGAAGCTCTTGGTGAATTACAAAATCGATGGGAGAATCCCGATGAAGAAGCGGATCGAATTGAAAGAGAAGAGTTTCTTAAAAATGTGCGTGATTCAAATGTAGGATTGAGAAATCTAGTCGGTCATCACTTTACCCGTCAACAGAGACAAAACAAGTTTCTTGGTAAAAATTGGATAAAAAAATAAAAAATGAGTAACAAATTAAATTTAAGAACTTTTACGAAAATTTGACGATGATGATGAATCTCAAAATCAGCCATCAACGTCAGCGGCACATTTTGAAGAATCTGAAACACCATCTAAAACTGAAAACGAAGAACCTCATCCGTTAGCCAAATATTTTCCGCCACATTTCACTCGAGATATGATTGATTTTGTAACGGATCCAGCAAATAGAGATGGAAAACCTTGGGAACCTCCGGTTTTGAGTTGTGATGAACAAAATGGTGAATCGAAAGTTGTTCAAGAACCGACGATAGAAGAAGATGATGCAAGAGCAAGAAGAAGAATAAGGGAAATGATTGATAGACAAAGAGCGGAAGCACGTCAAAGAAGAAGAAGACAAGAATACGCGGAAGAGCAAAGCGGTCCATCAGAAGATGAAGGAATTGATTCGGATGAGTTTGACGATAACAACCCTCAATAAATTGTTTTTTTTTGTAAATAGTGGTTTTTTAGTACACTTTTCGATCTCAATTTTTCTTTTTGCGCCAATTTGTTATTTTTTTAGTTTATATAACATATCGATTTAAAATAATAATAAAAATGCTTTTATCCGTATTCTAATTTTAATACAAAAATAAAAATATTCCGACAGACTTGAGAGTACAACAGAATTGACTAATCGTGCATTTTGAAAAACAAAAAAATCGATATAGTACAAGAGCAAAGCTAAAAAACTAGAACATTTTGGTGTAAAAGACGGTGTTAATTGCAATTATTAATATATGGGATTTTGAAACAAAATGGGAAAAAAAAAGAAAAAAATTATTAGAAACATTGCCCTGGCAATAATCAATACTAAAATATTAAGACAATATGTATACCTAAATAAATTGAGTAAAATATATAATAGAAAAAAAACTGAAAAATACACAAAAGATAAGTTAAACTGAAAATGACAGATCATAAAATATCGTTGCTATTTAACCGGATATTTCAGCGAATAGAAATCGAAAATGCCATAATGGAAGATTAGAAACGAACACACATAAGTATTTTGATCATTTTGGAAATTTGAGAAAAAAATTGACAAATTGGAAAAATACACGATGGCAAAAGACAAATTGATGAATAAGACAGATTATTTAATAATTAAAAAAAATGGAAACTCACTAACATATTGAGGGTTTAGGAGAGGTGAAGAGTGAGAGAAAATAAACGAAAATGGAAAAAAGAAAATTTCCCTTTTTGGAATATACAATTGATCGAGACTTTTTTACAAAACCTTTAAAAAAAAGATTAGAAACCTGTAATAACCATCATTAGTATAAACATATTCTAAATTATTTGGAATGTATTGGATTAAAACATTTTCAAATGCGAAAAGACATTAATTGCAACACAAAATAGACTAAAATGCAAAGTGAATTTTAGAAATACCACGCTCTGCAATTTGGTCTCAACAAATTTTGTGATTTAAACCCGAATTTTGATTTGTTTTTCTTGGAAAACAATCGATGGCCTTTATCAATGAGATTTAACAGCTTCACCAGCACCCGATTTTTCATATTCTCCATCGTCGGGCGTTTCTTCTTTCACAATTTTGTCCAACGTTTTAATTTCTTTTACTTTTATGTCTTCTTGTTTTTGTCCATTTTCTTGCCGCTCTTCCTCATTTTCTTCACCATCATTGATTTCATTTCTCTGTAAAAAAGAAAAAATTTTATAAAATTTTTTTCTTTAACCTACGGTTTCAATTTCATGGTCAAATACAACGGTTCCGTCTTCTCCTACAATTACTTCACTACCGATTTGATCATCATCTTTATATAACGCCATCTGTAAAATTTTTTAATTTTTAACAGAAAACAATTTAAAAAAATGTTACTTGATCCATAACAATTCGATGTGCTAATTGAAGATCATCTGCCCCGTTCGTATGTGATTGACTTGGTGATACATCAGGCGGGGGTGTTATTGATCGAATCTAAATATTTAGCGTTATTTTTCAAAATTTTCACATTGCTAACTTGTTGATAAGGAGCAGGTTCATCACTATTTGGCCCGATTCGACTTCTTCGTCTTGCATTCATGAAAAAATTCGCTACAGTTGATAAATCTAATCTTAAATGTTCAGCAATCGTTTGTTGCATTTCTCGAGATGGCCGCTGTGTTTCTTTAAAAATTGCCTGAAAACTATTAATTTTAAGATTTTTTAAAAATATTTCGCTTTTTTGATACCTGAAGTGTTCTTTTTTGTATGTCAGTGAAAACTAATCTTGGCCGCTTTGATGTTGGGGCATCTGGATCTGATGTTGATTTTCGTTGTTGACGTACGTTTTGTGCTGGTGTTGGTGGTGACATTCCTGATACTCTCGATAATTCTTCACCTTCTGATTTCATATCCAAAATAGCAAGTCTCGTAGATAACGCTTGTCTTAACCAATTATACATTCTTCTGAATGTTTCTCTACCAGATTTGAGCTTATTCCATGGTTTTGGATTTCTGAGAAGATCAGAAAGAGTTCCTTGACTTCGACATAAAATTCTTTCAGCAAAAATTGCTTGTGGTATTGAGTGTTGTTTTAACTCAAATGCAATTCTTTTGCACAAATCCTTTGTGTCAATATAAATTTCATCGTCAATTTCAGCATTTAGTGGATCATTACTGTCTTGTGTCGAATATATTCTTCTAGGTTGAGATTGTGATGATGATGCTTGATTGATTATACTACCTGTAATTTTGTTGTTAGCAAATAATAACTTACGTAGATCTTTTAAAATTATTATTTTCAGGTATAAAAAGAAAGTTTTCAACTGAATTAAAAATAAAATTTACTTCTATAATGCTTAGCATGAAAATCGAGTGCATGTGGTTCATCTCCATTTAATTGATGATCATTTTCTATTCCTGAATTTTCCTTTTTATTTAAATAATAAAAAAAACCGATTACGTTTTGTTGAATATAGACTCAGATCTTCTTCTGATTCATCTTTTATTAATTGTTGTTGTAACATACTTGTTGGATCATTATAACTATTTGGCGACGGAGAATTTTCATTTTGAAGCTACAAGATTTAAATTTTCGATTTTTATTTTTGTAAAAGAAAATTTTACCCCATGAGCATCGCCACCAATTAATGAAGCTATCATTGTGCTTGCTAGCTCAACATTACTTACAGCTGGTGGTGTTTCAGCTTGAGCCATTCTTTCCATTTCTTGCTGCTGCGTTATTGATGCCATTAATAAATGATTTCCAGAATCAAGATCCACTTCTTCTTGCTTAAATTTTTGTAATAATCGAAACTTTGAAGTTTTTTTTTTGTTTTTATATGGAAAAAATTCAATTTTTGAAAAAAATGGATACCTTAATATAATCTTGTCCTGCAATAAATTCATGTGAGTTTCTTTGTCTTCTATCTAAATGAAGTGGTGACAACAATCCAGCAGGACTGTTCGTAAATCTGATTATTTTAATAAGTTTAAAAAAAACGATTTAAACACTCACGAGTTTTTTTCAATGTGTGATGAATATTGACTATGGTTAGATAACATTCCTGAATAACTGCTACTTGGTTGATCGTTGGCAATATTCATCGGTGCTAAAGGGGCAAGCTGTGGAGTATTTGTTGGTGAATCTGCCGTTAATGGTCCACTGCCACTGTTACTGCGAGGTGTGGTAGGATGAGGACTGATTGTATCCAGAAAATTTTCTGGTAATTCTTCAAATACACCATTTCTTGCTAAAATTAATACATTTAAAAAGTCGACAATTGAAAAATTTGTTCCTCAGTATTTTTAAACAATCATATTATAATTATAAATTTAAAAAAAACCTGTATTATTTATAAATGTGCTTGAAGGGTCTATTTGTAAGTAATCAGCTGTATTTTGCCGCCTTGTTTTTTCAGACCTGAAGTGATTCATAAAATTAGAAACCTGAAAAAAAGAAAGAAAAGAAAACCCATTGGACGACGTGCTCGTCGCTGTTGGCGGTTCCATGTTTAATGTTTCAATTCATAAAACTTTTCAATATTTTAAAAAGCAAACCAAAAATATTTGTTTCCCTTTTATATAGTGAATCTCTCTTTCTGAAAATAAAAATTGAAAGATATAAGTGAAGAACCAATGTTTGAATGAATAAGTAAACGGTACATGCCTGTTATTTTCCATAAGCAGGCACATTTAAAAAAAAACGAATATGATAAACGTGTTAAATTTCGCATCTTTCATGAACAAATAGGATTTCCTTAGGGGGGAGGCATAAAAATGAAACTTTCAAGGGTTGAAAATAAATTGAAGAATTTAATTCACTATTTATTAAAAATTTCATTTGTTGAGTTTTATAATCATATTTTTTAGGTGTTTTCGTAGCTTAAAAATATTAAGAAATGTTTATATTTATAACTTTAACAAATCGACTAATTTAATTTTTATTTTTTTAATTAAATGATAAATAATTTTAAAAAGGCGAATATCGATCCAAACCAGAAAAATGGTGTCTAATCGATACTTGGCCGAACAAACTGAATGCCGCTGTTGTTTGTCTGCGTCTCTAGCCAACATCTACACTATTTTGTATAATCGCACGCAAACAAATGCGCATGATGGTTGAGTCCCACCACGAAAAACCTGTTTCAAAGTTTGTTGTACGGTAAAGAGTTATGGATGCTTGCCAAAAAAAATTTGTTGATTTACAATTTTTATTTTTTTAATTTTCGACAAAAATGATTTGTAAGAAATATAAAAAATGATAACATTAAACACTAATTTGGCTGACTTACCGCTTCAAACATTTCGTCAACTTGCTCAATGTTTAACTAAAAACGATATTTGGATTAAAATAATAGATGATGAAGTAAATACAATTTATTTTATGAGGTAAATTTGTTTTTTTTAATAGAAAATAATTAAACCTGTTTAAAGTAATGACGAAATTGAAAGTTTATTAAAAAATCAAGATGCAGGAAGTGTTATTTTACGAACTTGGGGAAATCGAGGCCAAACGGTTTTAGAATTCTTAACTCGCCTACAAAAATTATCAAAACTTCATGAAAACGATAGTGATTTTGATCAACCTCAATTAATTCTCAACCGAAAATTTAGTAAAATTTCAACCTTAAAATTTGGTAATTTTAAAGTTTATTTTAATATTTGTAGAAGAACTACGTTGGGGTCGAGAAGAACAAGTAGTTATTTCAATCGAGAATAATATTTTACGATTAGAATGCAAAGCTGTTGGATTTCCATCTCCTGATATAAAATGGTTCAGTTCAAATGATTCCAATACACCAATTTATTCAGGAAAAATTATTGAACTTCCAAGGTTTTAAAAAGACAATCAGCCTTTTTTAGTTTCAAATTTTCTTTAATAAAAAATTAATTTTTAGATGTAAATGCTCATCAAAATATACTTATATATGTCATGTGAAAAATGAAATTCCTGATGGATTTTCATTTTCTTCATTTTATCGAAAACCAACGAAGCAATTTTCTTCATGTTTAGAATCAAAAATTATCGACATTTCGTCGTTCATTCAAGATGATGAATGTAAGAATTGTTCAATTTGAATAATTAATTAAACTTATTGTTTTAGTATGTCAACAGTGTCGCTCTGAAGAAATTAAAAGACTTGAAGATATTTATAATAATGATGAAGATGATATGGGACCATCATCATCAAATCAACAAAATCATTTAAATGATTATGATACAAGCTCTTTAATTGCAGCTGATAAAGTAGCATTATTAATTTCAAATTGTGCTTATCAAAATCTTCCTGAGTTGATGACACCACATTGTGATGCTCAAACATTAGCCGATGCTTTACGAGTTGATATGAGATTTAAAACTGTTACACTGGCTGATTTAACTCTTCAAGAAATGCGTTATTTTGTAAAAGAATACAGAAAATTAGTTGGAAATGGAGTTTATGGTACAATTTATTTATAAAAAAGATACAAATCGATTATTTTTTAGCGGTTTTTTACTTTGTTGGTCATGGTTTTGAAGTAAATGGACAATGTTATCTTCTTGGTATTGATGCTCCAAAAGAGCCGCATAGTCCTGAACATGCGTTAAGTATGGATTGGGTTCTATCAATACTACAAGATGTCTCTCCATCTCTTAATCTAATGATTCTCGATGTTTGTAGAAAATTTGTTCCGTAAGATTTATTTTCATTAAAATTCTATTTTCAAAATTTCAGATATAGTTGCATTCCAGCATTTATTGAGTATTCGGAAAGTTTCAAAAGGCGAAATAAAGCTCACCGTAATCTCGTTTTTGGTTTTTCAACAAGTGGGGGAGTTGGAGCATATGAAGTAAAAGGAGAATACAACGGAGTTTTCATGAAATATTTAAAAAATCATGTAACTCTCAATTACTCAGTGATTGATATGCTCAATCGAGTTTTAAATGGTTTTTTATTGAATTTTTTCAAACATTTAATTCTCTGTTTAAATTCAGATATCGCAAACGATACAAAAGTTTGTGATGTCCAAATCCCTGAAATACGTTCAACTCTTACTCATCCAAGAAGTTTAACAGATAATATAATATGTGATGGCCATACAGTATCTTTTCATAGTCATACAGTTCACTGGAGATTAATACATGGTATTTTTATTAAAATAATTTTAATATTGATTTTTATTTTTAGAGCTTCCAACTCCAGTAGTGGTTCGAATTGAAGAATTTAAATTATCTATCACATTATGGTTTCAATATTCAGGAGCTTTTACTAATAAGGTAATATTTTGTAGAATTAAAATTTTGGAAAATTTTTTTATAAATTTCAAGGTGTATATTTTTTCATCAGTTGCTGAATTATGTGAAAATGGAGAATACGAAGAAGGAAATGAAAAAACAAATAAAGCTCTTGATCATAGAGCTTTACTTTATTTTCCTCAAGTTTTTTAATAATATTTTTTATTTTATATTTTAATTTGTTTTAAAATTTTCAGGAAGTTCATAGATCTCCAGGAACTGAATGTGAAGATAAAGATGAGGGAGTATCATTGAGATATATGTTGTCAGGATTGCAAAAAATTAAAGTTAAATTATTCTCAAAAAAACAAAAAACAATACATTTTCAGGGAAATGGTGAACTTCATTGTATCATTGAATTACGAAATATTCATGATTTGAATACTGTAATGTTTCGAAAAAACGTCAATATTGGCCCTATTTTAATAACAAAAATCAAAGGTTTAGCCACCTAAATTTTAATAAATTCTGCAAAAAAAAAGATTTTTTTTTGACTTATAAATTATTTTAAGTGAACGATTTATTTTACAACGAAAATAAAAATAATAGCGAAAGCAAAAAAAATATTATGACTCGAATACCAAAAAAAAAAAAAAAATTAGAAATAATGTAAAGATTTCAAGTAAACAATGCAAAAACTCGATATTCGTTTGAGATTTATTGGAATTTAGAGTGGGATCATTCGGAAAAGCTCAAATCAAATTAAAGAAATGCAAAAAACTTTTACATGAAAAACAGAAAATCGAAAAGTTAATTGTCAATTCATTGTTATTTAAAATCAGAAAAAAAACATGTAAAAAAATGAAAAATATTTTAAAGACGTGATCATTTCCATCGCTGGGAATTTGAGGTAGACAAAAATACAAAAGGATAAAAACGAGACAATTGCACATTTTGGTTCCGAATATAAAATCATATCACTTCTTAAATGTTATAACAGATAAAATGACCATTCTAATAATGAACAGTTCGAATAATACCAAAAAACTACCAGCTCTTTTTTTTTTCTTTTTCTTTTTTGTTGAAAATTATTAGATTTGTTATCTTTAGAGAAAAAAAAAGATAATTATTATATAAATCAGAAAAGAGGAGAAAGAATAAAAAGACGAAAATCCAAATCAACCGCATTTCAACTATTGTAAGAGTGGAGAACCCTAAACGTTTCATATCCAAAACATTTTCAGTAATGAAGAAGAAAAAATGATTAAAATAAGATAAAACAGGCTATGTTTGATACTAAATGGAAATCTAAAAAAAAAGAAGAAAAGAAAGCAAGCATAATCTTAAAGCTATATTATGAATATGATTAAATATTATACTTAAAAATGAAGTAAATCCTTTTGCCACTGTTTTTCTTTTAGCAAAAATTACGAATTTCATGGAAACGGAGAACAAAACCCCATTTTACAATTAAAGCTTGAAAACCATTAAAATACAAATGTGGAATTCATTTGATAAAACATGCACAGCATCGCTCATCGGAGAATTTGAAATTTGGACAAGATGAAAAGAAGGATGGAACCATGAGAAATGTACACGCATTTTTTTCAGCGGCTCGAACAGTTTTTCTTTTAAGGATGAGGAGAGAGAAGAGGATTTTTTGACCAGAAAGTATGCGGGGAGGGGCACAAAACAACGCGCATCGATCGTAATCAAAATGAAATTCGATGGGCAAGTGGCTGGAAAAATGTGATAAATAAAAATGGAAAGAAAAAGACTAGAAAAAATGGTTTTTCACAGATTTCCCCCCATTATTCCCTTGATCAAGAAAAAAACAAAAAAGGGTATGAATAGACTATATAAATGAGATTATAATGACCACAAAAAAATATGGAGACAAAAAATGCTTAAAACGAATGAAAAATGCGATAAAACATGAATCTAAGAATTTTGGATACGAAAACGAACAACATGTTCGATTTTCGATTTACTTATTTCACTTCAATAATCAAAAATCAGATTTGTTCCGATTAATTTAGTCGGATTTGGAAATTGTCGCTCCAACCGACTTTCACATCTTTTTTTGTTGATAAGAATGGTTTGAACTTTTGTTTCAGAAAGATGATGAAGGATTAGTGCTGAAGAACATCATGGAGCATTGGTGATTCAATTGTTGCAAGAACATGATTTTTATAAGCATTTGAAAGGCCGGCTTGCCAAAATAAAATCACTTGTTGGTCCTAAAAAAACACAATAAAAATGATTTTTTGAAAACGAATAATCTTACATCACTGCAAATTCCTTTAATTACATGAAAAACATCAGCGAAACGTTGTTGCTGTGTTTTCAATTGGGTTCTCATTTGATAACAAATTTTTGCTTTTGACATCCAAAACTCTCTTGTTGTTCTTAGAGTTGTTTCCAATACGGTATCATTGACATCCGGATCTAATAACAATTCTTTATACCGTTTCACAATTTGCGGTTGCCGATGAACTTCATCCTTTTCTGGTCTTCGTCGAACCTAAAACAATTATTGAAGTATTGAAAAAAAAGAGGGAAACAACAAAACTCTTACTTGAATGTTACAATCACATAACGAAACATTCTCATCTCCGAATTGAGTGATATCTTTTGAAGTAATTCTCAATATCATTACATCTGATACTTCCAATGGAACATCAATATTAATTGGTCCCCCAATCAAATTGAATCGAGTGCTGCAACCAAAACACATGATTTTCTTGTCTGTCTTGTTAGAGACATTGTTGACCATTTGTTAGCTCATCTCTTATTTTAACTAGCTTATTCAAACAAATGCACCTTTTCTTCCCTTTAATTCTTCGTCCTCTCCCCCAGCCCTTCCCTCTCCCCCCTTTTTTTTCTTGCTTTTCCCTCTTTAAATGTTTTCTTTGCCTAGACTGTAGACTATAATACATTTTATGAATGATCAAAAATCATAAAAAACATTTTATGATTCCAATATTCTACCTGTATTCTGGTATATAATGTTCCTTGTATGTTGCTAGTCTCAAGCATCCAATTGGAAGAAGATTTGAGAGTGCCAAAAGAAATTGTCGACAAACTGATCTTTCTTTGGATTCAACCAGAATCTGTAAATTAAATAAAATTCATTTTGAAATTGTTTTATTTTTATTTTTTTCTACTTTGTATTTTCCCTTTATTTTTAACCCTATTTCTTTTCCTTTTTCTTTTCAAACCAATCGAAACCGCCCATCCATCTCCTTTCAATCCAAAACAACACCCATAAATCTTTCCATTTTATGCTTCTCGTCGGCACGACTTTTGTCCCAAATTTCTTACAATTGCACAAACAACTTTTATGCTACATTTTTCTTATTATCATTTTTCAGATCTTATTCAACAAAAAAAAAGTTTTGATTCTCAACAACCTACACATTATGTGTTAGAACAAACATTATGATATCAACGATTATTTTAACTTGTTGGAAATTTTAAAAAAGAAACGATAAGAATGAAGCTCAGTAAATATTTCAGATTTGAAATGTCAACTCTTTGCTTTCACCACACGTCCCTCTCTGATTGTCTAGAATGACATAAAAAGTCTATCTAAACTTGTAGCGCCCTTCCTAAAATTTACGACTCTTTTCACCATCCGTTTCTTTCTCCCCCCCCCCTCTCTCTCCTTCCCTTTTAAAGTACAAATTTTCCAGTTTTACGACCTATGCAATTTTCGTGTCAACCTCCTTTTTGAAATACCTATAACATATACATAAACATATACTGAGAGATGAAAAGAAAAACAATTTTGTTATTTTCCTCGCTGGATAAATCAAAAACCTAGAAGTAGACAGAAAAAGAGAGAAAAATACATAAAACAACAATTATTACTTTATGTGTGCACTTTTCAACATTTTGACATGATGATGATGATTGTGGTCATTCAAACCGAAAAAAGGAACTCTCTCCACAGATTTTATGGGTATGAAATGGACACTGTAATTTTACTGTCCTTTCCCCCACAATTTTGTTTCTATTGTCCAACTATTATACAATTGGTTAACTAGCGGGGCGGAACATGTTACATCAAATCATCTGATAATTTTACCGTAACCCACCACCAACCACATTTACTACAATATATAAATTATAAATTAAATTCGATACGCTTATCAAATGACATTGGAATCAAATTAATTATTGCATCAATAAATACAATACATATCATGATTGTGATGAATGATTAAGTTCGCATAAACGGATTCATCTACATATATTTATATCGTATACAATATCTCAGATGACATACGATAACCATCACACTTAAGTCTTAAAAATCGGAAACAAATGGATATGGTATGGTAGTCAATACATTTTTTCTTTTTTACAAACTTGAATAAATCAGTTTAAAAAATTGTTGACTTATGAAAAAAATTCCTTTTTTTAAAACTTCATTGTATTGTATATTTTGCAAATATTGTTACAAAATGATTTTAAAAAAATACCTGTCCTCCTGTAACAACATGTCGTATTAATAGATCCAAATCTCCTGGCTCCCCACACAATTCCAGCTGTGCCGCTATCCATTTTAGATTCGATAATTGATTCATTGATACCTTAAAAAAAATAATTTCAATTTTAATATTTCGCAATCTTATTTTTTTCTTTTTGTTGTTTAAACTTGTATTGTGAAACCGTTGTTAAATATTTTTAAAATGAATAAAGTGAAGAAAAAAAACAATAACGAGTACCATAGCCATTGAATTCCAATTGATTAAATCATGGAATTCGTGTGGCTCCATTTCAATGACAGATCCGTGAACTCCGCATCTACATCGCAAACTCATATTTGTCAATACAATTCTAACCATTCTAACCAAACTTAGCACGCTAAACTATTTTTCTATTCAAATTTTAATCAATTAGAGAGAAAGAAAAAAATGAGAGAGAAATAGAATGGAAGACGGAATGGTTGAAAACGAACACACAAAACGATTGAACATAAGGGATGGAAAAAATGAGGAAAATCACCATAAATGCCACGAAATAGTGGAAACATTGCTGAAGAAAAGGACCGCCCGCTAACTTCTTTTTTTTCCCTTCTTCTTCTTCTTCTTTTTCTTCTTCATCATCTGTTACTATTGGCGCTGGCGATGTTGTGCTCTTTTTTTCTCATAACAATTACCACTATATGTATACACACTCAAATTTACACACGCACATAAAAATATGTCGAAATTGACACATATGTTGGCCGCTTGTAATTGACAATCAGCAAGTATTGGAGAATATTGAAGTGAAACAAAACAAAAATCATTTTTGATTTAAAAAAAAAAAGAATGGAAAGAAAAAACTCGACATGTCGATGATGTACGTTTCAATTGAAAATAGATATTTGAATAAACGAACGGAAGATTATAATTGATAACGTTTTCCCATCAATGTTTATTTATTTCTTTTTCTTTTGTTGAATTTGCTTATTATCACAAAAGGAAAATAATAGAAAACTGTTAAATGATGACATTTTTTTCGTTTTTTTTTTGAAAATAGATAAATGAGAAAAACATTAGTCATGAACATTTTTTTTTGTTTATTTTTATTTTTTTTTTGAGATGTTTCGTTTTTAAAAATTATAATAACTGCCTACCGCATGCTGATTCGGATGATGTAGTTCCAACTCGACTATCGTTGACTCGTCCATTTCCATCAGTACCTACAATTATATTTTTATCAATACTTTCAATCTTTTTTTTCCCCTCTTAAAAAATATGTCAATCTTTTTTCCCACAACTTGTTGTCTTTTTTCATCATTTTCTTTTATTTTATCCCCAAGAGAGTTTTGATTCGAATCATGCTATTTTTATTGGCTTAACCAAAATTTGAAAAAAAATGTGTATAGATGATTATATATATACTTTTATACATATAAATTTATATATGTATATATATACTTTTATACATATAAATTTATATATGTATATATATATACTTTTATACATATAAATTTGGAGCATATTTATTACTTTCATGTCTCATTTTTAATTCTTCACTCAATTATTTCAAATTAGCGTGCGAACATGAGAAAGCGAATAATGAAAATCAATGATGCTCAATGTAAATGTAGAAAGAAAAGAGAACCAATTCAACATCTGTCATATCCCTAGAAATTTATTTACACATGTCGTATACAAATCTTTTTTTTCTTTTTTTTTTTGATTAATTCCATTTCTATTCATTTTTTTTATGATAAATGATTTAAAAATACAGTTATTCATCGTCTTTTATTTTATTTTATTTGTTTCTTTACTTCACTCTCTTCATCATACAAATATAGATAAACTCTTCGAAAGAGGTGTTGATGGTGATGATCGAACAGAACAAATAGTTTTTTTTCACACTTTCTTAAGATACGTAAACACTTTTTTAACGAAATTGGCATTTTCATTTTAAAAGCAAAGTGAACCGATCGATAAATGTATTAATTGTGAAAATATTCTTCATTCATCTAATTTGCTCATTGAGTTTGGTTTTTATCGACAACAATATTTTTTAATGAATGATTCAAAAGTATAGGATGCAGTTATTTTTTCGAGAACTATTATTCTTTATTTACTTAAATCCTAAAGCTTTGTCCTAATATTTCTCACGTTCCATTTTGTTAAACGAAAAAGCGGCCCGTCTCATTTTAAACATTAATAAATACACCAGGCATATTATATACACAGACACAGACACGCATCTCTTTCTGTTTTTCTATTATGATAGGAATGGGTGGTCTATTTGTACATCGCACCTCTTCAGAACTTTATCGCTCATTCAAACATCTTTTTATAAAATGATCTTTCGATTTATCCAGCAAACAAATATTCAAATTATTCATTTTAGAAAAGAAGCTGGATCGCAACTTTTTTTTAGTTTCAGATGTGTTTTAAAATTTAAAAAAAAAAACCCCGCATAAATTGACAAAACTCTTACGACTTTTTTTTTTGAAATTAAAAAATTAAAACATACCATCATATCTTGTGTCGGTTTTCCCTCCATGACCTGATCACGACATGTTAACGTCGGTGATCGAAGGGTCCACATCATCCGTCTGAAAAAAAAAAACTTTTCAACTTTTTCGTTTTTTTTTTTACAAATCAATTATTAAAAGAGCAGTATTCGAAAGAAAATTGAGATAGAAACAAAGCCATCGCGACAGCTATAAAATACAAAATGCTCATAAATCTCGTGTCGAGTGCCTGCCGTCGTTACTTTAATTTTTTTAATCTACTTTCAGCACGTAAAAACTAGAAAATAAACATCAGGAAAATGTGTCTAAGCTTCAAAAAAAAATAAATAAATAAAAAAACATGAAACAAAAACTCCCTAAAAATCTTTTTACAACTACCAAAACTTATGATTAAAAGACTACATTATTTTACGATACTACGTGATTATAACTACATAATTTTCTAGAATCGGCGAAAATCTTTGCTCACTTTAATCTTTGAAGTATCGTACTTCTTTTTATTGGAAAAAATAAAATATTTTAAACTGAACAACAAGAAATAACCGAAAACAAGCGCAATAACTGAACCGCCAACGACGCAAAAGTCGCCGCCGTCACTGCAGACAACAGAAAAAATATAACGAGGCCATTTTCCATTCAAATTGCCATTCTCAAATTCTTTTTCTCTTCTCTTTTCTTTATCCAAAATGAACAGAAACGGGTCGAAGAGTCGTAGATGTCGGAAAAAAAAAACAGAGACACATAGACCGATCGACATTCTTTCCTAAAACTACGCCTAAATTCTTTTTTATTGAATCGTGCAAAAGGTGAAGGTTATTGTGTATTGTGCGCTCTATAATTGAAGAAGAAAAATATATAAAGTCAACCAAAAAATTGAGTCAAAGCTAGAAAAAAACAGAACAGAGAGATCTCCAATATAAAACACCAGCATCCCCTGTGTAGTCAAAATGACTACCATAAGGACGGACGGGTGTGCCGCCATGAGGGGCGCAAATCCCGCCCTCTTTTTCCCATCTCATATTTATGATGCCTACCTCTTTCCCTTCCGGGCTACAAACGAGTTCTGTCAAGGGCAACCCCATATAAATATGAATTTATATATTTATTGAGATATAAAGTAATGACAAAAAACAACATTATTGGAGGAGTTTGGATAATGAAAACAAATTTGTTTAATTCTAAATTTAAATTCAACAACAACACAAAATAAAACGAAATTTGCATCATTTTTTTTCAATAAAATCTCATTACACAATTCGAACTGATTTGTATGAAAAATAACAAAGAAATCGAATTAATTGACGAACACAAAGGAGAGCAACAAAGATTTTCAATGAGGTGTGGAAGACAAATTATTTTAGAATTCACCACTTCTTTTTTTTTTAAATTTTCAACATTGACTTAATCGTCACACTCACGCACGTCATAGAATTTACAAATTTCGACTGTAAATAAGTAAATAGGCCCAATACTCAACAACAACCAAAAAACTGGAATTTAATTATACCAATCCAAATTTTGTTGACAGAGAAAGCTACCGGAAAAAATCATAATAAAAAAAGTTGCACGGTTCTTTTTTCCATTCGACTTTTTTTTTTAAAACAAACATCAACTAGTAAAAGGCAACAAAATGTTGTTTTCCGAAACGAATGTGGCGAAATCTTATACATATTTGTACTCATTTATATAGAATAATAAATTTGTACAAGGAACATACACACCCTTTTTATACAAATTGATAAGAAAAACAAAATAAAAAAGTTTTTTTTTTTTTTTTTTTTTTTGAGTTTAAAATTTAAGAGTTTTACTGTAAATTTGCCAATAGAAATAAAGATAGAAAGAAAAAAAATCTACTTTCAATGTTTTTTTTAACTTAAAAAAAGCAGAATGAAGGCAAAAAACAAAAAGTATTTTAAGTAAAAGAAAACTTTCAGACTTCTTAATTAACGTCTTCGGTTTTTTTTTTCAAAATTAACAAAAATATAATAATAAATGGTTTTGTGACCTCAAAGATCAAACCATTACCTCCTTCTAGTCTACCCAACCCAATACGAAAGTGTTCCTCTATTTCTATTCATCGTTTATTTGCCAAATCTCAATGACACAACCAACTTCAATACATACACGTAAAAACCCTAATTCTGTGTCGAAGGGGGCCGCGCCGCCCTCACTACCGTAGTTGTTGCTTCTCGACAAGTCAACAAGAAAAACGACGACCGACCGATCGACCGACCGAAAACGAAGACGAAAATGTAATTCGATATTATTTCAGTGTGTATGTGTGTATCTTCATCTCATTTTCCTCGTTTTCTCTCTCTCTCTCTCTCTCTCTCTCTCTTTCTTTCTCTTTCTCTTTTATTTCTCTTTTTAAGATTCTCAACTGTCAAATGTAGTAAAAAATTGTTCGATGCTGGTGAAATGTTTAATTTTGAAAAAAATTAGCCAGTAACCATAAATTCAAAACTCTAGCCAAAAAAAGAAAAGAAAGTTGTTTCATGAAAGAAATTTAAAACATTTTAAACGAGTTATATAAATTTCTGATTCTATTAAAGTACAAATTTTAGTTGTCTACGTCTTTTTTTTCTCTCTCTCTCTCTCTCTCTCTCTCGTCATGCGCAGCCCCTCAAAAATATGATAATTAACCAAGTAATTGCAAATTCAATTTTCCACGCCGCGGCGTGTAAACGAGGTGACAATTCACAGCAGGGGGGTAAGCAAGCCCATCTTCTTCTTCTCTCTCTCTCTCTCTCTTTCTCTTTCTTTTTGTTCCTATTCGTAGTCACTCTCCCTTATTTTCCCACTTTTCCGTACTTAACAAGAATACTGAATCAACAACTCTCTTCGTTTTTTCCAATCCTTTCGTCACCCTCTCTCCTTATTCATCCATCCACAAATAATTGACCAATGAAAGATATTTCTATGTAGTATATAAACATTAAAGCACCTCCATTCAATTCGCTTTAATCCTATATGGGACGAATAAGAATCAATATATCAAAAACTTCCACTCCAACTTTAGATTGTGTTTTTATAAGCCAACACAAGTTATAATCAATACCAAGTGTGTGTAAAAACTTGGTATGAATCCGTGGAAAGAAAAAAAGAAGGAAAAACTATGATGATATAAAAAGAAAAAGAAAAAGAAAGAAACAATTTTTGTGTGCATAAACAAAATAAAAACGTTGAAAATATAAAAGAAGTGACGAAACAAAAAGTACGAAAAATTAGCTCGTAAATTGTCTTTCTTTTTTGTTGTTTAAATTAAAAAGAGCCAATCACAGTAAAAATGAAATTGACCAACGAAAAATATTTTTATATATACTCCTATCCATCATTCTATCTCATAGCAACCAGAGAAAAATGTTGCAAAATCCTCCCTCATTCTTCTCACGCTAAAATATTTTTCTGCTTCAAATTTTTTTCACATAAATCCAATCACTCTTTCTTCTTTTCGTTTTAACCTCATTTTTAAAATAAACGACATTAAACTGTCGAGACACTTATATCGAGTTGTTCAACAATATGTACGAGAATTTGAAAAAAAAAAAGCATTTTAAATAGAAAAAATAAACTACAAATATAAAGAAAAAAAACCATCGATACGTCAAAAATCATAACAAGAAAACAAAACACGAACCCGATGATGAAGGCAATACTTCTACGTGTCCCTAGGCTAAAATTTACAAGAGAATTATATGAGAAGAGAATTTATGGATGAAAACAGAAAAAAAAACATGGCGAGCATTTTTCAATAGGAAAGCATCATCTAACTGGCTTGAAGAATGAAAAAAAAGAAGTAGCGCAAAAGATGGAGTAGAAAAAACGAAAGAAAAACGACTAAAAGACGTATATTGAAAATATAAGAGAAAAAGAGAATCAAATATTGACGAGAGATGAAGAAACAAGACAAGGCCCACCCTTTTCTTTTCCGTCTCTCTTTTTTATTATACAACATTCAATTCAATATTTCAATCTATCATCTTTTCTTTTATTCTCTAGTACTTACTAAGCTAGCAGTAGCACAACGAGTGGCAGAAGCACCAGAAGGTCCCTATCCCTTTTTTCTTTCTTTCAAATACTCACAAGCCTATAAAACCTAAGGAGGAAGGGAGGATTCAGACAATTAGAGCATTTAGCTCTAACCATACACACTTGTAATAGACGCAGAATGGGATATACTTGCTTGTGTATTAGGTTGACATCCCAACTTGTTGAAACATAAAAACAAAAAAAGAAATGTGAAACACACACCTGGCATCAAACAATCTTTTCTTTTTTTAAATTGTGGTCTTTCAATCTAGAACAGGTAAACTTTAATGACTATAGAAAAGCAGTCAACCACAACCTTTTTACTTCTCTCCGCTCTTACATTATGATCCAACTAATGAACAGGTGCAGTCAATATCAGGAAACAGATGCATTTGGTAGTCGTAAGAAGAACGCGGATCATTGTCAATTTCAGTATCAAATAGCAATGAGATTTGGATAAGGAGGGTCGCACACATTGCAATAAAACATACGGTGCTAATTTTTTTCTTCAAATGACATATTAAACATTTACAAAAAAATGTCAAATGAAAAATTCGATCATTCATCTTGATTATATTTAGATTTATTGGAAATTAAAGCTGAGGGAGTTGAGCGAAGAGCCACAATTTTTATTTATTTAATCAAATATAAATATCAACAAAGAGATTTATGCCTGACCAAACTAGATACTCAAACTACATACATAAATACACGCACACGAGAGCTCTTCGAGCCAATAAACCACATCATTTTATTTAACGCTGCTGCAGCAATCGACACACAACAGTCACATTATACATGTTTTCCCAACTCTATTTTCTTCATTCAAGAATTTTCCCAGAGAAAATTTTATATTATTCCAAAATTCCACATGTTTCGTATAAACAATCTAATAAAACAGATGCTTTGCAACAATTCTCACAGAATAAATTACAAATTTTAAGTTTCTTTTCTTTTCAACAATTAACAGAAATTTCAATTTTTTCTGAATCAAATTTAATTTATTTAAAAGAAAAATCACTTTTTTTTGAAATTTAAAAAATCTTAAATGAAATATAAAACGATTTTTGAAGAGTTGGATAAGAATGCAAAACAAAGTTGAAAAATTTGAAAAACTATTGACTTTTCTAAAAATATTTTTAACAAAAAGGAATATAAAATCAATAAATCTAAGCTTGAGAGATTTAAACACATCGTAACAATTAAAACACCAACCAACACAAATACATATATTCAGGAAATTTCGATGTAGTTTCTCTACTTCTTTTATTCTTTTTTTTTCTTTTCTTTTATTTCTCTGTCATTTTCACAATTTTCATCATCAATAAGCTTCTTCTGCGCATCGATTCTCTTTATTTTACCTTTTCATTTTATATTTCAAAAGAATTCGGCAAAAACCATTCTACGAAACAATTGCAAAGAACTTAGAAATTGAAAATAAATTCTATAGATTTGAATAAAAAAAAAGTTTTCTAATATTTAAACAAAAAACACATCATTTTCATCTAATAAGAGAACAAAAAACGAATAGCAATTAAATGAGAAAATGGATTTTTTAAATCTGACCTTTTTTTCCCATGGGATAAACGAAAAAGTCATTTAAAACATGATAGATCAAATTTTTACTATCTTAGATAAAATTTGTTGATCAATCAATTTGATTTTAACTATTCATTTAGAAATTCTACATTTTAATATTAAAATGTGCTTTGGAGATGAATCAAATTGAAAATTGATGAATAAGGCACTATTATTTTCAAAATTCATCAAAGAAACCGACCATCTCAAAAATGGTGCGAAAGACACATAAAAACAAATTCGTATAGCTTTTTTTGTTCTGTTTACTCGAATGATTGTCAGCTGCACAGTTTTGGTCACTAATCGCCATCAATGCAAACAAATAAGGCAAACGGAATTCTCTATTATTCATCATCTTATAATTTATTTCTTTTCTTTTTTTAATTTAAATTTTCCAAAAAAATCTCAAAACTAATACTTCAAATACAATTTGTACTAAAAACTTTCATAATTTCATCTTTTATCATTCATTTCGGTTAAATTTTTTAAGTTAATGGAAAAAAATACGAAAAAAAAACATTAATTTACATATCCTGAATGTCAATGAATATCCATATTTAATACCTTGAAATCCTTAAACAATCGCAATTTTGGCTAATCCTTCCAATTATTTTTAAATCCCACCTATCAATACGGGATTTTTACATTTTGACGATCATATTTAAAAATTTTTATGACGTTTTGAATAAAGATTTTCTACATTTTATTTCTTCAAGAAAATCATTTAAATGTTACTTGTTATTAACATAATCAGCTTAGTTTTATAACTAAATTTTGTTTAGAAAATGAGAAGGGTTAATGCAAAAATAATAGTTATGTATATTTATTAATAACTTTTTGGCTTCTTGTTATAATTCTATATAATCTTGAATTACCCATTTGGAGAATCAACGAAATCAATGTTCACATTAATCTTTTTTCATCTGAATTAATTTTCAACAATACTATAAGCGCTTAAAACCCTAAATGATTTTTGCTCGCTCAAATTTCAAGCTTCAACAAAAATAAACCAAATTTTTTAAATAATTTTTTGATTGGCTTCGAAAATGTCACTTCCTCAATTTCGATGAAGCCTTTCGAAATTATACATACATATAGCTGTATGGTATTTTTATACAATAATATTTTTTAGAACACCACACAAGATGAAAATATTTGCTATTCTAACTCGAAGGGAGTTTGTGAGATACGATTTTTATTTGCTCAAAACTTTGTCTCAAATTTCTTTCCTGTTTCTCTTTTTTTTCTGTTAGAACAGACAATGCGACTTCGAAGGAATAACCAACTTTGCGGCATCTACTCATTTTTTAATTCGAAAAAATGAATCGAAAACAAAAAATGAATACACTCAAAATTAAAATTTTACAACTTCAATATTTTCAAAAATCAATCAAAAATATATGACTTTTATGATCAAAAATCGGATTTTTCAATTCATTTTGATTTGTCTTTTTTTTTGGTGGCAAAAACTGAATATTCACGAAAAACGATACTTTTTTTTCCGTTGAAATTTGATCAACACTCAATGACACAAGAACTCTATATGGAACTCAAACAATCCAAAAATTTTAGCAATTTTGTTTCACATGGAAATTTTTAAAATTGAAAAAAAAACATTGAAAAAAATGGGGGTTTTTTAAATTTATAAAAAATTCTTCAGTACATAAAAATGTACCCAACTAAAACTGAGAACAGAAAAAAGAGAGATAATAAGACTTTTTAACAAATCAAACTTCTAGACAACGAAGGGGATACCATCACGCATGTAAAACTTATTTTCTGTAACTACTACATAGTATAAGAAAAATTCAAAACAATGATATTTCTCTTTTTTTAACAAAAATTATAGAGGATTTCAACACTTTTTATAAAAAAAAATGTTTGCAAATCGTATAATTTTTTGAAAAAAAAATAGAAGAAAGCGACAAACTCTATTAAAAAAAACTAACATGCTCATTTAATATCCCCGTGTACCAAGAAGATAGACAACAAAGAATCTTTTCAAATATTCCATTTTTGCGTGTTAAAAGTACACATCTTTTTTTCTTTCTTCTTGTTTAGTCATTCTATTCATTCTCACATTCACTAACAATAGCTTCACACAATCTCGCTGAAATAACGACATCCTTTTTCCTTCTTTTACAACTACCTCAATGAATGATCAAACCACACCATCTCTGCGTCTTATAAGTTTTTTTTTTGCTCAAAAAAAAAGACTGAAGAGAAAATATGGAAAAAAAACAGTTATCAAATCAACAGACAACAACGCTTCAACGATTACGAAATAGTTTGTTGAGAACCAAGACGTATGACACAAACGGCAGCCAAAAAAAACGTCTTTTATATTCTCTCGTTTCTCTTCTTTAACACAACACTGTTCGTTTTTATACTCAATGGATTCATTCATTCACATTTATTTTTATTCGAAATTCGATACACACAGTGTCTGATTTTTTCAGGTCTGTGCAACTACAATTTTTTTTTATTTATACTAAAGGCAGCGTAATTTAAAATATAATATATTTAAATACTTCTTATATGTTTATTTCAATTTTTTGCTGATTCAATATATTTAAATATTACATTGGCAATCGTCAGCAGGTTAGTTTTTTTTTAAATTCATTTATAAAAAAATTAAAAAAAACAAATTCGCATTTTAAAATATCAACTTTTTTTTAAAACTACTTTTTTTCTACTGATCGTTACTTTTTAAATCATAATGACTCACCTATGTAATCGTATCCAAATATCTTTTTTCTCCGTAATTGTCTCCAGATTTCTATCAGTATCAATTGCTATCTATAAAATTCAAATTATTTTAAACGGAATTTTAAACATATTCATCTAAATACATATTGTTGATAAGAGCTTAAAACTAGTAATAATTTCAAATAACAAATAACAAAGCTAATCAATATTTAGGCAAAAATATTTAAATTTTAGAAAATGAGATTTTGAGGTTCGGTTTTTCTTTTGTACAACTTCTTTTTAACTTTCAATCATTTACTAATTGTTTTTTTAAAATTATTCTTACTTTTCTTCGGAACCATCTTGGCATTCTTCCAACAATACTTGCGTATTCTGGTCTCATTACTTCATCTTCTCCATGCTTCTCGCCTAACCCTATTTCCTTTTCATATGTCTTTGTTGCAAATTCCTAAGAAGCAAAAATTAAACCTTCCATAGATAAAAGTGCATTTTATATACATATATATGTATAAATAGAATACAGCTCTAACTAACCTGCAATTCTGCTGATATCGCCATTGTTGCGCATTTAAACAGAGGATAATTGTTGGTTAGAAGTGTTAGATCATTGCTTACGATGATGATTGAAAATAATCTTAAAAACCCTCTGGCTTTTGCATCATGTAACCTATAAAATACTTTTTTGCACTTTTAGATAATTTATGTTTGATGCTTATAAAAGTGCATGTCTTGAAACATTTTTTGCTCGAATACATACATTTTTTAAATTTGTTTAAAAAAAGGGACTTCCCTTTTATTAGTTTAAAAAAAATAGTATTCTTTTAAGTGTGTATGTGTGTGTATCTTTTATTAATCTGGGTTCTTCCCATTTACAAATCTTACCGAAATGTCATAGAAAAAACGAAACCAGTATCTGAGTCTCCAAATATGAGACATCCATCAACTTCGTCTCTGAATATTATACTGAAAAAGCACTTTTGTTTGAAATTTCAAAATCAATAATTAACTTGTCAATTTCTTTTGTTTCATATTCGCCTTTATTCACAACTATTTTTGGTGAATTGTTCTTATTGGAAATATTGATAGCCGAAGATTTTGGCGGCATAAATCGGAGTGCTAAAAATTTGTTTGTTTTGAGAAATTCATGACTTTAGAATTTTTTTTAAATAACGTTTTTTCGTTTTTTTTTCAAAAACTAAACTTTAAGAATTGATTTTGTTACCTGACATATTTGATCCCGTTTCACTTATTGAATTTGAGTTTTCCCGCCGTCGGCGAGTTAATGATCTTGTCGATGCTGATGGCGGGGAGCCAGGAGCAACATGACGCCTGGAACTGGATGTTACTTCACAGCTCAATGAACGAACGCATGCGCTTCGAACTCTATCGTATACTCTATCTTGAAGCGCAACCTAAAACTTTTTTAAATTAATGCATGCAAACATTGATCAAATTATAAATTGTTTAAAAAACCTCTGATGAAATATAACTAGTTTTTGTAGGATGATCATTTGATAAAAGACATGGTCCTCCACCAAATGAAGAACATGCTTTACATCTGAAAATTATTTTTGAAAATTGTAACAAAAGAAAACTGACCTATCTTCACTGTCTAATGTCGCTTTGGAACAATTTCCGTAATGGAAAGGAATTGACCCCGAAGAACATGACCGATTTGAATTAAATAGTTCAAAGTTATCTTCTATCTGTAAGTTAAAAATTAGTTGTTTATTTTATTTAAATCCGTTATCTACATGTACAACTGGAATAATTGGTCCTCCATGTGATGCGCTTGTAGATGCTAACAGTGAGCTCGACGGAAAATGTGAACTCTCTAAAATTAAAAAAAATTTAAGTGTGTTTAAAGATAATTTTTAAAATTAAAACCAATTTATTTGGGCTCAAAATTATTTTAA
This sequence comes from Caenorhabditis drosophilae, assembly GCA_963572285.1. NCBI lineage: Eukaryota > Metazoa > Nematoda > Chromadorea > Rhabditida > Rhabditidae > Caenorhabditis > Caenorhabditis drosophilae. The sequence continues at coordinate 4,154,186 of OY751561.1, read as the reverse complement.
ACATCATTTATTTTTTCATTAAAAACAACTGTTTACCACTATATTCGAAATCACGCATTGGCTGACATGTCATAACAACTCTTGGACCATGATTTTCACAAAAATGGCACAACGCAATTACAGCTTGCATTTTAAATTTTTCTGAAAAAACAAGAAAATAATTTTTTAAATTAAAACTTTTTGTAACTCACGTCTAAATAATTTCAATTTTTTACAATTAACTTTTAATTTAATTTTTATTAACAGGATCAAAATTCCTAAACGAATTTGACTCAATTGGCGAGCTGCAAAAAAAAAACGTTGGACACGTGCCAATAAAACTTTGAGTTGGAACTAAGAGAGAGAGAGAGAGAGAGAGAGAGAGAGAAAATGGAAAAGATGAAGCGAAAAGAATGAAAATCATTTCCGAGATGGGATACGAAAAAAAAATCATAAAAATAGTATACAAATTGTTGAGAATGAACATGAGGAGTCTTCAGTTGTCACATGAGATGATACATAACAAAAATTACTAACAGGTGCTTTAATATATCGCGTTAAATATAAAAAATTCAAATTGGAATTTATTCCCGGAAACAAAACAAAAGTTTTTTTCAAAAAGTAAGCAATAAAATTTTTTTTTGCAAATGCAGCTGTTTAAAGTTTATAAATATAAAATTGATTTAGTATTAATTTAAGGTAAGACGCGATTAAATAAAGTTTCACATAAACTTTCGGAAAAACTTTATATTTTTGGTATTTGAATAAATGTCAAAAATAAAAAAAATGTTTGAAAAAAAATTTTTTAACGTTTTTATACACATACATAAATCGGAAGGCATACACATACATAAATCGGAATCAATGATAATTTTTAAACGAAAAACGTTTTTTGAACCATCAAATTGAAATAAGAAAATAATAGATAACTCGAATTAAATATTAATAAAGATTATTTTCAAAAAACAATTTTTTTATGAAAAAACAACATATTTGTTCGAGCATATGAACAAAAATGTTTAATATTAATTTAAACATGTGATGAAAAAAACTAGTTAAATGTTTGGCTGATATGTGTCTAGGCAAAATTCGTCATATTTAAATAAACATAAAATATAATACAAAAAACCACCACCCAAGAATTTTAAAAAACGGTCGGCAGCATTAAATTTGTATTCAATGTTCAACTTTCTTTTATTTTTACCTATTTCTCTCAAAATATTCTATGGTAGAACATTTTTTAAACAAATTTTGTAACAAATTCATATTTAAAAATTCGAACAGTTATTCATAAAAGCTTTTCGATTTAAAACAATAACAGCAACAAAAAAAAAACAAAATTGATTTTAAAAAATAATACAGACAACTCAATATTTTATGAAAATGATTTCACGATATAATAATTTTAATAATCACGTTTATAAGTTTTTAACAGGAAACTTTGATTTTTTTTGAAGTTTCTCAAAAATTGAGTGCAAGTATTTCATTGACATCGAACAATTTTTTTTTAATTGTTTGACATCGGTCAGCGAAAAAAAAAGTAATTAAAATTATTATCTTTAGTTTATCAATAAAACAAAAATACCATCATGGCGTCTGTGATATAAAATGAAGACAATTAAAGTCAAAAATGTATTCGATCAGCTGATTTTTCAAGAATAATTTTAAAAATTGAAGGAAACTAAATGAGCGAAAAAAGAGTAGAATGAATTGGAAACAAAAAAAAGCGATTCATTGTTGAATAACTTTGGCGCAAAGCCAATACAAAACAGTTTGTACTATTAGTGCTATTTTGTACTTCGAGGCGGCGGCGGACACAAGAAAAAATGACGAGGTGAAGGGACACGGAAACAAAAAGAAATTGCGTCTACGAAGAGATACATACAAAAAATGCTGGCGGCGAGTTTGCAAAAACACCGATGAACCAAAGTAATAGTAAAAGAAAAAGAAAAAGAAGAAGAAAAAAAAGAAGATGAAGAAAAAAGAGGAGGTGGTGCCAGGCGTCGGTTTTTTTGTGCTTGAGTATCTGTTTGTGTGTATTTGTGTATTTTTTTAAATTTAAAACTTTTAGATTTGAAAATCATTATTTCAAACGAGTATAAACGAATAAAAAATTCAAATGAAAAAAAAAGAGAAAAGAAAACGCAACATTCCAGAGGACACAAAAAACGGCGCAGAAAAATTTGAAAGAGAAGAAAAGAGTGGAGAGAATAGAGGAGCGTTATTTATTTCTCTCCGACTCCAATCAATCAATAATATTTCGGAAAACGCAGTATACGCTGTTGTCGTTGTCGTCGTTGTCGTCGTCGTCGTCGTTGTTATCGGTACGTATACATAGAGAAAAAAGAAGAGACAGAAACCGACTTTAGGTGGTGGTATGTACTGCTATTTCTATCGTTTCTCTTTTTCTCTCATCATCATATACTATATTTGTGCTTTCTATGATGTCTCTTCGTTCACTTTTTCGTTGTCGCTACTATTCTTCATTCGCTTTATGTCATTCGCTCACGTGCTTCTATTGCTTTCACTGTCTTGCGACTACTGCTGCTACTGCAGCTTTTTCTTCTGGTCACACGATTTTTTGCACACACAAACCAACGAGCGTTAGAGAAGCAGACAGATTTAAAGGATAGAAATTGAAAATGGAATTTGGAATGGTATATTAAGAGATGATTAGAAACTGGGAATTTTGATAAATTGTTTGCTTTTTTTTTGAAAAATGTATAAGCTTTATAATTAAACTTGATAATTAAGAAAAACAACAAATATAAAAAAACAACGTTGTAAAAAAGAAATAAATTTTGAAAAACAATATAAGAAGTGATTAAATTGAAAAGAATTTTGGAAGGTATTTAATAAATTAAAACAATTACAGGTTATATTCTATTTTATTCTATCAAAAAAATGAACATTTGTGAAGTAATAGAAACATTTTTAAAAATCAAACCAAATTTATAAAAAATAGTTTAAATAAAAAAGATCGCAAATACAAAATAAACTAAATAAAAAAAGGAGGAGAAGAAAGTTTGAAAATTGCCAAAAAAGGTGAAATAAAGTAATTTGCTCTACTGTGTGTTACACTCTACGCAAAATTGCAGACAACATTTTTTGTTTTTCAAATAATTAATTAATAACCTCTAAAAATGTGAGTTGAAATATTATTTAAATCATTTAAAAGGCAAAATAATAAATAAAATATTCAGCAGACAGTCTTTAAATAAATTTGTTTTATTTTTATGTACGTAGTAATAACAATACAAATTTTCTATTCATTATTCTTTTGTTTCTAAATCTCAAGATCCTTTTCTTTCTTTTTTAACTTTCTTTACTAAATAAGTTTTAAGTTTCAAACATTAAATTCATATAAATTTTCAAATATTTTTTAAAACTTGATATATAATTCTAGAAATTATTCATGTAAAATAAAACATTAAATTAGTTCAAATGAACGTTTTCTAACTTTATTATTTTTAATTTTTAAACGTCAAAATAATATTGAAATAATTCATCATTTAAAAAATGTATATTAAAAATATTTTCTTTTTTACTTTAAAATATTTATTCATTAACCAAATAAAATGCGAAAATTCCTCTGTTCTTTTTGCATCAGGAAGTTTTAGGTATTAAAAAAATCAGAAAAAAATAGAAAAATGAAGTTTTTCGCCCATCCGAAACATCATTTATCTCCTCAATTCTTCCACCACCAAATCAATGGGCAAAATCAAATGTTTTGATAAAGAAAAAACTGCTAAAAGAACTTGAAGCTTCAAAATCTTATTTTGATCCGGGCTGTCAATTTGATACAAAAATTGTTCCCATTTATTATTATCAAGGAAGTGACGTAAATATTGAATGTAAAATGTGTCATGTTGCACTTGTAATTAATGGGTTTTTTTTAAATTTTAATTTAATCACAAAAAATTAATAATTAAATAAATAAAAATTAAGATTACCAAAAAGATGGGCTCGAGTTAGAAATATCGACGAATTTTTTGAAAAATCGAAAAGTTTAGGGACACCAAAAGGCCCAAAAATTGAATATTTGCAAAATCATGAATTTCAAATGGACGAAAAGTTCTAAAATCAAACAAATATTGATTGATTTTTTGATTTTTGGCTTCTTTCAGATATTTAGATCAATCGAAAGTTCCACAATTTTTTTCACCAAATGGCGAAAAATTATCCCCAGCATTTTTTATTCAAAAAAATGGAAGTTTGATCATAAAAAATGTTTGAAAATATAAAAAAAATTGATTTTTTTTTTAATTTTTAAAAATAAAACAAAAATTTTAGATTCACCCAACAACTTCTGGAGTATTTTTTTGTTTTGACCAATATTCCATTGCAAATCTTAATTATTTTTATATTCTTATTCCAATATTTCCATTGGTTTATCTTTCACCTTTAATTGAACCAATTAATATTGTTAACGCAAGTAAAAAAAATTAATTTTTATTTAATTTTTAATTAAATTTGTTTTAGCTGGCGGTTGCTCATCAATTTCTCGCCTTTATCCGGCATATTTTATTAATGAAAATGATGGTTTTATTGATTTTTCAGATCGGGCAACATGTTTTCAAAGATATGGAACAAATAATCCAGAATGTTATAATGTTTGATAAAATTTCAATTTTAAAATAATTTTTTTTAATTTTCAAAAAAAAAGAAAAATTTGACGACATCAATAAATGGATGTGATTCACCATCAACTTCTTGCCGTTTACCATTAAAATTTCCAAATATGCCGTCATTCATTTCAATTTCTGTTTATTTGAAATGGTCAGATTGGAATAATTGTGAAAATAAAAAACAAAATCGAATTGGAATGTGCTTTATTCAATTGGATAAACCACTTTCATCAAGCATTTTACTTCCAAAACAGTGGGAATGGGTTGAAAATCTGAATCGATTATCAAAAAATATTGAATTTCGAGATGGAATTCCGTTGTATAGTTCAATTTTAGCCAATTGGTTGTATTCGGTGAATTCGATTGATTCATGTTTTGATCAATCAATAAATGGAAATATTGAAGGAGTATTTGAAGGGAAAACAATTTAAAAAAATAATAAAACAGCTTTCAGTATGATACATTTTTTAAAAATCTTTTAAAATCTGTTTGGAATATGACAACTTATGAGCCAATAAATCATGGTTTCAAATTTTGTTTTCAGTTAATTTTCAATATTTTTGTTTTTTAAATTCAATTTTCTCTTCGTTTTATTTTCAGAGAAACTAAAATTTCAAATTTTGAAGCAATGCGAGGATTTTCAGTTAAAGATACAAGAGAATGCTAATTTTTTTTTAAATTTCTTTTTATTTATTAATAAAATTTATAAAAGTTGTTTTTTTTTTTTGAAATCAAGCTAAATTAAACATCTGTCATTTATCGATTGTTTGGCGTTTCCATGGAAACCATTGATTCTTAAAATTTACATCCTCAATTTTCAATTAAAATAATGCGACCAGTTGGTATTTCAAGTAATAAAGAATTTCGAAAAGTTTTTAGAAAAATATGCGGAAATACAAAAGAAAGAGTTGATCAAAAAACTGCTTATCAGGTAATTGATTTTTTCCAGTTTTTCGTCTTTTAAAAATTAAATTTTTAGATTTTATCATGTTGCGGAAAAACAATTGTTCAATCACATTTAATAGCCGAATGGCCACTTCATACAAGTTTTATTTTTATTTTTTATTTAAATTTATTTTTTTTTTTAGAAAAAATATCAGTCGATCGATTATTTGAAATTTTTGTTCGATTAGGTGATTTATGCATTGAAGATTATGAATTAGAAATAATGAAAAAACGGAAAATCAAAGTGGATGAAGTTCTTGATGTTATTGTAATTTTTAAATTTTTTTTGTAAAATTTTTTCTTTTTCTTTTTTTTAATTAATTATTTTAAGGGAGAAAATTCATTAATTAATTCAATAGCTGTTGAAGATACTCTTCGAGATTTTCTTGATTCTGATGGTTTCATTAATATTCAAAAACTAATCAATACAACTCAAACAACACGTGATGATTTACTTGATAAACTTCTTTTAAATCAAAGTAAATTTTTATACTTTTTTTGGGTTTTTTTTTTTTGAAAAAATTTCAAATTGAAGCTTCTTCAAATAAAAATCAAGAAAATGAAAATAAAGAACAAAAAGAAGAATCGGAATCTGAACCAGAATCAGAAAAAGAAAGCGAAACAAAATCGGAGCGACAATTTAAAATTATTGAACAAATTGAGAAAGCCGATGAAATTTATGGAGATTTTCGACCATTATCATTACAAGTTCGAGGATCGTTAGCAATTTCCCCAAAACTACAATCAATTTCATTTAATGCTGTTGTTGATGAACCAATTGATTGTGAAGTTATTTTGTCATTAACTCCAAATTGTACATTTTTCCAGCAATTATTTCAGCAATTCTCTCTCTCTCTCTCTCTCTCTTTAATTATTCTTATTTTCAGCTGATGTACCGCCTGGTCATTTTGATAATGATTTATTTCTTTTGATTTATGATCAAAATGAACAAATTCTTGGAATTTCAAAATTTTGGCTTAATGAAGGCCGATACAGTACAGGAAATATGATAATAACAAATAATTCCGAATTTATGGTGATTGGAATGGGAACAACTTTTATTAAAAGAAAATCAACTAGAGAACGATTGACATTAATTGAAAAAGATGGAAAATTGAGTAAAAGATTCAGGTATTCAAATTTCAGAATAAAAAAAAATTGTTTTTTTTCTTTGTTTCAGAATGACGTTAATGAATATTTTTGAATCATTTGATGTTAATCAAGATGGAGTTTTAAGCAAAGAAGAATTAAATTTTTATACTCAAGCAAGTGGTGATGATCCATTAACAGATGAAGAATGGAATTTATATTATGAAAATTTTGATAATCGAGATAATGGAATAACAATGGAAGGATTTTTGAAAATGCATCAAGTCGAAGCATCAGATCAAAGTGATCATGTTGTATCAGATCTTTGGCATTCATTAAATTGTTTAGGTTATGATTCGGAACTTCAATCAATTTATGTAAATTTTTTTTCAATTTTTAAAAATAATTTGAAAGAATATTTAAACATTTCAGGGTTGCTCTTATAATATAAGCATTTATTCTGAAAAATCGATTGAATTAAAACCAAAATTACATTTTGTTTCAAGAGAAGATCGAAATTTGTAAGTTTTTTAATGGTTTTCTCCTGCAAAATTTGAATTTTTTTTAAAATGTGAAGTATTCTTGAAAAATTATTCAATATTGGAGTTGAACAATCGGATTGTGTTTTAAAACCTCGATTATTTCAAGCTGATTATTTTGGTTTAATGATTGTCCGAAAACAGGAAGAATTTTTTAAGAAAAGATTTAAACTTGAAACTGATAAAACCAAAAATGTTCGTTGGAATTTCCCCCATAGTCAAAATGAGGAAATCAATTTTCAAGATTCAGATAGTGAATGGGTAAAAATGAAAAAAAATCAATAAAATTTGTTAACTTTTGATCATTTTAGGTTCTCATTGCTTCATACACAACAATCAATAAAGTTTATGATTTGAATATTCGATTAATTGAAATTGAAAAAGAAAATCAATAAAATTAAAGTTCATCTGGTTCAAATGCTGGATTATGATAATGATTTGTCGATTCATAATGAAATACATTTTTAAGTTGACTGAAAGTTGGTCTTTTTGATTGAAACATTTGAAAACAACTTTGCATTATTTTATAACTGAAAATGTTTTAAATTATTCTTAAAATTATAAAAATTAATTTAAAAAAAAACGTTTGTTTTGATGCATATTTTGGATGAGCTGGAATCCGAGATTTTCGAACACTTTCAATAATTTCTTCTGGCTTCAATAAGTCTTCGTATGGTTGATTACCCAACGTGAAAATTTCGAAAAGCATTACACCAAACGCCCAACTATCACTTTTCTCACTGAATCTTCCATTAAAACATTCAGGAGCTAACCATCGAACCGGTAAATATCTCAATGATAATGAATTTGCAGCAAATTTTATATCTTCCGATGAACTACAAAAACCGAAACCAGAAATCTTAAAAATGTTGGTTTTTTGTTTAAAATTAAAATTAAAAAACTTTTGCTCTTAAACCAGTTGTTAATAAAATATTTCGAGCTGTTAAATCTCGATGAATCAAATTCCTTGAGTGAATATATTCAATTCCATCACAAACTTCATAAATAATTTTATAAAAAGTTTGAAATGGAATTTTATTTAAAACAGAAAATTCATTTATTATGTTTTGGGTACTGTAAAAAATCGATAATTAAATAAAAACCTTTTTGATTTGTTTACTTTTCCCGTATTTGAGATAAATATTTTATAAGATTCATATGTGTTAATTCTAATAAACTACAAATTAAATCATTTTTATTTGTCCAACCTGAATTTATTGATTTTGTTTTTCCAATGTCAAAAAAAAAATGAATGGAAAAAAACCTAATAATAATGCAATATGATCATGATGTCTTAATTGTCGCATTGATTCAATTTCTCGATGAAGCTGATCTTCTTCTGGCTCATCGAAATGACGTGGAACTCTGACAGCTACAGCACAATCTTGATATTGTCTTAATTCAACACGATCAATCCATTGCATTATTGGAGCTTTTCCTCGTAATTTTCCAAGATAAACATTTGAAATTGTTCCTTCTCCTAATAGAAAATCGGTATCGATATGAACATCCTCCGATTGTATTTCCCATGGTAAACGAGCAACTTTTGCACAAACTTTTGGTGCTCTAAAAATATTTCAAATTTCAACAAAAAAAAAGAAAAAAAAAATGAAAAACTTGAATATTTTCGGAATCAACATAATTTCATTTAATAATTCAACTCTTTGTTGATGTTTTCGAACAACATGACGATAAATTAAAATTCCAAATGTTGTTACTGAAATTGTTGCACAAATACAAATTGTTATCATATCATCTAAAGCAATCGATAAATATTTTGGCCGATGCCATGGTTTTGATGAAATTAATGGAACCATTGGAATTTCATCACTACACGATGTTGAATAATTCAATAAATAAAAATTGTTATCATTGATTATTTGATTATCAATAAATGAATTTAAAAATCCATTTTTTATCAAAGGCAAAGTAAAATCTTCATAAATATAATTGAGATTTTGAGATGATATTAATCGAATATGAGTCTAAAATATTCTAAAAAACATTTGAAAAATTTAAAAATATTTTCTTTTTGATTACTGTATTTAATGCAGTTTTTGTTATTTTTTTAATTGGTGAACATGAAATATCTTCAATAAAAAAATAAACAAAAGTTGTATTTTTTTGATTCTCAATTAAATTCAAAAAATTTAAAATCAATTGTTGTTTTATTGTTGTACAATTTGATGAAAATTCTAAAAATTCTTTAATTAAAAATACAATAAAAAAAATAATTTTTAAAAATAAATTCAAACCTTTTCCAGAAATTATTTTTAAGCAATTATCGGTAAATGGAATTGTTTTTGAGCCAATCCATGGTAATTTCATTTCCCAAATTGTTTCATTTTTAATTAATTGAAGATGAATAAATTGAGAATTCATCCTTGTTTTTGATAATTCACATGTCGGACCATTTACAGCATTTTCAACAATATTTTGAATTAATGAAATATTTGAAAAAGGCAAAAAAATAAAAATATTTGATTTTTGTGCTTCTTCATGAATTATACTTGGAAATTCTGAAAATCGAATAAAATTTTCACTTTTTTTTTCTTTTTTAGAAATTTTTTCATACCAAACTTAACAGATTCTTGAAATATTGATCGAATAAATGAAATATTTAAATCCTCCATGGAAAAAAATGGGAAATTGGCAAATTTTTGAATATTGCTTGTATCGATTTCATGATAAATTCCTAATATTTGTGTATTTTCCTAAGCAAAAAAAAAAGAGAAAGAATTATTATATTATTCATGAATAATTTTTAAAACATTTTTTTGTTCATTTAATATATTTGTGATATTAATTGGAATATAATTTGTAATTAAAACAATTTGTTTTTTATTTGTAATTGTTGAATCAATCTGATTGGCTTTTTTTACCTGAATTCAATATTTAAAAAAGAAAATGAGAAAAAAAATTGAAAAGAAACCAACCAAATCTGTGATACTTTTTATAATTATTGTTAAATCTTTATTTTGATATTGATTTTGTTGTGTTGAATTAACTAAACTACTTGAATATAATAATTGAATATAATTCTGATCATGAATCCAATCATTTATATCATTTTGAATTGAATTTGATTTAACAACTTGTGAATAATTACTTCCAAAATAAAAATCATAATTTATTTGTTGAGTTGAATTATAAGGCATCAACTGAAATCATTTTTTAATTAATTAAAATAATTTTAATGAATTTTGACTTTTCCATAAAATTCTAATGATGAAGCAAAAGAAGTAATATCAACTTCTGATGTAATTGTTATAAAAATATAAGCTGATGTTCCATGAGTTGGACAAAATAATTGGGTTGGTGATCCTTTTTGTTGGTGACAATTTGAAAAAATGAATAAAATATTTAAGAAAAAGAAAAAAATGGAAAAGCACATTTTGAATCAGACAACATTTGTGATTGACTTTTTTGTTTTATTTTATGATAACGTTTAATCGAATTAACAAATAATTAATTCATTGATAATTTATGAATTTTTCCATTTCTCTTTTTTTTTTTTGAAATAAAATAGTGTATAAAAAGAGAATTAAAATATTTTGTCCAAGACATTTTGAACTCATTTTATGTGTTTTTTGTATTTGCTTTATGACGTATTTTAACTTCAATTTTTTATTATTTTTTTTCTCTTTTTTTTTTCTATTTTTTAAGTTTTATTTTTATTAATGAATAACATTTTAATAATTTATTAGGCTTTGAGTTAACATAAAAACCAATTTTTTTTTTTATATTTTTTAAATTAACTTATAAAATAATAAAACTCGATTATTGAGTATTTTTTTGTCGATAAGCCATTGGGTGAAATGGACGACGAACTGCCCGAGAAAACTGAAAAAAAAAATAAATTTTTAAAAATAATTTTGAAAAATTGACTGAAAACCTCATAATCGTCATAAAAATCATGAGTGGGATCCCATCGTCGATAACGGAAATATCTTGGACGACCATAATGTAATTCTGTCGATCGAACGACTGACAGAGATGTCATAATTGTTAGAATAAACATCAAAAATCCCAAAATCCAACGCATTTTCTTTTTCTTCTTTAAATAAAAATAATTTTCAGCTTTTGCTATGAATTCATTTCAAAATTTCAAAAGAAACAGAAACGACCATCATTTTTGGCAAAGATTTAAAAAAAAAAAAAAAAGAACCAAAACTAAAAGTTAAATAGCAGAAAAACTATTGAACACAAGGAAAAACCAACGATGAGAAAAAGAAGAACAAAAAAAGAAAAGAAATTTATGAAAAATTTCGATTTTCGGTTCAAAACTTATTTCCCACGCTGCCAAATTTTATTGTTTTGTTTTTGTTTTTTGATGAAGCGAATTTGGAATGAAAAGCTTCTTTTATAATAAAGAAATAGTTTTAAAAAAATCAAAAAAAAAATAAATAAATAAGAGAGAGAGAGAAAGACAGAGAAACAGAGAGACAGAGAGAAAAATAGAGTTTTTAAAAATTCTCGTGAAATGTTTAAAAATAAAAAACGTCAAAATGCGAGACAAAAGTGAGAAATCCAAAGGTTAAAAGAAAAAGCTGATTGGGCATATACAAAAGAAATGTGTTAAAATTAAATTGGGATGACATTCTATTGAAAATTTCGTGTTCAACTCTAATTTTTATGTTCTTTTTCTATTTTTTTTTTGTTCTTTTTTCTTTTTTTTTTGCTCGAAAAATCTGAATAGAAAGATTTTTTCTATGAATAAATAAAAATAACCTCACCTACAGAAGGAAATGAGAAAAAAAAAGAAAAAGAAAAAAATAAATGAAAAATGTCGTGTTCATAACAATATTCCATTTTTTTTTTGGGAAGACCAAGTACTTGGAATGAATTTTTCTTCCGGTGATTAATGAGAAAAAATTCCAATCAATTTTGTCCATTTTTCTTTTTCTTTTTTTCCGTTTTCCGGAAAAATGAAATATTAAAAATAAAAATGAGGACTTAAGAAAAAATATTCTCGAATGGTTTTTTCCTTGTTCATCCTCCAAATGATTGATAACTTTTCTTTTGGGTTTAAGATTTTCATGTTTTTAGTGAACTAAAAATACTTTTTTTTAATGCGCACACAATTTTTCATTGACGCGGGAAAAGTTTCTTGAAATTTGATTTGAAAATAATCTCAAAATGTTCAAGTATTTTCTGGTGGAGCAACGTTTGATACTTGCTCGGATAAAATTACTTCACATATTTTAGGCTCAAGTAAAGAGTTTTGAAATAATTGACAGAAAAACAAGAATTTTAAAGAAAAGAAAATTCCAAAAGGGGTTTTATACATAAAATTTCGGTAGAAAAAAATCTAAAAATTCAATTTATCAATCAATTGTCGTCGACTTTAATGTTTTAGGTAGAATTCATTTTGAAAATCCGCAAGAACTTGTAATAAAACTAATAAGAAAAATATCAGAAATTAGGGTGATATGATTAATATCGATTAGATTTTAGTTTTTTTTTGGATTTTAAAAAATTAATCAAAAATTGAACGTTTAAAGTTTTAAAATATTTCAGTGTTTGGTTTTTTTTTTTTTGATAAACTTAAAATTCGCCTACAAAAAAAGTTTCAAATTTTGTGAGAAAAAAGAACATTTCGCAAGTAAAAAACTGCTAATTGGAAAAAAACCATTTAAAAATAAATTGTTTAATTTTCGCCATTTTCAAAAGTTCGCTTAAAACTTTTTTTTTTATTTCAAGTCAAGTTGGAAACTTACAGAAATTCATTTTTTTTTTGCATCGAACTTTAAACCGACTTTAAAAGGGTTTTTACCTAAATGTTCAATTATTAAATTAAAAAAAAATAATAATAAACTGAATTATTTTTGTCATCAGAAGCTGAAACTGAGATTAAATAAATATTCAATTTCATATATTTTTTACGCTCCAACAAATAATCAAACAACGGTTGATTGGTGGCTGGTGAATTCAATGCGACCAAGAATGAGCAAGGCGTCATATTGTTTTGTTGTTTCGTCTTTTCAATCCCAATCACTTCCTCCGGCAAATTCAGTAAAGTTTAGTAACAACATAATTTTTTTTGTCAACACTACGGATTATATTATCCTGGTAATCTGAGAAATTTTCCATAAACGGTTTTAAACTTTGTTTGCTGCTTTTTTTTCCATTTTCAATATTCAATTTTGCCACAGCGAAAATTTGAAAAAAAAATTTAATTGAATTCTTTTTGAGATTTCAGATCATTTTTATCAAAAGTTATTTCAGTCGATTTGAATTGCCGAACACTGACTAAAACTAAAATTTTTAAATAAAATCATTTTTTTCATGTTTTCAAAAGAAAAATTTTGATTTAATTCGTAAATTTGTCTTTAAATATATTTTACTAGGAAAATGTAAAAAACTAACAAAAATTGCAAGCGACGCATAGTAAACATTGCAAGTGATGCAAAGTAATATAGCTTTTGGGTTTCTAGGCCATTTGTACAAAACTTAGGCAATTAATATTTAAAAATAGTTAATTTAAATTTTATTTTTATTTTTATTTTTAAACAAATTTGAAATTCTGAAAATGTCTGTAACATTACACACAACTTCTGGGGACATCAAAATAGAATTATTCATTGAAGACGCTCCAAAAGCTTGTGAAGTAAGTATGCAAAAATGTATATTTATCAAATAAAAATTAATTTCAGAATTTTTTAGCCTTGTGTGCCAGTGACTATTATAATGGTTGTTTGTTTCATAGAAATATTAAAGTAATATTGTTATTTTTGAAAATGTTAAATAAAATATATCTTTAGGATTTTATGGTGCAAACCGGAGATCCAACACACACTGGGAAAGGTGGACAAAGTATTTGGGGAGGTCCATTTGAAGACGAATTCGTTTCAACCTTAAAAGTAAATTTTCAAAATTTAAAAGATTCGTCTTTAAATTTTTTTTCAATTCATTCTAGCATGATTCTCGGGGATGTGTTTCAATGGCTAATAATGGTCCTAACACTAATCAATCGCAATTTTTTATAACTTATGATAAACAACCACATCTCGATATGAAATATACATTATTTGGAAAGTAAGTTTTTGGCTTATGTTATTCATTGTTTATTACCAGTTTTTAAGAGTTATTGATGGATACGAAACATTGGAAGAAATTGAAACTATTAAAGTTGATGCGAAATATCGACCTTTAGTTGCACAAAAGTAATTATTTTCAAATATTTTTTTATTTAATTTTTTAATTTTTAGAATTCAAAATGTTACAATTCATGCTAATCCTTTGGCTGTTGAATAGTTAAAGCTAATGATCTCAAACAAATTTTTATTTTCAAAACATTGTTTTAAATTATTCAAAGTAAAACTTTTGGGCAATAAAGAGAAGAATTATGATGACCCATTCGTAAATTACAAAGAAGTTGAAATTGGCATTTTTCATCACATTTTGGATTCTCAGTTCGGTGCGCATATCTGAATTACTTGAGTTTATAAATTTTTTTCTAAGAGTTTGATCACTTGAAAAATTGTTTTCTTTTTTTTTCACTTCTAAATATTTGTTGAGCAACCTTATTCCAGGATATCGGAGATAAATCTTCCATTTTATAATCAGCTTTTGTTGAATATAATTTTTTCCAAATAGGGGGTTGTTTTTCTGTTGCCTTTTCCAAATCTGTTGTGTATGTAGTAAAATCCACAACTCTCTAAATAAAAATCAGAATAAGTAAATAAATAACTAATTGATGCCAAACAAATTTGTCTAATGGATTTATTTGATAAATTCGATATGCCGGATTCAAGTATTCAAACGTTGTCACACTTGGTGCTGCAAAACCAACATTTATTGGTTTTGATGTTGTGTCATCCATATTTTCATAAAAAATAGTAAAATAATCAGAATGATCATGTCCAAAAAATTGAGCACTGATCGTCGAAGAAAATCTTGAATATTTTTGCTAAATTAATTAAAATTCATATAAAGTCACCTTTGAATCACTCGATAATAATTTCGAGCCCATCCTTCAAGACATTCTGAGTTTCCTGGTGGAATATGAGCCAAAATATGAACGTTTTCGTTGATTTTTTCTGATTTATACAATTCTTGAACTAACCAAGACATTGTTGAATCTGGATCACTTTGATTCAAATAAAGAAAACTGAAAAAATCGTTTTGTTAAATTTATTCAAATCATTTTTTTCTTACAAATTTGTAACTTCACAAAATCCAGTATTTAATGAAATTAATTTTAATCCATTCATTAATTTTGTTGAATACGATCCTCGCCTAATAAATTTGAAATAATCAAATAAATTATTTTTTAAAAAAGAAATAAAATTACTTTGAAATATCATCATATTCTCCAATATTCAACCATGGTGAACTCATAGTTTTCAGTTGTTTATAAAGCCAAGTTGGCCAAAATTTTCGATCAACTGAATGCGGCGCAAAACTATTGACTGGAACACCTTCATGATTGCCTAACGACCAATAAATTGGTGTTGCTGGAAACGAATCTTGTATGAGCTGATGCATTTTTCGAAGAACTGAAAGATGCTCTTCAATTGTATACGACCAATCAATATGATTTATATAATCCCCAGTCATTATGATGTAATCAATCTGAAAATTATTTTTGCAAAAAAAAAGAGAAAAAAATAAATTTTGTAATTTTTTGTTACAGTTTGAGTTGAATTAATATTTGCCAGCATATTTTCAACGGTTTTATAAGGAATATCACATTTACCGACAGTACCCCAATATCCTGCTGGTTTTTTGGGAGCAACTGAATAATTATTATTAGAAAAGGAAAGGAAAAGATTCTAAAAATTCACCGGTTAATTTTCGACAACAAACTGGATCTTCACATTCAGCTTCTGATAAATATTTATAATCAAAATCAATATGAAGATCTGTTAATTGGAGAACATTCAAATGTTGTTTTTCATCAATTTCTGCAATTTTTTTTTGTTTTCAATAATTTTTGTTTTAAATTTGAATAAAAACTTGCTTTTTTTTTGTTTTTTTTCTTTATTTTTCTGGATTTTTTCTGGTAATGAAATTACCCAACCAGATTGTGATGGATCTGATTTATCAGCACAATCGGATAAAACAATTCCACAAATTTGTGATGGATTGTTACGTGCAAGTTCTCGAAAGACAAAAAAAAATTCATCCTAGAAAAATTTGTTTCTAAAATGAATTTATTGATTTTTTTAAAAACCTTGAATTGAGACGTAATTCCAGCACAAATTGCCCAAGGTTGTTTAGCGAACAATTTACAAATCAAGTCTGCAAATGTTAAAATAATCGGTTCGGAGAGATCATATTTGAGTATTGGACTGAAAATTATAATCAAAGTTAAAAAAAAAAAAAGAAAGAAAAGAAGATTTTTTAACCTAAAAACTGAAACTAATGCGGTACACGTTAAACAGGTTGGCTGAAATCTTCCATATTTTTCAATTAATTTTTCTGCAAAGAAAAAAAATGGAAAAATTAGGTTGGGGTTTTAATATTTAAATGAACCTTTTTTTATTTGATTTTCATTTATTAAACAATTTGAATCGAAAATAATTAAAAAAAGGAGAAAAATTAAGAATTTCATACGATCGAACGTATAGAAAATGGAAAATTATTGAAAAAGAAAAATTCCAATTGGAAAAGAAAAAAATAAAAACAACTGTTTTTTCATCAACGAGATATCAAATCAGACAATTTTGAAATGTGACCAGATGTCTCCTTTCCCTTTTTTTCTTCATCTTTTCCTCTTCCTCCTTTTCCTTTTTCTTTCCCTAATCTCCGAGTTTTTAATGAATTATTTTCTTTGATTGTCTGTCACCTGACGATATCCAGCAGATTTTTTATTGAAAAAGAATATTTTTCAGAACTTCAAATCGTTTATAAATGTTTTGAAAAGCTGAAAGAGGATTTCAACACAATTAAATTCTGTAAAACTCGCCCGTGTGTTTGAAAAATTGGCATTTTTCCAAGAAATTTTCGGAATCATTTTTTCTCTCATTGAATGAAAAAAGGAATAATTTTGAATTTTGATTTTTTGATTTCCCCCCCCCCCCCCCCAATAAAAAACTATTTTTTTTGGAAAAATGACCAACAATTTTAATTTTTTGTTTCGTTGACAAAATGACAAAACCAATTTCATGTCATCCATCATTCGTTTTTATTTTTTTAATTGAAACTGTAAAAGTGTATTATTGTATGGATGGGGAAACAGAACAATCAACCTGTTTAATAAAACATTTCTTGTTTAATAATAATTATCACCGTGTAAAATCTGATCAGTTTAGATAATCTTTGTTCAAAATCTTTTTTTTATTTTTGTTCTTTTTTTAACAGTAAACTCAACGTTTTTTGACAATATTCGACATGTTTTATTGTCTGCGCCATTTGGTTTTCAACATTCTCGACAATTTTTCAATGTTAAAAATTGTTTTCTTTCTTTTCAACCTTTCCTCTTTTTTCTTTTTTTCTCGATTTTTCTTATTTTCTTTTAATATTTTCATATCGTTTGATCATCCTTCAATCAAGTTATTTTTCAAAGGTCAATTTTCATTTTTCAAGCTTCATCTAGCTTTTTCCTGCTTTTTATTTTGTTTGATAAACATTTTTATCGCATTTTGTTCAATGTTTCGATTGAAAATTAATTTTTAATCGAAAATTATTTTTTTTGATTTTTCAGTTTTTTCTTTCTCAAATAATGCTGGATAAACTATCCGCCGATGACGTTTTGAACACATTGGGTAAATAATTATTTATTCTCTTTATAATTTAAAAAAAAATGTATTTTAGGTAATAAAAATAAATACATATTTTTATGTATTTTAATATCTGGTTTAGCATGGACTCCTTTAGCTTTTACTGGTCTTTGCCCATCTTTTATCATAAAATCACCAGTTAATTCCACATTTATTTCAATTTCAAATGAGGTTTTTTTTTCGGAAAAATTTTTTTTTTAAATTTTTTGAAATATTTTTTTAGTTTAATTTAACCGGAGAATCAGAATATTTGGCTGATGCAACGACAACATTTTATATGATTGGAAATATGTTTGGCGGAATTTTTATTCCACCAATGGCTGACAAATACGGTCGCCTTCCAATTTTTGTCACCACCCTTTTATTAATGGCGGCGAGCGGAATTCTTTCCTCATTTTCGACGTCAATTCTAATATTTTGCTTTTTTCGCTTCATTCATGGAATATTTTATACAGCTTCTGGTTTAGCCGGTTGGGTTCTCGGATATGAAAATACGCCGCTTCGTCTTCGTTTCTTCACTTCGGTTTATTTTGGTTTAACATGGGTTTTTGGTGCGTGTCTTCTCGCCTTTTTTGCACTTGTTTTATCTGATTGGCGATGGTTAATGTTTATCATTTCAATTCCCAATATTTTCATGGCATTAATTGTTTATATGTAAATTGATTTTTTTCTAATTTTAATATTTTTTCATTATTTTTGATTATCGAAATTACAGATTTGTACCAGAAAGTCTTCATTATTTAGTTTCAAAACAACAAGTTTATCAAATTGAACGTTGGCTTCTTAAAGTTGGCGGTGATAAAAATAATATTGTTGCAACAGATATTTTGGAAAATGAAGCGAAAAAAGAAAAATCGTAATTGATTAATTCAAAAAACTGGTTGAACTATTCCCGATGTTTTTCCAGATTTGTTGATCTTCTTCTCGAAATGTGGAATCATAAAGTATTTTTAATTTATATAACGGCAATGACTTATATTTGGATTGTCGACACTTTTATTTATTTTGGTTTAGCATTTTATTCAAAAGACATTGCTGGAAATATTTATTTCAATTTTATTATTATGAGTTTGGTTGAAGCTCCAGCTTACATCATTGCTCCTTTATTTATGAATAAGTTTATTCTTTTAATTGAGGTATTCTTTAAATTGATGCTTCTTTTTTCCAGATATGGTCGTAAAGTTCTGATAAGTGGAACTCATATTATTGCTGGTTTATCATTTATTGGAATTATTATATTACCTGATTCATTAAATTTAATTTGTTGGATGATTGGAAAATTTGCAATTTCATGTTCTTTTATGAGTATTTATATGTTTGCTAGTGAGGTGAAAAAAATGTTTTCTTTTTGAATTCAAAAAAAAAAATGAAAGTTTAGATTTTTCCAACAGATGGTCGAAATAAATGTATTGGTTTCTGTGAAACAATGTCTCGTTTTGGTGGAATGCTATCACCTTATCTTGGCCATTTGACTATTATTGACCCAACTGCTCCTGCTATTGCTCTTAGCATTATTGCAATTTCTGGTGGATTTTCAACATTGATCCTACCTGAAACATTGAACACCAAACTACCAGCTACAATTGCTGAAACAGCAAGCCGACGACAATTGATTGATAAATTGAATGATTAGAATTTTTTCTTGTGAAATTGTATGTATCAAAATCTTCTTTTTTTTTTGGTTCCATTTTAATAGGTGTTTTTCAATTTTTTTTTATTTCAAGCCTTTAAAACTTTATTCACTCATAATTGTGACCATTAACGGGTTATTATTAAGTGATAAAATATTAATTGCATAATTGAATGAAAATTTATTTCATTAAATGATATGTTTAACCCACTTCAAACTGATGCTCCCGAAAGAGGAATAATATTACAACCAAGTAACCCAGGACCAGTCCATTTCCTTGGGCGAAGTTCTAATCGGACTGGTCTTCCTTCACGACAAACTGTCACTCGGATAACTTTCTAAAAAAAAAAGATATTCAAATTTAAGAAACCGAACGAAAATCGATCAAACATTTTCCGACATTCCAGTTATTTTTGCTAGTTGAGATAAGTCTTTAAAATTTCCAAAGTGCAATGATCCATATTGAATCAGCTCATCATTTGCTTTCAAACCGTCACTATTTGATGGCGAATTTGAAGTAACTGAAGAAATTTTTGCGAACGGTTGATTTGATGTTCTATGAACCAATGCGATATCATTTTCTAGATTCTCAGAAGTTTTGGCCTTCTAAAAATTGTTTGATATGGACAAAAAAAAACCCTTTTTTTAAACTCCAACTTCTGTTCTTTGTAATTCCAAGGAGTTTACCTCATCAATCAAAGCAGTTTCCGTGTGAGCTTCTTCCAATTCAACAGTTATTTTTTTCGTTAACTCTTCTCGATCATTTCTGGAAAATTAAAAATTGTATTTTTACTTATGTTCAACAATTCTTTGATTCACTTTAAACAAATTAAATCGTGTCTTGCATGGCGAACTGCGTAAACATCAATATTATTTAATGGAAACCCTTCTGCATCAACTAAAGATGAATCCATTGTACTATTATTCTAGATTTTATTTAATAAATCGATAATTTTAAATAAAAAATAAAACCAACTGTTTCTAAAACAAGTAAAAGTTCTTCAATTTTACGATCAAGTGCATCTCTTTCTGCTAGAAGTTCTTTTGCCTTTCCTTTATGATTCATTTTTAATTTCCTAAATAAAACACTAAAATCAGTTTTTTTTCAATTAAAAAAAATATGGGTTTTGGTTTTAAGACCAAAATAAAGATAATAAAAAAGACTATATTTATTAATAAAATATATATTAGGTAAAATAAATTTTAATAATAGTTTTTAACTTTCAACAAAAAAAAACTATGTATTTTGGCGAATCGGAAAAATAAACCAAATATGTTTGTAAAGATCAAATACTTAAACTTTTGAATACCAACAAAAAAAAACAATCAGTTAATAGGCACAAATCAATTCAGAAAAAAACAGAAACAAGGAAATTGACAATAACATTATTCATTAAAGTTTCTACGCTTTCTAAATCTGTCATCATACCCTCCTCTTCCTCCACCACGGGGATTGCCTCTATAAGATCCCCTTCCTCTATACCCTCCTTCTCGTTCTGTGTCCCTGTACCGAGCTAAAAAAAAAAATATTTAAAAAAATTTAAACCGAGCTGAATTTGTCTATTGTACGTCTATAAGCAGGTTTTATTCTTTCATTATTTGGTTGATCCCCTTCTTCTGTTATACGTGTATCATCATTTTCTGATTCATTTTGTTTTGGTTGATCATTGCTTCCATCCCATCTTTTTGGAGTTGCATATGCCCATTTAACAATGAAAGGTGCCTGAATATGTATTATAAACACTTTGTAATTTAAAAAACTCTTACACTTCCATAGGGGCTCTCAACTGGACTATGATTTGCCAATGCAAGGACTTCATTAGCTATTGAAACACTTTCAAATTCGACTATTCCAGCTGCGGATCTTTCATTTTTAGATGGAAAAACAACAATATTCGTTGCTTTATGCGGAGTTTTTTCTTCTAACAGTTTTTCTAATGCTTCTTTATCCATCGTCCCTGGCGCATTGAACCAATGTAACACATGAGTTGGAAAAATTATTCTATTTTTTGCCGCAAACTCCGGGGTACTGAATCGTTGGTTTCTTGAAGATGTAAAATCTTTGAATGATGGTGACCCATCAGGAAGAAGAAATGGATCTCGCATTGAATGAACACATTCTTGATGACTTGGTTTAAACTCAAATGTTAAACCAAACATTTCAAAACCTTGAAGATGATCAAGAACATTACTACGCTCTTCTGGTGTACCCATTTCAATCATTCCAGTTTCAGTTTTACTTCTCATGAAACTAATCTGAAAATAATTGAAGCTAATGATTGAAGTTGAATTCTAAAAATTTACTCGTAGAACATTTCCGTATTGACACAGAATATTGAACAACATGTCACAATTTACTTTTTCGTGATCTAAACCGTAAATCATCATAACACATCCCTTAAAAAATAATTTCAAAAATCGTTAATTTAAAAAAAACCAAACCGGTCCACCACCAAGTGATCTATCATTGTCATATCTTCCTCTATCATGGTGATCATCATATCTATCATAACTAGGTCCGCCACGTTCTGGATAAAGTTCTCTGTGTGGAGGCCCTCGTGACATGTACCCTTGTGATCCTCTTCCTCCTCGATAACCTCCGCGATCATAACCCCCATATGATCCATCTCTTCCATATTGACTATCTCTACCAAACGAGCTTTCTCTTCCATAAGGACCATCTCTTCCATACGAATTATCTCTTCCGAACTGATTTTCTCTACCGTAATCTGGTTAATTGGTTTGAATTAATTGCTCAATATTTATAAATGTCTTACAACTTTCAAATGGTGGGCCAGAGCTAATAAGAGTCTTTCGGCTTATTCCATCATTACTAATATCACCTGAAAATATCAGGTATTGAACAATAACCTACCAAAAGTTTAACTAAAAATCATGAAAATTTCAATTATTTTTAGAAAATTTCGAAAAGACTTAAATGATTTAATAAAAAATATTTCAGGAAATTCTTGAAAAGTCGTAGCTCTAGTTTAGTAATTTATGTTTTTGTTGTCAATGAGAGATTGTTACTGTTCGTATTCTTTTCTTGTCAAAACTTTGAAATGTGAAATGTATCAAAAAATGTGTTTTTTTTGTTTTGGTTGTTTGTGTATACCGTTGTGCAATTTGCGTGTTGTTTGTTTTTTGTTTCAAACGACAATGCAATAAACACAACAAACAACCAAATACTAAAAATCATTTCATTTGACGAACAATAAGTTAAAAAATTGAGAAATGGATTTAATTCCAATATTAAAATAAACAAACTATTTGGCAGAGTATAATCTCGTTGATCTTTGTCTTGTCGATTCACTCGAACGGATTCAGGCTAAAAGTTTTAATTTTTTAAATAATGATTTCATGGAATATTTTATAAATCAACCTTGGCAAATTCTACTTTCAACGTACAACAACCAGAATAGATATCAGCCCCGTTCATTGCATGTTTTGCTGCTTTTGCTACTTCAGCATTTTCAAATTCTACTAAAGCTTGTACAATTGTTGGTTTATGCATTACAGCAATTCTGAGTACTCGCCCTTGTGGGTTACAGATCTGATAAATTACCTTAAAAATATTTGTTTAACACAATTTGCATATTTTTATGAAATTTACGTCAGCATCAATCGGATATTGTGCATTTAAAACAGAAAGAACTAAAACTTTATTTGGTGTAGCTGATTCAAAACCCATTCTTTCTATGCATTGAGATGTTGAAAAATTAAAAAGTGGAGCCTAAAAGTATTTTTTTAAACATTTTCAATAATCTTTTTGAAATTTTTGTTCAAGTTTACTTGTCCGCCGACCATAATTTGGCTTGTTTGAGCATATGAAACACAAGATTTTGCTGCTTCAATACTTTCAAATTCAACAAGAGCCATTCTTGAATGTTGAATACATGTTGCATATGCAACTGGGCCAAATGGGCTTAAAGCTTCTAATAAATCAGCTTCGGTTGCCTTAAAATATATTTATTTGATAAAAAATTGTTTAATATCTTGCTTTTGGATTCATATTTCTAATGTGTACAACAATTGATGGGTTAGGATTTGTTGGATCAGCATCTTCGTCTCGACGATACCGTTTTGAGGGAGGTTCTTTTGTGTATTTTTGCTCGAACCCTTCATGAGAATCGTACATTCTGACTGAAAATTGGACGGGTTTATTGCGACAAACAAAATGTTTAAAAAAAACGTTTCCTCAAAAATTAAATTGTAGATTTATCTTGAAGTAACTTATAAATAATTATTAAAAAACTCAATTGTATGAAATATTCAAATAAAGATTATGAAACTTAAAAGAAAATGAGTGTGGCGTTGTTGGCATGTGGAAAGAAAGAGCGCTCTATTGAAAATTAAACATTATTATTATTATAGATGTTCTTTATTGTTCTTTATTGTAATCAGAAAAACTTGAATGGAAAAAAGTAAAAAATGTAAAAACAAAAAAAATTAATTTTAATATCAATACTTGGTTTTTTAAAATTTTATAAGTTTTTCATAATCATTTAATTAGAAAATAAGTTTTTTTTAAAGTTAAATGTTCGAGATTTATTGTTTTGAGTCGGAAGTTATTAATATTTACAAAATTTTAAAAATTTGTGTCACTAAAATAATAATTTTGAATTTTTTAATTATTACATTTTTATTCGTTTATAATAAATAAAAACAAACAACAAACAAATATTGTTAACATAAAGATGATATTGCATTTGTGGAAGCGTCATTTATTGTTACAACATCCAAGCTGTTTCAATAGAGCAAACTTACATCCATGTATTTAAGATAGACATCGCGGAAACTTAAATTTATTTTTTTAAATACATATAAGAACTTTTTTAGAAACAAATCTGTTTAAAATAAAATTAAAAAAAAACAAAACTTCAAAATTTTATATTAAAAATATCTTTTTCATTATTACTATTGAAAAATAAATAATTCGAAGTTTGTTGTGTTTATTTGCAAGCCCCTTATTTTTAAAAATTCATAAATAAAATGACAAAATCGGATATAAAATCAAATGAACGAATGATTGAATAAAACAAAATATGCTCTATTTTCTCTATTAAATCAATACTATTTTCAATGTTTCTTTCTTTTTCCCCTTTTTGTTTTTTCATTTCATTTCGTATCCGCTTCAGCTGAGCTGTCAGCCTGTCAAACCTTGTTTGGTCTCATCGATGGAATCGGTTTCATTCTCAACTTTTCGATTAAATTCTTATCAAAATGGATCATAGAAGGTTTGATTATTATTTTTTGCCATTGAATTAAAAAAAAATGAAAAATTTCAGATATAAACGACAACAATCTGAAGTGAATCATTACGATGAAAGACATCATCAAGGAGAATATGAAAATCGAAAATATGATAATTATGATTATGAAGAAGAATATGGTAATCAATATTCAAGAGCTGGACGAGATTTGCATCAAAATCGATATGAAGATGATGAAGAACAATGGATTGAACAAAGAGAACAACAAGATTTCTATGATTCTGTTCCTGTTACAAATATTCCAATAAAACAAGAAAAAACAATTGGAAACAAAATTCCACAAGCACCACCTCCACCAAGATTTGGACCAGCTGCTGCAATTGGAAATAAATTACAACATCAACAAATTCGAAATAATCAACAAAATCAACAAAGAATGTCCAATGATGTTCATATTCGTTTTGATCCACAAATCAAAAGCCAATTTCCACCAAAACAAACATCATACATTGATGGATATAAAAATGGTGAAATCAAAACAAATCAGAACAACAAAAAAAATGGAGAAGGAAACACAATTAAATCAATCATCAATAATTTTCGATCTGGAAATGATCGAGAACAAAAAATGGAAGAAAATGCAACAAGAAATCGAGTCTCGACAAATCCATTTATTCGAGCAAATAAAGCTCAACAACAACAACAACAACAGCAGCAGCAGCAGCAACGAATGGAAATGCCAAAAAATCCATCAAAAAATGTAGCTGAAGTTGTTGAAAAAATGAATAATGGTGATTGGCCAATTCGATTAGAAGATGATGATGAAATTGAACAAAATGAAGAAAGGTTTCTTCTTTCTTTTTTTTTTTAAATAAAAAAATAAATAATTTTAATTGAAATTTTAGAAATTATCAATCAAATGTTGAAATAGCTCGACAATGGGAAACACTTCATCGAGATAAAAAAGAAAAAGCAAGTATTTTGAAAGATGAACGTTTGATGTCGTCACCACCACAAAGTCAATATCAACAGCCACAACAAAAAGAGGGTAATTCAAGCAAAAAAATTAAATCTCGATTTAAAACATCGAAAATTTGAAGAAATTCAACAAATTTCAATTGAAAATGAATCAAATGGTTTGAGACCTGATTCTTTTGAAATTTGTCAAGAAAATGATAGTTCACAACATCGCGGAATTTCACCTTATCAATTGCCATTTGAAGATCAGAAGAGAGATCATCAAGCAGAAGCTGGGTTAAAAGAAGAAGCTGAAAAACTGTTGGCTTATTTTGCAACACATAAAGATGTTATCAATTATCTGGGTTTGAACATTTTTCAAGTTTTTTAAAGCTAAAATTTTTTTAAAGGAATTGGTCTTCCTGAAAGAATTTGGAATCATATGACAAAATTACCAAACTTCGAAACATCAATAATTCAAATCGGATCACATTCAAATCAAGAAAATCCGAAAATTACAATTACACCTTCCTACATTGATTCATCAGAATCAGAAAAAGGTTTAAGTGAAGAATCAAAAGAAAGATGTTCGTCTGCACCTGGATTCAATTCAAGCCGTCTTCCACAAAATCGAACTCAAAATTCAGGCAGTTCGGCATCATCAAACGGCGGGGGAAGATTTGTTAAAAAATCAGCTGCAGCTTTGATCGCTAAAAAACAAGGAATGACGTCAGAAGATCCAAATTCAGCAATTGAAATAATTGATCCAAGAATAGCTGAAGAAATCAAAAATCTTCGAGATCGAGAAGATGAATTGAAACGAACACGAAATGATCAAAATTCCGATTCTGAAATTCCTCTTCGATCAGCCCAATCATATGATCATTTAGATAAAGGATCAAATATTCAAATATGTGAAAATGATGAAATTGAATTAAATAAAAAAGGATCAATTGAAAGATCGCATAGTTCACATAATATTTTCATTGAAAATTCTGAACGAGCTGATTCTTATTCTCCACAACAATATCAAAGTTATGGAAATTCAAATTATGGTTCAATGCCTCGAGCTCAAATTCGTCAAGAAAGTTTGTCATTTTGTCTTTTTCAAAAAAATGTCTTTATTTAATTTCCAGATCAATATTCTCCATTAAAAACAAATCGTTTGACACCAACTGGAAATCATGGTCGAAATCCCGACTTTTTTCGTTTATCAACAAATTCACCCAAATCAAATCCATCATCAATCAATTCTAAAACGACGTCAACCAATTCGCAGAAATCAATGTAAAATTTTGAAAAAAAAATTTTAAAAAATCTGAATAAAGCAACTTCAGATCTTCGTACGAGTCGAAAAAAATACAATCAAATGGTACTCATGGGAACATCGGGAACTATGGTGGCTTACAATTGCCGCCCTCCAATATTACCATATCATCAAGTCCTAGGTGAATAAATAAAAATTAATTAAATAATTAAAAAAAAAAAAAAGAAAAGTTAAGATCACCAACGAAACAATCAACAGTTTATCATAAAATCGATGCGCATCGCAAAATCGGGCTCTAAACGATATTATTTACATCGCGAAAGTAAAAGAAAAAAAAGTCGTCAACATTTTGAAATTAATCAACAAAATAATTCACCTAAAAAAGCAAATATTGTTCGATTTTCTGAAACTGTCACAAGCATTTTTTAAACATTTTGATTTTCTTTAATTTTAATTCCATTTTTTTTGTGATTTATTAAATTAATTTAAAAGTAATTTATTAAACCTGTATATGAGAAATAAAATGAAATTTTTTTTCTGGAAAAATTTCAATTAAAACAATATTTTGGTTCTTCAACAATCGAAAGGGAATCAACCAACAAATTCATTTTTGTTTCGAAAATTTGTAAATTTCGAACGCATCCAACAAATTTCTTTGTAAGTTTTAAGGTTTTAAGAAGTTTGTGTCGTTTGGGTCCTCCTGAAATTATTTTTTTAAATAAAAAAATAGAAAATTATTTTTTAAATTACCTAAATAGATTAAACCATTTGTATTCAGAATATTATTTCCTGGAGATGTAACAACTGTTAAAATCTTTTTTCCATCCGCCCAAATATCACATTTTCTTTCTTTTCTTAAAAATAAATATTTAGAAAAAAATTGAAATTCAAAATTAAAAACCTTTGAAAATGAACTGAATGCCATCGATTATCAGAAACGGTTAAATTTGTTGAAATTGGTTTCAGAATGTCATTTCCCAAATTAATTGCAATATGAAGAATTTTTTCTTCAATAAATATTATCAAAAAATCACCATCGATTTCTTTTTGGCTCCAACTTCCTTCAAACCAAATTATTCCTTAAATTTATTTTTTGATTTTTTTTTGCAATTGATCGATTTTATTTCTTTACCAAATTCTTTCATTGTACGAAATTCGAAAGAAAAATTTGAATTTTTTGCCGATGAAATTCTACAACAAAAACAATTTTTTTTTAAAAATTTAATTTGAAAAAAAAAACGAACGAAAAGCTGCCATTATTTGGATAAATTAATTGATCATTTTCGTTAATATGAATTCCTCTTTTATCTTCTTAAATTTGAATTTATTTTTTGTCTAATCTCAAAAGCTTTAAAAACCTTGAATTTCTCGACAAATAATTTGCTCTTTTCGATGAAAACACGAACCGTCGCACATTTTTCGACACTCATTTTTATCATCATCATCATCGTCAACAATATCGATTTTTTTCTTATTTTCTTCATCTGTGAAACCCTGAAAAAATTCTCATTTAATATTAATTTTCAATCATTTTTCTTTTGAATTTTGGTTTCGACTTGTATTAAAAATGATTGAATCATTTTTTTTGCATTCAAAGAAATTATTTATGAATTAAAGCTTAAAGAGCAACACACATCGGAGAAGAAAAATGAAATTATTTTTTTCTTTGATTGAAAATCATGTTTTTAACATCAGAACTTAATCATTTTGTCTCTTTTCAATGTGATTTGAAACATGACACAAAAAGCTCGTCTAATTAGAAAAAAAGTGTCAGTTGAGTAAAAAAAAAAAACATTTTCAATTCTAATTTTTTTTCACTTTGTTCATAGAATTTCTTTTCAAGAAAATGTCAATTAGGAAAATTAAAATTTTCTAGTTTTTTTTTTTGCAAAATAAAAAAAAAACTCTCAACAAAGTTAAAATTATTAAAAAAAATCGAGGAAAAACTCGTAAAAATGAGATTATTTTCTTAGGGTTTCATAATAAAAAAACATCTTTTTTTTCTTTTTTTTTTTTTTGCTTTAAATCCAGTATGGTTTTTTTCTTAATTTTTTATCCATCATTTGAAAAAATTCCATTATAGTCATAACAAGAAAATCAAATCCCCTTTTTCTCATATTTTTTTCAACAAAAAAATTCTATGAAGAATGTTCTTTTTTTTATTTTTCTTCTTTTTTTTCCTTTTTTTCTTCTTCGTCTTTTTGCCTTTTAAGCTCCGCCCAAATGGATTTATTCAAGGTTTTTCAAACTGCTCATTTTCATCTGACGGACGGCTGTGCTCTCCACTCGATTATTTTGCACAAATTTGTATTATAAGAAAAATAAAAAACGAATTAAAAATGCTTCGATCTTTTACAATTATTCTTTTGATCGCATTGGTTGCAGTTTCAATGGAATATTTTTATGGTAATTTTTCATTTAAAAATCAAATTTCTCTTTTTCTTCAGCTTCAAAAATTTTATATTAAAAAAAAAGAATAAAATTTATTTTAATTTTTTGTTAGAAATATTCGAATAGAATATTAAATGAAATGTTCGAAATGAATAAATAAAATTATTTTTTAATTTATTTAAACCTGAAATTTGTTTCAGGTGAATAAATAATCAAACAAGTTTCAAATGTTTAAACATTTTCCATTTTTGAGATCAAAAATTAAAACTCTTCAATTTTTCATTAAAAAAAAAGAAACTTGAGAATTTTTTTTCTTGACTTTATTTTTTTCTTCAAAAATTTTTATTTTGTTTTGAAGTTTTCAAAATTAAAATTTTCTGTAGAATTTGTTGAAAGTTAATTGGCTATAAAAATTCCTTTTAAACTTTTCATTTGAAAAAAAAAACAAAAACAAATTATTTTTCTAAAATGCACTTTTTTTGTTTCATTTTCTTTGAAAAAAGTCATGAAAAATTAAAAATTGGTAAAAAATAATTGAAACGTTTGTAAAAGTTTAAAAAGAAGCTCATTTTTAGATGGCGAAGAAGGAGCAGCTCCAGAATTGTATAAAAGAAGTTTGGACAATTTTTGGCGCAATATTCAACTTCAAATGCGTGGTCGCGGCGGACAAAAAAGAACTGAGAGTTTAAGCCGAGCTAGTGCAAATGCTTATTATCGACTTGGTTGATATTTGTAAAAGAAAAAAAAATGGAAAAAAAAGTTTTGTTTCTCGCTTTTTTTTATTATTCTTCCTTCTTTTTTTAAATAGTTTTTCCTCTCCTTTTTTTCATGTAAAATAATTGATTTTTTCCATTTTTTTTTGGTCACCAAAGGAAAAATATAAACCATTTTGTTGTTTTTTTTTGTTTTAAATTTTTAAAAAAATCAAATTTGGATTTTTTACAGAAAATGATTAATTTTGAAGAAAAAAACCCCAAAAAATTCAAATTTTATTTTCTTAAAAAATGTTACCTGAAGAAGATTGATTGGGAATTCATTGATTCGAATTTGTTGAATTTCTCCTTCAAATGGAATATTCAATTTTTGAATTTTTTTTGATATCAAATTTTGATCAGGAACAAATCCGACGAACATAAAATTATTTTTCGACAAATCTAAAAGATGATTTGTTCCCTGAAATTTAATTTGTTGGTGAAAGAATTAAAAAAAAATGAAATTTGACCTGAAAAATGTGATTTTTTTCTTTTTTTCCATTAATAAAAAGGGTAAAATTTCGATCATTTCGTTCAATTTTCGCCGTTATCCAAGAATTTAATTCAACTGGTTTACTTCTGGAATTTTCATTTCAAATTGAATTTTTCAAATTTTGAAAAATTTACTTCACGTAAGAAACGCCGGAACCAAGATCAAATACAAAATAAATTTTCTTTTCGATCATCGCAAATGAAATGAAATCATTTTGAGAAGAAGACCAATAAAGTAGAAGCCCTGAAAAAACAAAAAAACCATTTTTTTTATGAAAAAAAAAGAAAAAAATGAAACCATTGGCTTTTGATGGTTTGAAAATTAATTGAAAATGAGCTTTTTCTCGAACATCTTCAGTCAAATTTTGAAACTTTAAAAATCCTGTTGAAAAAAATTTCAGAGTTCGAAGAAATATTGGAGGAAGATCTGAAGTTTGAAATTTTGGAAATTTTTAAAGAAAAATAGTACAAAATGGTTTAATTTCAGCATGCTTAATTGATTTTCCATCAATCGATAAATGATAAATTGTTGCCGAAATACGATTTGTTTCCCATTTTCTGAAAAAATTAAATAAAAAAACGTTTTATTGGATGAATTATTTTACCCATCAGAAGCTAAAAATATTTTAGAAACATTTGAATCAAGCAAACCATTTAATTGTTGTTTTTGAATTTCGCCGTTTAATTTCATCAAAAACTCATTTCTTTTCCATTTTATCTTAAAATTTTTTTATTTTTTTTTGTTTTTAATTGGAAAACTTTTAAACTTCTAATGAAATATTGTAAGCCACTGATTGTAAAGATTCAATTCGATGTGATCCAATTCTTTAAAAGAAAAAATCAATAATTATTATAATAAAAAATGTTTTTTCCCCTTCCCGGTTTTGATAAGAAAAAAATTGATAAAAAAATTTGAATTTTCTCATTGAAAAAATAATGACTGGAGGAAGAAATTCGATTGTTATTGATTTATCATCAAAAGTCAGTAATTCATCATTTAAAAAATTACGAGACTCCACATCTTCAGAGGTCAGTTTTTAATTTTTTCTTTTCTCATTCCAAAAACTCCACAAAAAAAAGAAGTTTTTTTTTGTTTCCTTTTGTGTCAACTGCAGAAAAAAAAACAAAGAAAAAATTATTTTTTCAATTAAAGTTCATTTTTTTGTGATGACAATTCCATTTCTAAAATTGAAAAAATAATTTCGTAAGGCAAAGTTTGAAAAAAAAACTAATTTTAGGGATCAAATGAAAGTGAGGTTGAAAAACTCGAGTGTGGTTGGCTTCCATGTTGTATGAGCCAAGAAGATGCAGAATCCTTTGGACATCATGTTAGTATTTTTATGGTTGCTTTGGTAGCTTTTGCAACATTTTTTTGTGTTACATTTATTTTAATTTTAGTTTTTCTTCTTGGTTGAAATCATTTTAAATTAAAAAAAAATTTTTTTGTAAATATTAATCACCTGACAACGATTTTTCGATGTTCATGTCGAATTTCTAAATCTTTATTATCATCTGTTACCAATCGAAGAATTGTTCCAGCTTTTTTATTATCTAATTTTATCTTAAAATATTATTTTAATTTTAAAAAAATTTAAAATTTAAAAAACCTGAATATTGATTGTCGATTTTCTTGTCATTTTTGATGGAACAAAATAATAATCAAGATTTGTATTTGTATGGAACTCAATTTTATCAATATCTTAAATTAATTAAATTAAATTATAAAAATTGACAAAAAAATAAAAATAAAAACCATCGAATGTTTGGATTTGAATACAAGTTCCATGTTGACTTTTCCATCCTTCAACACATTCACAAACTGATTTTCTTCCTGGTCTTGTTATACATTCAGCTCCTTCTCCAATTGTTTTACATTCATTATTCTCACTACAAAATGATCCAAGCCTTTTCTGTTGATTTTGTTGTTCTCGTTGAAGACGTTCAAGAATTTCGAAATGTTCATCATCACAAATTCCCATTGAAATTGGAACAAGATCAATTTGATGTTTACAAGCGAACATTTCAAGTTCACACATGTTTGTATAAGTTGTTCCGTCTGATCCACAAACTGTCATATTTTCTACTGTAAAATTAAAATAATTAAAAATACAGTAATTGGCTGAAAATTTACCAATTCCTAGATGATTCATATTACATGATGTTGGACAAACACAATCTGGAAAACTTGCTGGAGAAGAGACACATTTTGCTCCATGATAACATTTTAAAGAATTACAATCCCTTTAATTTAAGAAAAAAATTAAAAAAAAAGAAAAGAAAAGAAGAATTCTGAAACCTTGGAGTTTTATATTCAGCTGCTTGAACACAACCACTGGAAGTGAGAATCATTCCAATCGGGCACACATCACATTTATCGCCCATTGCTCCACCGCGACATTCACATTTTCCAGTCGTTTGTTCACAATCAATTCTTGCTGAACCAAAAACACTACAACCGCACGCTTAAATAAAAGAAATTTTGATGAAACGAGAAAAATAAAGCAATGATTGTACGTCGACACGAAAGAGCTCCTTCGGCAATTAAATGAATTCCCCAAAATGTTGGTAGACAATGATCACACTTCAAACCACTGACACCAGGCCGACATTTACATTGGCCAATTTCATCACAAGTATGTCCGAATGATCCAATTCGATTACATTCACATTTGTCTGAAAAAAAAAACAGAAAAATTTGACTTTTTCTTCCCTTTTTTTTTTCTTTTTTTTTTTTTTAGGAAATTCTGTTAAGGTTGGACCATTTTCATCAGAACATTGCGATAAAAACGGTCGAACATGAATATCTCGTTGATCTCGACACGAAATTGTGTTTAAATGACATTGATTGTTGTAAATATTTCCGTCAGAACCACAAATTGGATATGGTAAGGATAAATTACAAACAGGACAAAAACATTGATCATGACGACATTTTCCACCAAAAGAGCAAAATGTTCCAGGACATAAAGAAGATGATCGGTCTGATTGATTATTCGGATTTGAAAAGAAAAAAAACGAGAAAGGAAAATATTCAGAAGAAGAAAATAAAGAAAGACAACAAAGAATCACAAGAAAAAAAAAAAAGAAGAAAAAGGTAAAATCAATACAAAATGAATACCTGGAAACGTTATTTTCGATGAATGACAATGTGTTAATGGCATTTCAGAAATTGGTTCCCCTTTTTGACATGAAGCTGCTTGAAGATGACACATTGATGGATACAAAACCTTCAATTCAATCAATTTTTGGGTGGATTTTTTTCATTGGAATTACTCCATTTTCTCCACAAATTCTAGCTTCATCTGGAGAATTTGATGAACAATGATATGAACAAATACATTTTCCACCGCGACATTCTTCACCATATTTGCATTGAACATTTAAACAAGCATCTGATTAATTTTAAATTCCGATTTCTTCAAATAAAATTTTTTCAAATTCAATTTTACCACATTTTCCTTCAAACGCAACAACGATAAATTTTTTCTGATGACAGGAACTTTTTCTTAAATGACATTCAGTTGAATATGTGATGCCATCAGTTCCACAAACTTCTTTTTTATGCTGAAATTTTATTCATGAAAAAATTGCCTTCTTTTTCATTCACAAACCCAATCACTTTCTTCTGTTGGACAATCAATTGGGCATTTGCATTCAGGTTTATAGTTTGGTCCAACAACACAAGAAGAATAAAAATCACATTTTTTATTTTCACAACCTTCTGAAAATCAATTTTAAGACAAAAACAAAATTCTTAATAATATAATTGATGAATTACCACAAACAGAATTGTATTGTACAAAAATATTTTTTTCAGTAAGACAAGCTGTTTGTTGAAGTTTACATTCATTTGAATATGTTCGTCCATCACTTCCACAAACCTAATTTTTTGTTTTTTTTAAAATAATTTATTTTGTATTCAAAACGACAAAAAAAGTGATGAAAAAACCTCTTTCAGCTCTTCATTACATGTTGGACAAACACATTTTGGTTTTCCTTCAACTGCAACACAAACTTGCGGTTTCCGACAAGAATTATATGTGGCACAAGCGCCAACTCCTTTAATTATACAATTTCAGAGAGAAGAGAAAAAGGAAAAAAACCAACCACAAGTTCCTTGATGTTTGATGTCGATTTTTATCTTTAATTCACAATTTTTCTTGCGCATTTCACATTCATTGTCAAATGTTTCACCATTCTGCAGAAAAAAAAACTGAGCTTGATTAGGACAGAAAAAATCAAATAAAAACCACAGCGCAAACTGGTCGCATAACAATTTCACAGTTTGTTGGACACTGACAAATTGCTGAATTATCATTTTGAATTACACAGCTTGAACCAAAATCACAATTCAAGTTATTGCATGGATTTTGAAGTTCTGAAAAAAAAATGCTTTTTTTCGGTAAAAATGGAAAAAAAATCGATTTTACCATCACATTTTCCTTTTTTCCAAACTTTGACTATTTTCTGCTCTTTACATGTTGATAATTTGAGCATACATTCATTTGTATAACTGAAAATTCGCCAAAAATTATTTGAAATATTCGACTTTTTACGTTTTTCCATCTGTTCCACAAACTGGTTCTAAATTCAATGGGCATTGCTCACTACAACGACACTCCGGCTTACGATCAATACCAAGTTGACACGTCAGTCCGTGGCCACATTTAAAATCATGACAAGGGTCTGAAGTTTAGTTTTAAAAAGTTTCTTTTTTTTTTTTAATTATTGATTGAATTACCGCATCTACCGTAATACTTGACCGTAATATTTGTTTTAGATTCACAAGCATGATGACGAAGGTGACAAGATGATTGATAATCAACTCCGTGTGAAGAACAAACTGGAGATGATTCAACTAAATTATTTGTTTATTTTTTCCCCTTTTTTTTTTGTTGTTTTTTAACACCTGAATCTCCATAATTTGGGCATTGTGATGGACATAAACATTTTGCCACTAAAATTCCATTATCTTGATTAACGACACATTCTTCACCAGGTCCACACCGTAAATCTTCACAAGGATTCCTTTTTTCTATTAAAAATAAAAATAAAATTAATTTTTAAGAACAAAAAAAATGTTTGAATGAATAAATAAATACCGTTGGAATATTTATAGCAACATTTATGATTTTTAATTAAAAAAATCAATAGAAAAATAAAAAAATAAGATTTTATCGAATAAAATGTCATGAATTTGAATTTGAATTTGAATTGAAAACGAAAAAAAAAACAAAATTCAAGTTGAATTTGAAAAATGAAAAGTTGTGAAATGGGGAGAAAAATGAGCAGAAATCGAATTTCTTTTTCATCTTTTCGTCTCAAATTTCACCATTTCATTTTCCATTTTCTTCTCACATATTTTAAGAGGTCCTTAACGAGAAAGCTTCTCTAGAGAATTCATCCCAAACATTTTGGAGTTTTGAATAATTTTCAACACAAAAACACTTAAAAATTGATTATAAACACCCATTAGAAATATATGGGAATTGATTCAAATTGTTCATGTTTCCCGCTTATTCACATCAAACTTTAACATTTTCAATTGCAATTCAATTATTATTTTTCTTATTCAGTCAGAGCTCCCACAATCAAGTGTGCGAAAAAGATTATTGTAATACAGAAGAAAAAGGAGAAGGAAAGCCTACAACTTTCTCTCTCTCTCTCTCTCTCTGTCTCTCTCTCTCTGTCTCTCTCTCTCTCTCTCTCTGTGTCTTTCTCTAATTATCTCGAATATTTCTTGCCTTTAATCTCTTTTTCCACCACACCGTATTTGTTATTTGGCTACGACATTTTGTTGTGGGTCAATGAATTTTTGAAGGAGAAAATGACAAATAACTTACTACATGTTCCTTTTGAAGCAACATTTAAATGTTTTCCATGCTTTGAAATAATACAGGAACGAACTGATAAATGACAAAATGAAGCATAAGTCACATTATCCGAACCACAAACTGTTTCACCAGCAAAACGGCATTTTGATTTACATTCGCATGTTCCTCTGAATTTTTTCTTTTTGATTCTTTTTTTTTTCAAGAAAATTTCCACGGGAAATTTACGTTTTTAAAACACATTTTGATCCTAATCGACAAAGAGATGCTTCACAAGTTGCTGGAAATTAAAAAAAAAAAGAAAATTATTTTTTTCGTTTTCTTCCTGTTTTTCTCACTTTGTTTGGTTTTCCTTCTTTTTCGATGAGCGAGTCCTGAAAAAAAATGCCAAAAAAAAAACTGAGCAATTTTTCATCCTCACAAAAAATGGGAAAAAAGAAAAGAAACATATTTATTTTGCATTATTAGTCGGTCCAATTACAAACATATGTCATCTGTCAGGTGCTTCACTATTTTGTTACCCCCCGACACATCTATTATTTATCAGAGCAACAGCTGTAGTGTGGAAACTAATGTGGTTACCAATGTGAGAACCATACAAATCCCAAACTACAGATGATTTTACCTCTTGACAATGTGTGAAGTGAATCAAGAATTCCAAGGCTGAATCGAATTAAGGGAGCTTCAAGCATAAATTTGTCTTCTTGAATGGAAAGCACAAAAATTCGAATATCAGAATTGAGAAGGCGATACGGGCAAGGCTTAAAATAACATTTTTATAATTGAAAAAAAAGCTCAAAATCAACCTCAACATTCATAATATTTTCAACTTTAATCGATCGATATTCATTTTTCTTATAAAAATATTCTTTTCCTTTATAAACTCGAAGTGGAAGAATATTTAATTCTTCAATAGCCAAACTTTCTCCAGAATATAAAATTCCAATTATTCTTCCCGAAATGATCGCATTTGCATTTGTTAATAATTTGTGAAGATAAGATCTTCAATTTTTTTTTGAATTTGAATAAAATCATTTCAAATGGGAATATTTTTACCTGGTTGGTTTTGGTGTTGAACAATTATAAAATGCCGAAATATTCAAAACAAATAAAAATAAAAATGAAATAAAAAAAAGAATTTTTCTCATAATTTTATGATCATTTAATACAAATACTTTTTTATTACTGTTTAAAGGTAAAAAGTACAAGTCAACCTTTCTTTGAATGCGACTATGTATGGCTTACTACATATTAAGAGGGGGCGGAGCTTCAAATGAATAGCGGTCAGGTTTTTAAAGCGATGAACACAATAAAACTCAGGTTGACTTTATTCTTATTGAAAATAAGTCAAATTTTGAAATTCAATTATTCTAAAGAAACATGAAAATTCTTTTAGAAAACAGGAAAAAGACAATTTTCACTGAAAATTGACATTTGAAATTTAAAAAAAAAAATTTAAAACCTTTTTTTTTATAAAAAATGATCATTTTTTGTTGGTTTTTGATTATTTTTAAATAAAAAGATCTTTGATTGTTGTTGGGTGATATCCTCTCCTTGGATATCTTGCTTGGTTCAGTGGTAATTTCGTTGTGGCTCTTCCTAGAAGATCACCAATGTAAACCTCAAACTTGGGTAATTAAACTTTTTATATAGAAACAAAAATAAACAAATAAATTACAACAGTAATAAGAACAAGCATCAAACATTTTAAGAAACAAAAAAACGTCATAAAATTAACGGCGGCTACCGTATAACTCGATTGCGCGTGAATACTTTCTCTGTTGTTTCGATGGAAGATTTCAGTCCTTGGATTGTTTCCATCCTTGTTCTCAGTGCTGTAGTCTCTTCTACCGGTCTGTATTCATCGAGTTTGTTGATTAGAGGAGTGAGTCCTCGAGCTACTTCAACCCCGTTTTGGATGAAGTCAATTAGTCGGATAACAACTTTTACACTCTCACTCAGCTAGGCCACCTTACAGTAGCCTACTGCCAATATTTCAAAAAACCTCAATTATCGAATTTAAAAATTAAAAAAGTGGATAAATATCCACATTAAGAGAGTTTCAGATTTTTTTTGTGCAATTTCCTTTAATTTTTAAAGTTTTTCTTTTTCTTTTTTTTTTGAAAAAAAAAATGTATTTTAACCTTTGTTCTTGTTAAGTGCAGACAATGAAATGTTCAAAATAACATTTGTAATAAAACTTTTCTCTTTTTCAATTTTCTTTCTTTTTCTTTTTCTTTTTTTTTCAAATATTTCTTATAAAATCATTTTGTGCTCACAAAATCTTTCTTCATTTCTCTTCCTCTCTTTTATTTTTCTCGTCGTCTGATTTCTATTGTAATCTCTCTGCTTCTCAAAATCTCTTTGATGATCATCTTATGATTTTTTTGTCTGTGCTGCTGCTCATCGCGCCAGGATCTTGGGCGATGCTCAACATTTTCTCAATTTTT
Source organism: Caenorhabditis drosophilae (assembly GCA_963572285.1). Classification (NCBI taxonomy): domain Eukaryota; kingdom Metazoa; phylum Nematoda; class Chromadorea; order Rhabditida; family Rhabditidae; genus Caenorhabditis; species Caenorhabditis drosophilae. Next base: position 4,115,296 of record OY751561.1, on the reverse strand, counting down.
TTTCTGCTTTTAAGAGTTTTTGTTTTCATTTCGATTTTGAAAAATGTCGCGAGGTCTCGTCATTTCGTCTTTTTTTTTCTTAATTTTTCCAATTTTCTTGTGATTCTTTAATGTTTTTTTTACAGAAAAAAACCCCCGAATCTTTGTTTTTATTTTTCGGAAGTTTTGTGACGAAAGAAATGTTTAAAAATTAATTGGAATAATTGAGAAAATAATTGATTTAAGCCAAAAAAAAAATTTAAAAAATGGTGAAATCTTTATTAAATTTATGCTTATCTGCAATTTGTCAACATCAATTAAATGATGACATTTCATTTATTCCTGTTGAATGCAAACAAAAATTATTAGAATTTTTCAGCAGTCATGATCAGGTTTGTCAAATTGTTCAATTGAATTTATCAAAATTATCAATTTTCAGTTATCAGCTGATGATTGTTCATCTTTGGTATCTTCTCGATTCTTTGGCTATAATATTCCGTCTTTATCATTTTATTTATCAACCGAATTAACTGATGAAATATTAAAAAATTTAATTTTAAACAATAAATTGGTTGAAAAAATAACGTTGGTTGATTGTCCAAATGTTACTGATTTGGTGAGATTTCTTCTTCTTCTTTTTTTTTTAAGTCAACATTTTTTTTAAATTGAAGGGGGCTCAATTTATTACTCACGGTCAAATACTTCTTCGTCAACTTGAACTTCGAGCAATGCATCAATTAACTGATAATGCTTTGGCTAATATTTATAGTCCATTTTTATTTTCTGTTGATTTGTCGGGATGTGGCAAAATCACAAGTTTTGGTGTTCAATCATTGATTAAAAGGAATCCGACGATTCGTTGTTTGTATTTAAATCATTGTAGATCATTGGATGATCAAGTATTATATGATATTGCAAATCATATTGGAGATAAACTTCATGTTTAATATTTTATTTGGAAAACAAAATTTAAAAAAAAATCTTTTTTTTTAGATTCTTGAACTTGATTTTCCAACATCTTTGACAGATCCAGCATCATCATTGCACTATTTATCTTCTCAATGTCAGAATCTTTCACAGTTGTCATTGGCCAGATTTTTCCACGAGGTTTTTTTTCGACTTTTTTCTATTAAGACCATATATTATGACATTTCATTGTTTTTTCCTCAACAGAGCATTGAAGACGGTGTCGAAAATTCTCGTTTTATAATTGATGGAATAAATCTGAAAAAAGTGGATTTGTATGGAAATTATTTTTCATCTTTGCCACAATTACCGCCCACAGTTCAATCAATTCGTTTATCAGTGTCTGGCGAAGAAGATTCACAACAATTAATTGCAAATTTATTAGCTCAGCCATATTTAAACAGCATTAATTTAATTTTATCAGTGAGAGAAGCTGATATTGTAAGCATTTTTCAAATAATCTGAAAAATGGAGAACAAAAAATCAATTTTAGCAATCAGTCGATAATGCCAATGCATTGTTATGCGCAATTATTCCAATTCTTGGATCAAAAATAACAAAAATTCAAGTTTTCAAAACAAAAAAAAAGAAAAAATTAAAAAATAAAAATTTTCAGATTTCTGTCCCGCGTTTATTTGATGAAGCATTGCTTTGTGTGACAGAATATTTAACAAATTTATCTCATTTATCTTTAGAAGTGAATCATCTTAATACAAATATTCTTCAAAAATATTTTGCTGGTGGATCAAAATCAAATGCGTCAAAATTGAAATGTCTCCGAATTTGTCGAATGCGTATGACGTATCGAGTATTGTTTGCAATTGCTCGCGGAGCACGAAATCTTGTGGTTTCTTTTTCATTTTTTTTAATGAAAATTTTGAATTTTTATTAGGATCTTGAAACATCTCATATGTTATCAGTTGATGATCGATTTTTATGCCTTCTTGGTGGAAATTGTCGTCAATTAAAATGTTTAAATATTAATGGATGCCGTTTTATAAGCGATAAAGGACTTGCAGTTATTGCTCGGTAAAATTTCTGAAATTTTTTTTGTGAGATGAAAAATTCAAAAAAATTTCAAGTCGATGTCCACTTCGGGAAGTTCGAATTCGTGGAACCGCTTGCACAGACAAATCAATCTATATTTTGGCTCAATTTTGTCCAGATTTAGAATGGATATCGTATGCTGATTATTCAGGACGTCCAAAGTTTTCTGATGCTGCTCTACAATGTTTAAAAGATTCTTGTATTCAAAGAGTTATCTGCTAACATTTTTTCTTTTTTTTTTTGTTCACTTTTATTTTTAAAAATCATATACAATTTATGTAAATATTACGGGTGGTTTTTTGTAAAATATTTCTGTTAACAACAAACAAATAAATCGACATTCCTTTTAAATTTTTATTTTTTTTAAAGAAAATTGAATTTCTCAACTAAAAAAGTGTTTTTATAGATTTCACTGTTTATTTCTTCCTTCATGGAGGCGTAAAAAATTCTTCTAAAATATTATGGAAATAATTTAAGATGCGTTTTAAAGAATTATAAAACCAGTTTTACATTTACAAAAAAAAGAAGAAAAAACTTAAAGGAGAAGCTTATTTGTTACAGTGGAAATTTTAATTAAATTGCACAATCTTCAATATTAATTGCTGCTTTTGCCTGTTTTGGATGAGAAATTATTGTTGAATTGAAACGGATCGATATTATGCATCCATGAAGTCCAATATAATTTTGACCATTTTGAATATCATTTTTTGGAAGATTTCCTAAAATCATAAAAATCAGATTATTTTTAATTGAATTTAAAATTTAAAAAAAACGAACCAACAAAAACATTTCCATAAACATTTAATTGTTCAGAACCTTTTGGAGTAAATGATGATATTGGATCATTTCCATTCACTGATAACCAAATATCATGATCCCTTCGAAAAACTTCAATTGTTGACCAAACTTCATTTAAAATTGGTGTTGGATGAGACAAAACAATTGTTCCACTTCCAAGATTTATTGAAAATCTTGCCAATCGATTATGATCAATCGATAATTCGAAAAAGTCATCTTCTTTTAATAAATCACCAGAAAACAGAAGAATTTGATGTTGTTGTTGAGTCGCAGTAAAATTTCGAATTTTGAAATTGATTTCCATGTTCAAATCATTTCCAGTAATGCTGAAATTATTTTTCAAAAAAAAAAATTCTTTAATTAAACAACAAACTGGCTCATAACAGCTTCATCGTCAAGTTCCAAATATGAAAATCCATTGAATGACATCGATGATAAATCAGTTTCAGATGCTGAAAATTTGAAAAAAAATCTGAAAAAAAAATTAAAAAATTTACTCAATCCACATTTTTCGCCAATTGCCGGCCATTGACATTTACAAACAGGTTGAGAATTATGAGAAATGCATTGATCTGGGCATCCAGCTGATGAACAAGGATCAGTTAAACATTCAGTTACATCAATTCCATTATTTTTTGACAAATTAATCGTTTTTCCATTCAAACGTATCTGAAAACAGAAAAAACCTGGATAATTATTGATTGAATTCAATGAATGAAAAACCTTTTTAATGCAACCAATGAAACCAGAAATAAAATAAGGAATATTTGGCAGATTTCCATGATAGAATCCGATATGAATGATTCCGCTATTTTCATTTATTTCATTCTTTTCTTCAAATAATTCTGATTCAACCCAATTTTGACGATTGATTTTTAGAAGGATTCCCTTTCCACTTCGCCAAACTTCCAATTTATGCCAATGATATAAGCTTATTGCATTTTCTGATCTTTAAAAAAGAAAAAAAGGAAAATTATTTTTGCCATTCTCGAAATTACCTCAAAACTGTTGTATCATCGCCAAGGCTTGCATAAACTTTGATAAATGATTTTTCAATTGTAACAGCTAGGAATTTGGAATTTGATTTCCAAAAGAAGATCATTCCAGTATCGGATTCAGTTTTGAATTGAATTGATAATTCAAGATAATTCAGAATATTATTTGATGGTGAAAATGAAAATCGAGATGATCCATTAAAATGCCCAATTTTCCATGAAGAATTGCCTATTTTCATTTTTTCCAGGCTTTTTATTGGTTTTGCTGTTGATGTTGTTAATGGATTCGAATTGGTTTCTGAAAATAAAATAAAAATTATTTTCAAAATCATTGAATTTTTGGAATAAAATTAATAAAAATTCCTTCAAAAATCTATTCGTTCAGTTTTTTAACTCGAAAACGCAAGTTCCGCATTCTTTTTTCTTATTTGATTGAATATTAAGCTCAAACTTGAAGAAACCAACGCTTCTTGTCCGTACAGAGATTCTTTTTTAAAATATTCTCACAATTTTCAATTCATTTATCATTTACTTGTCGATTTTCACTTATTTTCCTCATATCGTTTTGAATAAATAAATTTAATTAAAAAGAAAAGAAAAAATATTATTTTTTGCGTATATTTTTTAACTAAATTTTCAACAAAAATATTTTTTTTGTCAGCTTAAGAAAAAACAATTATTTTTTCATCCAAAAAAAAAGGGGAAAAAATGGTTCATAATTCTTAATTTCTAAAATATCCAAATATTTGTTTCCATTCAATTCACAAAAAAATATTTTTAATATGTATTAGAAAAAATCCCAATGAAAACAAAATAAATTTGCTTTTCCATAATTTTTTTAAAAATTTTACCAAAAAAAGTAAAAAATTAGAGTTAAAAAGGCATTTTTTCGTTTATTTTTTGTAATAAAACATTATTTTTATTAGTTAAAATGTTTTTCTTTTTCTTTTTCTTTTTAAGTTTAAAAGAAAGCGAAAACTTTCAAATTTTCCCATGAAATTTTTAGTCAAAAATTCACATTTTTTTCTTTTTTCAAGACAGAAGTGCGTGACTTTTATTTGGAATTTTTAATTAAAAATAAAACAAAATATTAAAAAATAAGTTACCAAAAATTTGTAACAATTTTGGATATCCAATTGGTGGTATTTGCGGTTGAGTTGATGTTGGTGTCGTTGACGAAATAAGATTCTTTTTTGGTGAAACTGTAAGTTGAAATGTCTGATTGTTAACAATTTCTGTTAATTGATCAGAAATCATTTGTTCAATAAACATTCCATAATAATCAAATGGTAGAGAATATATCGGATTATTGTAGAATTGAATTAGAAATAAATTAATTAATCTCAATGCTGCCATTTTTTCTCTCTTTTTAATTTCGTTTTCGTTGAATAAAAAATTCTGTTTTTTTTCGCTTTTTTTCTTTCCTCATTTCAAACCAACAAGTTGAAAGAGGAATTTTCTAGCCAAAAACTCCGCCCACTATTTTTTTCTAGCTTTTTCTCAAATTGTTGTCTTCTTCTCTCTCTGTTTTAAGTTTGTGGACATTTTATGTATCTGCCGACATCAGAATACTTATATGGAGGGTGAGAAGAAAAAAGAATCAAAAGCCTATTTTTTTGCGTTCGAAACATCGAAAAATCGAAATCGAATTTGAAGTCGTTAGAAGAGGAAAAAAAACGAAGAAGAAGAAGAGAAAAAAACAAAGAAAAATGAACTTTTTCTCGTTGGAAAACATTTTCAATCTTCAACGCTTTTCTAGTTCAGAATTGGTTTCTTCCTGTTTTATGTAGAACACATATAATTAGGGGTTTCCGTTTTTCTCTTTTATTTTTTCCTTGGATTTTTTTCTTTTCTTTCTTTTGTTGAAAAGAAACATTTTGAAGGCAAAGTTGATTTCAATTGAAATTCAATTTAAAATTGAAAAAAAAAGGAAAATCCGCTTTTTTTTCTTCTTCAAATTTTAATTAAATATACTTTTGAGTTTTTTACAGAAAAAAATAATTTCACAAAACAAACAGAGCAAAATAGTTTTTTCGACAAGAATTTTCATAGCGAAAAAGTTTGAAAAAAAAGTGGGGGAAAAAAATCAATTCCTTCTTATTTTAGTTTAAAACTTTAAAAAAGTTTTGTTTTTTTGAATAAAAATATTTTTTTAAATTGTTTAAAAATAAACCTTGAGATGCATCAGGAATTTGTGGGATTCCTCGTTGTGTTAAATCAAACATTTCAATCAAATCTCTCGATTCATTTTCAGACTTGCAATAATCTGAAAAATATTTAAAATAAATTGGAAAAAAAAAATACAAAAAAAAACAAACATAAAGCTGAAGAATCAAGTGCTTTATTGATATGATTAGTTGAATCAAAAAGAGTTTGATTATTGATTATCAAAAGACGAATACATCCACGAAAACCAGAAGATGTTCCAGATTTTTCTTCCAAAAATTCAATATTATTTGGTGCATTTCCAATAAAAACTCCTTCATCAATCGATATTCCTTTATAATTCTGAAAAAAAAATGATTTGTTTTTTTTTCGAACAAATCAACAAAAACCTTAAACTCATCAGCAACATCAACCAATCTTCTACCATTATCAACTCTCATTTGTGTTTGATCACAATTTGTTCGCCAAACATTAATTTCATGCCATTGACCAATTTGAAATGTTCCATGATACATATCTTCAATTGTTCCTTCACCACAATTATGCCTCATTATAATATTTGGACCATCTAATGTAATTGAAATAAAATCATCTCCTGATAATTGTCCAGCAAAGAAAATTATTCCATCTTTTTGCTCTTCTAATTTAAATTGAATTGTTATATTTGTTTCCAAATATGCTGAATCACCACTGATTGCAAATTCGGCATAATTATTTCCCTGTAAATTCGTCGTTTTTTTTCTAATTCCAACAAAATTTTACCTTAAAAGATAACGGCTCTCCTAATATTACTGGTTTATTTGATTTAAATTTTTTTGATGGTTCAATTATATTTTTTATTGTTGGGCTTGTTGTGAGTCTTTCTTCATAACTTTTTGAATATTGAACACTTGTATTCACTTAATTATTATTATTATTATTATTATTATTATTATTATTATTAATAATATGTATATTTCCTTACATCGACATGATATTCCATCATCTTGAAGTAAATGACCATCCCAACATGAACATTCATAGGTTTCAATCGATAATGTTATACATAATTGTTCACAAAGATTTTTGCTCGATGCGCAGTCACCTGGAAATTCAACAAAAAAAATCCCCTCCTATTGACCAAGGGAAAAAAATTGGAGAACAAAAAACAAACAGAAAGAACAATGAATTTCACCTTCTGAATTTCATAATTAATTCATGCTTTTTACACACATTTTTTTTCCTTCCTCTTTCTTTTTTTTCCATTTTTTTTAATAAAAACTTGCATACGAACGAACATTTTTTGTTTCTTATTTGGTTGAAATTACATTTTCCAATATTTGATATTGGATTCAACGAAAATTAATGAGATGGATGTTTCGAGTATATTCGATTGTGTTCATTTCTTAATAATGCAAATGAGCATTGAATTTAATTAGATGCTCATTTGTAAATAACAATGGTAATTAAATCAAAAAATATCCAATGCATTTTTGACTGTCGAAAAATGTTGTTTTCCCACTTTTTTTTTCTTTTCCTTGGTCGAAAAATTCATTTTTTTTTCAGTCATAAAGCTTAATGCATTCGTTTTCGGCTGGCTCATTCAATGTATTTTTTTGGACCAAAAAAAAACTCAGTTTTTACTTTTTCACTTCTTTTCAAACCCCATCAAATAATACACAGAAGAAGAAGAAAGGGGAAGAAGAAGAAGAAAAAAACGTAAAACGTTTCTTTGTCCATTTTCTTGATAATCCTTTGTGTGGAGTGGAAAAAATAAGTGAATTTTAGTGAGCTCAAAAAAAAAAAAAAAAAGAGAAGACAGAGAGCGTTTCCTTCTTTCTTTGAAGTTTGTTTGGTGTGAATTCAATCCACTCGATTCTTATTTTTTTTTAAATTAATTAAATAATTAAATTTGAAAAATCAATCAATAAATTACCTTGAAAAACATTTGAAGCCAGTGAAAATGAAGATGAAAAAGCTAAGATGAAGATCAATATTGTTTGAAGAAAACGATCCGATACAACAATGAAACAACGATGACGCATTATCGGAACATCAAACTGAAATAAAACAAATGAAAAAGTACAACAATTGAAAACCAAAAAAAAAATGGAAAGAAAAAATTTGAGAGAAGGAGAGGGGGAGGGCGGAAGAGAAAAAGTTTAATTTTTGTGATTTAATACGGTTGACTGGATGAGAAATGCGCGACGACAACGTCAAAAAGACCAGTATTTTGGAAATTGAAAAAAAAAAGTCAGTCAGACACGGTTTTCCCAAAAACCTACCTTTCCCTCACAATTCTTTACGTTTTGGCCAAGACATTCGAAACGGGAGAAACAGTGAAAATTATTGGAAGAAATTTGAGAAGAAGACCGGAAATCGATCAAGACATTTTCTAGAAAAAAAAGAAAAGGAAGAAGAAGAAATATTCCCATTGCTCTATAGCAACAATGAGAATCCTTCAAAAATCAGCCAAAAGGAATAAAAAATTTCTTTCGTTTATGTTTTCCTTCCAGTTTAAAGAAAAATTTGACAAAATTGGAATCAAAATTTTTTTGAAAGAAAAAATCCGATTTTTTCTTCCATCAAATTCAATTCGATTAATTTGCAATTAAACGAAAAATTCCGGATCAATTTGAACTATTTTCAAGAAATAAAAAAGTTGAAAAAAATGAGGGGAGAAAAACTGGTTCCTTTTATAATCAGAATACAACAAAAAAAAATAAAACCATGACATTTTTCAAAACGTTTTGAGGTGAAGAAATAACAAGCAACGGCGACGATTTCATGAAATTCCTTCATTTTCTTTTTCTTAACCTAAACAATGATTTGTCCTTGATTAATTTCAAAAGAATACAAATTTAAAAAATAAAAAATAAATTAACAAACAAAACAAACTCGCATTGATTGCATGGAAAAAAAATAAAGAGAATTGGGTAAAGTTAGAAAATGAGTGGAAGTTTTGTTGTTGAACAAGAAATAAATGGGGGGAAAAAAAGAGGAAAGAAAGCAAGTTTTAATGGAGTCGGTCAATTGAGGAAAACTATTTAAATAAAATTGAAACAAAACGAAAAAATGCGGGAAATGAAACAAAAAAAAGGAAGAAGAAAGAAAAACTAAACGGTGAGGTGAAGAAGAACAAAATAAAAGGTAAAAATGAATAAAAATGTGCATCGAAGTTGAAAATTCAAAGTTTTTTCTTTTTTTTTCTTTCAATTCTTATTTTCATTTTTAAGTGAAATAATTAAACCAAAACGTTGTAAAAAGAATAAAAATAAAATAAATTAATTGGTTTTCTTGTTTTTTTTTTTTTCAAATAAAAAACCATAAAAATGAAAAATAATAAAACGATGCTTGAAAACACAATTTTTTTTAACCGAAAAAAAAACGAAGGAAAATCTTATTTTTGTTCTTTTCTACGCGTTTTTTATTGAAAAATGATGAAACCACAACAGACAATTGAATTTAATCCTTTAATTCGGAACATTGATGAAAGAAAATTCGACAAAAAATTGATTTGTTTTTTTTTTTTGAAAAATGATTGAAAATTGAAAGAAAAAAAGTGAAAAAATATTTCTTTCATTTTCTTGCTTTTTCTTTTTTATTTGAACGAAAGAAACATCTTCAAAGACACCTTGATATCCCTTGGCAACCAAACTAAACCGATTTAAAAGGTTTGTGAAAATAAAGTCGAAAAATACATTTATATTGTGGAATAAATATATAAATAAATATGTAAATGAATGAATGAATAAATAAATAAATAAATAAATGTTCAAGGAAATAAAAAGAACTAAAATCTGCAAGAAAAGTGCATGTAAAATGCATTTGCATGCGGAAAATTATATATGAAATCGAGATATTCTCGATGATGACTTGACTCCCCATATGTATGGACAAGACAGACATTCTTCACATTGAATATTGAGAGAGACAGAGAGAAAGAGAGAGAGAACGCCAAGCCAAAAAAGATGGATAATAGAGAGAGAGAGAGAGAGAGAGAGAGAGAGAGAATGTGTGAGATCGAGAGAAAGAGAGAGAGAGAGAGAGAGAGAGAGAGCACAAAAAGGTAAGAAATACATAAAATGGGCGGACCATAAAAAGACACATTCAAAACATTTTTCGAAAATTATTCGAAAATTGTCAGCAGATCAAAAATAAAAAGTGGCCAATTTTTATTAAAGAAATAATATTTTGTAAAAATAATTAAAAATAATGAAAATTAAAAATCTCAAAACTAATCAATAATTTGTTGATAAAAACGGAACATTTATTTTGGCTTTTACAAACACAGAAAGAGAAAAAATGTTTCGACGAACAAAAAAATTTGCATAGTTTTTGAAGAAAATTTGAAAAGAAAAAAAAAAGAGGAACGAAAGTTTAACTAGTTTTGAACGATTTGTAGAAAAATGAGGAACAAAATCAAAAGTTTGGAAAAATGTTGTTGGTTTGATGTCGAAAGTGCTTGACGAACAATGGAATCTTCAAGTAATGTTGCTCCAATATTTTCAGCTAAAGATTCTGAAATTGTAAATTGAACCATTTCAGTGAAAGTATCGTTTCCTTCCTGAAATTAAAAAGAAAAAGAAAAAACATTTGAATTCGAAACAAAATAATCAACAAACTCCAATTGTTCCATTACAGGAATAATGTCCGCTATGTTCGCTTTTATTAAATCCAACAATTAATAAATCATTATAAAGAGGCGGCGGAAAATTGTTGTTCTAAAATAAAAAAAAATGATTTTTAAAATAAAAATAAAATAATTTGTTTACCGTTTTAATATTTGAATTTACTTCATTTACAAGACATTGAATATCAGTGACATTTTCTTCAAATATTTTAATAAAATAATTACTTTCAGGTTGAAAATTCAACACTTCTCCTTCAAGAACAGCAATATTCCATGATGGAGCTAAAGGAGCTTCAGTTGAATTTAGTTCATTGAGTGGAAGCTCATCAATCACTGTTAATTGAGTTGTATAACAAACAAATGATTGATAAGCAAGATCTAAGGATCGAATACAACATTGATAACTTCCTTCATCTTCCATTGAAAGTGATTGGAATCTGAATTTTTTTGTTTCAATTTTTATTGGATTTTTCGTGGAAATAAAAATACTCGATGCTTCGATTACTGTCAATAAAAGTTTTATCATCAGTTGAAAATATTTCAGAATCATTAAAAAGCCAGATTTTTTCGAAAGATCTGAATGATGAATCCGACATTGTTTTGATATCAGCACAATCAATTCGGCATTTTGTATTTGACGAGTTATAAGCAACTAAAAATTGGAAGAAAAAAATTTGAAAAAGACGGAAAAATTACCAAAAATTGTGTCATTGAGAAAAACATTTCGCGAAATTTGATCCGGATTGATTTTTTCTTGAATCGTGAAAGAGGAAAAAAAAGTCAAAATCAGAATTTGATAAAAATTGTTCATTTTATCTGGAAAAAATGAAAAAATTGAAGAAGAAGAAAGATTTGATATTAAAATGAAGATAAGAAGAAAATGACGGATTAGATTGAATGAATACAATTTTTTCTAATTTTCTTCGACACTTTTTTGTACTTTCAGATATTTCCAAATGAATTTTTCTTCCCCAAATTATATTTTCCCCACAAAAAAAAAAGACAAACTGAATTGTATTAAAATATGATTACTGTTAATTTTTTTTATTAAAAAAATTGTATTTAAAAATGAGAAAACAATTTTTTTAGCTTTTTCATAATCCGATCAAAAAAAAAGAAAAGAAAAAGAAGCGATACATTTTTTACCTTTTCACTTTGTATTTATTGATTTTTAAAATATTTTAAAAAATAAATAAAATATGTTTTTTTAACTTTGATGTTAAAAGAAATAATTTTTTAGGAAAAGATGGACTCATTAAAAAACCATTAAAAAAGCTCAAAAAAGCTAAAAAAAAAACAATTTGTAACTACAAAAATCGTGTTTATTTTTGAAGGATTTTTAGCTGGAAAATCAGAAGAAAAAAAAGCAAAGAAAAAATCTAATCGAATAACAAAAAAAAAGAAAACGAATAAAAAGGAAGAAAAATTGCTGAAAATAAAGTTAAAGTGAAAAATGATAAAAGGTGATTGAAGAAAAGCGAGGTAATCCGGTATAATTCATTCAAAAATTTCTATTCATTTTCTCGAAATTTTGTTGAATATATTCTTCTTATATTCTTTTTCTCTATGTTATCTTTATTTGTTATATTTATTATATGTGTTATATCAATAGGATTTTTTATAATTGGTTTCCTTTCTTTCTTCCTTTCTTCCTTTCCTTTTATTTTTTTTGTTCAATTTCTAAAATTTACATAAAAACACCATTTTATTATTCATCCTCTTCAAAATTTCAATTCAATGAAAGGTTTAATGTAAAACATTTTTATTTTATTTTTTTTTTTTAGTTTTTTTTTCAAATTCAAAAAAAATTTGAAATTACCAAAACATCACTCCTTCCCCTTCCTTCACCCCCGTCAGTAACCTACTTCATATTTATCTTCTTCCAAAAATCTACCACACCCTACAACTTTTTTTTTTGGTTCTTCTTCTTTTTTTTCTTTTATTCGTTTCACAATTTTTTTCTGCAAACAAAAATTGGAATTTTTTAATTCAAAAAGATTCATCAAATAATTTCGGGGCTGGAGAAATTGGCGATTTTTCAAAATCGCGCAATGACTGTTCACTTTTTGTGGCTATGATTAAGGTCATTTTGTGAAGAAAATGAAAGAGGTTTTAATCGTACCTCAACTGAATGAATGACCAGATGTTTTCCAATCATTTAACAACCATTTCCTTTCTTTTTTCTTCATTTTTTTTTCTATTTCGCTTCATTTCATTTTGACGTTATCGGACATTATACAACTATTTTTATTATTATTATTATTATACATAAATACAATGTATTATACTATTTATTATATGTATCTTTTATATATTTATATGTATTGTAAAAGTATTTTATTTATAAGAATAAGTCAAAGTTATTTTATTAGCTTCATTGATTCATTGAAATCTTTTTATTTTTTATAAAATTAATATTTTTGTTTTAAAAGATAATTGAAGACAATTTTATTTCATGATTTCATCAATGATGAATTGAAATTCTTGAACTTGGGCGGGACAAAATATCATTTTCTTTTCGATTATTGAAACAGAAAACTAGATTCAGGTGAGATGGCGGACGACGCGTCAAAAAATAGTGGTTTCTCATCAAAATCATCACCTCATTTCCTCCTCCCCCTCGTTGAGTTATTTTTCCATTTTTCTTCAAATTCGTTTCGTTTTCTCTCTACGTTTCTACTATTTTCAATCAATTTTTGACCAAATTTTTTATTTTAAATTTTATTTTTCTTTTTTTTTTTTAATTTTTTTAAAGTTTTGTTTCCAGAACATTTAAAATGAAACAAAAAAAAGCTGTGCGAATTTTTTTACCGGATCGGCCATTGCGTGCTGGTTGTGTTAGTATTTTTTTTTTTTTGTTAATTTTATTTTGAAAAATTTGAAAAGTTAAAGAATTTTTCCTTTTAGAAAGAATTAATTGAAGTTTTTCTTCGAATTCCTGATGCAATCGAAATAATTGAATCGAATGCAATTTTTGAGGTTTTGTTCCGCTTTTGACAAACAAACGTAAGTGCGTATTATCGTTTTAAGGGAAGATGCCGCGCCTCATTTTCCGGACAAGATTCTCTTCACACTTTGATTGAAGAAATTGTTCCTTTTCAATTTTCAGCCATTCAACAAACTTCACCAAAAGTAAGGAATTTTTTAAAAATCATCTGAAATCGACGGGCAACAAACAATTTAGGGAATCGATATAATACCAGAAGGGCAACATTGTTTACCAGTTGTTATAACAATTCCTCATCATTTGCCAGGAACTTTTACAGGAAAAACTGGAGCGATTTCTTATCGATTTCTCATCAAAGTTTGAATTTCTGTTTTCTCATTCTTTTTAAACTATTTTTATAATAAAAAAGAAATTTAATTTCGAAAAAAAAAAGCGGAAAAAATGAATAGAATTTTAGATAAAGGTCAAATACACATTAAAACAAAAAGGAAAAAAAAGATAATAAAATTCAGTTTTTTTTTTCAGCTGAAAATTAAACGATTAAATTCCCGTGATAAAGGAACAATTGAATGTGAGAAAATTGTTGACATCTTGGGAAGAGTTCGATTAGATCAGCAACCATCATTTGCAAAGTCGGTTTCGATTTCCAGACATGTCAAGAAAAAGGTTTTTCGCTATTGATTTTATAAAATATTTTTGTTGCAAATAATTATTTCAGATTTTATTTTTAAATCGATTGGATGCAAAAATAAGTTTTGAGCTTGATCGTGCCGCATTTCTTGTTGGTGAGAATGATTTTCAATTTAAAACACGAAAAATCAATTGATATCAGTTTTATGATAAATGACACCAAAAGAAATTACGGCGGCTTCTTTCTTTTTTCTTCTTCTTTTCTTTCTTTTTTTTTCGATTGATTCAATGTTAAACAAATATCCAGTTTAAACTTGGCATTATTTGATTCGAATCGATTTTGGACGGTTTTTTTTCCAGGGGAGCACATTTTAATGGTTGGAGAAATAAAAAATGAGCACACAGGGAACACAATTAAGCATGTTTCTATGGAATTACGACAAAATATTATTTATATTAGTGGAGATTCACAAAGAAAAGAGTAAGAGAAAAACTTTTCGAAAAAAAAAAGGAAAAGAAAATTCAGTAATCGATTGATAACTCGATTAATCATTGGATCAGTTTCACCAAATGAAACATTTCAAATTCATCATTCTCTTCAGATCCCAATTGATTGTTATCCATCTTTATGTTTGAATGGAAATCCTGTTCAGGTTTTATTAAAAAAAACAACTCAAAATTGATATTTCTTGAATATTTTTGTAGGTCACCTATGAAATTTTGCTAACTGATTCCGGAAATTTTGAAATTGGAGTTCCCGTTTTTATCGGAAACTGTGGAACACCTTTGAAACGACCAAGTATTCAAGTAAGTGAAGTAAGTGAATTCCGAAAAAAAACCCCACAACACATCTGAAACTATTGTTACAGTATCCGGATTCATCAATAAGTGACCAAACAAGTATTTATTATTGTGTTCCACCAAGTGAAAATGCTCATCGCAAAGCTGATCCGCCACCATATTCATCAACAGGATACTCGAAGATTGACAACTCTGCCAATCCTCAACCATTCTTCATTCCAATTCATTTGTTAAAAGCACAGAATCGACAATTTGCGCCAGCTTTTTCAATGCCAGGAATGTTTTATTCAGGACCACCAAAATATGATTACAATTTTAATCGAACTGATTCAGCACCACCAACTGAGAGATTTTTAAAAATTGAAGAAATTGAATGAGAAAAGAAAAGAAAAAACATTTTTATTGAATAAAAAAATTTGAAAAATACGATTTTTGTTGTTTGGTTGATTTGCACCCGTTGTTTGGTTTTTTTTTGTTTTGGAAAGTATCAAAATATTGGTTTGAAATTGAGAATAAAAAATGATGGAAAAAATCAATAAATATCCGGACTTGGTGTTGAATTTACATTTTGTTGTTGAGCATATCGAAATGATTCACTATCAATAAATGGACGTTTTGGGAAAGATGCTGATCCTCGAACAGACGTTGCCCATGTAAACGAAATCAAATTCCAATCGAGACCCATTTGATCTTGGCCACCAGTCAAAAATGAAATGAAAATACAAATCGTCAGAAAAACCTTCAAAAAAAAAAAAGAAAAGCTGAATTTAGTTGGGGAATTTTCATTTTTTTTTCTAAAACTCACCACGAGACTTATAATTGGTTGAATTTGTGGTGGTAAATGAGAAACAAAATAAACAACTCGATCCATGCTGATACTTCTGAAAAAAAAATTAATTAAAACCTAAAAAAAAAAAATTAAAATCTGATTAAACCGAGCTGTGGATGTTTCAACAAGAGCATCGTCTAAATGACACGAGTTTTCAAACTTTTCTGGTGAATTATTGAGCAAATAAATTGTAAGATTAAGAGTTGTAAGTGTAGCCGTGAGCAATAATGAGCTCAAAGCTCCACGAGATGAGCAAAATGGAAAATAATAACCACAAATCGTCACTCCTGCCATTATTGCAAAAAATGAGCTGAAAATCATACAAATTTCTAGAAATTAAACCAAAAAAAAAGAAGAAGAAGCAATTTTCTTACAAAATAACATAAAAAATAGTTGGAAGATTATCAGAAATTGAAAATTTGGCCAAATTTGTAGCGACAGTGAAAATAATAATTGATGTGGTTAAAATGAGCAACGAGAATTGAAGTGAGCACAATTGTTGAATGGGATTCCAAATTTTCAATTTTTTCGATAAATACTCTTCCCATATTACTGTCATCAATGACATCAAACACCTACAAAAAATGTATTCTTCAGAATCAAAATTCTGAAATAATTGTTACCATTGTAAACAAAATGAGAGAATACAAATTGATGAAGCACAAACAGCAAAAACTTGAAATTTGTGTGGAAGTGTTGCCTGAATTCATTTGTTATCTGCTTTTTTAATCTCAAAAATTCAAACTTTTGAGAATTGAAAAAACGAAATGAATGACATTGAAAATTTGCAGTGTTCGGCAAGAAAATTAATGTAAATAATTGCAAAAAGATAAATAAAAAATGAAAGAAAAAATTGAAAAACACCATATAAAGTGAGTGTAAGACGAAGTTTATGCATAGTTGGCATTGGCGAGAAAATCTGACAAAAAAAAAACCCGGTTTTT
Source organism: Caenorhabditis drosophilae (assembly GCA_963572285.1). Taxonomy (NCBI): domain Eukaryota; kingdom Metazoa; phylum Nematoda; class Chromadorea; order Rhabditida; family Rhabditidae; genus Caenorhabditis; species Caenorhabditis drosophilae. The sequence goes on along the minus strand of OY751561.1, from coordinate 4,098,582 downwards.
TGGGAAAAAAACAAAGGAAAAATTACCGAATACATAAAACTTGAGTTAAGAAAATAAAAATTGACAATAAATCCAACAATAAATGATGATAAAATATCCGAAATTGTATATTTATTGATTGGAATTAAATAATGAATTGTTTGAATATCTTCAATTCCATAATATAAAAATATTCCCATTCCACTTAAAGAAATCTGAATTATTTGGTAATTTTTAAGACAAAAAATTGTGTCATTTTTTTTTTCAAAAAAAAATAAACTTACAATTATATACAAAATAAAACTAAAATTCATCATATTTGAATGCCCAGAAAAAATGACAGAAAATAATGAAAAATATGCAATTAATGGAATAATTAAATATACAGATAAAGCTGTAATTGATGAAACAAAAGATGATGAAATATATAAAATTAAAATGGAAATTATTGTTAATAAAATGCATTGAAATATTGACATTATTGATCGAACTTAATTCCAAATATTTTTTTATTTTTTTTAAGAAGAAGAAGAAAAAGAAACTTACGAATATCTGATAAATATCTTAATTGATAATATTTACAAATACAAGGTGATGGTAAATAATGTAAAATTGAAGATGAAGTTAATGTTGTTAAAATCAATGCCAATGATGAACCAAATTGAAAAAACATTGCTGAAGGTGTTCGAACACAAAGACACCAAATAAAAAATATTGGAACGGTTAGAAATGTCATTGTGGTCGCTGCTCGCCATGGTGATGAGCCAAGACTTCCCTTGAATGTTGACTTTTTCTTTTTTCTTTTATAAATTTTTTCAAGTTTTTACTTGTTGAAAATGTATGACACTTTTTAAATTCACATATCGAAGACCAAAAAATGCACTGATTAATGGTAGAAAAATCAGAAATATAAGAGGAAATTGTTGTAAATATTGATCAAGGATATTTGCTGAAATTAAAAGAAACATTTTTTATTCAATTTTCAGCTAAAAAATTCTTACCTGACTTCGCCATCCATAAAAATTTTAATAAAAATTGGCTGAAAATTTGTGGAATAATTAAAAAGCGAAGAAAAAAGGTAAAAATTGTGTGATATTAAGACACAATTTTTGATTTAAATAGATTTTGATGATTTCATTTTTTTTTTTGTTTGAAAGATGAGATTTAGGGCATAAAAAAGGAAATTTAAATAAATCATGGATGAATGATAAAAAGAAACGATTTTCAAACTTACAAAATCAAATAAATTGAAAAGTGAAATGTCAAGTGAACATCAAAAAATAGAAAAGAAACAATTTTTCAAGATTTTTCCCCGAAAAAATGTTTTGAATTCACGAAAAAGAAGAAAAAGGTGAAGGAGAGGAAAACGGAGAAGGAAAACAACAAGAAAAACATGAAAATTGCCCTTAAACATAGCAAATGTATTGCTTTTCAATTCCTTTTTTCGTGTTTTTTTCAGATGAACAAAAAAAAAATTTGTGTCAATAATCAATCTGGGTTCACTTCACTTTTCACTCTTTTCAAAGTTTTTTTTTCTGTTTTTTTTTTCGAACGTGAAAAAGGAGTCAAAAGGTGCATTAAGCCAGCCACAAGGAAAGAAATAAATAAAAATGAAAAGAATGGGTAGATAAAGTGAAAAAACAAACAATAAATCTGATTTTTTTTTCCTAAAGTTTTTTGAGTGTATTCATAGTAAAAATGACGGTCATTTCCAATTCCAATAAATAAATAATCAACAATGTTGGATGTTATAAAATTCAACCAACACACTTGTAAATAAAAAAAAAACGAATTCAAAACAAAGTTTAAAAAAAACGATTTATATTCATCATAGAAATAGATATCCTCTTAAAAATGTTATTATTATTATTAATAATAAAAATAATAATAGAAAACGATTAAATCTAAATTCTTTTCAATCATTTATCTCATTATTTTATTGTTGTTTTTCTTGTTCCAAACTTGTTTTTTTTTTAAATGATTCAAGAAATTTGTTGATCATAAAAAACATTCATTTTTATTATTTTTAAAAATAAAACACAAAATTAATTAATAAAAAAAGGAAAAGATAAATTTAAAAAAAGGGAAGAAATTGACGAGCCTCCATAAGATGACTCTACCTACCATTGCTTATCTTTCTTCCTATGACTAATACATATAATATATTTATTGTATTAAGTGGCTTGCGCTCAAACCTCTCGAACATTTTTCTTCAGAACACTGACTGGATTGTATAAAATTGAATATTTTTGAAGTGTCAAATACATTCAATCCAAAATGTGTTTTTCATTTTTGGCAGAAAGAAAACTCCAAAAATGGTCAATAAAATAACAAAAATGATTCAATATTAAAATGAAACAAAATGGATAAATTATCGATTTAATATTAAAAAAAAAGAAACAAAAAATTATTTTTATTTGAAATAAAAAATCAAAACATTCGTACAAACAATGTTTTCAAATAAAAATGTTAAAAAGAAGACATGGATTAATTGCTTGTTTTACAATCATTGTTACACTGACGATTCTCGAATTTCTTCGAATGAGGCTAAAGATTTTTGCAATTTTCAATGTTCAAAATATAATTGAACAATTAAAAATAATAAAGAAAAATAAAAAACAATAAATAAAGATTTAAAGTTAAAAATAGCAATGAAAAACGAGAAAATAATTTTGAAAAATAAAAAAAGAAAAAAGAATGGAAAAAAAAAAATGACAGATTGTCAGCTGTTAGATATGTATTTGAATGTGATAATTTGTCTTCGTCAAATATCAGTCATGTTAAAAACAAAATTTATTAATTCTGTACGAACAATTTTTAAACATTTCAAGAAAAAGGTTTTATTTTGAATGAAATATTTCAGCATTTTTATGTGTTCAATTATTAATTTGGAGTTTGAACTTTTAAACTGTCTAATGGAAATTCTTCTAATTTATCAATTAATGATTGTTTTGAAATTTCACCATTTGATAAATTTGATAACGATGAGCTTTTTTTAGTGCTGAAACTTTGAATTGGATCTAATTGAATAACTCGACTCTGAAAAGAAAAAAAATGAACGAATTTTATATGATTTAAAGAAAAAAAAAAGAAGAAGAAGCTGACATTGAATCGAACTTGAGCAACGATTGTGCTTAATCTTTCTTGAAGATTCTGAAAAATTTGAGAATTTATTTTATTTTTTTTAATTTTTTAACTTTGAATCTTTTTTTATAACATGAGGATACTTCTGGAAAAAGTGAAAGAGCTAATAATAAAGCAGGAGCATTTACAAGATGATAAAGCCTCTAAAATATTTTTAATTTTTTAAAATAAAAAAAAAAGAAAAGAAAAAGAAACATCGTCAGGTTGAACACCATCAGCTAAATTGGTAACACGAACAACTTCTTCAAAACGATTTATTGAATCTTGTTGCTGTAAATTTTAATTTTTTCAAAAATTTGGAAAAAAAAAACAAAAATAAAATTTCACTTTTTTTTCAATAATTCGTAAAGTTTCATGATCTTTCATCACTTTTTTTGAATTTTCAGATGTTCGTTGAAGTCCTGATTCAATTACAGAAATCTTTAAAAAATCAATTAAATATTTCAGAATATTTTCTCAATTCCCTCCCAAATTCACTTCTGACATTATTGAAATCATTTTTTCTCGAAGTTTTTCTCCACCATTTTTATGGTTTGTTTCAGTTCCAAGATACGGTTGAAGAGTTTTATTGACATTTTGTAATCTTGCTTCAAATGCTTCGTGTAATTCAGTTTCAATTTTTTTCATATTTTCTTTCATTTCAACAAGTTTTTGAGAATTCTGTAGATCATCGCTCAATTTATTGAATTTTCAATTCATTTTACCTCTTTATATTTTTCTCCGCTGACATTTCGACAATCAGATATTGATTTTATTAAAGATTCTCCTTTTTCAATTAATTTTGAATAATTCCCCGTCAAATATTCAATTGAGTTCAACTGGAAAAAAAAACCCGTCAGAAAATGAGACAAAAATCAAAATGGAAGAGAAATTGGAAAAACTCGGCCATTGCATTAAATTTTTTCAAAAAATCTCTTCTACATACGAGATGGTTGATTAATATGTACATTTTCCGCTTTTCTTTTTATTCAATAAATTTTTATTTATTTTTTTAATCAAAAAAATATGGAAAAATTGAAAATTAAATAAATTTTAAAAAGAATATCAAAACCTTTTCTTCAAGTGAACAAGCATTCCAATCAGAAAAATCAGTTTGACAACTTTCCAAAGTTGTAGTTGACATTTCTCCTTGTTTTTCTCTTTCCAAAAATTAAACAATAATAATTTAACATTTAAATTCTAAATTTTATTATTTTTCACGTTTTTTTTAATTTTTAAATGTTTTTTTAATTTTATAAGGAAGAATTTGATCAATAAATTTCCGATAACTCAAAATTCATCTAAAAACTGATTCCCATTTTCAGTTTTTTTTTAAAGTTTGTTTGAAAAAGTGAATTTTTTAAACAAAATCAAACATAATTTAAACCCAACTTGATTTTGGTGTTTTTCGACTTTCTCTTCCACATTTCAAAAAAATAAAACAAAAATTGATTAATTTTCGAAATGATGAATCAGACTTCTTTTTTTTTAAACATTCTGAATGACAAAAAAAATAAAAATTGCGAAATATTGAACAAATCTTTTTCTTCAATTTCTTTCACAATTCTCGCCATTTTGTGTCATAAAACACAGACGAAACAGTTTCAGTTTGGAAAAAATGTTCCAAATATTTTTCGCTGTCTTTCTTTTATTTCTCAATTCCTATTTGAGGAGTTTCGAGGGTTTTTTTAATGAAATGTAAGTCAATTTTTTCTTTCTTTTCTCATAAGCGGAAGAATGATTTTTAACTGAAATTTTTAGAATTTTAACCAAAATCAAACACAAATTAAGTTTGAAAAAAGAAAAGGAAACCGATCGATCCGATATTGAACAAGTTTTCATTTTTTTAATAGAAAAAAGCTCAATTTAAACAATTTTTCAAGAGAATTGAAGATGCCAAATCCGATCGTGATCTTAAATGCCCAATTTGTTTGGCTTTTCCAACTTTTCCAGTTGTGACGAAATGTGGACACATTTTTTGTTGTTTGTGAAAATTTAAAAAAAAAAAGTTTCAAAGAAATATTTTCATATTTTTTGTTTTTTAGGCAGTTGCTTTTATGAATGTTGGCAAAAAACCCAAAAAATGAAAGATGTTTCTAGCTGTGTATTTTGTAGAGCTCCAGTAAGCCGAAATAAATTTTAAAAAACAGTCCAAGTCAAGTTTTTTATTCATTCGATTTAGATTTATTCTCTGTCGCCATTTCAATGGCCAATTCAATTGGAAAACGATGATGAAGCTTTCAATGAAAATCTTCAAAAAATGGAAAAATATAATTATTGGTATTCAGATCAAAGCTCGGTAATTTCCATTTTAAAAAACAAATTTTTTTTTTTTTTGAAATCTTCAAAACAATTTTTTTCAGTTTCTCGATTGTGTTAAAAAAGCATTTGTTCAAGTTTTGCAATTAATTTTAAAGGATGATTAGAATGTTTCGAGTTTTAATTCCAAATTTTCCCATTTTAAAATTTCAGTTTCCTTTTCTTCAATTTGTGCAATTTTTTTCTTTCTTTGTACGTTTCTTCTCTTTGTTAAAATTCTTTGTTCTTCTTCTGATTCCAATCTTTTTTTTTCTTAAATAATGGGTTGTACTACATCAAATTTGGGTAATGAAACATTTATTTATAAAGGAAAAAAGTGATACAAGATAACGACAAGAACAACAATTTATGACAAAATTAATTTTGAAGGAGCCCACCTCGTGATTCAGCCTGCTTCTTTTACGGGGCGCAGAATCGTAAAAAAATCGTTTAATTCGCATTAGAGGTTTTTATTGATAGTTTATTCGATCATATAATTTTTATGAATTTTGTTTCGTGGGAATTTTTATACATTTTTTGATATTTTGAATGCCGTGTTCGACACTCGTAGGAGTGAGAGGGAGATGAGGTTTAAATGGAACAAATGTTGAGAGCCTAAATAACAGAAATCTTGAGCCCATTTGATTAAGTTTCTCCTTATGAATAATGGCATCCTGGTTATAATCTTCCGTCCAAACAGAGCTTCTGCTGGTGTTGCTCCAAAGAGGGTTGTGCTTGGTGTCGAGGGATTCGCCTACAGCGGCTCTGAAGTCATTATTTCATGAGTTTTATCTTTCCCGCTCAGTTTCTTTGAGCCTTTCTTCAGAATGTCCACGAATCTCTTTTCTGTGAGAATTGTGAAAGAAATTGAAGAAGAAGATTTGTTCATTATTTCGCAATTTTTATTTTTTTTTGTCATTCAGAATGTTTAAAAAAAAAGAAGTCTGATTCATCATTTCGAAAATCAATCAATTTTTGTTTTATTTTTTTGAAATGTGGAAGAGAAAGTCGAAAAACACCAAAATCAAGTTGGGTTTAAATTATGTTTGATTTTGTTTAAAAAATTCACTTTTTCAAACAAACTTTAAAAAAAAACTGAAAATGGGAATCAGTTTTAAGATGAATTTTGAATTATCGGAAATTTATTGATCAAATTCTTCCTTATAAAATTAAAAAAACATTTAAAAATTAAAAAAAACGTGAAAAATAATAAAATTTAGAATTTAAATGTTAAATTATTATTGTTTAATTTTTGGAAAGAGAAAAACAAGGAGAAATGTCAACTACAACTTTGGAAAGTTGTCAAACTGATTTTTCTGATTGGAATGCTTGTTCACTTGAAGAAAAGGTTTTGATATTCTTTTTAAAATTTATTTAATTTTCAATTTTTCCATATTTTTTTGATTAAAAAAATAAATAAAAATTTATTGAATAAAAAGAAAAGCGGAAAATGTACATATTAATCAACCATCTCGTATGTAGAAGAGATTTTTTGAAAAAATTTAATGCAATGGCCGAGTTTTTCCAATTTCTCTTCCATTTTGATTTTTGTCTCATTTTCTGACGGGTTTTTTTTTCCAGTTGAACTCAATTGAATATTTGACGGGGAATTATTCAAAATTAATTGAAAAAGGAGAATCTTTAATAAAATCAATATCTGATTGTCGAAATGTCAGCGGAGAAAAATATAAAGAGGTAAAATGAATTGAAAATTCAATAAATTGAGCGATGATCTACAGAATTCTCAAAAACTTGTTGAAATGAAAGAAAATATGAAAAAAATTGAAACTGAATTACACGAAGCATTTGAAGCAAGATTACAAAATGTCAATAAAACTCTTCAACCGTATCTTGGAACTGAAACAAACCATAAAAATGGTGGAGAAAAACTTCGAGAAAAAATGATTTCAATAATGTCAGAAGTGAATTTGGGAGGGAATTGAGAAAATATTCTGAAATATTTAATTGATTTTTTAAAGATTTCTGTAATTGAATCAGGACTTCAACGAACATCTGAAAATTCAAAAAAAGTGATGAAGGATCATGAAACTTTACGAATTATTGAAAAAAAAGTGAAATTTTATTTTTGTTTTTTTTTCCAAATTTTTGAAAAAATTAAAATTTACAGCAACAAGATTCAATAAATCGTTTTGAAGAAGTTGTTCGTGTTACCAATTTAGCTGATGGTGTTCAACCTGACGATGTTTCTTTTTCTTTTCTTTTTTTTTTATTTTAAAAAATTAACAATATTTTAGAGGCTTTATCATCTTGTAAATGCTCCTGCTTTATTATTAGCTCTTTCACTTTTTCCAGAAGTATCCTCATGTTATAAAAAAAGATTCAAAGTTAAAAAATTAAAAAAAATAAAATAAATTCTCAAATTTTTCAGAATCTTCAAGAGAGATTAAGCACAATCGTTGCTCAAGTTCGATTCAATGTCAGCTTCTTCTTCTTTTTTTTTTCTTTAAATCATATAAAATTCGTTCATTTTTTTTCTTTTCAGAGTCGAGTTATTCAATTAGATCCAATTCAAAGTTTCAGCACTAAAAAAAGCTCATCGTTATCAAATTTATCAAATGGTGAAATTTCAAAACAATCATTAATTGATAAATTAGAAGAATTTCCATTAGACAGTTTAAAAGTTCAAACTCCAAATTAATAATTGAACACATAAAAATGCTGAAATATTTCATTCAAAATAAAACTTTTTCTTGAAATGTTTAAAAATTGTTCGTACAGAATTAATAAATTTTGTTTTTAACATGACTGATATTTGACGAAGACAAATTATCACATTCAAATACATATCTAACAGCTGACAATCTGTCATTTTTTTGTCCATTCTTTTTTCTTTTTTTTATTTTTCAAAATTAGAGTTTTGATATGGAAGATAATTTCAAAATGAAAAAAAAACAACAAAATGGAAGAGAAATTGGAAAAACTCGGCCATTGCATAAAATGTTTTCAAAAAATCTCATTTTCGAGATGAAATACATTTTCCGCTTTTCTTTTCATTTATCAAATTTTTATTTCTTTTTATTTTTTAATTTTAAAACCATTTCTGATTAGAATGTTTCGAGTTTTAATTCCAAATTTTTCCATTTTAAAATTTCAGTTTCTTCTTCTTCAATTTGTGCATTTCTTGAGATTTTTTTTAAAAACAACAAATAAAATAGTTCAAATACTTGTGAGGTAACCAAAAAATTACTCAAAAAATATTGATTTTTTTATTTTTTCCTTTTTTTTCTTCTTTTTTTTAGTTTTCGTGTCTTCGTTAAAATTCTTTGTTCGTCTTCTGATTCCAATCATTTTTTTTTCTTGAATAAAGGTTTTTTTAAAAAGTTTGTAGAAAAATTTATTTTTAATATTTCCTTTTTTAATTAAGAAAAAAACCCAAGTCAAATCCCCACTTTTGATTTTTTTTTGTTTGAAATTTTATCGGTTAATTTCACTGAATTTGCAAATTGACGACACATTTTTGTCAATGAAGACAAATAATTGACATTTTTCTACCGGATTGCGCAATATTGGGACGAAAAATCTTGTTTCTTTCCTTTCACCAACTGTGAGATGAAGCTGAGGCAAATTAATTGAAAAAGCAAAAAAAAAAGCAAAGAAAAAAAGGAAAAAACAAAAAAATTGTTTGATCACAATTTATTTTCAACAAAAATTTGGAATAAAAACGATTGAATTCACTTGAATTTCGATTATTTCCAAAGATATGACAATTATTCCTTCCTTTTTTTTTTTATTTTCTCATTGAATACAGTAAACATTTTTTTTTCAACTAATTGAAAGAAATGAACCAGTTTTATCAATTTTTGTACGATTTATAATTATATTCATAAAGTACATTTTATTCTTGTTTTTTTTTGTTTTGAATGAGAAAATTATTTTGTTCTAATCAATTTTATTGATTTTTTTAAAATAATCAATAAATTTGAAATTTATTCAAGTTTTTGTCCATATTTAAAACTATTTTTGATTATTATAATACAAATTTATATGTAGAAATTGATTGAATTGAATCATTTTTGGTTATAAACGATGAATAAAATATGATGGCAAAGAGAGATGAAATGATGCCCCTTTTTTACCGATGAAATAGACCAATGAAAAAGGAAAAGTCGAAAACTGTATGTGATGGTGGCGTCTTTTCTTTTCTTTCATTATCCGCTCTAAAACTTGATAGCTTGACTTGACTTGATTTGGTTTGGCTTGGCTTGGCTTGCCTTGCTTCTTCGTCTTCTTTTTTCTTCACTCTTTTTTCATTTTTGTAGTGAAATTCCTGTATCTCTTTCCTTATTTTTTTGGTTTGGTCATTTCTCATTTTCAATTATGGCTTGTTGTGTATTTCTTTTCTTCTCTTCTTCTTCTTTTTCTTTTTCGCTTTTGATTCTAGAAGAAGAAGAAGAAGAAAGAAGAAGAAATAGGAGGCGTAGGAGACAGAGGCGGAGGCGGAGGCTGACGAAGCTTGTATAAGCTTTTGCCGAATGTGGTGCGCATCTCAACGGCAATGACGTACGATGCGTTTGCGGTCATTGCCATTTTTGTTCACCAAATTATTTTCTTTTGATTTTTTTTTTAAAAAGCTTTATTGAAATAATTTGTTTCTAATTTTTATTGATTCGAAATTTTTTTAATTGTTGAATTGAATAATTTCTACGAGTTTAAAAGTTCTATTTTTGAAAATTCAAGAGTTTTTTTTTTTTTTTTTTGAAAACCAATTATAATTCAACTAAATAGTTCAATTTCTTAACCACAAAAAAAAAAGTTTTTTTTGTGACGATGAAAATGAAAACGATGACGATGATGAACACGACGACGACGACGACGACGACGAAAGAAACCAAAAACAAATTCAAAAACCTCTTTTCTTTGAATCAAATGTACATAATTGATTGGATTTCATGTGTGTCCTTTTTATTTTACCCTCGCTGTTTTACAAAACGGAATCTCCAGGATTATGGAAAAACGCAAGCGAAAATTGACACAGTGACGTCTTACAACCAATACACGTTTTTTTTTGTCTGTGTTTCTGTGTTCCAAACGTTTTGGTCAGTCGAAAAAGTGACGAAGCTTCATCTTGTTTTGGCTTTCGCTTCTTTCTTCGCCGCAAGCTTAGATCTCTTTTTATGATGTATCATTTGTTCATTATCTTTAACATTTTTATTTTATTTCAATTCATTTTGATCTTTGTTTTATTTCATTTGATAATTAAAAAAATATCCAATTTTATTCAAATTGATTTTTTCAGAATTTAAATTAAAAAAATGAAAACAAATGAAATAAATCAAAATGATTTGACCAATTTATTCTAATTCTGACCTCTCTTTTTCATGTCTCATTTAATAGAAACTTGTAATGGAAAAGCGGAAAGAATTCGTCGCATTTTTTTATATCGAAATCGAATATTTCCCTTCACTGATTTTGATGTTCAATATTCTGTCGATATCCATGACAATTCACTTGAATAAGATTGATTTATTTCATTTTATAATTTCTTATCTTTAATTTATTTTTAATTAAAATGTTTCATTTTATCATTTTTAAATATTAAGAAATACAAAAAAAAAATTATTTTTTTTTAAAATTAAGAGCGAGTCAAATAGTTGTCACAATACAGTCGGATAATCTCTTTTAATATTCATACTTCTTCTTCTTTTCCTTCTTCTTCTTTTCCTTCTTTTTCTTTTCCTTCTTCTCCTTCTTTTACTTTTCTCCGATTAAAACATTCATTTTAATTCTTTCAATTTATTCGTTTTCGATTTCAATCAATTCTTTTTACTTTTCCTCACTAAATTTGACAGTTTTTTTTTTCAAAATTAAAAAATTTCGAAAAATATTTGAAATGGAAAATACGATAAAATCTGAAGCGAAATGTTTGTTTTACTTTTTTCCCATATTCTTAATCGCAAATTTAATAGAAAACAAAATTATTTCGATTTTCCATCTGCTTCTTCTTTTTTTTTGATTTCTCTTCAGATTCTTCATAAACCAAAAAAAAATGTTTTTTTTTTAAATTGATTTTCAGAAAATTGAACCAAAATGAATAAATGCTCGTTAATTACAACAAAAATATCTCAATGGGTTGAGCAACAAACTCATGATTTTTTTTATTGGCTTGGTCTTAAAATTTCCGATTGGCCTAAAATGACACTTTTTTTGACGTAAGTTCATTGAATTTTCTCTCTTCCAAACACGCTTCCGTGATAAAAATAAAAGAAGAAATGAAAAAGGAGACAAATATAAATGATAAGAAGAAGATCAAGCCGGTTTGAACATTTGTAGCGGATGAAACCAAAAAAAAAAAAAACCAAAAACAAATCACAATTTTAATCATTTTTAGGAAAAAAAAAATGTTTTTCTGTTTCTTTTCAATTTTGGAACGATTTGAAAAAAATTGGGAAAATTGAAACATTTTGAGGTGGAATCTTATTATTTTAATTTAAAAAATCAATAAAATAAAAAAAAAATTGATTGTAGAAAAGACATTTTTTAAGAATAATGAATGGATAAGTAACTGATCGTATTAAGAACCAAAAAAATAATTTTTATCACTTCAAAAATCCATTTTTGGTTTTGAAACATTCTTCATAGATTTTTTTTTCTGAAGCTGAACGTATTTTTGGTTAAATTATTGAATTTCAAATATTTTTTTACAGAACATTTTGGGCTCTTTTAATGTGTGGAGGAGTCATCCGTTTTAAAGAAGTTAACAATGTCCGTGATCATTTTAGGTAATTTTTCCTCAGCTTTTTTTTTTTTCAAAATTCAACATAAATCGCTTCAGCGCTTCAAACTCTCCATCAAGATATGAATTTCGGGTTGCACGCGAGTTTTTTCAAGAACTTGGAAGTCCATTTCATGTCGTTGTTGCCATGCAAGCAGCTGATGGTGGAAGTATTTTAAGGCCCAAGTTGGTTTTTTCTTTCTTTTTTTTCAGATCAAAAAAAGTTTTGACAAAAATCTAGTTTTTAAATCGATTTTTTTTATCAGAAAAGAATTTTTTTTTCCCAAAGTTTAAAAAATATTTCAATAGCTTTGGAAATACACAACAACGAATAAAAAAAGTGAAAAAAATATAAAAATAAAATTATATAAATAAAAAAAGTTTTTTATAAAAAAAAATGTATTTTTTAATTAAAAAAAAAACTTTAAGATATATCGATAAAGCATTGGAAATCGAAGATTTATTACAATATAAATTGAAAGGAACTTTTGATAATAAAAATTATTCATATTCTGATTTTTGTGGAACACAATGTGAAACATCTGATGCGGTTTTTTTTAATTCAAAAAAATAATTTTTTTTTTTTTTAAATTTTTAAAGGTCAACATTTTCTTAACAATGTTTCGTGATCAACAAAAAAAGAAAACGGCACATGTTAAATTAACATATCCATCAATGGATGTTTTTGGACATCGAATTTATTTGGCAAATAATATTTTTCAAGTTCATATTAATAATAGGTTGGTCTCGAAAAGAAAACAAAAAAATTTCAAAAAAAATTGGAATTTCAGATCAAATATTGTTGAAGAATCTCGACTTGTTGCAATCAATTTTCATGCAATTTATAATAATGAAACGATGTATGAAATAATGAAGCAATGGGAACGGGTATTTTGCAAAATTATTGATTGAAATAATTATTGATTGAAAAAATTTAGAAAGTTTACGATTATTCACTTAGCACAATCAATGATCCATTAATTCGAGTTTATGTAACAAGTGAAGGATTAGTTTCTGAAGAAGTTCGACGAACTGGATTATTGGCAATGCCATTGATGGGACTTACATTTATTATTATTTTGTTGTTCACAGTTTTAACAACTCTGAAAAAAGATCCGGTTAAATCAAAACCATTTGAATCATTTTTGGGTGTCATTTGTCCATTATTATCATTATGTGCATCATTTGGACATCTTTTTTGGGTTTTTTTCTGAAAATTTTATTTTAACTATTTTATTTTAAATTTAGATGGGCTTTGAATATTTACCAATTGTTACCGTTGTTCCATTTCTTGTTTTGTCAATTGGAGTGGATGATGTTTTCATTTTTATTCATGCTTGGCATCGAACTCCACACAGGTTGAATTGAAAAAAAATCAATAAAATCAATAATATATTTGAAGACATTCGGTTCGTGATCGAATGGCTGAAACATTAGCTGATGCTGGACCGTCAATATCAATAACATCTCTAACAAATCTTCTTTCATTTGGTATTGGAATTTTTACTCCGACTCCAGCAATTTATGTAAATTTATTCAAAAAAAAAAAAAACAAATTTTTGTTTTTTTGGAAAAGAAAAACGAAAAATTTCAGACATTTTGTGTGTTCATTTCAACGGCTGTAATTTATGATTATTTTTATCAAATATTTTTCTTCTCAGCCGTTCTAGTTCTTGGTGGAAAGCGAGAAGAACGTCGAATGAACGCCTATTTTTGGTGGAAACATGTTCCAGAGGTGGGAATTTCTGAACGAAATCAAAAGCCTGGAAAAGTTGTTCAATTATTCAATAAAGCAACCGGAAAAATTCTTGATTATTGGGTTGATTTCATAATGGCAAAATGGAGCAAATTTTTCATTGGAGCGACGATGATCATTTATTGGGCTCTAATGATTCATGGAGTTTCACAGATTGCCGTCGGTTTATCATCGGAAAAATTGTTTCTTGATGATTCTCCACTTCTTCCGCTTGTTCGATTACAAACCAACGTCATTTTTAAAGAAGGAGGACAGGTTTCAAAATTATTCTTTTCCATTTTTTTCATTCGTCTTCGGTTTTCATTTTCATTTTTTTTAAGGTTGCCGTATTTGTGAATAATCCAGGAAATATGAGTGAACCAGATGCGGTTCCAGAAATTATGAGAATTCTCCGACGATTTGAGACAGCCAATAATAGTGTTGGAGCAGCCAGTACTCATATGTGGCTTTTACCATATTTGCCATATGTTGGAGAACAAGAGCATGGATCAATCGAATTCAAATATCGATATTTACCGGAATTTTTCAAATTAATGGAATATCGCCGTTGGAGTCATTTTGTTGATCTTGGCAATCATCAGTATCTAATTTGAATTGATTTTAACAATTTCTATTACAGTTTTTCCTTCTTCTTTTTTTCAGAGATTGTTTGTCTGAAAAACCAACATGTCTTCAAAAGTTTGTTTTTTCAACTGGATTTCATGACGCAGTTTCATGGTCGGACAGGTTTGATTTTAGATTTAAAAAAAAGGCAAAATTTTTGAAGAAATAAAAATTGAATTCAGATTAACACTGCTTGAAAATTGGAGACAAATGGCTTCCGAATATCAACATTTGAATTTAACGATTTATGAAGATTTTAGCATGTATTCGGATCAAGTAAACCTTTTTTTATTTAATAATAATTTAATAATAAAAAAAATAATATTTAAAGCTTCTCACAATTGTTCCTGTAACGGAATCTACAGTACTTTGTGCATTGTTTTGTATGATTCTGATATTAACATTATTTACTCCATCACCTGTTACAATTGTTACATCAACAGCTGCTGTTTTATCAATTAATTTAGGTTTTCAAAAAATGTTAAAATAAAAAACCAAAAATGTTGTTTTTTAGGAGTTTTTGGTTGTCTTGTTTATATGAATATTGATCTTGATCCAATATCGGTTTGAATTTATTTTTTAAGCTTTTTTAAGCTTTTTTATTGATTTTTTAGATGACAACTTTATTGATGGCAATTGGTTTTTCAGTCGATTTTGTTGCTCATATTACATGGCATTATTATAAAGGAGAATATAGCTCAAAAAGAGCTAGAATTCGTCATGCTTTATCTGGAATTGCTTGGCCAATGTTTCAGGCTGGAACATCAACTATGATGTCAATATCTGTTCTAGCATTAATTCATGCTTATATGGTTCAAGTATTTGTCAAAGTAATTTATTGATTTTTTCTTGTTTTTTTCAAAACCAAAAATCAATTATATTTCAGGTTGTTGTTTTAGTAATTTTCCTTGGAATGATTCATGGTTTAGTTGTGTTGCCAGTCGTTTTTGCTGCTCTTCCATTTAGTAAAACGTCATCACCAAAAAGGAAAAAAATAATTCCATTACAATTGAATGAAGCTGGACCAATTCCAAAAAAAGAAGAGATTCAAGCGAATTCAGAAGATCAAAAAAATAAAATCGAAAAAGAAGAAAAAACAGAAGAAAAAATTGAAAGAAATTCTTCAAGAGCATAATTTTTTTCTTTTTTTTTTTTTTGGTTAAGATCCCGGTTTTTCATAATTTTCCTTCATTTTTCTTTCAATCGACATTATTACGGGTTTTTCAATTGTTTTTTTGTGCTATAATTTCAAATTTTTTTTTCTTTAACAAGTTTTATTTTATTTTATAAAATAAAATAAATTAAAAATAAAAATAAAAAAAGAAACAACAATTAAAATATTAAATTGATGAACATATTTCCAATAGAATTTGCTCAGCTTCTTGAGCATCAATAACTTCAATTTGTTCGAAAATATGAAACATTTTAGAATCAGAAATATTCAAATTAAGAATTTTTTTGTTTCATTTTTTTCTTTAAATTCAATTCACTTTTATATCAAAAAATTGTATTGGAATCCAATATTTTGTGCACGAAAATTCTGACGTCTCAGACAGGGCAAAATATTTGTGTTTTATTTTGGAAATTTTTTAAATGGTAGAAAATTCTTAGCGAAACAATTACTCTTTCAACTTGTATATAACGAAAGACGAGGAATCTGTTCGGCCATAGAAAATGTTCAACCATTTAAAATGTTCGGCCACTTAAAAATGTTCGGCCATAGAAAATGTTCGGCCATAGAAAATGCTCGGTCATTTAAAAATGTTCGGCCATAGAAAATGTTCGGATATTTGAAAAAGTTTCTTTAAAGTTACAGTTACATAAGTTTAAGTTACATTTTGCCATTTATTCTGTGTTAAAAACGTTTTTTTCTTACTTATTTATTTATAATCAAAAACTTCATCAAACGCCTTCAAAGTTGTTTGTCTTTATTTAATTAACAATATATTTTTTTTGTCAATGTTTTTGTGGTATTTCTTGTCCAGTTAAAATAAAAAAATTAATTCAGAAATCCCTTTGGTTTTAATTATTAAAAATCTAAATTATTTAAAAAATAAATAAATTGTATATTGATTATTGTATATTGAATATTGTATATTGAAGTTATTTTGCAAGAAAAATTACAAGAAATTGGCATAAATCGGAACACCTTTAAAATGAAAAAGTGAATAATTAATTCCCCAAAATTTTTTAATCACATTTTTAAATTATTTTTTTTTCGTCAATAAATTCGGAACTTTAGTTTTTGCTATTGTTTTTTTACGACTGTTTGCAAATTTATGTCCATCATTTCTGCAACAAAAATAAATAAATTAAAAAAAAAAAAACTACAAACCGATTCATTTTTGTTTGATCTCGACATCCTTTTCCGCCTTCCCAATATTGAGTTCTACGACGTATTACTCCTTCTCCACATCCAATACAGAGTTTATTTGTATGAAGCGGCTAAACATATCATAAAATGAGTTAATTTTTTTTACTTTTAAATTATTTTCAAATTTACTTGTTCTTTACTGCAATGGCCACAAACCATTCGGTTGGCTATTTTCATTTCATGTTCTCCAGCTGATTTTAATTCGTGACAAGTATCGCAAGGATATAACTTTCCACAGCATGGAAATCTAAAACTCATTTTTGTTTGATTAATATTAAAGAAAATATAATACCTGAACCATCTGAAACTTTTTTTATAATGCTCACAGGTTCCAAGGTCTGGAAGATTTTTCCCTTCTTCAATAGTTACACGATTTTCTTTCTAAAAATTATTTGATTTTTTTGAAAAATTTGCTTGGAATTTTGTATTCCACACAATTTTTTTTTGTTTTGGAATTTTTCCTGCCATAGTTTGATCTTCTCCGTTACATTTTTCAAAATTTCCTCTGAATCTTATGTTGGAAAATGATAGTTCAATTAATGAATGACAAAATCGACACCAAGATTTATGAACATCTCCATAATTCATTTTCTGAAAAAAAAATAAAGAAAACAAATTTATATTTTTGTTAATTATTAAACTTGTAAAAAATCTTCTTTATCGCATTTTAAGCATGTAACGAGAAATGTTGATTCTAATAAAATGCAATCAATTGGTTTACATCCTTTTGTTTCCATTTGACAAATAATATTTGAATTTTGATGAACCAATAAACTTCGAAGTCTACATATTAAATCTCAATTATAAATTGATTTTAGTTTGACAAACCGTATGCTTTCTGCTTGTTGGCATTTTGAACATCTCCATCCATTTGGTGTCTGTGAATCATTTAAACCAGCATTAACATCTCGTTCAGTTCCACATCTTGCGCATTTCATATTAATTTTCAAATGAGAACATCGTAATGTTGCAACGTTTCCACTTGATTTTAAGATTTCTTGTCAAAGGACTGATTTAAATTCAAACTACCTTATATCTTTCCACATTAAAACTACATCGATGGGAAAAGCATTAGCAGCTTTAAACGTTTCTTTTTTCTCGTTTTCATCATTTTTTGATATTTCTGAAGTTGATTCTTCAACATTTTCAACTACACAACTTTCTTCTGATGATGAAGCGGAACATGCATTTTCAACTTTTATTTTTTCTGGCACATTTTCAATCAATTTATTTTCTGTTTGTTGTTTTGGTACAACTAATGTCAATCCAATGTCTTCTCCTATGAAAAAATTTTATCTTTTTTGGATAAATTTAAAAAAAAAACCTTGTAAAGCAAGTTTAGTTCGTTTAAGACCTTCTACAAATATTTGCATGATGGAATGATCTAACCACATTATTAATGCTTTTCCTATTGCTTCAAATGAATCTCTTTTTTCAAAAATTTTATATTTTTCCTTTAATGATTTCTTTTAATTTTTTTTTTAAATTAAGTTAACGCAAACTTGGATAGCCTTATTAATTTCTGCTTTCAAATATGACCGGACAACCTCTGGAAGGCACTGATTTGTATTTTCTGGTACGGTCAATGTTGGAGGATCTATTGGATGAGTTGGTAAAAGTTTTAAATCAAAATTCAATAATTTCAACTCGAAAACCTGAAATTTATCATTTTTCAAAATTCATTTTTTTTCATAATTATTTACCCAATCGGGATCCGTTACATTGTATTGAAATGAAATATCGGTTTCATTTTTTGACGTCACAATTTTACAATTTTTATTTCTAAGACAAAAGAAAACATCTTAAATTCAAAAATGTTGATTGTACCTGCGTTTAAAAAATGCAATTTCCGCTTCTAATAATTGTTTTTGTTCGTCTGTTTCTTTCTGTGCTTTTGTTAATTTTATTTTCACCGGTTTAGTAACAACAATTTGCTGTCTTGTTTTCGGTGGATGATAAACTGTGGCGGGTTTATTCTGAAATTAAAAATAAAATTGAATATTTGTCCTCCTCCCCTTACTTCTTCTTTTTCGATTTGTAAAGAATTAAAATGTTCGATTAATTCTTCTTTTTTATTTTCGTGTTTGAATCGACATTTATTTCCAAATTTACAACCAGTTTCAGAATTAAAAAACTTGCAAACGACTGTTAAACTTTGGTTTGAAGTTGGCGGTTTTCGAAATTTTCGATATTCTCTTCTTTTTGATCCCAACTCTGCTCCAACTCCTTCTTTTGTTGTCATTTCTAAAAATTCTATCATTTAAAAGTTTTAAAAATTTGAAAAAAGTAAAATTAAGGTTTTCACCACAATTGATGGAAAATATTTTCTTTATAAAATTACTAAATAATTTTTTAAATTAAATATCATTTTCAATACCACATTTTTTGAACAATAGAAACTACAAGCATTTACAATAATAACAATAAATAAGAGATTAAGTGATTTGAAATTAAGCTATTTTTAAAGTATTAAATTAATTTATTCTTTTTTCATAAAAGTTGAAAAAACATTTGTCATTCCGAAATTTGGAAGCCATTCACTGCTTTCCTGTTGTCTCAATGCAAATAACCGATCAAATATTGGATTTTTTGGATGAAATTGAACATGTTGAAGAACTTCTTCTGCCAAGGACCTAAAAGACTTAATAATTGCTGAATTTTATTGAATTATTATTTTTAACCTCGCTTCAGTTCTTCCAACGTCATCTCTTGTTGCTACAATAGCTGCTAATAATTCTGATGGGCAATTTGGAAACTTCCTAGCAAATGAAGTTGTTTCTAATGATAAAAGTGATTTATCTTTCAAAGAAATAACATCACTGGCAGATAATACAATTGATGTAAGAGGAGTTATTTGATCAGCCATGTCCTGATTTGATGCAAATTCGTCGTACAAGTTATCCAATCTTGCTACATCTGATTTTAATCTTTTTCCAGCAGATGATCTTTCATCATAACAAGTAAATGTCAATCTTCTGAAAATAAAATATTACCAAGTAAACAAAACATTTAATTTACCTTTGCTCAAATGCTTTTAAATATTCACTAACAATACGAAATTGTAAATCCATATACAAAGCACTTCTGGCAACTGGTCGAAGATGTTTGTGATCATGATAATAATCAGAAATTGTCATACAAATTGTTTCTAATGCTGCACTTCCAACAAGCCATTTTCTTGAGAATAATTCTACTAAATGTGGATTTATATCCGTTATTACTTCTTCTCTCAGGTAGTTCACTCTAAAAAAATTTAAAAAATTAAAAGCCGCACAATTTTGACCGTCCAACTTACGCAATTGATGCTGCATTTCCCCATCTTGAATTTAAAAGATCCATATTTTCAATAATTTTTTGTTGAGTTACCATTGTTCTTCTTCCACTTCCAATTCCTCCACTTGCTCCATTATTTTGTTCTCCTTCCATTGATAATCGAATTTGTTGCATATATTTTTCAGTAGATTCAATACACGTATTTAAATTATTTGCAATCGCAATCTTTAATAAAAAAATTTTTTATTTTGCATTTTTTTAAGTTGTTACCATATTGGATGTAAACTCCTGGAATCTACTTCGGTCTTCGAAGTATTTCATTTTGAAAGCAGTAAAAGCATCTGAATTTTTGTTTTTTTTTAATTTTAATTTTGGAATTTTTAAATGTAAACCTTTGTATTTTCCAGCCAATTCGTAAAACTCTTCAATTGTTAAATTTATAATACTAGGAATAACTTCAACACTGACTTCTTTTGCTAATGTTACCTTTAAAAAATTTTGTATTTTACCAGTCATTTTTTTTCAGTTTTTTAAAATTAATTTTGGCGATTTAAAATGTAAGAATTTTATTAAAAATTTGATTTACTGATTTTTAACTTGTTTTTGCAAAACTTTTAATTAATTCTATTATTTGAATATCTAATGTTTTTTTCCAAGTTTTTTATGTTACAATAATGCACTTTATTATAAATTCTTTTATTTAAGAATAATTAAAAGTATTATTAATATTTTTGTGTTAAAACGTCATAAATCGATTTAATTAGAGATTTTACCAAATGGCAATTATTAAAAATTTCTTTTTGTTATAATTTAAAGTTGCAAATATATCATTCAAAAAAAAGAAAAAATTAAATTAACTTTTTAAGAACTAAGAAGAGAATCACTTGTTTATCCGGTTCCTAGTCATTGCTTTTTATTTTTGCAAAAAGCAATGCAGTTTTTAAATAGAAGCGTGGGTGTCGTTTTGTAAACGTTTAAACCAAGTGTTAATGTTGAAGTTTTAGTAGTTTCAAATTATTCTCACAAACATTAAGGAGCTCACAAGAAATGAACGATTTGAGACTTCTTCAAGTCAACTTTTCTCTCACTTTTTTTCTTCAATATTTTTTTTCAAATTTTCAAATTGATATTGATAAAATTGAGAAAAAAATTGCACGTTACAATTTTTTATGATTTGAACTAGAGAAAAAATTATAAAACGAAATTTGATCATCTTGATATAATGAGTTTGTTGAGTGACGATACATGTGAATCACACATTGACGGTGTCATTTATTTTTTCAGCCTCTTTTGATTTTATTTTGAGATGAATCAAAAACTAATAAAAACGTATTTTAACTTCCAGATTATTTTAGAATTTCTTTTTTAATATTTCTTAGAACAAACAGTGATTAGAAATAAAAAATATGTAATTTCATTAATGCTACTTTGACTTTGGATGTTTTTCTCATAATTATCGTTTTACTTTTTCATGTCAACGAGCCGAGCCTACTTTAAATGACAAAATATTTGACAATATACAAAACCATTTAAGCTAAATTTATTTAGCAAAATGTTAACAAGATAAATCTTTTATTTATATTTTCCAAATTAGGAATCTATTTTTTAAATTTATTGTAACTTGAAAAACTTTGATTGTTTTAAAAACAAAATTGGAATCGCATTTTAATTTTAAAAAATGCAATTTTTTTTAAAGATGCTCAACATTTTTTTTAAGAACATTCTTTTATTTAACTCCAAGTTTTACTTTTTTTTAAATGAAAAAATTCTACCCATCAGAAGCAAAAAAAACTTTTTTTCTTTATCTAATTTGATTTATCTAATTTATCTAATGTGAAAAAAATAATTTAAAAAATTTCAACTCTAAAAATGTTCTACTTTAGTTTTTATCCTTTTTTTTTCTACCTCTCAATTTTCAGCCAAAAACGCCCTTTTGTGCATTCGTGTCTACAAGACTCCGCCCATTTTTTTTTGAGTTGCTTCGGTTTCGACAAAAACGAGATCCTTTATTCATTCTATTCTCACTATAACGCTGAGATAACTCAATTATTTTTATTGGGGAACTTCTTATATTTTTAGTACTTATATTTTGTCATCTCTACCTATCAACTACCTTAAAATGAAATCAGCACTTATCGTTTTCCTTTCCGTCGTGTTCGTTTCTTCTGCTGCTAATGCATTCGTTGTGGTAAATTTTTTTTATAAAAAAAGACAATTCAAGTTTCAAATTTAAAAAATTTTTACTACAAATTTTTTTTTGTACCAAATAGAACAATTTTTTCAAATTGTTCTTTGAAACAAAAAAATGTATTTTGAACATTTTGAAAAAAAAAGTGTTTAAAAAGAATGAAATTTTCGGTCTTGCTCATAATTTTGTGCTTTCAGAAATTGCTTTGGGAAAATAAAAATAAGTGAATTTTTACAACAGGTTCCAAGAATAAAAATGGGAAAAAATGACATCATTAATATGACTTCTGGGAGAATTTTTAACACGAATTATTTATTTCGTGTCCAATTTTTCTCGTTTTTTCTAATTATGACAGAACTTTTTTTCTAATTTTATTAGCATTATTTGAGAACTAAAAAAAGATCTAAACTAAACCGCCAAAGAAGAAAAAAGTTGTTCACCACCTAAAAGAACCATTTTGTAAAATTTCTATTTAACTGATGTTGGTGAACCAATTTGATAACAAAATTACTATTTTTTGAGTTTGTCACAACAAAACGGTGAAATTAAAGAATCTAATTGATTTTCAGTTTTTTCCCAAACAAATCGATCCACAAAGTGAACTTGTTTCTTTCTTTGATAAAGATTTACCCGAAGAAAACCCATCTTCACTCCGAGCAATTTTGATATCTGACGATCGAACACTTCTCAAACGAACACAGAAAGGTAATTTTTAAAACAAAAACGAATGAATAAAAATTTAAAAAACTCTGTTGTTTTTCACTAAATGTTATTGTTATTGTTAAATTCAACTATTCTTTTTTTTCCAATGAATGGTTTTTTTTAGTTTAAATTAGTGTAAAATTAGAATTCTTGAGATGCTCTAAAAAAAAGGAATGAAATATTTTTTCAAAACTTAGAAATTAAAAATTAACTTGGTTTTATTCAACTAAATGTTTAGCTTGTTCAATTTTTCGGATAAATTAATTCAACCAAATTACAAATTAAGGTGCAATTCGTCGACGATCTACTGGTATTCGATGTCCTTGCCTTCATAAAGTATGCACGTATCATTGCATGAATTAAAATCAATCAATAGTATGGATATTGTATATCACAATGATTTTTCACGAGTTCAACACAAAAAAAAGAACAAAACATCATTATAAGTTTCCTCATTAAAACCGTTGTAAAACTGTATTTGTGTATAGATGGTTATAGAAGTTTTTTTATTATTAAATGGTAATACTGTGACTATGAGACACAAAACAATATAATATATAAGAATGATATATAAATATAGTTTTTTCCTCTTTCTAATTTATTGTAGTCATTTTTGCTTCTCTCAAACTATCTTTTCTCATTTTTTAACTCAGAAGTTCATTTCATGCATATTTTATCTTTCCCAATGATAAATTTGCACCGAATTTTTTCAACTATGTAATGATTGTAAAGTCATCGGGAGAAAAAAACATGAAAAAATGACATTTTTGGCTCTTAGTTATTATTCTTTTTGCTTACTTGATATTCCATTTTTTTTTAAATCTTATATTTAGTTTCTTTTTCGATAAAAAACCATCAAAAATAAATAAACGGTTGTTAATATTTTCTCGGATTAATTAAAATGTGTGAAAAAAAAAACAAAAAAAATTTAATGGAAGTTGAAATTTGAAGGTTTTTCTTGTGTATTTAAAATTGAAAATTTAATTTTTTAACACAACCTGCATTTTAGAAATAAAACCAAATTTTTTGGTATTTAATTGATGTTAGCTTAAAAATGTTAATTTATTTTTGTAAAATATTTTTAGAAAACAAGAAATAGTTCAGTTTTAAATTTGTCATTTTCAATTTGAAATTGGACTTCCATTTAAATACATAAAAACAAAAACATTAATCGTCACTTTTACTATTTCAATTAATTAGCTACTGCGGTAAATCGATATAAAATGAGCTGATATTTTAATCTTTTCTTACATTTTTTTTAAAAGAATTCGTATGATGTTAAAAATGGGAATTCTTTTCAAAATTTTACATTAAATTTTGTATTTTTTAGATTTATAAATTTTGTTTTATTTGTAATATTTATGACGTATAAAAATTAATGAAAAAAACAATCACAAAAAATATAATTTGTATTGTGTCATCTTTTTTGAAATCTGTTTACCTACGAAAAGTTTTTCTTTCTTCTCTTAACATTCCAATCATCATGATTATTGGCCAAATAAACAAAAAATTTACAAATCGTTTTTCTAGAAATTACTCATGTGAACTACACATGTTATCCTTTTATATTTTTTTTAAAATGAATAATGCGTCTGCTTTTTTATGAAAAGTCATTTGTTCGGGTTTCAAATGGAATCCAGGAAAAGATTTTTGAAATTATTTTTTTTCATTAATCGAAAAATGAATTATTTTTTATTTGTTTCTGGTTTAATAACATTTTGATTTTATAAAAACGATGGATATCCTGAATTTTAAAATGGGAAAAATGTTGAAGCTACATTAAATTCTACAATTTTAAAAAATTTCAGTTAAATAAACAACTTTTATCAAAAAAAAAAAGCTGAAAAAATATTAAATGTGTCAAGAGTGTCCATAAACATTTAGTATAAAATAAAAAAGAAGACACGAAATAAAAACATGTAAAACAATTTTTATATTGCATTTTGGTCGAAAAGTTCACGAAAATAACGTTGAAAAATGACACGAAATGACTTTTTTTCAGATTGACGTTGTTTAAAATAATTTTAATAGAACACATTTTTCGCATTCAATTTTTTTTTAAACTAGAAGATTTTTTTAAAGAAATTCAAACTAACCGTATCTTTCAACATTCCAAATACTGTGTTGGGAAGATCTGTGTAAAAATATCCATGGTTATCTTCATTTGGTCTTGCATTTTTATACCAATCCTGAAACAAAGTTTAAATTTTAAAATTAACTTGAACATACGTCTTTTTCATGAGAAACTGTGTTTTTCAACCATAATTGGAGATCTTTTCTTGAAATTTCAATGAACCTTAAAATTTTATTAAAAGCGAGCGTTTCAAGAAGCTAAAAAAACATACGAATCACACAGTTTATTCATAGTTCCACGCGTGAGAACTGGGCTATCTTGAAGTAGAGCTGGCGCATTTATTTTAAGTCTCGGATGTCCAAGCATACTTTCACTTCTGTTTACCACAATTTTTTGTTTTTTTTTCTTTTTAATTTACCCATAAAATTTAATCCAACTCATTAATTGAACAATTTCACTTTTTTCTAAATCTTCTGAAGATACTTCACGCAACTGAAAAATATGAATTTTTTATTTTTAATTATAAATTAAACTAACTCTTTTACAAACAGCATTATGATACATTGCTACGTAACGATCATAAATTTGATACTCAGGTGGGAAACATGGCATTGCAGCTTTTGCAAGTATTAAATCATCCATTATAACGGTTCGACACACTTCTAGATATCGAGCAAGCCATGCCTTGTTTAAACTTCGATCTTCCAACTGATTTCCTTCAACTCGGAAAACTACTGTTTTTTCAAGAGCCTGAACAAATTATATTTTACTGATATGAGTTACATTTTATTTTTACTTGAAGCGCAGTTTCCTTCCATTTTCTTGGTCGTCCAGGAGGCATAAAAGCAGTAGGAGAAGTCTTTTGATTATTAATGTAAAAATTATCAATTCTGTATATTTAAAAACATTTTTATAATTTTAAGAAGTAATAAACCTTTCTTCTCTTTCGACAATTCTTAAACAATTTACAACTTGCTGTGGTCCGCCACCTTGTTCATTTCCCTTTTAAATTTCATATTATTTAAAAAAAAACTAAAATAACATACTTTAACCATTTCTAATGTTCTTCCAAGTATAAACCACATATTTTTTGATAATTCTTCCACAACTGCATCAACGCCTTTGAAAAAGTTTATTAAAAGCTAAACATTTAAAGAGTATTTTTGTTTCATTTTTTATAATAACATACATTTTTTTCATATTCAGTATTTCCAGTGTTCATTTTGTGAACTTCAGTTAACAAATCATCTCTGGCACGTTCTAAATCCATTATACTGTAATTATATTTTTTTTTCCTTGAAGGAATAAAAAAGTAAATTTACTGTTTATGAGCTAATAATAAACTTCCACCCGACTTATCTCCATCTAACGCATCCCGAATTTCTTGAAGTGTTGAATTTATATTAAATATATGTTTCAGATTTTCCATTGCTGCTGCATACTGACCATGTCGTGCGTTTGCATCACGAAGTTCTCGTAATTTTTCCTATCAAAAATAAATATGTAATTAAAAAAAAGATAACTGAACTTTTAATTGAGGAAAAGGTTTAAGTCGTTTTCGAATGTCTTCAACTCTGAAATTTCATGTTGATTAATTTTTTTAACGAAAAAATGAACCCTTGAGCAATTGATGTAATATCTTCAGACGCTGTTTGGAGATGTTCTATTGCCGTTCGAATTCCTTCTAACTGTCCTTGAACACCAGTTCGCAACATTGCTTCAACCGCAAGCTTTAATTAAGAGTTTTTACAACAGTTTTATATTCAATTTTGGCAGACTTTTTTTCTATCTGCTCTTTTTTTTAATTCCGGTAACTTTTCTAGTTGATCTGGACGTTGGAGTAAATCAGTTACAAGTTTTAATGCTGCTTGTTCAACATCAACTTCTAATGCAGCCATCTAAAAAATGTCATGAGAATATGAAAAATGTTTTAAAAAAATATAATGCGGACTTAACCCACAGTAAATAAGTTTCAAGTTAACTATTTTTAAAGTAATTAAATAAATTTATAAGGCACATATTCATAACAATAAATTTAAATGGTTAGACAATAATTTAACGAGACTAAAATAAAAAATATTATTACAGCTCAGAGTTTTGTATAAGTTTTGCAGCAGGACCATTGAACTTCTGTCCTTCCATCATAATTTCAGACACATATTCTTGTTTTAACAGGAATTGTTTAGCTTCAAACGCTTGAGAACCATCTTTAAACATGAATATGGCTCTATTATCATCAATAACAAAAACCTGAAAATGCAATTAAATTACATTTTCAATTAATTAATTAACCTGTAAATCAACATGATTATTGAATAACTGTGATTGCCATATTGAGGTCCATTTTTCAGTAAATGGGCGAATTTCTTTTTTTTTTGGTTGTGATGGATCTATAACTCCTACAAACATCATTAAAGTTTGACCTTTTTTTGTCATTTTTAGAAGATCTTCAGAGTTGGTAGCCTAAAACCGTAATGTAAAAAGTTGTTTCTTCTAGGAAAAGAACAAATACTTGAGCCTTCATCGCTTCTAAATCTAATGTTTTTGGTTTTCGTTTATGCTCTGGCTTTTCATCTTCATCTAATTGTTCTTCATCATTTTCTTCCCATTCTTCGTACAATTTTTCTAAATCGGCATCTCTTAAAAAATTAAATTCAGACTTAAAATAATAGAAAAAAACTAACGTATAGCTTGAAAGATCTTTTTTCTTTTTTTGTGTGTTTGTACAAGACAAAAATATTAGTAGAATAATCAGCGAATATTTTCTAAACATCTAATTCTGGAAATAAATGTATATATTCTCTTATTATTATTTGGGTTTCTAGTCCATAAGTTGAGTGATTTGTTTTGTTAGGCTATTTCAATGCAAGTACCGCACAAAAGTTTGCAAACAAAGTTGCATGTGGCAAGGTTCTAAAAACAATTGCAAAGACCGAAAACTACTTTAAAGTTTTTTTTTCTATTTCTAAATAAAATTTTAACTATTTTTTAATAAACTCAATATTGATATTATTTTAAAAAAAATAATCAAAACCTATTTAAGAATGGCAGAGTGGAAAGTTTCTAAAAAAGATCGCAGGGTATTCGATAAATTATTGTCAGAATCAAAATTACCATCAAAGGACTGTACTCAATTAAAAAATATTGTGAAAAAGGATATTATTACATATGAAGATTTAATTAACATAAAGGTAATTTTTTTTTTAACTTTATTGATTTTTTTGTTAAAAAACGAGTCATCAACTGAATTTGTGTGTTTTACATAAAATATGCAAAAATTGAATGTTTTTAAGTGTAAAATTGTATATTTCAGATGTATCAATAAAATAGTACTTAAATTGTTCTTTCAGAAAAAAATTCCAAACCATATTCCAGTTTTTATATTTTTCAACAAATTAGAATTAAATTATGAAGACAACAACTATAAAGCATCCGAAGAGTTTAGGAAAAAAACAGAAAAGCTCCGAATTCAACAAGAACAAGAATCATATAAAAAATTAGTAAAAAGTGTAGATCCAGCACAAAAATATGGAAGAATAGATCATATGGAGGTTGAAATTCTTATCTCAATTTGTAAAAAATTAATTTCTTTTTAGAATTTTGGTGCCGAATTGAAAACAGTTAATCGACAAATGATATCTGTTATAAACGTTCTAATAACAGTTGTTGGAGCATTTTTTTTCGGTTTTTCTGGTAAAAACTTCATTTTTAATTAGTTTTAAAATTATTTTAAACAGGGGTAACGTATGCCTATCCACATTTAAAATTGGATTTAGCTACTCGTTTTATTATTGGTTTGGTACCAGCGACAATCGTTTTCTTTGCCGATTTATATTTTGTTGTGAAAAGTATGGACACTGAAGAAGATTATAAAGAGGTGATTTCATTTTTGAACATTAAACAATAAATAAAACTTTGTTTAGTTTCCGAATACAACTCAACCTGTTGGGGAGAAGTTCAGTTTCAAAAATATGGAAAGCAAAAAGAATGATTAATTAAAAACTTTGTTATTGTTCAAATTTTCAACAAAAATCTCAAAATGCTGGTCATCAAATGTTTCACTTTATTAAAAATAAATTCTTTAACACAAAATGACCATAATGTTAATTCACTAAAATCAACAAAAAAGTTAGTTTTTTTTCTCGATCTTTTTCAAATTTGTCTAGAATTTACTCACATAACCATTCAATTTGGCATAACAAGTTTCAAAAAAAAATTTATTAAAAAAAATTATTATTTAATTTAATAAATTAAATTAAAACGACGTTGAAAATTGAAAAAAAAACTTGAAAATCGAAAAAGCGATTCATTGTTGTTTAAATAAAATGAACAAAACAATTCAACTTTGTTTTCAAGTGATATTGTTTCAATCCTTATTTGGAGCTTATCATTTTACTAAACATAATTTATATTATAACACTTATTTGGCTTGCCGTTTTGACTTTCCCACATTTAAGGCCTCACTCGAAATATTTGAGGAAGATTTGTTGTAAATAAATTTATTTTAAAACTAAAACGTTTCTAAAACCAATTGCAGGAATCCAGACGATTCGATAACAAAACGTGAGGAATTTGTATTTGATACTCGTTTAATTGCATTTGTTAAACAAAGTGGTTCTGCCGGTAAAGATGAATTACTTTCTAATGTAAAATTCTATTATTTTTTAAATAAAAATGAAAAAAAAATTTTTAGGGATATGCGTCAAAAATTTCGATTTGGCACGATTGCACTTCTGATAGAAAAAGTGTTCATTTAAGATTATCACTTGAACCTGCTTGCAATATTGGCGATAATTGTCAATACACAACAACAATTGATTTAACAGACAATTGGGGAGATGCTACGGTGTATTCAGCTTTTACAAAAGTTTAATAATTAATTGAAATAAAATTTGATTTTTTCATGAATAGTTTTTTATTTAAAAACTCTTGTTATAAAATAAAAAAGAAAAACTGTAACGATCTCTTGTAAGATAAAAACAAACGATAGAAGGGCGGCGAAAACTGTAAAATCGTTTTGAACTGCCGCCATTTTTAATCGAGATCATATTTTCAAAGTTTCTCATTTGTTTTGTGTGAATTCAACTAAGGATTTGCTACGGTAAACAAAGCAACGCCCACGTTGTCCGCAACTTCCACACGCATAGGAGCACACTTTTTTGTATCGATTTTTTTTTACCTAAAAAGAATTCAGGAGAAGCCCTTTTTGTTCTCACTACATATTTTTCTTTCTTATAATTTCAGTCTTTATATTCTAATACCAAGCAGGCCATAAATATAGCGTCGTGTTCAAAACGGTAAAATAATTTCAAATCATAAGATTTTTTTTTAAATTAAAAAAATACGTTTATTAATATGTAGATAATAAAAGATTTTGCATTAACAATCTTTCATTTTTTCTCCTTCTGCTCTGATTACATCCCGAAGTCTCTTTGAGTATGAGTCAATGATGGCGTAGAGGTAGTTTGGGTCAGTTCGTCCCATGTCTTTTTCAGGGCAACCTTTAGAGATTTCAAATTTCATAGTTCTTAATGCAGACGTTCTGTGTCAAGAATTGCCTGACGAAGAAATTCGTTGGATTCAAATCTGACCTTGAAGCCGGAAGTTGAATATTGATTTATTAATTAAAAAAATAGTAACAAAATTAAACAAAAGATTCGAGCTAGAAGTTATCAACTTCCTTTTTTGCCACTAATCAAGAACAACTTTTTAAAACATTAAAAAAAGAAAGAAAATGATGCCACTTATGGTTCTTTTGGCCACCTTGGTTTCTCCCCAGGATTTTCCGCTAACCATTCATCCATGTGCGGTGCTTTACTCCTTTCCGACTTGTTCCGACATCAAGAAAAGTGAAGAAATCATTTTTTGATTTATTTTTCCTTTAATTTAAAAATGTGTTTTTTTTAATTGAATAAATTCAATTAAAATGACGTTGAAATTTAAAAAAAAACTTAAAAATCAAAAATCGAATCATTGTTGTTTGAATAAAATGAACAAAACAATTCAATTTTGTTTTCAATTGATTTTATTTCAATCCTTATTTGGAGCTTATCATTTTTCTCAACATAGTAAATTTTACTATGATACTTATTTGATTTGCCGCTTTGACTATCCTACATTTAAAGCAACAGTCGATATAAAAGAGAGAGATTTGATGTAAATTACTTTATTTTTTAAGTAAAATATTTTCAAAAATAATTGCAGGAATCCAGACGATCCGTTAGCAGAAAGTGGTGAGATTGTATTTGATACTCGTTTAATTGGATTTGTTCAACAAAAAGGTTCTGCCGGTAGTGATGAAATAATTTCTAATGTAAAATTTAATTGTGTTTCAAGTAAAAATGAAAAAAAAAACATTTTTAGGGATATTCGTCAAAAATGTCGATTTGGCACGATTGCACTTCTGATAGAAAAAGTGTTCATTTAAGATTAACACTCCACCCACTTTGCAATCTTGGCGATAATTGTAAATACACAACAACAATTGATTTAACAAACAATTGGGGAGATGTTTTAGCACGTTCAGGTTTTACCAATGGAGTGGTGGAATAATTAAAATTTGTAATAAAATTAATTTTTTTTTGAAAATTTTTGTTTTAAAACAGAATAAATGTTTTGTACAATGTGATAGACAGTTCAAGCTTAACATTTTAAAATCTCCTATATTTTAATTTTTTAAACAAAATTGGTTAAGACTCAAAATGACTTTATTTATTTTTTCTTTTTTAATGATTGAAGAACTTCTCCTTTGAATTTTTGCCGAATCCGATTCGAAAATCCATCACTATTTTTCTTTTTCTTTTTTGAACAAACAAGTTTGATATTTGTTCGATCAACATTCTTCGAATCTTCATTATTCTCAACATTTTGCATCACTGACCGGACACCTTCTTGTACTCGAATATTTGTTGGAAGAATTGGAGTTTGAATTTTTTTATCAGAAACTTCTTTTTGCTTTATTTTACTTTCTTTTGCTCCTGATTTTTCAGCTTGTTTTTTTTCTTTTTCTTTTTTAATTTTTCCCGAAAGAACTGGATTTATTAAGTATTTCCATGGATCATGTCGAAAAAAATCTTTTGGTTCTTCCCAGTTATATGTGATTTGTTTTTTAGCTTTTTCTTCCTTCTAAACATTTTTTTTTCTTTAAATCGAATAAAAAGTTAAAACAAACCCATCGAATAAATGATGGCATTTTATCTGTTTCCCAATCATATGGATCATTCCAGCAACTTCCAGATTTTTCCATAATTCCTTTCAACAAATTATAAATTTGTTCATAATCTGGTGACATGTAATAATTACAATTTCTCAAATGTTCTTCGACTTTTTCAAACTGAGAATTATTAAAAAGTTGATCGAGTTTGATTTTATTTTTTTGTTCTTCAATTGGAAAATCTTCATTTGTTGCCCATGGAAGTGGATTTGTCATTTCAGCAATCATATACATCAATGACCAAACATCATCACCTCTTCCCTAATAATTTCAACTCTTTTTTTTCCCCTTCATGCTCCCTTTCTGTTTTATTACTAATTCATTATGAGCATGAGCATTTGGTGACGCATACATTTGTGTTCCACGAAAGTCCGTATGAGGTCGAGCAATTCGATATCGATATAATTGATTAATCAATATTTTTTCAGCTTTTATATCTTTTATTTCAGTTTCTGGTAACTCTTTTTTATCTTTTTTTGATCTCTGTTCAGATGGTGTCGTTCCAGAATCTTTTGTGAAACCATTTTTGAGAACAAATCTTCTTGCAAGTCCAAAATCAAATAAAAATATCATTCGTCCACGAAGAATATCATTTACTCCTCGACCCATTGCAAAATTTGCTGGTTTAATATCTCGATGAATAAATCCATTTTCATGAAGTAATTTAACACTGAATTCAATTGAAAATGAATTAAGAAAAAAACAAATGTTAAACTCACACACATAAACATTGCATTCCAATTCTTGTCCAAGTTCCAACTGACAAAGAATCGGGATTTGGACTTTTAAATCTTAATGCTTTTAAATTATCTCCTAGCAATTCCATTACTAAATAATGATATTTTTCTCTTCGACCAGCTTGTACAAATGATGGAAAATTTGAAACTCGATTAGCTTGTAAATCAACTAAAACATCAATCTGGAAAATATTTATTTTTTTAATTTTTATTCAAAAAAATAAAAAATAAAAACTTCTAATTTGATTGCA
The DNA here is from genome assembly GCA_963572285.1 of Caenorhabditis drosophilae. Classification (NCBI taxonomy): domain Eukaryota; kingdom Metazoa; phylum Nematoda; class Chromadorea; order Rhabditida; family Rhabditidae; genus Caenorhabditis; species Caenorhabditis drosophilae. The sequence continues at coordinate 4,065,278 of OY751561.1, read as the reverse complement.
GATCCTCCTTCCATTGCATTTGATTCAATTTTCATTGCGTATGTTTCACCATCTTTTGTTACTTTAAACACTTTTCCAAATCCACCTTCATCGATTTTTTCAACTATTTTATATCCAGCAACTCTGAAATCAATTTAAATCATTTTAAAAAATCAATAAAAAACCAACAAATCATCAATGTTAAACTGAATATCTTCATTTTCTTTCACTGTTTCACCAGACATTTGAATAAATTGACACGGAACAAATTAGAACAATTTTTTAAGAAGTAATTTCATAATAATTCGTTTTTTTATTTTTATTTTTTCATAACCTAAAAATCCAATTAAAAATACAATTTTTCTACGTTGGCTTTTTTATTTGGATTCTGATTTTTATTCTGTTTTTTTTTTAAATGAAATGATAAAAATTATAATGAAAACCTTTTGTTTTATTCAGAAAAAGATTTCTTTGGAGATTTTTCTAGAATTTCGGCGATTTTTTAAAGATAATTTTTCAATTTAATTTAATGAGGTTTTTTTTTTAATTAAATGAAATGATCTAATCTTGTGTATAAACGTATCACAATTCCATGAAAAAAAAATAACAAAGGATTTTGGATCGCTTTGTCATATAATAAAAATAATCAAGAAAACTCGCTAAAATGCCATATAATTGTATGTATAAATTATGTCGTGTTTATCTTGCGATAAGCTACAAAAATAATATGCAGAATGAATTATTGTTATATTTTTGTTTATTAATTTTATGATTTTTTTCCATTTATTCACAGCTAAAAAGTTTATTGATTTTTATCTTCTTTTTTTTTCCTTAATTTTCCCGGTTTTTTAAATAAAAACCAAAACATTACAAAATTTAATTAATAATTGAAGAAAAGCTGATTTTGTTCTCCAAGTCGGTAACAAATTTTTTTTTTTTACAAAAGAAAAAAAAATGGAAGATTTAATGTTGAGATAATAAAATCTCCAGAATAATTCAAATCGTTCAGATAAAAGAAAAAGAAGAAGAATAAAACTGGAAAACGAAAATTGTTTTTTGATCCAAACGATTTTTCAGATTTTTTCCAAACAAATTTTTCTTTTTTTTCTTTTGAAATTTGATAGCAAAAAGTTCATTTTTTTTGTCGAGAAATGTTGCGATTTTTGAGAAAAAATGAATAAACATGGAAAATGTTTATTTTTATTCAAAAAAAAATTAGAAAATTCAATTAAAAATATGAAAAATACACATTTTTAGAAAGTTCTTAAAATTAAACAAAGTTTAAGTTTTATTTGAGAAAAGGAGAGAAAGTGAACTTTCATTTCCTAATTTTTCTTGACATGCATGATTTTGTAGGAATATAATGAGTTTTCAAGTATTATTGAATTAATAAAATTCGTTCTTTTTCCATTTTGAAGAAAAGTATATTTTAAGAACATAAAATACGTTTTTCCCAAAATTAAAAAAAAAACTTTTCGCTAAGTAAAAAGTTTTCTTTTTTATCATTGAAAGAAAAAAAAATCGAGAAGAAAACTGTCAACAGAAACTAATTTTTACAACAAAACCATGAAAAAGAAAAGAATTTTTCCTGAATTTTTCCTGATCAATTTTTTCTTTGAAACAAACAAAAACTTTATCAATGAAAACCCGAAAAAATTGTTTTATAAAATCTTCTTTTTCTTCTTCTTCTTCTTTTTTGATTTTTTGTTGTTGTGAAAACTTCTAAACTGATGGCAGCCGAATGACAAATCAAAGAAAAAGAAAAAAAATGTTTGAAAAATGATATTCATGATACGGACAATTGATTTATTGGGTTCAATTGGCCAATATTGAATACAATGAAATGATGGCTGACAAAATCATGACACAATATGTTTTTTACCTGAAGGTTATTGTCAATGAGTTTATTGGCTACTTCCTCGGTTTTCTATTTAAATAATTTCTCAATTTTTCTTGAAATTTTCGGTTTAAAACCGAATAAATTTTGTGTGAGACAAAGAAAAAATGAAAAACCGTTTACAGAACTTATTTGGGAAAAAAACTGGAAATTTGTGATTTTCGAAAATCTGAACAATTTTTATCGGATTCAAATCTTTTTAAGATTTCCACATCACAAAAATACTTTAAAATGTTTTCATGAAATTCCTAAAGTTTTGGCTAAATTTTAACCTTTTTTTTCAATGATAAAATAGCAAAGAAGGAAGAAAGTTGTTAAAAGATAAACTTGATTGTTGATATATTTTTTTATCATTTCTTTACAATTCTCGAAACTATAAAAAATGCATCTTTTCATACCACTTTTCGACGACCCGGATTTCGATTAAAAAAGTTTACGATTCCAGGATTCCCAAATTCCAAAATGACTCTTAAAAGATAAAATGACTCAAACAATTTGAGAAATTATCTTCGTTCATTTTTATTTTCCTTTTTTTCATCAAATCTCTCTCTCTCTCTCTCTCTCTCTCTCTCTCTCTCTCTCTCTCTTTCTTTTTTTTCAATAATGATGGCAAAAAAAGTGAAAACGTTTCGATGTCATGAAAACTTTTGCGAAATGGGGCGGAGTCAAAAATGGGCGGAACAATAATTTGAAGATTAGATTGATATAAAAGTATCATGATTTTATATGTACAATAATCATAAGAAATATTGATGAAATAATTCATTTTTTATTTTTATTTTATCCTTCAACTAAATATTTTTAAAAGAAAATTTTATTTTTCATCGATTTTCCTTAAAAAAAAAGGAAATCTTGCCAGAATTTAAAAAAAAATGTTGAAATATAAATGACTCACACATTGATTTGTTGTGTCCATTCATCTCAACCAGTTTTTGTTGTCGTCTTAAGTCTCGAAGTTTATCATTTTTCTTGTAAATTGTAATGACCTCAAAACCACAAATAGAAAATAAAAAAAATGTGGTTTTGATGGAAAAAAAAACAGGCAAATCCACTTTTACTTCATTTCCATTTTCTTCAAATAACCGAACAATTGTTCAAATCTTCGTTTTCAGAAGCAAATTTCTTTTTAACTTCCAATAATGCAAGCTTTTACCATTGTTGCTCTTCTTGTCTGCATCGCAGTTCCAGTAAGTTTCTTTCCTTGGACGTGAACGCCTTGTTTCTCAATGTTTCATTCAGATTTTCGCTGATCTTGATCATTTGCGCGCGAAGAGAGATTCTGAAGAATTAAAAATCGAATCGTCTGGAGTCGAAGGTTCAGGAATCGAATCATCCGGTGTTGAAGCTTCAGGAGAAGGTTCAGGTGAATCAAACAACGAATCGAAAATTGAAGCATCAGGAGAAGCATCAGGTGAAGCATCAGGTAACCTTGGAAAACTTGCTAAACAACATAAAAATGAAAATTGCTAATTTGAAGGTGTCCTTGAATCATCAGGCGAAGGATCAGGAGCTTCTTCAGATAACATCGTTGCCGCTGATACATCAAAAGATGTCAAAGCTTTGACATCAAGCGAATTCGCTGTTTCAACTTAAATCTGAGTTCAAATATTCTTCCCCATAAATAGAATTCTATTCCTCAACATTATTTTTATGTTGATCAAATTTTTGGGTACTTACAACCACAATTACAATTATTATTTGTACTTTAATGCCTAATTTTTTCACAACAAAAATGTTTAGTTTTCGATTGTTTTTCAATTTTTGTCATCATTCTTTATTTGTATTTTTCTCAAAAAAAAACACATTGATTAAATAAAATAAAACGTGTACAAAAATAGTTTAAAAAATCATTTAAAAATTCAAGAATTAAAACAGTAAGGAGAGAGAGAGAGAGAGAGAGAGAGAGAGAGAGAGAGAGAGAGAGAGAGAGATACAGACAAAGAGAGAGAGAGAGAGAGAGAGAGAGAGAGAGTATTATCAGTTACTTAACAAATCAGTGTTTGGCGCAAGTTCAGTGAGAAGAGAAAGCATCATTACAGTTGCCGAGAGTGTCTGAAAAAATAAAAAATAATTTATTATCGTTTTTTGTTTTAAAATCAATTGACCAATCTTGTTTCAATTAATTAACAAAAAAAAATTATTTAACTAATGATTTTTGAACAAGGAACCTTTTTTTTTTCATTGAATTTTTTCTAATCGATTTCATTATAAATCATTGTTTACAATAAAAGAACAAATATTTTCTTGTTTTAATTTTATTTGAAAAAAAAACAACAAAGTACAGTGCATTTTGAAAATATATTTCTAGGCGAAGTGTCTGTTTCACGATTTTTTCACACGGAAAAATTATTAAAGAAAATTTAAAAAAAAAAAAATTTACAGAAAATAAAGCTACTAGATTAAATAAAACATAAAATAATTTTTTATAATTAAAAAAAAGGAAATCGCGAAAAAAGTAGACTTTTTTTTCGTTTTTTTTTCTACCCGATTGGAGACTATTTTTTAAAGCAAATTTAATAAAAATGTGCTCCTGGATCAGATTTTTTCCCGGTGAACTCGTAAAAAACGATCAGGATCCAGATTTTTAAAATGCAAAAATTTAGTTAAGATTTCATGATTGAACTCAAGGTTTGGATTTTTTCGCGTTAACAAAGTTCAAAAATATTTTTCTTGAAAGTTTGGTTTTAAGTTTCAAAATATTCGATTTTTCATTTGTTAATTGAATTAAAACCAAAGTAAAACTTACGCCTAAAATGAGAGATCTTGAAAGTATTGCAAATCCCCAAACTGACACACCCAAATCAAATTGTTCCATGTGCGATAAAAAAGTATTTGAAATCAAATAAATTTTTTCACGAAATGGAAACCAAATACTTTTGTTTTGACAAAAAAATCCTTTTGTTTTTGAAATCTGAAAATGTCTTTTTTTATTCTTTTTAATTTATTTTTACAAAATTATCAAACGAAAACTTCATCGTGTAATCGAGCTGGAGCAATTGTAACTGAAAAAAACGTGAATGCACATAAAATAATTGTTGGAAGACATAATAATAAATCAATAAATGAATGAATTCTTGTGTTCATCATCATTAATGTAAATATCATTGAAGGAATTGTAATCACAATCATTGTAAATGTATAAAACTGAAAAAAAAAAAGAATTTTTTTTTAAATTTAAAATTATAAAAATCAAAAAACCCAATTTACCCTGAAAATAAGATCCAGTTGACGAATAACAACACAAAGATTTCGGAAAATTTCAAGAAAATTCAGAAGAATTTCATCAGCATTTTCAACTGAGCCATCAAATTGTTCAATATTCTCATTAAAAAATTGAATTTCCAAATATGTTGCATTTGTATAAATAATTAAAATAAATAAAGTCATATTTAAAATAATATAAAGATAAGTTGTAATAAAGGTATAAACTGGTCGAAGCTCAGAATAGTAGAAGATCTGAATAAAATCAATAATTTAAAGCAAATTCTTAAAAAAAAATAAACAAATGATTGTTTTTCTTTCATTTCTGAATGTTTTTCTTCCATGTGAAATTTCACTGATAAAACCACTGTTATGGCCAATGTTAAAAAGATAAGAAAATAAAAAAGTTGGACAGTTCCTGAAAATAGCGGCCATTTTTTTTTCTGAATTAATTTCCAGATTTTCAAACTTCTCATCAAACGTTTTCCACGTTGGCTTTTCAAGCCACGTAACCCTTGGCATTCTGCCAATTTCTGACGAAAATGTGAAAATAATCCATTCAATTGCCAATATAATAAGAAAACCTGACATTTTTTTTTTGATTTTAAAAATAAAAGAAAAAAATATTTGAAAATTTGAAAAATACCAGTGAAATTAAAGATTGAATTGCCCATAAAATAATTAAAAGTTGTGATGCCATTTCAGATGATAATTTTGGCGAGGACAATGTTATTTTGATATTAAATAAAATTGTATAAATTCCTTTAAAATTTGAATAAAAATAATTTAGAAAAAAATGTGTTTTTCTACCAAGACAAAACATTATAAAAGTGATAACTGCATTAAATTTTTGACGAAGACCACTTCCAAGAAAATCGATTCGAAGACATCGAGCAACAAAAAAAATTTCTTTTCCAAAATATTCATGAATTATTTCGTTATAAGATTTTTCAGTCTCCATATTTCAGAAATTTTTTCAATTTTCCTTCAAATTTCAATTTCTGCAAAAAATAATTTAAAAAAGATTATAAAAATTGGAATTTCTACATTTTTTTTCTGAAACTTTTAAAAAATTAAAAAAAAAGTTCATCCTGGCAGCAAATGAAGAAAATCGAACAGTTGGTGCAAAATAGTTGACACATTCGATTAAAAATTAGACGCATTGATTTTTTTTCTCCAGAAATTTGAAAAAAAAGAAGAGAGAAAATAATTAGAGAAAATGGATAAATTTTTGAAAAAATTTGAAAAAGAATTGACTAAATCTGAATCCATTTGTTAATTAAATTGAAAAACAAAAGAAGAAAAATTGCCATTTTACCGCTTTTTAAACACACAAAAATTCAAAATTATTTATTAAAAAAATAAAAAAACAAAATTTATTCAACCAATCTTAACCTTTTTTCGTTTTGATTCTTTCCAAGCGTTGTTTTCTGTAAAAAAAAATTTGAATTTAATCAAACGGAAATTTTCCCCAATCAAATTATGAACGCTTTTGACTTGCAGAATTGAAAAAAATTTACTTACGTGGGGCATAAAATTTGTAATATGAAACAATAATTGTAACTAAGAAAACCATGAAAAATATCATAAATAGTGTTATCACTTCACCCGTTTGAAACTTCTGAAAAAAACAAATTTTTTTTTTAAATTGGTTTTTTAATTAAAAATAATTTTTCTTAACCAACCATGTCTTGTTGATGAATTTGAGGCATTTTTTTAAAAATTAAATTCTTTTCTTTTTTATTTACAAAAATTGATTCAAAATTCAATTTGAAAAAGTCGCAAAAATGAGCAGCAAATGAAAAGCTGATGAAAAAGTGATTATCGATTTTCGAGAAAGGAGGGTTGGCTACATGCCAACCCCTCTTTTTCTTCTTTTACATTTGCATACTCTCTCGTTTTCATAGAACTCAGACTTTAAAACGCAGAATTCTTTCTTTTTTGTGAAATTTTGTCAAAAATGATCTCTAGAAAATTGGTACTTTTTTATAAAAAGTTAAAAAAAAACCTTTTTTTCTCTTTTCTTTTCTTATTAAAAAAAAATTTTTTTTTCAAACTTAATTTAAAATATTAATTAAAAAATAAATAAATTTACTTTTAAAACCCATAAATATGATGATTATTTTATTAATTTTTAATAATCAAAGAACGCTGAGAATGATGAGCATATGGATCTTAAAATTTTTTATTAAAAAATAATTAAAAATAATTGGTTTTTTCTCACTTTTTTTGCAAAATTTGTAATAAGCAACAACTGATAAAGCTAAAGCAACTGTAAAACAAAACATAATCCAAGTTAAAACTTCACCAGTCTGCATTTTTAGACTGTTTTCAGTTGATAAATACATCAAAAAATGTGCAAAATCTGAAAATTGTCAAATTTGAAATAAAAAATTGAAAAAAGATTTCAAGTTTCTTAATTTTTTCTTTAAAAGAAAAAGGTTTTTCACAGACATTTTAAAATATGGGAAAAAAACAATGAAAAACAGAATTTTCAAATGACACCAAATTGTATGTAGAACATCTCATCGTTTTTTTTTCAATTTAAACAAAAAACATTTTTGGTTTTTTTAAAATAAAAAACATAATAATTAAAATAATCAAAAGAAACAAAAAAAAAATGAGAGGAAAACTCAATATTTTGTATAAAATGACGAAGAAAAAGAAGACCACCTTTTTACACTCAAAAGTTTGTCATCGCCTTGTTCAAATCAGGTTAAATCCTGTGTGAGAAATTGAATTGTTTTTGGTTTTGATTGAAATGGAAAAAGGAAAAATTAGTTTTGAGAAAAATTGAAAAAAAATAAAAATAAAAATCAGAGAATTTTTTTCAAATTAGAAATGAGAAATGAAAACCTCAAATTAAAAAAAAATTTATTTTTAGAGTTTCAGTTTTACAAACAGAATTTAAGAAGAACTTCAAAAACGAGAAAACTAGGGAACAAAATGATATTTTGTGTTACTTGAATGAATAAAAAATAATAATTCAAATATTTTTAATTTTATTTCATTCTTTTTAAATATCAATAATAATAATAATTCATTTTCCGAATGGATCATTCTTTTTTGAATCTTTTTATTCGCTTTGCTAATCCGAATATTGTTTAACTATAAATTTTGGATTATTGAATAATAACATAATCCTTATCAAATGATGAAAAATTTAAACAATTCTTTTATTACTCATAAATGTTTTTTTTTTAATTTTGATTACGGTAATTATAATTTTTTTTTAAGGTGCGATTAACATTTAACTTTGATGAATTAAATTTGTGTAAGAAATTCATTGTGATTTCAAATTTGACGTTTCCCTATTTTTGTTAAATTAATTTTACTGGTGCGACTTTACTTTGTATGCAACTGCTTTATCGTGAAAAAAGAGAAAGTATGCTCTATTGAAATGAATTGCGTCGACGCCAAATTCAAAAATAAATTTCATTCTCATCTTAACCACTTTCATTTTTATATTAGATTTTGCAAAACATGCTACTGAAATACTTAAAATTGATTTTTTTCATAACTTTTCTTTTCTTTTTACTTCAATTTCACATTGTTTCGTAATTTTTGAAATAAAGTTCGATTGTTGTGAAATATCTCTCTCGTCGTTAAAAATTGTTTCATTTATTCAATTTGTAGAAAACAGCAATGGTAAACGTTGAAAAAATGTCCGACGCAGAATTGCGGGCTGAACTTTTAACTCGCGGAGTTAATGTTGGTCCAGTTACTGGTACAACACGTTCACTTTTCGAAAAAAAACTTCAAAAGTTGCTCAATGATAAAACTGTAAATTAACAAAACAAGGAATCTTTTTTGATTAATTTGCAATTTTAGGGAACGCCTGCGAAATCTAAAACTCCTTCAAAATCGGCTCCAGCCAAATCTACACCTGCGAAACCTACTTCAAAAGCAAGTAAATCACCATCAGTTTCAAGGAAATCAATTGGTTCCAATTCCTTATCTAACACAACCATAGAAGTGCAAAAACCCAGAAGATCATTAGTGTCGAGTAAATCAGAAGAAGAAGAAGAATCGGATGAAGACGAATTTGAAAATGATGATGAGATTATCTCACCAAAAGCAAACACAACTCGTAATACTGCCATTCCAACAAGGCCAGTTTCATCAACGCCTAATAAAAGTCAATATTTTCTGTCTAATGCATTTTGTTGATAAGAATGTTTTCAGATGTTAGTCGAGCTGTGAAAGAAACGAAAAAATCCGCAAATGATACGTCCATGTATAGTTCTGTAGTTATTCCAAACCTTATAACAGATTTTGAACCCTCGTTTTCGGTTTCTGACAGGCCTGGAGCCACACCGCCACGTGTCAAAGGGTCAAGGTGTTTTAATAATTTAAAAAATGTCGCAAAACTTGAAACTTCAGAACTTTGGGAGTATCTTCAATTCGCCAATCAGCTGTAAAACCAAACAGTGCAACCCGAACTTCAGTAACAGCTTCTTCCCTGATTTCCAGTCCACGAAATAGTTTCAAGTCTTCTTCAGTCTTAACAAAACCTTTTATAAATACTATTGGAAATCTTGGAGATACAACAGGTGAAGAAGACAATGAAGAAGATGATGACGGATTAGAAACTAGTCGAGTTGTTTTTTCATCAAAAGAAAACAAAAGAGGACTTGTTGGAAGAGCATGGGATAAAGTCCTTGGTTACGATGTATTTAATCTCAATTTTATAGTTAATTATTTTATTTTTTTCAGTTCAAAGCGTCTAGAATACCTGGACAAAGTTACGATTTTCGTACCGGAGCTACTCGAACTAAAGTTGTGCGGGATCCAAAAACAAATAGATTTGTCATTAAACAATCTACAGTTTTTGGGTATTGATTTTGTGTTTTTCTTTCTTAATAAGTAAACGTAAAATTTACAGAGAAGCGCTGAATATAGCTCTTTATGTTTTAATTATTCTTTTTGTGGTTCTCACTATTGGATACTTTCTCAGTACTTCTGACAAACCAAAAGTTGCTAGTTCCATTGCAGTCATCACAAGTTAATTTAATTTCATAATTTAATTTTAAAAAATGTTTTTCAGAAGCTATTCGAGATACAGTTAATTTCTTCTACAGATACGCAATCGTTCCTGTTTTATCAGCATTTGGAAGTAAAAAAAACTTGAAACTTAATGAAATAATACAATTTTTTTAGTTGGGTTACTTGGCGTCGGTGCATATTTTGGCCACAAAAAGTATAAAGAAGCTAAGGAAAAAGAAGAATTGGAGTTTTTTAACTTAATTGAAAAAATCATTAGTAGGTTTTTTAATCACAAACCAAAAAAAAATTTTTTTTAAAGACCTCGTTCGCGAAGCAACAATTGAAGGGGAACCGTATGTTTCTCAACCGCATGTTCGTGATGTCATTTTTCCGCCAGCCAAAAGGTTTTTTAAAAGTTAAAATAATTAAAAAAATACAAATTTTTAGACGTGGTGCTGAACTTAAACGTTGGGAAAAAGCCGTTTCATTCATTGATGTAAATGAGTCTCGCGTAGCTACTGAAATTCGTGTTTTACCTTCTGGAAATGAATGCGCTGTATGGAAATGGATTGGAAATACACAACAAAAGAAGCATTTCTAAAGTCTAACAATTTAATTTTTCTACTCAAACTTCATTAATTTGAATTAATTTTGTAAATGATGTCTACCCGTAAATGAATTTTTGTCATTTTATTTTTCATTTCTTGTTTTTTCGTGTTTTTAACCAGATTATTTAATCGAGCATAAAGTAATTTTACAAATATTTTTTTAAATAAGTTCAAAATCTGTCAAATGGTCAGAATTTCTATTTGGTGACTGTTACATTTTTTACACGATCTGTCAGTAAAAATCTAAAAAGAGCATTTTTAATAAATAAAATACTTTTGTCTTCTTCCGCTCAGGTATCCGATTGTTTTAAAGACGTTTTATGCGATAAATAAGTAATATGTAGAGTGAATTCATTTTTAATTTTGAAAGAACAAATTTCTCTTTCGAGCTTTTCTCAAAATGGGTTTCTAATCAGGTGACTAAGTCTTAAATAAACCGTTGTTTGCACTAGAACTGATGCTCTAGACTTTTAGTAGAATTTTCATAGCTGATGTCCACGATCGGTTCCCTGAAAAAAAAAAGTAGTTTGAAAAATATTTTTTTTTTCATATTTCTTGTCAGAACTGCGTGTATGCCTTGAAGTATTAAAAAGGCGCAATTTTTGTGCTGACTTATTTTACATTATTAAAGAAAAGCATTTATTTTTTCATTTTACAATAATTATTTTGGTTTTTTTTTTGAAAAAAATAAATAAAAGTTTAAAAATATTTATATTCACAAAATAAATTTTATTTTTTAAAGAATACAGTAATAATGGGAGTTCCAAAATTCTACCGATGGACATCCGAAAGGTATCCATGCCTTAGTGAAGTTATAAATGAAAATGAGGTAATAAGCACGTTGTAATATGAAAAACTTTTTTATTCAGATTCCTGAGTATGATAATTTGTATCTTGATATGAATGGAATAATTCATAATTGTTCTCATCCAAATGATGATGATATTACTTTTCGAATATCAGAGGAAGAAATTTTTACGAATATTTTTGCATACATTGAGCACTTATATAGTTTGATTAAACCTCAAAAAGTTTTTTTCATGGCTGTCGATGGGGTTGCTCCAAGAGCTAAAATGAATCAACAAAGAGCAAGAAGATTTATGTACGTTCAAAACAGTTATTTAAATAAAAAATAATTTAAAGGTCTGCTCGAACAGCCGAATTACAAACAAGACTAGCCTTAAAAAAAGGACAAACGCTACCAGATGAAAAACGTTTTGATTCTAATTGCATAACACCTGGTAACCAAAACTCAATACTATTTTATTAAAATCGGTAATGTTTTACATTTTAGGTACTCTTTTTATGCACCGTTTACATACCAAAATGGTAACCTGGGTTGAAAAAAAAATTCAAAGCGATCCATGTTGGCAAAATCGAAAGATTTATTTATCCGGGCATAATGTTTGTTTTTTTTTAAATTGGTTTTTAAAAATTTTTTTGTAGGTACCCGGAGAAGGGGAACATAAAATAATGGACTATATTCGCTATGAAAAATCCAAAAAAGAATACGATCCAAACACAAGGCATTGTATGTATGGTCTTGATGCTGATCTAGTATGTTTTAGTAAATAAAAAATAAAAAACAATCTGTTTAGATAATGCTTGGAATTGTGTCTCATGAACCACATTTCTCCTTACTTCGTGAAGAAGTAAAGTTTACCAGACCAAGAAAAGGAGGATCAAAAAAACCACAAAAAAAAGATTCGGAAGAAAAACAATTTCATTTGTTACATTTGTCGCTATTACGAGAATACTTAGCTTGGGAATTTTCTTCTTTAAAAGTTTGTTAGCCTGTATTTCTAGTTTTTATTTAAATTTAAAAATTCATTAAGGATTTAACAAAGTTTAAGTATGATGGGGAACGTATTGTAGATGATTGGATTTTGATGGGGTTATTGATTGGAAATGATTTTCTTCCCAATATACCTAATGTTCATATTCATGATAACGCTTTTCCCCTTCTTTATGAAACTTATAAAAGAGTTTTACCAACTCTCGATGGTAAGTTATTATGTTTTAACTTGTATAAAATGAAATATAACAATCAGGGTATATCAATGAAAGCGGGTACTTAAATTTAAGCCGGTTCGAAGCATTTTTACGAGAGTTGAGCAAAAATGATAGAAATGTTTATGTTAAACAAATGGATGATGCAGAATGGTTAAACGCAAAAAAATCTCAACCAAAAGACGAATATGGAGATTTTATGGAATTTCAAGAATCTGACAACGAAAACAAAGAAGATATTGAAAATGAGGAAATTGAAAATGAAAAAGTTTCGGATAAGTTTAGTGATGCTGCGTTTGTTAGTAGTGATGAAGAAGAAGACGATGAAAGTACTTCTGAAAATAACAAAGTGGTATAAATTCGAGTTTCAAAAAAGAAAGATTAATTAAAATTTTAGATTTTTAAAAATGCTCTCGACAATCTAAATTTTGATATTTCGCATGATGATGGTAGAAATTTTTACTTTTTTCTTTTCAAAATATGAGTTATAGGTGATGAGGATTCATTTGGGCTTAATTTCATGGATGAAAATTTTGAAAATGATGTTGATGCATTGTGGACAAAGGCAATATCAAACTCATTCAAACGTCACAAAAATTCATATTATAATGAAAAATTAAAGTAAAATTTACAACATGACATTTTAATTATATGAAACGTTCAGATACAACAACATTAGTAAAAATGAACTTAAAGCTCAGGCAGAAGGTTATGTGAAAGCAATTCAATGGAATCTTCATTATTATTATCATGGATGTGCATCATGGAGTTGGTAAGAAATTCGGTTTTCTCACAGCATGACAGAAACTAACAGAAAAAAAAAGAAAAAGATACCTTTAGAAAAAGTATTTTGTCCAAATAACTTTTTTGTTATTTTTTTCAATAAAAAGTTTCAGGTATTACCCACACCATTATGCTCCTTTTATCTCAGATGTGATTGATTTTTCTGATCTCAAAATAGAATTTGAAAAATCAGAACCATTTAAACCGTTTGAACAACTTCTGTCGGTGCTTCCAGCTTCGAGTAAAGAATGTTTGCCAAAACCGTTTCAGGAGTTAATGAATAATGATCCTGCTATCTCGCCTATTTATGACTTTTTCCTAGATGATTTTGAAACAGATCTTAATGGAAAAAAGAATGAATGGGAATCTGTAGTTTTGATACCTTTCATTAATGAAAAGAGGTTATTAGATGCTGTAAAGAGCAAGGTATATACTTGATTATTGCTCTTATTAAAAAAATCAGTTTATAGGTATCACAATTATCAAAAGAAGAGATTGCGAGAAACACTCACGGATCGCACATATTGTTCACATCAAACACAAATAGTGATGGATTTAAATTGAAGTTTTTTTTATCTTAAAAAAAAACCTAAAAATGATATATTTCAGAATAATTAAAGTTGATAAAGACGAGTTTCGAATTGATAAATCAAAGGTTGTATGGGGTTTACTACCAAATGTAAAAATGGACGTGTATTTTCCTGGTTTCCCTACAATGAAACATTTAACACATCGAGCTGAACTTGTTGATGCAAATATAAATGTGTTTGGATTTGATTCACGAGAAAAATCAATCGTTTTGAAAGTGAAAAGTGTTGATGAAGCAAGTAAATTTGATATAATCGAGCTAGCAGGAGAATTACTTCAGCAAGAAGTGTGTATTGATTGGCCAATATTAAAATTGGCAAAAGTTGATTCAATATGGGGAGATGAGAAAATTATTAAAACAATCGATAATGAAGAAATTATTGTAAAAGAAATGACACCTGAAGATAAAAATCAATGGACAAAAATTGTTAAAAATACATTACACTCGTAAGTTTTATTTCAAAGTAAAAATCAAAAACCAGCTTAAATGTTTAGGTTATATAAAAGATATGGAATTGAAATCGAAGAAAAAAAAGAATCTGAAAAAGTTTTTAAACAAACAATTGTTTGGGTTCGAAAATTTGCTGGACTAGTTTATCAAGTTGATCATAATGGAAAAAATCTTGTAATGAAAGCAACAAAAGAATTCCATTCAAATACGTATCCGGTCATTTTATCGCTAGTTGTTCGAGATGTTTTATTAGAAAATTCGAAAAAACTCGCAGAATTGCCCATTGATAAGGCGTATCCATTAAAGAGTGTTGTTTGGGTGAAAGATATCAATTCTTCATTATATGGTGTTCCGTCTATGGTTCAGGGATATGAAAATAAAAATTCAAGCAAATGTAAACAATTTTTACCATATTTTTTCAATTTTCTATCGTTTTAGGTACTGTTCGGTTAATGGGAATGGTGTTTAATTCACAAATCGATAAACTGGAAAAGTTAAAGCAATCATATTCGAAACAATCACTAAGATGGATGGCACCTTATGAAGCTGCAAAACAAGCAAATGGTTTTGAAAACAAAATTTTTAAATTAAAATGTATTATTTATAGTAAATGTGTCTCTTTTCACAAGAATTACTGGAACTATTCTCCTATGGAATGAAGAAAAAAAACTAGTTGAATCTGGAAGGCAATTATCCGGTGATAAAAAATTGAATATTGGGTTGAATTTGAAGTTCACTAAAAAAAATATTTGTGTAAGTCATTTTCTTTGAGTTTCAAAGACATTTTCAATTCAGGTGATGGATTACACTGAAAGAATAGATGTTGAAACACATCGAGGACCAAACAAAGTTTGGAAATATTCAAACTTAACATCACGATTAGTAATTGAGTATAAAAAAAGGTTAGAAAATATTGAGCTATCGTAGTGATTGTAGAACAAAATATTATTTTAGGTTTCCTGAGATTTTCAAATGTTTAGGACAATCAAATGACTACAATGACTTTTACTATACAGAAGATATTTGGAAAAAAGTGGATGTTCGAAACGTATCAAATCAATAACAAAAAAAAAACAGTTTTAAAACCGTTTTTACAGAAACGTTTCGAAGAACTGAAAGAATTTTTAGAAAACTTGCCATGTTTCGAAGCTGAAAGAGTAGAATGTGGAACTGATTATGCTGATAGACAAATTATTAGTAAGATTTTTCGAAATTCTGGAAATTAAACAAGAAAATTATTAGGTGGAATCGAAAGAATACTAGAAGATAATCCTAAAGCTCACATGAAAACATCGTTAGTATCAGCGAGCTCATTATATCGAGCTGAATTGTATGATGGAAAATCTTTAGTCGATTCAGATGCTGATTTCCAAATATTAGACCGAGTGTCATGCGTTAGTTCAAGATATGTAAGATTTTATTATTAAGATTTAATTAAATTGTTTCTAAGTTTAGTCGATTCCTATGACTTTACAAGGAACAATTGTTGGAATTCATGGAGAAAAAATTGATGTTTTGTTTGATAAAGAATTCCCGAATGGTGTAAATGTTCGTGGTTCAAAAAAGGCCAGCTCAATTCGTCTTCCAAAAACATGTCTTTTTAATCTTACATACGGATTAATAAGAAAAAATAAAAAGAAAGAAGAAAAGTTAAAAAAAGGAAGAAATGACGAATTCAAGGCATTAGAAGGAGCTTATGTTCCATGGAAGCCAAACAGGACAGAAAAGGACCCATTGGACCTTGTTTCTAAAGGTTTTTCAAAACTTTCCATACATTTTTCACTGATTAATTTTTTAGAAATCCCTTCAACTTCACATCATTCAGCATCATTATCAAAAGAAAAAACATCGAAAATTCAAATAAAATTAAAAAAAAGAGATGAAAAAGACAAAGTTGATGAAGTTAAGGGATTAACAGAATTATTAAATAAACTGAATATTCCAAAAGCAACAACTTCGAATCCTGAAGTTCAACAGAAAGAAGAAATCGGAAAGAAAATTTCGTTAGCAGAATTATTGGGTGGTGGATCACAATCTCCAATAAAAAATAATAAAGAAGAAGAAGACAGTGTGAAGTTTTTAATGAAAAAAATTGAAACATCAGCAAAGAAATGCAAAGAAACAAAAAATATTCAAATAGAAGGTAAAAAAGAAAACTAAACAAGTAAAAAATACAATAAAAAGCTCATAATTATAGACCAATGCTCAAGTTCTCAATCAAAGAAATATGAAGAAGAAAAAATTATGAGACCTCAACAATTTCAATCACCACAAAAAATTATGCAAACACCACATTATCATCCTCAATTTCAGTTTGCTCCCCCAATGTTTGGTGGAGTTCCACAAAATAATGCTACAATTATAAATACACAAAGACCAATGATGATGCACCCTGGGGTTATCAATCCATTTATTCGTGGATCTCCAATTCATAGAAATGCATTTAGTGGACAACAGTCAAATATTATTCAAGAAGCAAAGTAATTTCATTTATATTAGTTTTAAATTTATTATTTCAATCATTCTTCAGCTTTCCTAATCATTTGCATCAACAGCAACAACAATCTTCTAAAGAAAAACTTACTGATTTTAAACCATCAACGGTTTTTATACAAAGTTTCGAGTAACATTTAGCAATTTGTGTATTTTTAGGTTACAAATAGTGGAAGAACGAATAATCAACGCAAAATAAATACGAAAAAGCCGAGAAATTCAAATGAATCCAAGTCAGAGCCATCGGTAACAATGAATAGCTCGACTAGTTCGCAAAAAAACAGAAGGAAAAAGAAAAAACAATCAAGATTGGGAGTTAATTTTGAAAATAAAAAGGATTAGTCATTTTTCTAACTTGCATGCATAATTTGATAATTTATGTTTGCAAGATTTTCTTATTTCTCTAATTGAATTATGTTTATTCTATGTTTTTTTAATTTGTTTTATTTTTTCAAGTTATTTAAAAAGAATCAACATAAAATGTCCAACTCAACTTGTTTCAATATTCTATGTATTTTTTCGAAACAACATCAATGAATAAATAAATTTTTCTAATTAAAATTATTTGGAATTGCAGGTGGGTGAACATCAGCAGAATGCGAACCTGGGATATTATCAATGGTTGGAGGTTCTGGTAAGTGAAATGTGTCATCAAAAAACTGAAAAAAGACCGATTAAATTAAAAGAAAATTGGTAAAAGTGAAGTTTCTGGACTTGTTCTGGATTGATTCGGGTGGCTTCCACATTTTTCTGATTTTCGTCATCAAATTTGCCTTCTGTTACTGGTTTGTATCCTTCAATGTATTCACTTTTTCCTTGAATTTCGACATTTTCGGAATATTTTGATGGTTTTTTTTCAGTATAAGTGTATTTTACAACTGGAGTTTCAGCTTTTACATAATATCTTAAACAAAAAAATATAAAAATTGCATTTTTCAATTAAAATCTTAGACCTGTATGGAGTTGTAGTTGTTGTAGGAGCAATATACTCTTCCGTTGTTGTTGTAATAATAACAGGAAGAGAATATGGTGGAAGTGGATATTTTGGTGGTGGCGGTGGACGAGGATATTCATCTCGTGGACGGGACGGACATCCACATTGTTTCCAACTTTTCCCGTCGATTCCGGCTTCACCTGGCTGCAAATAAAATAATGAGGTTGTTCCACCATTTTTTGAGTGCAAAAAAAAAATTACTGCTCCTGGTGCACCTGGCGGTCCAGGAATTCCATGTTTGCCTGGAGCTCCGGGTCCACCGCTTAATCCTCGAACACCAGCTGAACCAAATTCACCATCTTCACCCACTGCTCCGGGCTCGCCAGCAACTCCAGGCTCACCGGGTGGTCCAGGTGGATTGAAAAAGCGTTGAGCATTTACACCAGGGGCTCCTTGCCATCCATCCGAACCATTTTCACCATCCTCACCGGCCCAGCCTTCTTCGCCAGGTAAGCCTGGATAGCCTTCGTATCCGTCATTTCCAGATTTGCCATTTTTTCCTGGACCACCGCGGTTTCCTGGTGGACCAGGATCACCTTCGGATCCAACAGGACCTTGTGGACATTTGACACATCCCAAAATAATGACTCGATCCTCAGCGTCTAATTCCCAATCGCTACCATTTTTTCCATTCTCTCCATCGACACCGTTTTCTCCGGGTTCTCCTGGTAATCCAGGTGGTCCAGGTGGTCCTCGAGGACAATGATTTCGAGCACATGATTCATTATCTTCAGCACAATCTTCGTCGTCTTCTTCTTCTTCTTCTTCTTCTTCTTCTTCTCCGTCTTCTTGTTCATCTTCATCTTCTTCTTCAGCTTCTTCGTTTTCTTTTCCGTCTCCCTTTTCTTCATTGAAATTTTCCTTAATATTCTCGCTATCATAATCTTCCGTACTATTTTTATTTTTTTCCTCTTCATTATTTTCAATTTCCATTTCTTCACTTTTATCATTATGAACTTCTAATAATTGAGCCAATCCATTTTTTGATAAAGTTAAATTCAAAATTAACGAATGATTCGTTTCTTCAATTTTGATTTTATTTAAACCAAGTCCAGTTGAATAACCATCCACAACATTTTCATTCTGAAAATAATTTTTTTTTTCTTTTAATTGATCAATTATTTAATTTTTTTTTTTACTTCTTCACTTATTTTTGAAAATTCGGATTCTTCTTCTTCTTCTTTTTTCTTCTGATTAATTGGTTGAGAACTTGAGGAATCAACTAACAAAAAAAAATTCATTTAAATTGAACTTTTTAATTTAAAAAAACCGATTTCTTTGCTTCGATCCGTATTTTTTGAATATTCTTGAAGGCCTTCTAATTCTTCTTTTGTTGGTGAAGCTTGATAATCTCGATTTTTCTTATTTCTTCCTCTTTTTTTTATTCTCCGAGCTTTTGATGAATGTTTCGACAGGGAATTCTGTAAAATTCAATTCTTTTCTGTTTAATTAAAAGCATTTTACTTGTCTTTTATTTCTAAAATGGTGTTTTTCAAAAATTATAATGTCGTTCCAAGCTTGTTTTTCAAATTCTTCAAATATTTGAATTTGATTTTTGCACGATTTTTCGAAAAAATACAAATCCTGCACAAGAAAAACGAATAAAAGCAAAATAAGAAAAATCAGAATAATTGAAATATAAGAAAAATGAATTAAAAATATGGTTTTCATTCAAAATGTTTCATTCAATAAATCAAAATCGAATGAATTAACTTTTTATATTAAAATAATTGAAGTAAGTGAACGGGTTTTTTCTCTCTTTTCTAATTATTTTATTAATTTGATGCAATGATTTTATTAAATACAGTTAAACGAAAAATATTCTAATAAAGGTTATTATTCTCCTCTTTAAACAAATGATTAAAAATGACATTTTTTGTTAAAATAAAAAATTTGTGGAATTTTGTGACAAAGTGAGAATTAAATGTTGAAGTTTAGCAATGTTAAAAATTAATTTCGGAATGTCAACTTCTTCCTTTTTTTTTTCTTTTCTTTCAATTTTATAATTGATTGTGGTGCTGGAAGTTGTTGTGCTGAAATTCTTTTTTTTCAAGAACTCAAATTTAAAACTCAAAAATCAACGTTTCGAAATATTCTGGATCGCATGTATCGCATAAATGTAAATGGCCACAAATTTGTCGATTTGGTTCAATTTTTTTTAGTTGAAGATAGATTTCACCGAGAATATCCTCAGCTGAAAATTGAATTTTCTTCTTTTTCCTTAAGTTCTTTAAAATGTTATTTACCAACACTGTAACAAATTTTGCGTGCTATTTCGTATAAGCCCAGAACACTGTCACATAACCGAAATGTGTCCTAATATATTATTTTTTTAACATTTTTTTTCTCAAATTTTTACCTTTTTTAATGTTTGATTATCGATCGCATCATCAACCAAAACCACTATTTGTTGGCATCTTTTGCATAAAAAATTAAAGAAATTTTGAATATTATGAATAATATTCTCAATATTGGATATTTCCGAACATTTTGCAAAACTTATCAAAAATATAAAAACGAAAATTGTGTTGAGACGAATCATAATTTTCAATTGGTTGAATAAAAATATTTCAACCTAAAATCACTTGAAAAAAATAAAATGTTTTTCTTTTTAACAATTTGCTTTTCTTAAATGCTTTTAGAAAGAAAAACAAACTTCATTTTTTATCACAAAACAAAACAGTGAGTGATGATGAAAAAACATAACAGATAACGTTTCGAATTTTTAACAATGTTATTTTGTTAATGACATTTTTTTTAAATACACTTTAAATTAGTGTTCATCATCACTAGTATCATCACCTTCAAAAAATGATTCGTATCGATCGTTGATTGCAAAACTGAAATTAGTTGTTTAAATATTAAAACAAAAGAAAATCTAAAACGAACTGTTCAAATTGTCGTTGAATGTTTTCAGGAAAAGGTTTTTCATCATCATGCCATTCTTCAGCTCTTAATTCACCGTAATAATTGTCATCATTATCGCTATTCTTTAATTAATTTTTATTAAAAAACAGTTATTTAATGAGCAGAAAACTTCTTCATAAGAATCTTCATCAGGATAATCATTTCTCCAATTATCTTCATCGTTTGAATCGTCATGATCATCAGCTTGATCATTCGAGTCATTGTCAGAATCATGGTCAACAAGTTCAGCTTCATACCTAAATTAATACTTTGTGTTTATTTTTATATTTAAATAAAACAATGTCATTTACCGGCTTGCAAATCGAACATCAAAAGTATCTTCAGTAATTAAATTTGTTCCCATGAATTGATTTGAATAAAACTCGACATTTCTATCGTTTTGAGAATTTACACGATAATAATCAAACACTAAATCATTTCCATTATATTGGGAATTCAGAGTTGAAGGTGCTTGGACCATAAGACGACCGTTTAACTTTAATTATTCATTAATTATTGACTTGTTTTATTTTAAATAAAAACTTACCATTACTTGATCATTTGTGCTTGAAACATTTTGTTTTTGATGACTTCCAATTTCTCCAATTGCTTCATCATTAACGAATTCTAAAGGATTTGATGAACTCTCATAGTCGTTCTCCATTCTATTTTCTTTTTTTTCATCGAGTTCATGTTTTTCAGATAAATCAGGTAAGTCAACAATATGAACCCCATCTAAATCTTGTTCTTTACAATTGATGGGATCAGCTGTTTTATAATATGTGAAGACTACTGGATTCACTTGCTAAAATAATTTATTTGTATTTTAAACTTTAAAAATAACTTACTTTTATTCTTTTTATTTGTACAATTAAAGCTTCATGAGGATCAGCATTTCGTTTTCTGCTTACTCTGATTAATGGTGTTTGATTCATCGTATTTTTCAAAATTGAAATAACTGAAATTGTTTTCAAACTTTGAAAGCTCAAAGCCTTATAAGCAAGTATTTTTAAGGTTCTCAAACCACTTGAGAAGAAAATTTGAAATATCAATAAAAATTTATATAAATAATAAACAGTAAATGAAAAATTTAGAGATCAGCAATATGTTTTGTCTCCATCAGAAGCTGATGAGTATTTTTTTACAGCTAAATCTAATCGATATTCAAGCAATGATAATTCTCCTAACAAATCTGTTATGGCTGAATTTAAAGCGTCTGCTGGTGTAGTCTCAGCTGTAGTTTGAACTCGCAGAAGAATCTAAAAATGTTTTTTTCGAAAAATTTATTTACTTTTTTAAATAAATACTTTATGTTCTAATGGATGCGGATTTTTATAGCCAGCGAAAAGAACTAAAGGATCTCGAAGAAGTTGGCTGAAATTATTTATTTATCTTAATATTTTTTATGAATTCACTTTTTTAACATATTTCCAAGTGTGTGATCTTCTTTGTTAATCGTGAAAATTGCCGCATTAGGAACCTGAAAGATAGATATTTTATAATTAAATCATTGTTTTGTAAAAGAATTACCTTTGTGTCTTTTTCTATTTCGATTTTTTTATCGCCTTCAAACAACAAAAACGATTCAAATGCAGCTGGAGCATTCATACTGTTTTTTTTTTAAATTAAAAAGCCTTTTTTTCAAAAATAACGAACATTTGTTTTTCATTTGTGTTAACAGGATACTACACTTGCGTCTTTTTGGTGCTGACGTAAACGGTCTAGTACATATGAATTTTAGTTTCTGGAAGTGCAACCGACAATTATACTGTAGCAGGTCAAATATTTAAAATTGACTGAATAATTTATCAAATTTTGTGCAATCGATGGCAATAATTTTTGCTATTATTTGACCTGAACCTATTTAAATTACAACCAATTTCAAAAATTTCACTGAATACATTTTTTTAATGACAATATGATAACTTTATTCAACAGTGAAATCGGGAATTAAAATGTATGCAAGGAAAAAGAAAATTATAAAACTATATATCAATCGATACACTCGCATTTAAAATGATTTTGGATTAAAAAGCGAAATTTTGTTTTTTTGAATTTTAAGGGATTGGATACAATAAAATGAAGAAAGATAAAAAAAAACAATAATGAAAAATTTTCAGTTCCGTTGTTCTAATGCTTTTCTTTCCACTTTTTTAGGTTTTTTCAATTCGTCTAATTCTAATCGCAGACGTTCATTTATGTCTTTCAAACCTCGATTTTCTTCTCTAATAGATTGAATATATTTAATCTAAAAAATATTTTTTTAATATCAGGTATTCAACTTTATCAACTCACTTTTTGAGCTTTATTTGACGAACCAAATTGTTGCGAAATAACATCAGAATCTTCTTTTCTTTGTTTCTCTAACAATCCACATCTTGCTTCTGATTCTTTTAATTTTTTTTTGAAATATTCAGCTTTCTCTTTCAATTCTTCAATTTCTCCTTCGACTTCTTGAAGAACTCGCCTAAAAATCTCCAAAAAAAATTAATTTAAAAAATTTAAAAACAAACGCTTTCTCATTATCTAATTTGCTTTCAAAATTGTTTATAAGAGCACGTTCGTTTTTTTCATAAGACGATTTCATTGTATCCAATGCATTACACTTAAACTCATATGATGATTTCCAACTCTCAACTAATTTTTCTGAACTTTTTCTAGCATCCTCGATGTCAACCTGATGTTTTTCCAACATTTCCGAAATGTTTTGTTTAAGATCATCACAAATTTTCTGATAATTGTCAAGTTTTAGTTTAAATAAAAAATAATTAACTAAATAAAAGCTTACAGAAATTCGTTTTTTTTCTTCTAAAATATCTTCTTTTTCTTCCAATAATTTGTCAAATTTACTTTTCCATTCTGCATCGATTTTTTTCATTTCTTCAATTTTTTTAACAAAAGCAGTTTCAAGTTGTTGATTTTCAGAACGTTTAACTTTAATTGAAACTTCAGCTTGTTCAATTTTCAGCTTTAAATTTGCTATTATTTTTTCATTTTCCAATTGATAATTTTGATATTTTTTTTCAAGCATTTTGTTAATTTCATGAATTTTATCTCTTTCTTCAATAATCAATTCAACTTCAATTTGTCGTTTCTCTTGCATATTTTTCATTGATTTTTCCAACATAAGAGTTTCTTCATTTTTTTTTTGAATCTCGTCTCTTGCTGTATTAAGAGATTCAGTTGAATTTTCCAATTTTTCTATGAGTTCCTTTATTTCTCGTTCTTTGTTTTTTAATTGATCTTCTAATTGTAAATTTCTATAAATTATTAAAATTTTATTTATTTAATTCAATTAATTACCTTTGCTTTTGCTTATGTTGAACTTCCAATGCATGCTTTTCTTTATCGATTGTTGAATCGATTATTTTTTTAAGTTTATCTTCAGCTTCTTCTTGTAATTTTTGAAGTTCGACATTTCGGGCAAGACATTCTTGATATTGAATTTCCAATAGATTGAAATCCGCATCTTCCGTATCTTTTTTTTCAGTTTCTCCTGCATCTTTTTCATCGTCATCTTCTTCATTGAATAGAAAAACATTACGAGCTGATGGAGCATAAAGTGTTTCCCTTTTAGGATTTCTGGTTTTACTTATTCTTTTTTGGGTTTTTGGAGTTCTAAGAACAGATATTGAATTATTTAGAAATTCTGTCATTTTTGATCTTGCTTCGGCAAGCTCTGTTCTTAATAAATCGTAATCCTTATTTTTTGCTTCTAATTCTAACTTTAATAAATCAATTTGTTGGCGAAGATCGTCTTCGTATATTTCTTGAATTGATCGATTATCCGTCAAATGTTGTTTCAATGAATTTTGTTGTAGTTGTTGTTCAAATGGTTCTGATGTATCGATCGATTCACGCGATTGAACTAGAGATAATTTGTATTTTAAACGAAGCTGTTTGTTTTCTATTTCAAGAAAATTCGCTAATTTTTTCCATTTTATTGATTCTTCATTTATTTCTTTTACAGCCATTAATTTTTCATGTTCTTTTCTTTTTTCAACTTCTTCCATTTGTTGACGAAGTTGTTGAATTGCATCTTTGTAAGCACTTTCTTGATTACTATTCATTTCTTCATTCTTTCGTACATGATTTTTAATCATTGAACATTGAGAAGCAAATTGAAGTGTCGAAAAAGTATCCGAAATAAATGTTTGACCTGGATGCATATTAACAATAACTGCTGTTTTTGAATTTCCACCAAGAGAATTTTTTAAAATATGCGTCAAATTTGAATCCCTTAATGGAACATATGACATTCCAGTTGATTTTTTATCAGCAAGTACACGGATGCAACGCCCAAGAACTGACAATGACTGAAATTTAATTCAAAGTTAAGAAAAATAGATTGATATTACTCCATTTATATGGGTTGCTTCTTTCAATCGATCACCAGAAGCTTTTGAATGTTCTTGTCTTTCAGACCCAGCCAAATCGACTAAATTTAAAGTTGAACGCCGAGTTGTTAATAACGCTCCAATTGTTTCTTTTACATTTACCTTTAATTCCTCCATTATTTTAAGATTTAAAAAAAACTTGAAACCTTAACAATGAGAAGAGCGTGTGATCGAGAAGAATCACGATTCATTGCTGTTTCAGCCGTTCTTCTTGATTCCCAGCCTTTTTTTACAACATGCATCATTTCAGAATAATTTTCAACTAACTCTGAAGTAACGCCAACAAGCAAAACTTCTGCTCCATTGTCACGAAGTTGAATTCTCACTTTCTTTTGATCGCAATTCAAAAGATCATAGATTTTTTCATTATAAAGCTCAACAAATTCAACTCGTACGTCAAAAGAAAAATTGGAACATTGCTATAAAAAGTAATATTAATTTTGTATTTAATTATGTAAATTAAAATAATTATAACTTTTTGTTTTTCTAATAAGGATTCATATAAAAATGCAATAGATCTTGGAATTAATCCCATAGCTTTTGCATCATTCCAACTTCCATTTGGTCCTAACATTGTATGAGTTTTCCCAGATCTAAAATTATTGATTGATTTGTTATTTCTATTTGAATTCACTCAACCCAGTTTGACCATAAGCAAAAATTGTTCCGTTAATTCCTTCTGTGCAATTTTTTACAATTTTCTGTGCAACAACTTCAAAAATTTCATTTTGTTCCGTATTAGCTGGGAAAAATCTATGTAATGTATAGATTTTTTCATCTTTTCTATTTGATGCTGCAAGTTTGACTGTTTTTGAATCGATTACTTCAACAGCTTCTTCTTCATTCGATGATGATGGCCGTACACGACCATACACTTCTACTTGTTCTGTCATTTACTCTAAAAAGAAAGATTCATTTTTTTAAATAAAAAAAAATGTTATATTGTTTGATTTACAAATAAATTAAGATTTTTTATTCAAATTAAAAAGAAGTTCAATTTTACTTAAGTTTGAAAAAAAAACATTTCAAAATGAGTATTTACAAAAAATAATTTATGTCATATTGAATTTTAATTTTAACTTGATTCAAATTCGTAGTTCAACCGCCACGACATTCAACAGAGCGCAATTTCTTTGTTTAGGATTAACCTTTTTTTTTAGATCACAAAAACTAATAAAAGTCATAAAAATTCTTTAAATTTGTGAAAATTTTGTAGCTTTTTCGAATGAATTGTTTTTTTTTTTGACTAATTGTTGAAAGAAAGAAGAAAACTACGAACAATGACTTTAGCTCGAATCGATTTGGTCTAAACATGAAGCACTTCTTTTACAAAAAAAAGAAGGTATTTTTAAATGTTAACTTTTATTTAAATTGATATTTACATGACGCTGATACACAACTTGGTTCAATTTGTCAGAAAATTATTGTTATTAAAAGGACATTTTTATCACGTCAGAAAATGACAGCCAGCAAAAAAAAAGTGAAAGCTACAATTATGACGATGCAAAATTGCTTACGCTTTGGAAAAATTGAGGTTTTATGTAAATTTTGTGAAGTTTATTTTAAAAAAATTTCCAAGTTTGGATTTCCATAATACAATATCCAGAATTTTTTTAAACAAAAATTTTCAAACTCTGATTTTGTTCAAGTTACTGAGACGTCAGAATTGTTGTGCACAAAATATTGAATTCAAATACAATTTTTTGATATAAAAGTGAATTGAAATTAAAGAAAAAAATGAAAATAAAAAATTCTGAATTAATTTGAATTTTTCTGATTCTAAAATGTTTCATATTTTCGAGCAAATTGAAGTTATTGATGCTCAAGAAGCTGAGCAAATTCTATTGGAAATATGTTCATCAATTTAATATTTTAATTGTTGTTTCTTTTTTTATTTTTATTTTTTATTTATTTTATAAAATAAAATAAAATAAAACTTGTTAAAGAAAAAAAAATGTTAAAATTATAGCACAAAAAAGCAATAAAAATGAATCATCCTGAATAATTTTCTTTTTTAGTTACGTGGGTTTTCAAAACTTTCAAATTTGTTGACAAATTGTAAACTACAAAAATATCAAACAATTATTAAACTGATAATTTGATAACAAAATAACGTTAAATTTGTCCTCTACAAAAATATCTTTAAAGGAAAAAGATCAATGCGTTTAATCTTCCAAATTGTTCAAAATAATTTCGATCGGTTGAAATAATCATTGATAAACATTTTTTTAATATTTTTTTCTTCAAAAATTGTTTGGCTTTTATCATTTGAGACAAAAGACGCCAGACTTGAGTTTCACCAAATTTTTCCATTTTTTATCTTCTCTCATCTCACGTGCAAATGTTGAAAATGTTTTCGATAAACGATCAGACACAAACACAAAAGAAAGAAAAAAAAAGAAGAAGATAAAATTAAAAACGTTCTTCCACAGTTTTTCTTTTCTCTCTCTCTCTCTCTCTCTCTCTCTCTCTCTCTCTCTCTCTCTCCTTATTCTGTTCCTCCCCCCCCCCTTGATGTTCTTTGATCCCAGTTTTAAAAATGTCACAAATCGCGTGATAAACACATTTTCGTCTTGATAATAAATTTATATTTCTAAAAAGAAACGAAAAGAAAAAAGAAATTTCAACAAAATTGGTTGATTTTTTTTGTTTGGAAAAAAGAAAAAATTGAACAACTCGACGGTCGACACAAATATTTTTTTTTGCAATTAAAATATAAAAAAACAAAAAATTTTAAACCCAATTAAAATATTTTCTTCACAAAATACAAAAAAAAATTATTTTTCTTCTTTTTTTCAGAATAAATAACTACGAAATTCTTCCGAGTTTTTATTTCGAATTTTTCCAGAATAAATAACAAAAAGTTGTTCAATAATTTAATAAAAAAATATATAAAAATAAAAATTTGTAAAAATTTCTATCCTTTTCTTTTCTTTTTCTTTTTTTTCTTTTCTTTTGTAAAAAAACTGTCAACAAGCGTAACCCAACGAACGATGTAATTAACAGTAATCATTCATCTTCTTCTTTCTTTTTTTTTGGATTCATGAAAAATGCTATTTGACATTTATTTTTTGGTGATAAGAATCAGACGTCTATTCGCCTTTTTTTTTCTTTGCTTGTGAATATTATAAATTGCAGGTTGTAATCTTTCTTTTAATGACAACAAATTATTATAATTTTACTTTTTCTTATCTTGGAATGTTGAATTTAAATTCAATTATATGTTTTCTTCCGTTTTTTTTTTCTATTTGATCTTATTTGTCGACAAATAGTTAAGATTTCTTCGTTTGCAAAAAAAAAACAAAATAAAAATAAACAAATAAACTGTTTCATTGTTTTCTTTCAATTCCCTCATTCATTTATGTATTCATTTGACATTTTCCTTCATCATTCCAATTGTCGTAACTTATCGTAGAGTGCCCGAATCATTGTCATCTTCTTCGCTCATAAAGATAAGAACCAAAAAAAAAAAAAAGAAGAAAGAATTGAATCTCCTTCAGATTGTCTAGACACTCCAATAATTTAATCATCTTTTCTTTTTCTTCTCTCATTTCTCTTCGATCGTTTCCATCAATAAACGTCTAGAATTTTTGTCAAAATCTCTCTTATTTTATCATCTCAACGATCAGATTGTTAACTATTCTTTGTCTATTTTATCGACCAAATTATATCGATATTTTACCAAACTAGAAACAAAATATTATTTTCTTTCGTAAGTTGAATTAATAATTTCTCTCACATACAATTCGAGTTTTTTATCCTCATAAATTTGTGGCCGTTTTTTCCCTTCAAAAAACTACATTTTTTTAAACTGATTACGTCTTTTCTTTTTATCACCAAAAAAAAATGTCTTTTTCGTTGAGTTTTTTATTTTGTTTGCAAAATATTTATTCAAAAAAAAGTTTTTTTTTTAAAATAAATTTTATAAAAATTGAAGAAAAAAGGTCGAAAATCGAACAAAAAATGCTCGAAAGTTCATTAAAAAAAAAGGGAAAAGATTCGGTAGGCTGTTATCAGAACAAAAAAACGTTTCCCGTGACAACGAAGAATTCTAAAATATCTGAAATTTTTGCCCCTTCTTTTCCTTATTTCACACTAAACACATTGAAATAATAACATTTTAATCAGTGCTCATTTCGGTTTGTGATTATTTGAAAATTAGTCGTCGAATCGTCTCAAATTTCAATTCATTACTTTTCCATCCAAACATTTCGTTTTGGTCGTTGTCATAGTCACTCGAAATTTGAGAGAAAATTACTAATTCTAAACCTAATAATTATTTTTATTTTTATTTAAATAATCACTATTTATTTTATCATTTTTGTTCTTTAATCTCAATTTTTTTTCAAAAAAAAAGAAAAAAAGATGAAGTTTTGTTTGATCAATCCAAAATAATAATAAAAAGTGTATCAAAATATTTTCTTTTTTGAGAAAAAACCGCTAAAAACACACGAAATTTGGGTGTGTGACCGACCAGTCGAGCCCTCACCTTAGTTCCGTTGTTTTTCTCATTTTTACCTTTTTTTTTTTGCTCCTTTCCGTTAACGAACAAAAAAAAAACCAAAATCAAAACATAAAATTGTTCTCTCTTTTTATGTCGAAGAAATGAGGCGTTTGAACATTTCGATGTGTCTTCTTGAAAAGGGAGGCATTTTGAACATTTTCGGGTTCCGACTGGAAAAGGTTCAGATGTTTTGTTGTCGAAAAACAAAAAAGATAGGAGAACAAAAGTTTTTTTCTCATTTTTTCCATTTCCCTGTGTTTGTGAGAATGAAATAAACCTAATTTATAAGGAAAAACCATTCATTTATTTGTTCGCAAAAATTTTATTTTCTTCAAAAATATAAAAAGACGTCTAGACTCGAAGTATTTTAGACAATTTCAGTCCCTCTTAAATACTTTTTCTCCCTTCTTCTTCTTCTTCTTCTTCTTCTGTTTTTTTCTGATTTTCAAAATTTAATCGAACTTGCATCAGAATTTTATCGTTTTGTAAACGTTGTTTTTCAGCTGCTGCTTTCATTTTTTTTTTTTTGATTTTTTGACTGAAAGAAAAACGTTTTTTTTTGAATGGAAACAAAATTGTGGGAAAAATTGGTGGATTTTATTTCGAGAAATCTAGAAAAAATAACATTAAACATGACATTTTAATGATTTTCATGGGAATTTTTAGAAAAATTTAAATTTAAATTTAAATTAAAATGAATTAAAATCAAAAATGTTAAAATTTCACTTAACAAAAGTGTTATTTTCCATTTATTTTCCATTAATCTTTTAATAAACGATTATCTATGACTTTTCAGCAGACAGGTGCTCAGCTTTAATTCAATGAAATCCACACTCATTTTTCGCGAAAACATTTCAAATCATAATCTCACCTGCCGCTTGCCCCTTTCCCCCTTCCATTTCTCATTAAAATATGATTTCTCTACCGTATTTTGAAACATTTATCAAATCAAACAAAAAGAGGGGTGGAGCGTCGATTTTCTTTTTAATGACAGTTTCATCTTGTTGAAATAGATTGGTTTCATATCAAATTGTTCAATTATTTATTTCAACACACATTTTTCTTTTTTTATTTTTTTAATTTACTGCCATTATCGATGAATTTTTTTTAATATGAAAATTTGAATAGAAGAAAAAGAAAAAAAAGAGAAGGAAGAATGATTCTGCCCCAGAAAAGAAAAAAAAAGAACAAAAATTGTTTTTTTTTCACCCCTTTTCACATCCGCAATCGAATATAATTGTTCTTCTTCTTCTTTTTTTACAGACAAAAAAATGTTAAACGTGTCATTTTCTATTTAAAAAAAAATAGTTTTTTCCAGAAGAGAAAATGTCGCTTTTTTATTTTCCGAAATTTTTTGGGAATGATGTCATTCGTCTAGGGGGGTGAATTCAATTTGTTTTTTGTCATTTTTTAAGAAAAAAAATCTGGGCATTTTCGTGTTTCTCTCTCTTTCTCTCTCTGTCTCTCTCTGTCTCTCTCTCTTTCTCTCTCTGTCTCATCAAGATGGAAGATAGAAACAACGATAAGAAATGAGGGTCGAAGCCGCCTAACAACAAATCAACACCAATCGACCAATCGACCAATCGACCGACTAATCGGCAACAATGACAATGTCTGTCTGATTCTTGAAAACCAACCAGACAAATAAAGTTTTTG
Organism: Caenorhabditis drosophilae; assembly: GCA_963572285.1. Taxonomy (NCBI): domain Eukaryota; kingdom Metazoa; phylum Nematoda; class Chromadorea; order Rhabditida; family Rhabditidae; genus Caenorhabditis; species Caenorhabditis drosophilae. The sequence continues at coordinate 4,033,824 of OY751561.1, read as the reverse complement.
GGTATTTCTGCGTATTTTGTTTGGTCAAAAGTTCAATTCTTTATTTTTACTTTCTCTGTGTCTCTTTTTCTCTAGCTCTCTCTCTCTTTCTCTCTCTCTCTCTCTCTCTCTCTGTCTCTCTGTCTCTGTCTCTCTGTGTTTCCTTCTCCCCTCGCGCCACCACCATCACCACCACCATTTTCGATTCCATTTTTTCATTTCATGAAACGTCGTACGTTCAATTTCTTTTCAAAGAAATTTTATATTGAAATTAAAATTTTGAAAATTATTTTTTCGAAGAATTTTTTAATAAAAAAATTATTAGAAAATGAGAATGCAATTCAGTTGAAACATTTTTCAATAAATTATTTATTTTTCTCTTTTTTTTTTCATCGGAACTTTCCTATTCTCTTCAGTTTTTTTTTTCTTTTTCAAACACGCACAAATTGCAAATTGCAAAAAAAAAAAGAAAAGAAAAAAAACAGAGTCTGTCTCGTGGTGAGATGAGTGTCTAGCTCCGCCCCATTCCATTTACACAACAACACTCGATCTCTTGTGACATAAACAACCAACCAACCAACTAACCAACTTCGTCCCTCTTCCATTCCTTCACCCATCCCATCCCATCGTCACTCTTTCTCTCTCTCTTTCTCTCTCTTTCTCTCTTTTTTTTCATTTCTTTTTTGTCTCTCATTTTTATTAATGTGGGTTGCAGCTATTTGCGATCATTTACCGCGCCAAATCGGTCTAGACATCTGTAGTCTCTTTCTTTCTTTCTTCTTCTTCTTCTTCTCTCTCTCTCTCTCTCTCTTGGCGCCTGAGAATCTCTCCTTCTCCTCTCGTTTCCGTCATCATTTTCTCTGTTTTCTCTAATTTCGTGTTCGTCATTGTACATATAGATGTGTACATTGCTTCTTCGTCTCCGCCTTCGTCTTTTTTTTTTCGTTTTTATGTATGTTGCGTCTATATCATTAAACCCAGAATGTTGTTGCAAAAAGTTCAGCTTGACTCGCGACATTTTTTTTTCCTTTTTTTTTTCTCACCCCTGTGTGACGACATATCAGTTTTTCTTCGAAATGCGTTTTATTACGGAATAAATCATTGAATTAACCAATTTGGAAAATTAAAAAAATATTTTTTCAAATTCTTCTGAAACTTTTTTCAACCAATCAAAATAAATTTTTTTTTCATCGTTTATTTATTTTTATTGCAAAACCATTTAGAGAGGGAAAGAGAAAGAAAGAGAAAGGGAGAGCGGGGAGGCGAGCGTTATATGTCTGTGCTTTTTGAAAAATGTCGTCTACACATCTGCATGTGTTTGCGACGATCAAACTAAAGACAAAAAGACACGCAACTATATAGATACATATCGAAGGTAGGAAGGATGGCGGAAAAGAAGAAGAAGAAGATGAAGAAGATGAAGACGAAGAGAAAGAGGAGGAGGAGAAAGAGAAGGCAAAAACAGCGACCAAGAAATGAGATGATGAAAAAGAAAAATGACGCACTCATCATCAACAATTTCTTTTCGTCGTCAAGATGGAAGATAGAAACAACGATAAGAAATGAGGGTCGAAGCCGCCTAACAACAAATCAACACCAATCGACCAATCGACCGACTAATCGGCAACAATGACAATGTCTGTCTGATTCGTGAAAACCAACCAGACAAATAAAGTTTTTGGGTATTTCTGCGTATTTTGTTTGGTCAAAAGTTCAATTCTTTATTTTTACTTTCTCTCTGTCTCTCTTTCTCTCTCTCTCTTTCTCTCTCTCTCTCTCTCACTCTCTCTCTCTCTCTCTCTCTCTCTCTCTCTCTCTCTCTCTCTCTCTCTTTCGGTTTCTCTTTCTATTTCTTTTCATTTCATGTTATTTTTATTGAGAAAAAAAGTAGGAAGAAAAAAAAAAACTCCATTTCTATTTCAGCTTACACACACACAGTCTTAAAATATCAATATATCTGCCAGTTCTAGGCACATACACATGTTTTTTTTTTTTTTTTTGTTCAAAAAAAAACCACTCACTCACTCTCCAACACGCACACACACACTTTTTGTGTTTTGACGCCGACGGCGGTCTAGTCGAATTGCAAATTGTTATTCTGTTTTTGTTGTGTGTGTGTGTGTATTCGTTCATACTATATTCTCCTTCGTCTTCTTCGTTCTCCCCCTCCCACTTCCCCTCATTCCCACACTCTATCTCTGTCTCTTCCCCTCCCCCTCCCCCGCTTCCCTTCCTCATTTTTTCCCCGTCGGTCGCCGTCGCCGCCATTTTTTTTTTCAATTCCACCACCATTTTTATATTCATTCGGTTCGGGCACCACCTATTTTTTTCTTTCTTTTTCTTTTTCTTCTTCAGACTTGACAAATTGTTGACTTCTGTTCATTATCATCCATCGGTGGAAGAAGAAAGAAAGAAAGAATTTTAATCTGAACGATGGTGAAAAAAAAAATGATTTGAGACAGACGAAAAATCACATGATTTTGTTGATGATAAATGTCTGACATCTTTTCCACCCCGAAACTTGAACAAAAAATTTGTTACAGTTTTTTTTCTGTATTGTCGGCCATTTCTCCTTCCTTTGTTTTATTTTTTTCATGAAATTCTTTCAAAATAACAAAACATTGTTTGCCTTTTGTGACATTTTTTGATCTTTTTGTTTTCGTTTCGATTTTTTAAAAAATGAAATATTTGTTTCCAAAAAACTACAGTATCCTACAGTAATTTTTAAAAAGTTTCAATTAAACATTTTTTTTCTTTTTTATTTAATTCAATTATCGTCTCATTTTTCAAATGTCTCCTTGTCTTTACGTTATTTTAAACCGATTTTTTTTGTTTTAGATTAAATCTTTCTAGACGTCACCGCCATCTGATAATCCATCATCATCATCATCATGGCGGAATGGAAGCCGACGGAAAATGGTGAAGATCCATTATTGAAATGTCTGCAAAGACCTGAAGGAACACAAGAATCGCCGACACTTGTTGTACGCAAAAATTCGAGGAAGAAACCCGAGAAATCCCAATTTTTCTGGGGTTGGCTTTTGGGGTAGGCAAATTTTGGTCTTTTGAACTTGAAAATTCATTCCACAGCGAAAAAGATGGAAAAAATAATTTGCAAAAAAAAAAAAGAAGAAAAAAAAGAAAAAAAAGAAAAGAAAAGAAAAAAAAACGTATTGTAGTAAATAAAAAGAGAAAATTTGTAGTCTAAAAAGAACGAATTTCAAAGAATCCTTATTTTGTCTGACTCCTGCCAGCTTGTGTTTGCTGTGCAACCAAGAAATTCTTGCTCTCTGTGTGTGCACATTTTTATACGTAACTCCCCCTCCTTTCTTTTCTTTTTCTCCATTTTTTTTTGCAGAAAAAAAAACGGAAAATAGAAACAAATATATTGGCGGAAAAAGGCGGGGGGAGGGGGAAGGGCACATGATTTTTTCTTCTTTTATGGACTACAAACATTGTTCGAATTGTACTTTGAACTCTGAGGAAAGAAAAGAAAATTAAAAAATTAAAAAGATAAATGATTGGAAGTGAACGTCGTCTAGTATTTTGATGTCTGTCTGTAACAATTTTTTGTTGACTAAAAACTACCCCAAAATAGAACCTGACGAAGAATTATTGTTGAGGAAGTAGAATTTGGATGATGGAGCAGCTTTTACGAGTTTGTGTGGCGACGATAGACGGAAACGCATGAATTTCTAATAATAAGAAGACGAGTATTTCTCTCTTTCTCTCTCTCTCTCTCTCTCCCTCTCTCTCTTTCTTTTATAATTATTAATAAATACGTCCATACATATCAAGAAAAAGATTATGGATTAAAAATATTTAAAAATGCATTAAATAATAATAATTATCCAGACTTTTATATAGAACAGGATTAATTTTGAATGATTTTTGATATTTTATATAGAAAACGAAAAGGGGGCATTTTCAATTAAATAAAAAAACAAAACGCATTTTTTTTTGAAATCTAGACAAAAAACAGTTTAAAGATTCAAACAAAGATGAAAAACCTTACGATATCAGCTGTTTTCTTCGTTTTCTCACATCAAAAACATTTTTTTAATCAAAAATGAATCCACAGTATCACAGCAAACATTCATTTTCATGCAATATTTGAAAAAGAAAAAAAACCGAAATTCAAAAATCATTGTCGAGACTTTTGTTTTTTCTGTTCATTTTTCGTTTTTTTTTAAATTGAAAATCAAATCAGAAATCAATTGAAATGAGCTTTTCAATACTTAATTAATAACTTTTTGATTCGGATTTGATTTTTGTTCGGAAAAGATTAAAGATAATGATGATAACTGATAACGAATCACTAATTTTGAACTCTTTTAAGACTAGAAAAACATTTTCACCAAAAAAATAAAATATTTCTTGTGAAAAAAACAAATCTAAAAACAACATTCTTTGTCCGGCTAGCCGGAGAAGAAAAAAGAAAACAACAAATGATGAGTATGTTGTTGATGGCAAATATTTGATGACCAAAGCACAAAATATCTTCCTTTCTTCCTTTTCCGGCTATTTTGTCGCCGACAATGACGACGACGACGACAAAAAAAAATTTAAAAAAAAACACACACAAAAACATTATTGTCTGTTATTTTCAGCAAACGCGTTCCCTCAGTTTCAGTGATGGGAGAGCCGGAAATTCCATTGAATATTATTACAAATATTTTGTCGAAAGATGAAGCTTATGATGAAATGGCATTTCAAGATATTATTAGTAAAATTATATATTTATTTCAATTCAAAAAATCAATACTTTTTTTTTAATAGAATCTCGATCAGTTCATACAAAATTGGCAAATCGCCAACAAGCTGATTTACTTCAAAGTAAATGTGAAAAATGTCGTCGATTAGATTCAACAAATATTCAATTGATAAATCGATCGGATATTGAACGATTATTAGGAGAACTTCGAATTGAGAGTGAATCAGCTGAAAGCGAATCTGATTATTGGTGAGAAAATTTGTTTTTTATTTTGTTAAATTTAATTCTGCAAAAAACGTTTAAAAATTCCGTCATTTATTGTTTTTTTTCCTTGTCACAATTAATTTTTCTCACTAAAATAAAAAAGAAAAGAAATGTAAATGAACCAAAATAAATTCGAATATTTTTTGCTGGAAAAAAATGATAAATAACTTTATATTTTTTACGAATGATTTTTAATGAGCTCAACCAAATAATTCTTAGCATTAATTATTTTTTACCCTCAAAATGAGCGAAAAAATCAAAGAAAGAAAACAAAAATGTCACTTCCTTTAATAAAAAAAACAAGAAGAAAAAAAATAAAGAAAGGGGAATATTCAGGAATGATAATGAACGATTTATGATTGCACATTTCAATTTTGCTGATTATGATGATAGCGATGATGAAAGTGATGATATTTACAAGGTTTAACATTTTTATTCTTAATTTAAAAAAAAAATAAAAAAATGTTTAGTCGGCTTCACGAGGTTGGTTTTACCCATCTCGTCGTTCAATGAGATGTATTCGATGTGTTGATTGTGATAATCGATTTACACCAAATGATTTTTCAATGCATCACCATCATCAATCTCGTTATGATGGAGTTTATCATTGGGGATTAAATTCAAATAATTGGGCAGCTTCATTAGTTCCAGTTGTGACTGATAAAATGGCAAAAAGTTCATTGAGAAATAGTGTTGATGTATGGAAGCATATAACACAGAAAGGAACATCAGCATTGAAACGAACAAAAGAAAAAGATTTGGACGATAAAAAAAATCGAAATTCATTTGAAATTTCAACAAATTTGATTCCAAAGAAAAAATTCGATTTGATTTCAATTCGTGATGATGAAAACTCAAAAATTATTGTTGATGATGACGATGAGGATGAAATTATCGATGTTCTCAACACTGTAAATCTTTTTTCTTTTTAACACTTTTTTTACCTTTTTTTTTTAAATTTTTTTAGGATGAAGATATTCGAGTAGTTGCTAAAGTCCAACAAAAACCGAAAAATAAGATTATTCCGGCTCCGCCACCTCCTCCAAATCTTCCACCACTTCAATCTTGTCCTACTCTACCACCAAATTTATCGCTACCGTTCTTTCCTCCAAACGAATTGAAACTGAAAAATTCATTTATCGACTTGAAAATGTTCAATCCGTATGATTTTAAAATGATGAATAAACCGCCGATCGATATGAAATTGATGAATTCGTTGAATTCAAAAATCATCAAATCATCAAATGATTTGAAATTGATGAATCAACCATTTCCGTTTGATAAAATGGCAAATTTGCTCGAAATGATGCAAAAAATGAAAAAAGTACGATTTTTTTCCGTTTTTTTTTGTTGGATTTGATTGAAAAAAAAAACGCAGCAAACAATTTCAGATTCCGACTGAAATTCCTAAACCTGCCCCACTTCACCAAATAACAGCTCCAGTTATATTCGATGTTGTCAAAGGAGACTTTCAAAATCTTTGTCTGAAATCTTGTTCTGATCAAGCTCGAGCTGAAATCGATTTTCTTCGTCAAGGGCTTTTGAAAATTGAGAATGAGGTTTTTTCTTTGCATTTTTTCAATTATTATTTTTGAGTTTACAGAAACGACGAGCTTGTGCAGCCAATGTCAAAAATGCTGGCTGGGAAGCGGTTTTGGTAAAATTTTAATTTTGAAAAATCAGCAAAAAAATGGGGGTTTTTTTTTTCTAATTTTTGAATTTCAGAAAGAACAAGAATTGATCCGAAAATTATCCGATGAAACATTGACAATTCTAAAAGGAAAACCCATCGAAGCACCGAAACCGTTGCCACCACCAATTATTCCGCCAATCAATTTATCACCTGAAATCATCATGGCATTGTTCGAAAAAAAGAATCCAATTCCACCGTTGCCATTCCCAAATATGCCACTTTTACCTCAAATCCCAATCCAGGTTCCACTGCCAAATCAGCCAATGTTTCCAGCGAATTTAATTCAACAATTCCAATCACTTTTTCCAAAATTCTCGACAAATCCAAATAATTTGTTACCAAAATAATTTTTCTACTTTTTTTTTTCTTGAAATCTGTCAATTCTTGTCATCCAGATTTTTGCTTAAATTTCGTTTAGTTTTTTTTTTTTTTTTTTTTTTTTTGAATTCATTTTTTTCCCGGCTTTTTTTGTCAATTTGTTCAGGCTTTGCGCTATACAACATTTCCATTTCATTATTGATTGATTTTTTCAATCAATTTTTTCCCCGGGTTTTTTTAAAACAAAAAAAAAGACAATAATTTTCAATATTTATAACAAAGACGCATTTTTTTAGACTTTTTTTCTCGCTAAAAGTGTTTCACTCGTTTTTTTGTTGTCTTTTCACACTTTTTTCTTAAAATTCCAATTTTCCCATAATTCTTTCCCCAGTTTCTTTCTATTTTTTTTTCAATTTTTGGTAGGATTTTCTGAAATCTTCTCTTCAAATGTCTTGCCCTTACGGTTTCAATCTCCTTTTTCTTTTGTTGTCACATTTTGTTTTGATGAAGCTTCTGAATATCTCAATCAATAATTTGTGATATTTGAGTGCCTCAGAAACTGAACTGAAGCATTTTTATTGATTTTTTCGACCCGCCCCCCGGATTGTGTACATTTTCAAAATGTTTCTTTCATTTTTTTTTCGCAAAAATGTCGAAATGGTCTCAAATCTGGTTATTCAATGTTTTTCTCTGGTTTCAATTAGTTTCCATTCATTTTCCTTTTTCTTCTTCCCACATTTTTCCAAAATGTTTCAGTTCAAGCGATTTTCAGCCATAAAAATTTTTTATTCCCTTTTTTATAGATTTTTCTCATTTTTTTTAAATTTTGCTTTATCATTTTTGTTCTTGTTCGATAAGCTGTTGATATTTAGTTTATAGAATGCCAAGAATAGAATATAAATAAATAATAAAAAAATTTAATTAATTTAATGATTTTTTAAAAATAATTTTAGAAAAAAAAGGAGGGAGGGGGCGGGGAATTTTTCCAATTTATTTAACATCGATATAATCAAATTAAAAACGAGGCTTCAAAGTCAAAAAAAATCCTGATTGAGGTCTTAAAATTAATTCGGGTAAAGCAATATTTTCAAGAAATTGAATATTTGTCGATAATTGGAATTTTCGAAGAACCCATGAAATTACAGTTTTTTCTTCTTGCATTGCAAATTTTTGTCCTAAAAAAAATCAATTTGTTTGATTCCAGCCAACAATTTCTTACCAATACAATTTCTTGGTCCAGCACTGAAAGGAATGAACGAAAAGGAATTTCGTTTTGCAATATTTTCTTCATTAAATCTTTCCGGATCAAATTCATTATGATTTTCAAACGTTTTTGAATTATTTTGAATAAATGCTGGCGATATTAATACACTGCAACCGCGTGGAATTATTGATCCATCTTAATTTTGTCGTTTTTTTTAAATTAATTAATTAATTAATTATTTAAATAATAAAAAACAAAAACCAATTTCAATGTCTTCTTTAACAAATCTTGCAAATTGTGGAACTGGTGGACGAATTCTCAATGATTCTTTAACACATTTATCAAGATATTTCATCCTTTTTAAATCTTCAATTTTACAATCTCGATTTAAATCATTTTCTAAACATTTTTCGTTTAAATCGTTTTTAAAAACAAATAATTCACCAAATATTTGATCCAACTCTTGTTGACATTTTTTTTGATATTCTGGATAACAAGCAAGACAAAATAAAGACCATCCAATTCCAGATGATGTTGTATCATGACCTGAATTTTTTCCCCACTTTTTTTTGTATTTTTCTTTCTTTCACCTTCAAACATAAATGTATCAACTTCTTCACGAAGATCTTCATATTCTAAACCGCCAACTTCTTTCATCTTAAAATTAAAAATTTTTATTTATTTTTTGTAAAAAAAGAAATAAAAAACCTCAATTAACATATCTAAAAATGCTTTATTTTTTTGATTTTCCATTTTTCCCGAAATTTCAAATTCGTGCATTTTTTGTTGAATAACTTGTTTTGTGAATGAAATGACGACATTCAAATTTTGTGAATGTTTTTTTGAAAATCCGCTTAATTCTTGAATCATCTGAATCCAAAGCCACGGCTTTCTTTGATATTCAAATGATAATGCTGTCAAGTTACCAACAGCTTTAACATAAGGATGCTCATGATTTATTTGAGCATTCACTGTTGCTCCCATTGCAGTTTCTGGTTTTTAAGAAAAAACAATTTTTTTCAAAATTTTAATTTTTTAAAATACCACAAATAATATCCAATGCGCATCTTTTAATAAATGGAAAAATGTCAAATTGTTTCTGATTTTTTGAAGCTTCGGTTAATTGTTCGATGAAAATCTGAATTTTTGTCTGAAAATATTTGAAAAAATCCCGAAAAAAATTGGAAACTTTTGATTGATCATCAAAAATATTTTGAAAATCATTTAAAACGTTGAAATGAAATGAAGGTGTCAACATTTTTCGGCGAGATTTCCATTTTTGACCGCCAGAAAGTAAAAGTCCAGTTCCAAGCCATGGAAGAAGAATATTGTATTCTCGACTTTTATCAATCAATACATTACTTTCCAAAACCGTCTTTAATTAATTTTCAGATTTTTTTTTTTGGAATTTTGAATTAAAAAAAAAAAGAAGAAACCTTTACTGCTTCTGGTGTTAAAAGTACGATTAATGGTTGTGGTCCAACCCAAAATTTGACCAAACTACATCCTTTATAACAATATTCACTTCCCCATTCATATAATTGCTGAGCAAATTCTAAATTCTTTTCAAACTAATTTACCGAAAAAAAAAAGAAAAAGAAAAAGCTTCTAACCTTGGGGGTCAAGTTTAAACTGAAAAGTTGTTCCAACAAATGGCAAAGCTAACGGACCATCCAATCTGCCAACAAATTCATATAATCGTTTTCTTTCCTAAACAAATTCTTTTTTCAATTCAAATTTGATTTGTTTACCTTGAAAAAGTTGAGCAATTTTGAAAAATTAAAAATTAAATAAAAAATGAAAAAAGAAATTAATAAAATTAAAAAACCCATTTTGAGATTTTCTTTTTATTTTTATCAAATTCAAATTTCAAGATTGGAATTTTAAAAATTAATTTCTTTTTAGCTTTTTTTTCTTATTTTGGTTTGATTAAAACATTTGAAAAAGTGAAAGAAATGTAGTGAAGTTTAGTTGTTTGCTTAATTTACTGATAAAACTTTTTCCTTTTTTTTTTCTTTTTAATTTTCTATTTTGTTTTTTAGTCGATTGTAATCAAAAAAACTTTTATGTTCATTTAAAACTAAGAATTTGGATTTTTTATTTTGATTTTTAATAATTTTTATCCTAAACAGGTAGAACCCCAGTTTTTTCACTGATTTTTACATTTATTAAATAAATTAAAACAAAATTAATTTTAAAAAAAAGTAAAAACTTAAATATTTTCAAATTTAATGAAAACTCGAAGAAAACAAAATAAATAAACCCGATTTCAATGAAAAATGAATGGAAAACTTAAAAAAAACGGAATTATTTGTAATTGAAAACAATATAATCGTGTTCATATAAATATTTGAATAATTTCAATAAATTTCCGTCATTTTTAATTTTATTGTATAATTTTTGCTGATCAGCTGTTAATTGCATTGGAATTTCTGCAAAACAATTTATTGATTATTTTCGATTGAATTTTGGTTTTTCTTTGACAAACTCAAAAATTCAGATTTCAAATTTTCACGAATTTCTTCGTTTACGCCTTGTTGCTCAAGAACTGAATTCAATTGATTTATGAATTCGATTTTGTTCGTTTCGTTTCCTCCAATTTTCAACGTCTCAATTTGATGCAGATTCCAGTTGAAATGGCAGTTCCTGAAAATTCCAGAGATCGGGAATGATCGGGAAAAATCGATAAAATTTTCTTTTTAATTTTCGCCCTCAGACAGCCAAGGTATCTCGACATATTTTCATTCCGCATTTTTTAGCGAAACCTGACCTTTTTCTATCATCACCAGACAAAAACTCTTCAAACTTGATTTTCTCTACACATTTATGTTCAACCGACGTTTAACGGGAAACGCTATTTGCTATCTTTACAACTGTTGTTATTAGAAGAGAGCACGCGTTTCAATGAGACATTAGACAACTAACCAAGTTTGTGGACTGAAATAATTCAGAATTGAAGTTCTTGTTGGAATTCCTTCAGAAAGTGGAAGTTGATTTTTATATAATCGTCGCATGAAACAATTCAAATCATTTTTACATTCAAAACAATTTTCTTTTCTGAAAATTTTTAAAATTTTTTTTTCAGTTTTTTTCAATTCTCAACTGATTTAAACAAATATCATGATATTGTCTGACAAATCTTTCTAAAGGATCTTGAATTATTGCTAATCGACGTTCATTGTTTGTTAAATAAGTTTTCCATGTTTCATAACTTGGTAATGTTAATGGAGGTTGATTCCCACAAAATCTGCAAATTTTTTATGCATTTTTTGTTTTATTTTTTTTTTTTTGAACAAACTTTTCATGAGAATTCAAATTTTTTGAAATTGTCGCATTATTAATCGAATATAATTCTGGTTTTGTGATAAAACATGTGATCGCATCAATGATTTCCGGAAAATTTCCATTAATTGTGCAAATTGTTACATTAAATGATTTTAAAAACTGCAACAAAAAAAAATTCAGATTTTGTTGGGGGTCAAAAAATAGAAAAAATAAATCAAAACTCTTTCTCGACGATATCCATCAACAAATGGCGCAAGAGTTTTCGTGAAATCTGGCATCCACCAAATTCGTTTTGCTTCTTTATCTGAAAAAAAAAAACAAAAATTTTGAAACAAAAATTTAAATTCTACCTGCAGCCTCTTTCAAATGTTCTGGAAATGGTTCAATTTTTGGTGGATTTTGCCATTGAATATAAGAAAACCATAATAAACTGGCACAAATTAAAAATGGAATAATTAAATAAATACTGCTTTTTGACGATTTTGAATTCGGTTGAAATTTTTCAATCGATCCAGGATTTTTTTCCACAGCTTTCATCTTAAAAAAAAAACAAAACGAAATTGACTGTTGATTTGAAATGAAATAAGCAAGAAATTTGTTTATTAAATTAAATAAAAAACAAATTTATTAATTAATTTAATAAGCTTTTAAATGTAAAACAATTCTTTTGTAATTTTTAACTGAAATAAAATCGAAAAAATATTTTCTTTTTATTAAAATTATTTTAAAGGTAAAAGGATTACAAAAATATGAAGTGGAAAGTGTAATGAAAGTAAAAATTAATTGAAAGATTGAAATCTCAATCATTTTTGTTACAGCGAAACACTGAAAATCGGCCAAAGCTTGGATTTATGAGTAGTTTAAGCTTCAAAAAAAAACACGAAATTATTGATTTTTTTGTTAAATAAAAATAAAACTTTTGTAGAAAAAAATTCCAAAAGTTAAATCAACTTTTTTCATGTTTTTTTTTTCGGAGATTTTAATCTCGGTTTTAAACACTTTTTACAAGTTTTTAACAAATTTTGAATCAAATTCAATAAATAAAACTTTTGAAAGTTTCGATTTTTTTTTTGAAATCAATTTTTGGATTATAAAAATTGTTTTTTATTCATGAGTTTTCAGTATTTTGTTTTAATTTTTTATTAATATTAATAATAAAAATTTTAAAAAGTTTTTTAAAGAAAAAAAAGAAAAGAGAATTATTTTACCTGTGAATCGTTTTTATCATTCGAATAAATATTAGAAATTGGTATTTTTGAATTTTTTGAACAAGTCATCTAAAATTATTAAAAAAAAAATTTTTTCTTTTTGCTGATAAATAATTTTTGGGAAAAAAATGGAAAAAAAGGATAAAAAAACGTAGAATTAATTCGCATTGCGCAATTTTGATAACAAAAATTGCCATTGAATTGGATTGAACGGAAGAAAAGAAAATCGAGGAGAAGAAATTCAGAAACAAGAGCGACAACTTGAATTACCTGCGTCATAAACTCGTTTCATTCAAATCATTTTTTGTTTCTCTTTCTTGGACAAAAATCATCAAAGGAATTTGCCATCCTTTAAAAAAAAGAAAATTCACGAATAAATAAAAATCTTCGTTTTTTTTTCTTTCTTTTTTTTATTTATAATCTCATTGAATTTGAATGACATTTGAATTATTCTTTTTGTAATTCAAATCAAATCCAATTTTTATTTTCTTTAAAAATGAAGAATTAAAATAAATAAAATTTATTAAAAAATATTTAAATATTTTTTTTTAAACTAAAATTGAATAAAATAATGACTGATAATCAATAAAATGGAAAAAGTTAATCAAACAAAAAAATAACGATTTCTTTCATAGAAAAAGCAGTGAAAACAAAAACTGGTTTCAGTCAAGATTATGCAACCTTGAAATTATATTTTCATTCATCTCCAAAACCGCATTTTATCATATTAGATTTTTTGAATAAAAAAAAGAAAAAGAAAAAAAATGACGTCTCATAAATCAATAAAAAGCAGGAAAACGTATTTTTTTCTCAAAAAAAAAAAATCATTTTTATTCATTATTTTGAGGAATTTTCTGATGTTCTGTTGATAAAATTTCAATCGATCGATTTCCATTAATTGTTTCATTTTTTAAAAATCTAAAACAAAAAAAGCTTCAAATAACACAAAATTGGGTCGAAACTGGTTTACCGAACAATTCTGGCAAATGTTTGTGGATGTCTTCCACTTAAAATACTTTGATGATTTGCACCGTGAATAACCGACGGTGCAACTGGATTTTTAAGCTTTTCATACAATGCCATTCCATGTGTTAATGGAATAACCTCATCCATATCGCCATGACAAATCAATACTCGACACTCGATATTTCCAATTTTATCATAACTAAACACGATTTTTTTCATTAAAAAACAATTCCATCAGGAATAATTGAATCACCTAGTGAAAGCATCAGCCCAACAAGTATTTGGTTTTGCTGGTTTTGCCGAAACTAACCGAAGTCCACTTGTAAATGGAGCAATTAAAATTACACCAACTAAACCATCGGGATTTTCAGCTGCTAAATCGATTGCAGCCGTTGTACCAATACTGTATCCCATTAAAACAATCTACATTTTTCCTTTCATTCTTTTTTTTTTTGCCCACATTTTTATTAAAAAATCACTTTTTTTTCAGGTTGTCTTCTACGAATTTCTTGATAAACGGCTCGAATATCAGCATAAACATTTTTTTCGCCCTGAACACCCGATGAATAGCCATAACCCGAATAATCAAATCCATAAACGTCCATTTCAAAAATGTTGGCATAATTTTGAAAATTCATTAACTGTGGCTGAAGAAAACCGCCGAGATCCGACGAGTTCGGCTGACTGAATAGAATCACTTGATCGCTCATGATTTCAGATGGCCGCAATTCGTAGGGTAAACAGCGGACGCATACTAAATCGTTATTATTTTGTGTTGTCACATGAAAAACCTGACATTTTTTTTTCAAATTTTTTCCCCGTTTTTTTCTTTTTTTTTCAAAATTTGAATTTCAAACCTCAACTTCTTCTTTTGGTGGAATATAATCCGTGTTATTTGCTAAATTACGAATTATCAATTGATATTCATCATTTTTTACTTGCGAAATATTTGTCACTTTTTTTTCTGGATCATTTTTCAATGAAATTCGATATGTCATTCCCTTTAATTAATTTAATTATTTGTTTTCCCGCTTTTAATGTAATTTCAAATAAAAAAAGCACTTTTTGAGGAGGATGAAATGCTAATTTTCTTGTTATCAATGATGGAACAGGTGGACAAGCAATATAACAAAATAATCCACAAGCTCGAATTAAACCAAAAAAAATATCACAACATCCAGGTGATCCGTTCAATTCCTCATTTCTCTTGAATAAAAAAAAGGAATTTTAAAATAATTAAAAAAAAAACTTACAACAACACCTTTTGGCATTTCCTATATTTTAAAAAAATTTAGAAATAATAAATAATAAATGAATTTCACACCATTCAAATTGATGATGACGTTTTATTGATTTTTTATTGAACAAAAAAAAGAAAAGAAAACCCGTGAACTATAAAAATTATTTAAAATCAAAAAAAGGGTTTAATTTAAATGAAATAAAATGATCCTGATCAATAAAAAAATCTAAAAAAAAATGAAAATTTTATGATTTATGATGTTTTCTTTTAATATTTGGAATTGTTGCTGGACATGTTTGACTTGAACTTGAAATTATTGTATTTCGATATTTATTATAGATTGGTCGAATAAAATCTTCGGTGGCTGAATCCCATGCTCTGAAAATTATTGATTTGAAAAAGAAAGAAAAGCGGGGAAAAAAAACGTTACTTTTGGCGGCTTCCAATGATTTCTTTATGTTCTTCAACTTCTTCTTCAATTTTATTATATTTTGAATCAGAAATCAATTTCAGAGAAATATTCATGGCTTCTAAAGAAGAATTGATTGATTTTAAGAAAATCAAAAAAGAAATTGATTTACCTTCTACAATCGCTCTGACATGTTTGGCTAAATTGCCTTCATTAGTTCCGCAACGACTGATTGCTTGTTGAAGAATTGAAACCCATATTTTATCGTCTTCATCAATGTTTTCAGTTTGGATTGTTGAGAATTCTTTTTTGGCTGGTTGAACACTGTTTGGAATTCCAGCAGCTCTAAATGGTTGACTTTCAACAACTGATTGTGATGATGGAATAAATCTTTAATTTTAATTTTTTTTTTTATTTTTAAATTAATTATTTTTTGTATTCACTCAGTTGGACGGAATGTTTGTGGTGATGGAACTTGAACAATATGAGCATTTGAATATGCGGCAACAATTACTTCAATCATTCCTTCAAGTCCAAGAGCATATCTTCCTGTTTTAAAATGTCCAATATTTCGTTCAAAGGAGGATTTCAAAGTTTCTTTTGAGATTTTTGCATCTCTTCCAGCTACAGTAAACACCTATTAAAATTTTAATTTTATTTAAACTTTAAGATTAATTAATGAAATTTACCTGTCGATCTTGTCTTGAATTTACAATTAAAACTGTTGTGTCACACATTCCAACATCCTAAAAAAAAATTGTTTTTTTAATTTTCGAATAAAAAAAATCAAACCTGGAAATTTTGATATCTTCTTTTCAAATTATTGGCAAACTTTTCAATATCCACTGGTGCACCGGGAATATTTCCAATTTTGTCAATAATTGCTACAATAATCTGAAAAATTTTCAGCGAATTAAATATTATTTAAATAATTCTTTTTGTTTTTCTCTGAAAATTTGTTACATCCAAATTTTTTTCCGGATTCAAATTACAAGCTGGCGATGAATTTCTAATAGCTGAAGTCACTTGACGAAGCTGAAAATGACAAATATTTTTACAAAAAAAAAAAGGGAAAGAAAATAATAAATAAACCTGATTAATTTTTTGAACCAATCGAGTTCTTTCTTCATCCGACACAATTGCAGAAGGATCACAGACTTGTGATGGAAGGGCTAGACGACATGATAATGGATCCAATCTTGGATCCGGATAAGTTTGTGATGAAAATTGAGCAAATGTTGAATGAAACAATGCACAAATGAACAAAAATTGAAACATTTTCTAAATTTTTTAAATGAAAATTTTTGAAAGAAAAAGAAAAAGAAAAAAAAACAATAAAAATTAATAAAATCCGTTGATTTTTTCTTTCCAAAATTTTATACAAAAAATTCTTTTCACTTACCAAATGCCGCTTTTTTATTAGTGAACAAAACGAAGAAAAATGAAAAGAAGACCAGAATGGGCGACGAAAACGAAGAAAAGAAAGAAAAAGATGAACGGGAAAATAGAACCGGCTTATTTGGTCCTCCTTGTGTATTCTCAAATATCTCATCGGTACGTATGATAATATTCGTCAGTTTTTAGAATACAAAATACAAATGAAAAGAAGAAGAAGAAGAAGAAGCTTGAACTTATCAAAAAATATGTGTTGCGGCAACTTTTTTCTTTTTTTTTTGCGGTAAAAATCTAATTTCTTAATAAAATTTATATAAAGAAATGGCATTTATAATAAAAATAAATGGAATAATAAATAAGAAAAATGAATACATTAAAATTATGTTGATCACATTGAGGAGAGTCAATTATGTTTATGATTTATTATTTGATGGGAATTCGTATAAAAATATGAAACAATTACAAATAAATATGTACAGTATCTGCATATTTTTCTTGATTATATTCAGAAAAAACACACACACACTTTTCTATTTATTTTGATTCTTTTTTATATTAAAAGTGTTTTTTTTTATTATTTAAATTATTTTATTGATTTTTTTCTTTAATAAAAAGAAGAATTTTAAAATTCATGATGAAAGAATGTGACAATTTTAGGCGAAAAAATAAAGAAATATAAAATTGAATTGAGTGCGATTCAGCAATTTCAAATGTCAATGTTCAATGAAATCCATTCAAATTTGATAGGTCGGTTTGAAAGAAGCGGATGATTGTAAGCCAAAAATAGTGTAGAGTTTAATGGAAAATTATAGAAACGAAAGCCAGTCGGCGAAGTTGTTCAGGGAGACACTGGGATGGGATGGGATGGGATGGGATGGGGGGTAGCTTGTAATTAGGTAGAGAACAGTTCACGGATGCAAAATCAATTGAAAATGAAAGTTGATGTCAAAATAAAAATAATAAAAGCCGGTGGTGGCAGAAAAATTCGTCATGGAAAATGAAAACGTTTTGTTTCCAAAATTCGACACATTTGTGGTCCCTCACAAAATGGTTTGGTTGGGTTCGATAATTCTGATTTTTATGTTCAAATATTTTCCTCCTCTTCTCTCTAATCGTCATTTTTCACAGGATGACGCCGAATATTTTGGCAGAAGCTGAATTGCCGCCAATCTATACGATCATCAATTGTTTCTTCTTTTTCTTTGTTAACAAAACAAATAACAAAAAGAAAAGAAACATCTGGATTTTTACTGAGTAATATTTCAAAAAAAAAAACAAAAACAAAAAATTTATTTTGGATAACAAAAAATTATTCAATTTTCAACTTTTAAAACCAAAATCATTTTTTGTTGTTAAAAAAAAAGAAGAAGAATTTTTATTGAATATTAAAGAGAAATTCGATAAAACTGTCGATTTATCAATAAAAATATGAATTCTGTGTGTATTTTGTCGAAAAAAAATGTTTGTTTCTACAACAACAAAAAAATCAATATTGAGTTTGTCGATTTTCGTTTTTTTTTTTTTGAAAATCAAACTTTTTTGTCTTTTTTTAAACATTTTTCTGATCTACAAAAAAATAAATGACATTTTTAACTGAAGAACGACCTAAATGTGTTTTTTTCCAAAAACCTCAAAAAAATTAGCGCCAATTTGAATTTTTCCAATTATTTCGAAGCGTCGAAGTTTGCGAGAGCGGTTGTCTGTCTGCGTCTCTTCTCGAATTTTGTTTTCTACATATTAGGGGGTTTCGGCGCTTCTGCTCATCGCAAGCCAGGTAACCAAACAATTTTCTTTCTTTTCTTTTTATTTTATCTGTTTTTGTTCGTTTTTTTTTCGGAGTTAAAAATGTTCTTTTAAAACATAAAATTTCAATGTTTTTTTCTCAACTTTTAATCGTTTTTTTTGCAAAAAATGAGAGAAAAAAAACGAGAAGTTGTTGATTGTATCCGGTTTGTATTTAAAAGAACAAAAATAGAAGAGAAAAAAAGAAAGAAAAAAAATTATATATTTGCTCACAATACAGTTCGCCTCGTGTTTCAAATCGGACGAAAGCACAATTTTTTCCCATTTTATTTTTCATTTGTTTTCAAGAAATTTTTGAAAAAAAAACGATTTTTTAATTCAATAAAAATAAAAAAATCAATTGATTAATTATCTTTTAAACGTTCAATGATTCTCAATGAAATTCATTGAAACATTTTTCTTTTCCTTTTTTTTTATTCAAATAATTTGTTCTAAACTAGAATTTCTTCCAAATTCGGTGACGTTGCTATATGAACAAATTTATTCATTTTTCCTTTTTTTTTCCTTTTTTTTTCAAAAACTTTTGCGAATTTTTTATTTTTAGAATTTTTTTTTAAAAATAAATTTATTTTATTAAATTCCAGAAAAAATGTTAAATAATTTCATAAAATTTTGTTTTTATTGATAAAAAATATTAAAAATAAACGATGATAAGAACATTTTGGTTTTTATTGTTCCTTTTTTACCCGAATTTAATGATAAAAATAATTGTTGAAAATTTCCAGAAAAATGACGTCAGTTGAAATTAGTGATTCTGATCGATTATTACTTGATAATCTTCGAAACAAAATCAGTCGGGAATTAGAATTAGTTCCAGCTTATGATGATGATTTTTCACTTATGAGATGGTTAATTGGATGGGATCGAAAATTGGGTTTCAATTTTTCGTTTTTTACGAGAGAAAAAAATTAAAAAAAGAGAATTTTTTTCAGAAGTTGTTGTTCCAAAAATTAAATTTTCATTGCGAGCTATTCATGCTCTTGGCTTAGATTCAGAAGATTTATCAACATTGGAAAAAGTGACAAAAAAATGTGATGATTGTAGTGTTCCTTTAAGATATTTACCGGGTAAAATAATAAAATAAAAACAAATAAAAAAGAAGAAGAAGACAAAAAAAAGAATTGTTTAGGATCATTAATTGGCCTTGATAAAGAAAAAAATGTGGTTTCACTTCAAATGATTGGACATCTTGATGCTGCTGGATTAATGCCAGCCACGAAAAATTCCGATCTTTATCGAATGAGAATTGCAGAAAGTGAAGGAGTCATGCAAATCATTCGAAAACTCGAAAAAGAGCACAAAAAACAATTTGGAACATCGGTCATTTTTGATTTAGATGGATTATCAATGGCACAAATTGATATGGCAGCATTGAAATGTGTCACCGCAATGTTATCACAATTACAAGTTTTTTTTTTAAATTCAAATCAATTAATTATTGATTGAAATCGATTTTTTATTGATTTTTTTTTTTTTTTGAAGGAAATGTTCCCAGATGTCATTCGAAAAATATTTGTTATTAATACTCCAACTTTTATTCAAATTCTTTGGGGAATGATAACACCATGTCTGGCAAAACAAACACAACAAAAAATTAAAATTCTTGGAAATGATTGGAAAGAGCATTTGAAGGAAAATATCGGTGAAGAGGTTTTATTCAAAAGATGGGGAGGAACAAGAGAATCTGAAACTGAATATGGAAATGTTCGAATGGGCGGAAAAATTCCAGAAGAATTGAGGTTTTAAAAAAATTCTTCTTTGCATTTTTCCTTTTTTTGTCGACGATTCAAATCTGAAAAAAAAAAGAATTTTTCAGATATGATCCAGTTAATGATTTACCTTCGGAAAAGTTGACAGTGCTAAATGTACCAGCTCGATCAACAAAATTTGTGCCAATCACGTTGGAAGGAAATGAAGCTGGAAGAAAACTTTATTGGTGGTGGAGAATTGATAACAATGATATTCATTTTGCAATTTATCGATCAGCTGAAGGACAAGAAAAAGTTTTGCGATCAATTTTTAAAATTTTCCAAACATTTTTCTTTTAAAGATTGCTGAACATGATGATGATTACATGGTTTATCCAAAATTCAAACTTCAAACCGAATTTGTTCCTGAAGATGGAGAGGTTAATGAGCATTTTTTTCTTTTTTTCAAAATTCCATTTTTTAAGGTTTCGGCGGAAGAAGCTGGAGTTTATAAATTTGTTTTTGACAATACGCATAGTAAATTAAGATCAAAAACAATAAGATATTTCATTGAAATCAGAAACAACAAATAAATTAATTATTTATTTTCTTTTTCTTTTTCTTTTTTTCTTCAATTATTTTAGCATAAAACTTTTTTTCAACATTTTTCTTTCTTTTGGCTCAAAAAAAAATTGATTAAATTCAGAAGATTTTGAAGCAGATAAAAGAAGATTCTTGCTTTTTCCCTTTAAATCCAAATTTTTCCAGATTTTTTGAAAAATTTGAACTCTGAAATTTGAAAAATCATTTTTTTACGAACTCAAAATAATTTGAGTTTAATAATTATTTTATTTTGCTTTAAATTTAATTGATAATTCGTTTTTTATTATTAAATATTGCATCTTTTTTACGAAAATGTCAAGGAAAGATAATTTTTTGAGCCAGGAAAAAATGTTTTTTTTTACACATTTTGTTTTTCTTTTTTTTTTCTTTTTAATTCCCATTAAACATTCACAAATTCTCTCTGCCGTTTTTTTTTCCTCACAAAAAATTTTGTGGTCTTCCAAAAATGCAAATTGATGGCTTTGAAATCACCTTCGAAATATGTTGTTTTGGTTTTTTATTTGAAATGTATCAAAAAAGAAAAAGAAAAGAAAACAACAACAACAACAACATCATCTGGAAAAGACCCCCCTCATTTATTCTGTTTTTTTTTCGTTGTTTCTTTGAAAAATCGAAAACGACAAAAACATGTTAGGTAAATGAACCAAAAAATAAAAAAATGTTTTTGATTTTTTTTTTCGTCAATAAAAATTTTTCTTGAATTATTTTCACCAATTTATTTTCATTTTGAGTTCATCTGTTGATTGCCGTTCAATTTTTGTATAACGAACGAACGAGCCGAAAAAAGAAAAGAAAACAAGTTTCTGCTCAGTTTCTAATAGTTGTAAAATTGTGCCATCCAATGACACGGCACCATCATCACACCGTCACACCATTTTCGTCTGTGCAGATTTTCCAACTCTTTTTTTTTTCTCCTTCTTCTCTTTTACATCAACTAATTGTTGCCCTTTTTGTGTTATGACATTTTCTTGCTTCTTCTTCTCCTTCTTTTTTCCCCTCACTTCTGGACAGTTTGCAATGAATGAATGAATGACCAGTACAAGAGAAGAAAAGAAATGGGAGCTGAACGACTCCGCCTTCTTTTTTCTTTTTTTTTCTGTTCTCACTGCCCAAACAAAAAACATTCAGATGTTTGGTTTTTCACTAATTCATCTTATCATTTTTGGGTGGGATTTATGAACTTTTTGGGATAAAAAATACAAACCCAAAGGATTTCACATTTTTTGATAAAATTTCTCTCTTTTTCTCTTTCTCTCTGTCTCTCTCTGTCTCTGTCTCTCTGTCTGTCTGTCTCTTTTTTTCTCTCTCGCTCTCTCTCTCTCTATGTCTCTCTCTCTCTCTTTATGTCTCTCTTTTTCTCTTTCTCTCTGTTTCTCTCTGTCTCTGTCTCTCTGTCTGTCTGTCTGTCTCTCTCTCTGTCTCTTTTTTTCTCTGTCTCTCTCTCTCTCTCTATGTCTCTCTCTCT
The DNA here is from genome assembly GCA_963572285.1 of Caenorhabditis drosophilae. Classification (NCBI taxonomy): domain Eukaryota; kingdom Metazoa; phylum Nematoda; class Chromadorea; order Rhabditida; family Rhabditidae; genus Caenorhabditis; species Caenorhabditis drosophilae. The sequence goes on along the minus strand of OY751561.1, from coordinate 4,011,569 downwards.
CTCTCTCTCTCTCTCTCTTTATGTCTCTCTTTTTCTCTTTCTCTCTGTCTCTCTCTGTCTCTGTCTCTCTGTCTGTCTGTCTCTTTTTTTCTCTCTCGCTCTCTCTCTCTCTATGTCTCTCTCTCTCTCTCTGTCTCTCTCTCTCTCATTAAATCTTATTATTTTTTCAGCATAAGAACTTGTATCGTTATGGTGTATGCTCAAAAAACCACAATTCAATATTATGAACGAATGTCACATGGAGTTTGGAGATTGGATCATCAAATGATACTCGATGAAAATAATCGTGAGTTTTTTTTTTTTAACTTGGAAAATTATCGAAAAGCTCGCAAAAAAACTGAAAAATCAAAAAAAAAAAAAAGGAAAAAAAATTAAAAATTAAACTTGAATAAATTAGAAAATTCAAATTCAAATGAAAAAAAGCTTCTTCTCCTTTTTGTTTAAAAGCATTAATTTGTCACAAATTGTCACTTCGGGGTCATGTTTTAATTGTGTCTTTGGAAACGTTCAATCAATTTCAATTTCATCCTTGTTTTCCCAGATGTTTTCTTGTCAATTTTAAATTTCATTTTTTTTCCTTTTTTTGCCGAATCAATAAAATGATTTTGATTTATCAAAATATGACTAAATACGTACCATTCTGTACCTTTAAATATCAATTTTTCACAGATTTAATGAGTCGACATTAACTTGTTCATCCATTGTTTTTTTGTTTCCTTTTCAATTGGATTTCTCATGATTAATAAATATCTTATAAAATAAAATATGAATATTATTATTTTTATTATTATTTTTATTATTAAATAATAAAAATAATAATAATAATAATCAAAAACTAAGCCACATCAAGAAAGACTTGATCAGAAAAATTGAGAATGGAAGAAAAGAAAAAGCCGAAAATGACCAGTAAAGTATTGCCGACTTGTTTCCATTTTTTTATTTGAGAGAAAAACCAGTAGATAACTGGGTTAGAAGAACATTGATTCATAAAGAAAACAAATGCACATTCAGAAAATTAGTTGCAAGAATAAAGCGCAAAAATCGAACATTTTTTGGGAGACAATTTAGGAGAACATTATTTTAATATGGGAAAATAAAAATTCTTTCTTTTGGGGGAAAAAAAAAGAAGAAATTTTGATGATTTTGACAAATTTATGATTATAAAATCATCAAATAAAATTGTAATGCAAAATTGAATCAAATCGATTTTTGTATTGAAAAAGAAAAGTTACAAATTAAAGTTTTGGATTATTTTCAAGGTTTTTAATTGATAAAAAATAATTTTAATCGGATAAATCAAATAAAAAGGTCGTTTGAATTAAGCTCTTTTTTTACTTATTCTCTCTACTAATTCTATTGAAACTTCTAAAAATTATTTTAATTTTTTCTTGATTTTCTATTCGAAAATTCAGAAGTCAAACGTTTTCAAAAAAAAAAAAATTTTTGAATTTAAAAATTAAATTTTGTCGTTTTGAAATGAATCGAGAAATTCTGGTTTTTCGATTTCATTTTTTCATTGGAAAATATCGATTTTTTCAGTTTTCAGTTTTCTTTGTTTCATTCAAAAACCTGTTGCATGTTTTGTTGATGTTGATATTCGTTTCTTTTTTGATTTTCTTCAAAAAAAACGTGTTTTGAAAATATTTTTAAACTTTTTTTTTGAAATTCATTAAAAATTTTTGGCTGAAAAAAAAATTTTTTTAATTTTAATTTTTGGAAAGTTTTTGAACAATTTTAGCAAACATTTTCGGTCACTTTTTATTTGTTTTGGTTTGGAATAGAAAAAATGAAAAACTGAATTTAAATAGGAGAAGGAAAAGCTTAAAAAATGAAAGTTTGACCATCTGATTTCCACAATAACTTTGTTCATTTTTTTATTTTTATATTCACAAAAAATAATTTTTTTTTGTTTCAAAACTCGTTTTTATTTTCTTTTTTACAATTTTATTCTTTGTCTCAAAAAAAAAAAACAAATAAATTTTTGAAACACCACATTTTTTGCTTCTTCTTCTTTCTCACATTTTTTGTTTGTTTCAGTCGATCCAAAAATGCCCAAAAATTTTTATTTCCTTAAAAAAACCTATAAATAGTTATTCAATTATTAGTTATACACAATTATTTGTTACCCAAATGTATTTTGATGACCAGAAAAGAAAAACCCTGTGACAATCTTTTTTGTCCCAAAAAAAAAAATAATTTATCCTGATTTTATGTGAGATTTTGTTTTCTTGCCAGCCGATTAAGAATAAACAAAATATTTTGGTATTATTTTTCTGTTTACATAATATTTTATATTTTTTTCAGTTTTGTATTTACAAGATTTTCTTCTAAAGAAAAAAATGTCACCAAAATTAGAAATCTCTTAACTTTACTTTTTAATTGAAGAATTCTTTCTTTCCTTGTCAATAAAACTCAAAATTTTTAATCATTTGATTGATTATTTGTTCATTAGAGTTGTTTTGAATTGACTTTTAGTATAACAAGTGATGATGGCAACAATTAGTGATTGAAGAGAGAAGAAGCAGAAGCAGAATAAGAAGAAGCCTGCTGTATCAGTCGCCTCCTAGTACATACATGCCACCAGGCATAGGCAGGTACACAACACACAGAGAAAACAGGCAGAATTTTCAAAAATTCGATTAAATGTAAATTTCAATATTTTCCCCCCCCCCCTTCTTCCTCCTCTTCCCCTTCCCCCGCCTTGCTTCTACATGTGCACACACGCATCATAATTTTTTTTTTTTTTTTTTGATGAATACGCACTTTTTAAAAGAGCAAGAAAAAAAAACGAAGAAGATTTTTTTTTTCGAGTTCTCTTCATTATTTTTCTTCTTTTTTTTTTTATCTTTGACACTAACTGCGTATCAACAAATCAAACATTTCTCAAAATGAATTGCTAAAAGGGCAAAAATGTTTTGCCTATTGAAACTATGACATGTTCGTTTCTTATCATTTTATCAAATCTCGAATCATCTCTCTCTCTCTCTCTCTCTCTCTCTCTCTCTCTCTCTCTCTCTCTCTCTCTCTCTCTCTCTCTCTCTTTCTCTCTCTCTCTCTCTCTCTCTCTGTCTCTCTTTCTCTCTCTCTCTCTCTCTCTCTGTCTCTCTTTCTCTCTCTCTCTCTCTCTCTCTCTCTCTCTCTCTCTCTCTGTCTCTCTTTCTCTCTCTCTCTCTCTTTCTCTCTTTCTCTCTCTTTCTCTTCCACTTTTTTGTTCCCACCTGTCTACGTCCATTCAACAATCCAGATTTTAAACTGTCTGAATTTCAATCAAACCGGTAATTCAATTTCAAATAAAAAAGATCAAATGAAGCGGATATTAATTCGATTTTTTTCTTCATCTTTTTTTTGATCGGAAAAAATGTGTCAAACTGCTGCCAAAGTTTGCCATCAAAAAATGTTCGGAGAATTCGGTGATTGAAGGCGAAAACAATTGGAAAAAGTTCAAAAACTTGAAAATTTTTGTGTTTCTTTTCTTTTTTGTTGATGTTTTCGTCATCACCAAAATCATTGAAAATATGTTGTTCAAGGCTCAATACAACACCACACCATATATGATGTCTGTATGTGCTAGTCACGCACGGCGACCTTAGTTTGTCCTCTTTAGTCTTTGCAAAGAGATCTTCTCATTTTCACAGAGAAAAAAGGCGAGAATGAGACAGACAGAGAGAGAGAGAAAAGTAGTGGCGGTGGCGGTGGCAGTGGCGGTGGCGGTGGCGGTAACGGTGGTGGTGAGAAATGATGATGATGACGAGGATGAGGATGAGGATGACCAAATAAGGAGTTAATGCTTCTCTTTTACTTCTTCCTCACATCGGCGACCATTAAAACAGTTGATTCTTTATTCATTCTCGCCGTGTTGTTGTTGTTTCAGTTGATCGGAGAAGACAGAGAGAGAGAGAGAGAGAGAGACAGAGAGAGAGAGTGGAGAAGGAAAAGAAGAAGGATGGTGGTGGGGCTGGCTATGTCCATTCCCCTCCTTTCCCCATCCCCCCCCCCCCCCCCCTTCACCACATTGGTCTCCATCTCCACTCCTCCCTCATTCACGTACCAGGCCAACAAACATTCGCTGGCGAAAAAGGAGAGAATCTTAGTAGTCAGAGATGAAGAGAAAAGAGAGTGCGATAGAAGCTAGAGAAGGTGTCGTGCCTGACCCATTCGTATGTGTGTGTTGTGTGTTCGTGCCAAGCACCGCGATATATTCATTTCGTCTCGCCTCAACATCATTTCTCTTTTTCTCTATCTCTTATTATCTATTTCTTTTTCTCTTTTTCCCTCCTTTTACCATTTATAACTGTATCTGTCTCTCTCTCTCTCTCTCTCTCTCTCTCTCTCAATGTTTGTCATCCTCTCTAAATGCATAATATGTTCTCCAACCGGCTGACTGGTCACTCAATCTCTAATCCATTTTCAAATTCAACACTATTTTCTCCCAAATTTGTGATTGTCTGCGACTCATTTCAACAGACGATTCAGTCGTGTTCTTCTTCTCCTTCTTCTTCTTCATCATCATTGACGAGTCGCCAAGTCTTCCTCCCCTCAAGCCACGAATAGGAATAGCCATTCATAAAAAAAACCCCCCCCCCCTCCCCCCGAAAAAAATGGAATGAGAATTGTATTCATTCCGGTCCATGTTGAACGAAATATTTTTATTGTTTCAATTTTAATTTTAATTTGTTTAATTTTTTTTAATGACCATTTTATTTGTTATACAATTATTATTATATTGTATAGACCTCCCAGCTTGCTTATTCTTTTTCTTTATTCAAATTGTGCAAATATTTCAATTTCAATTCATTGTTTAATAATCAATTTTGGGAATTTAAACAAATAATAAATACATGATTGATTTTATAGATCAAACTCCTCCTCCTCCTCCCCCGCCTCCCATGTAGTTGTGACTAAAATTAAATCCAAAATCGACAAATATTCTTCATACAATTATTGATTTTTTGCAAAAATAATTTTCTAAAATCTACCGTAATTCTTTTCTTTCTTCTTTTTTTTCATTATTAAAATGCAAGAATTTTAAGAAAATTATCAAAAAAAAAAAAAAAAAAATTTTTTTTATCAACTAAACAGTTTTCTTTCTTTCATTTTTTTTTGTCTTCCCATTGTTCTCGTGTTGAAATTATTTCAAAAAGTAACTAAAAAAAGGAAAAAGAAAGATTAAATATTATTTAAATAGAACTTTATTAGCAACAAATAAAAATCGTATAGTCTTTTCCTGAGGAAAAAAAATGAGTAGCCTAATTCTCTTCGTCTTCAATGTCATTTTTTTTTGGCCAGTTTTTTCCTTTTCTTTTCCTCTCTCTCGATTTTTAGTCGAGAGATGTTGGAAAAAATGTACTTTTTCTCCATTTTTTTTTTTGAAAAGCATCAGCTAACAAAAATTTGCGTTGTATTATTTTTGGGGCAATTTTTTCCAGTTCAAGACAATTTTTATTTATAAAAATCGCTTTATTTTTCCTTGTCTCCATTTCAATTCTTTATCTAATCGCATTCAGGCTAGCTTATAAGCAGCAGCAGCAGCAGCAGTAAGCTGAAGAAGCTTCATCCCTCTCGATTTTTTCCCGTTCTTCGCCGTATCCGCGTCTTTGTCTTCTTTTTCTTGCTATACAGGTCGACAAAGCGAGCGCGCGCGCGCGGGCGACGGGTGAGGCGGTGATCGCGCAGGCGCGGACACCCACGATCCACTTGTAATCGTTGTCGTAAAAGAATAAAGCACTTTTTCTATTCGTGTCTACCGTATGCTTGACCATTCTCATCATTTCAATCCTCATCTTCTTTCCCCTTTTTTTGTTTTGTTTTGGTTCCTTTTCATCCTGAAACTTTATTGATTGATCGATTGAATTGTTGACGCCTGAAAGTTTGAATTTTTCGCGTTGATTTATGCAAATCGACCAACATTTTTACAGAACGTGGCACCACCATCAACATCAATCGAATGGAGCCAGCAGGCGGCCACACCAGCACAACAACATCTCATAACATCAGTGCTGGAACAGCCAATGATGCATCTCAACCACTACAACAAATAAATCAACAAGCCCAACAACAACAGCAGCATCAACAGCATCAACAGCATCAACAGCATCAACAACAACAGCAACAACAACAACAACAACAACAACGTGAAGATGGTGCAACATTATCTCCACCAAATACTTGGTCATCATCATCCGTTGAATTAGATGATGATTCAGATAATCGATTATTATTCACTTGTACTTTCACTTTACCATTGGGACAAGTTCAAACATCATCAATGTATGCTGATGGATTTACAGAACAAGTAATTATTCTGAAACTTCCAAAAATAAAAATAAAAAACAAGTTTTTCCAGTATTTACCAATTGGTAGTAATTTTATGGAACGTCTTGAATCAAAAGGTCAAAGCTTTATTCTTTCCGCAGCTGCGGCTTCATTCAAACAACGAATTTTTGCACGAGTTGCCATGTAAGTTCCATTTCATCATTTCTATTTTTAGTTCCATTCTTCCCGAATTTTTTTTTGTGTTCACTTTTGGATTCTCGTTTCTGTTGATATTTGTAAAAGATCATTTTGTCGTGATCATAGTTGTCAGAGAAAATGAGAGAGAGAGAGAGAGAGAGAGAGAGAAAGAGAGGCAAGAAACAACAAAAGAATCAACGAAGGGTGGTTTGAGGGAGACACAAAAACGAGGAACGAGAGAGAGAGAGAGAGAGAGAAAGGGGCGGAGCTGTCTGCGGTACATTCTAAATACACATCGTGGGAAGAGGGAAAGAGAGACAAGAGGGGTGATGACAAAATTCGGAAATAATAGTAGTGAGAAAAATGAGAAAATAGAATTGAAAAATGAGAGATAAAAAATATAGACGAATTTTAGACATTTTTCGAATCGTTTTGAATTCAAATTTTCAAATTTTGGATTTAATTTTAAAAAAAAAATTTTTGTTTAATTCTGTCATCGCAATCAATTAAAAGAACATTTTTCTATGCGAGAAAAATGATAGTAGGTCGATCAATCATTAAAAAAAAAAAAAGAAGGACAAAATGAAAATGAAAATTGTGTCAATGAATTGTCCAAGGCTCATTTGTTGCGTTCTAATTTCCACATAAAAACATCACATACATATTCTGAGTTATATTTTGTTTTTGTTTTTGACAGGCCTGACGGGAAACTTCGTGCTTGTGAATTATTGTGCGAATTCGAAAAAGATCGTCGCACAAAAGTCACAGTTCTTGCAATGAAATCAGCATTTTCACCATCATCAATGCAATCCTTCAACGTATTCACATTTATCACCAAACATTCATCAACATGTGCTTTGACTCATATTGATTATGCGTGAGTTTTTACAAGAAAATTCAACAAAAAAGCAATTTTTTCTCAAAATTTCAGATCCATTCCATATCTTGGTCTTTTGCCAACTGATCTCATTGGTAAATCTCTATTAGCATTTGTTTACGCACCTGATGTTCACGTTGTTCGACAAGCTCATATCGATCGTAAGTATTTGATGGTCAATTTTCCTTAAGATTCACATTCTCCATGAATGGAACCAGTTTTTCTTTGGTTGGATTCGATATCGAGAACGTGTTCTTCCTCTTCTTCTTCTTCTTTCGGCTTTTTTTTTTGTTAGTCTTATCGAAAATCCAACCATATTCGATGTATTTTATAAATATTTCGGAAAAAAGGGGTTTTGTGATCAGAAAAAAATTCCAAAAGAAAAAAATTCAAAAAAAAAAAGAAGAAGAAAATCAATTTCAGTCCACAATTCAAAAGGAAAAGTTGTTAAAAGTATTGCTGATCTTCGACTCGTCGCCTACAACGGCTCAATTCTTCGTTGTCAAACTGAATGGTCGGCGTTTGTCAATCCATGGACACGAAAAATGGAGCTCGTTGTGGCTCGTCACCGAATTTGCTCGTTGCCAATCGGCGGAGCCGATGTGATTTCCCAACCGGACAACGACAAACCAATCTGTATTTTGCCACCAGTCATGGCGAAAACGTTCGAAGACGAACTGCGTTCGATTATGAATCGGGTAAATCAATTTTTGTTTGTTTCTTCTCCTTTTTTTCCAAATAAATCAAAAATTAAAAAAAAAAAAAAAAAGTATTGAACTGATAAGTTTCAATCATATTTTATCATATAAAACCATATCAATAAGACATATTAACATTAATAATATTATTAATATTATTATTATTATTATTATTATTATTATTATTATTATTATTATTATTATTATTATTGTTATTAGTATTATTATTATTATTATTGTTATTGTCATCTCGTTTTATTCTACCAGTGTCTTTTTTATCAGGCAGGTGCCAGTCACATCCTCGCATTTCTATTCTTTACTATCTCTTCTTTTTTATTTTCATCATCATAATATATCTTCTATTTTTTTAATTTGTTATGTAGCATGACAATCAATACAGTAGGAACATTTCATTTTTTTTTTTTTTTTTGGTTAAGGGGACCACCCGCAGTTAGTGCCACCCGGTAAACACAGACCACTGACCAATAAGAAATGAAATCATAAGCAACAAGAGATGAAGAGGATTAGAGAAGAAGGAGTAAAAAAAGGAAGATGGGGAGAGGGGGGAGGGGATAGAAAAAGGGCATTGGCCCTGTGTGTGTGTGTGTGTTACAAAGTGAGAAGATCGGAATGAAAGTGCATTCATCAGCGGCGACTGGTGGCGACAGCGCGGCAGAGAAAGCGGCGACAGCGCGACTCGAGCCAGTGTCAGTGTCACCGCCGCCAGTCCGCGACTGGTGCCTCCATGAGACACAACGAAGAGCGCCCTTCTGTGCGTCTCTCCCTCTCTCGTTCACTATTTCTCTATCTCTCTTCAACTGCGTCTCATCATCAACTGTGTGCAATTTTGCATTTCTTGTTTTCTCCGTTTAGATGTGCCGCCGCGCCGGACACTGGTCACTTTTTTTAAAGATTGCACCCATTTCGACTACTGGAATCTAGGCTTTTCTAAAACTTGATAATGATCCTAGGATCCCTAGAGGTGAATATCTCTAGGGATCCTAGATATTCAATAATATATTCGTTAATATCTCTATTTTTTATTTTTTAAATTGAGTTCAACATGTTGGTATTTCAAAAATCAATTCAATAAGTTAAGATAAGTTTTCACTTTTTAAAATTAAGAACCAAACCGAATTTACTTCCTTATCCCAATCAAATATAAATCCAAGTAAGTATAAATGATATACGTATATATATATATATATATTTATTTATTTATATAAATATACGTACAATAAACTCAATCTCCTTTTCTCGTCATCATCGCGCAATATTGTAAAGGAGAATCCCGGTGCCAGCCGACAATTCTACCTATCTAACTCTTTCACACTCTCTAACATTTTGTTTGACCCCCTCGTTTCTCTTTCACTGTCTCACGGTTCTGACGACAACGATGATGATGAGGAGGAGGATGATGATGATGATGGTGGTGATGGTTGTGCTTGGGAGTTCCCGTACCTGTCTACTCTTCTTCCTCCTCCTCCTCCTCCTTCTCCCACCCCCTTTTCCCCCTTCTCTTTCCTCTTCTCTCTCTCTCTCTCTCTCTCTTTCAATCTCGCGATTCCTTTTTACTATTACTGGCTGGCTGCTGGCGGTTGCTATTGCTGTTTTGTTGCGCGCCCTCCCGTTTACCCGCCCCAATTGTTTAGCCATTGTCACTTAGTATTGTTGTGACATTTAAACATTTACTGTTGTGTTTAAGGTGAACAAAATACTTATTCTTGCCTTTCTCAACTCCCCTTCTTGTTCTTCCTTTTTTAAAGGAACATAGATTAATGATGGATATTTTAACTTATTTATATGAATTAGCTGAAGTAGGAACAGAAATCTAAAAAAAAATTTTTAAGAAAAATTAATTCATTATTGATTTGTTTGCAGCCGGTACCGTCTACATCTCGGCATGTTGCTAAAGAAGGATGCATCGTTCGATCCCCATCAGCTTCTGGTTTCATCAATAGTTCTGGTAGAACAGCTCCAACTGATCTTGGTGTATACATTGATAAACTCGTCGAGCATCTTGTTGTCAACAGTACTGCACAACAACAACAAAAAGCTGCTGCAGCCGCCGCCGCTGCTGCTGCCGCTGCCGCTTCTGCCGCCGCCGCTGCTGCGACGGCTAGTGCAGTTGCTGCACGTAAAACGGCAGCTACACCATCGTCGTCCGAGCCGCCATTATCGTATACACAAATCAATTGTTTGGAAAATGTTCATCGTTTACTGAAGTCTCAATCGCGTCCAGACACACCCGACCGTGATGCTGAACCGTTCGATGAAAAGTAAGTTTAGTTTGGTTGTTTTTCGCCGATTCTCCGACCACAGCCATCCACCAACCAACACCATTTCCACCCTCAGTGTCTTTCGGCACCAGCCACCTCCCTCTTTTCACTCTGTTTTGGTGTATGGTGAAAAGAGAGAGAGAGAGAGGGAGAGAAAAAGAGAAAAGTGGTACCACAAACACGATGTCAAAACAAACGCATTATCTTTCTCTTTTACTCTATTTCTCTTTTTCTCTCACACTCTATCATTCTTAATGAATAAAAAAAGAAAAAAAAATGAAAATGTCGTTGGTGTTGTTGTTGTGGTGTTGATGAGGATACTGATTGTTCAATAATGATCAGACAAAATAAAATGGTTGTTTTTTTTTTCCAGAAAGTATCCGCCAAGCCTTCCATTAACAAGAGAAGTTCTTATTCAGCATACGAAAAAATTCGAAGATGAATATAAAGACACATGGTGCAGGTTGGTAATTTGATAAATTTTATCATTTTTTTTTGTTAAATTTTACAATTGCGGCATTGTTTGAAAAAAAAATGGCGCGAAGCCAAAAATGTCTTTCAAAGAAGCGTGAGAAACATTGAAATACCTGTCTTCTTTCTCTTCTTTTCTTTTCTTTCACGATTGTTTAACACACAAATACAATGAGAAGAGAAGATCGAGAATTGAAAGGGAGGGGGGAAGGGAAACAATGAATTTCGAAATAAATGGTTTTATCGGTGTTAAACAATAAGAAACATCTTCTCGTTTCTTTTTCTTTTTTGTCGCATGCTTCAGAAATTGATTGTGTCCTTCTTCCTTCAATCATTCTTTTGTTTCTGCAGTAATTTTACACAACTTTCAATGTGTTAGAATAATTGTGAAAATGAAAGAAGAAAAAAAAATTAGGATTTTATCACGAATTTTTTTCTTCGATAGAAGAGAACAAAAATTGTTGGAGAAATTGAAAAACAAAACAACATTTTTCAGACGATTAAAACGATTATCTGACGATGCTCCGTGTTCACAGCCGACACCGGCAAAACAATTTCGATCTGTTTCTCAGACACCACCACTTCACTGGAATCTGGCTCAAAAACAAGAGTTCTATCGACGTCTTGCTCCGAATCCACCACCGCCACCTGGAAAAAATTATCAGGTAAACAAAAATTGTTTGAATTATAATTGAAATGAAAAATTGTTCAGATTACTTATACACCGTTGGATGATCCAATAATTGATAAATCAGCTGGAACACCAAAATCAGATGTTGAAAATAATCATTCGTCTGCATTTACAGCTGTGCAACCAATCAATAAATTATCAACAAATTCAGTGGCAAGTAATTCAGCGGCAACAACAACTGCAATTGTTCATCCACTTGTTCAACGTCTGATAATCAGTGGTGGACCACAAATCAATTCAACAACAACAACATCATCGATTGATCGTTCACCAACAAGCGGATCGAATTCTCCGCCAGTATTTCAACAACCAAGTGCAACTTCCGATGCTTCAACATCAGCTTCAACATCTAATAATAACAATAATCTTCTCATGTTACGGGATACAAATAATATTTGTTAGTCTCTCATTTTTTGAATTTTTATTCATTTTTGTTTTATTCTACAAACTACCCGGCGTCTTTCTTTTGCATAACCGGTGTGTTATATTAATTAGCACATATTTTCTTTATCCTTTTTTATTTTCCCCTTCCCGCCCCGCCCCCCCCCCCTCTTTCCAAATTCCCCATCTTTCTTTTTAATCACTGCCTTTTGAGCTTTTTCATTCCTTCCTGCCCATCATTTTCTTCCCCTCCCCTTCTCTCTTCAATCTTTCTTTAATATTTAACTTTCTTTCCTTTCCTTTTTGTTTTAATCTCATCCAAATTGAATTTTGGTATTTTTCCTCTCGCTGTCCACGTCTTTCATAGAAATTGATGCCAACTGGGCACCGAATGGTCGAAAATGTGCAACTTTCCCACACTTATTTTTAGGATATTTCAATTTTTTACACATTAATTTTAACATCTTCTAATGCAAATCCTTTTGCTTTTATTTCAAACAAAAAAAGCAAAAAAGAAGACATTTTCGATACTAGTAGGTCGTACTGGTTGTGCATTCCCCCCTCTTATTTGCCGATGAATATGTGCAATTTCTTTGTGTGTTCCTTACTTTTTTTTTTTTGTTTAGTCCACAACTTGTTTCGTTTTGCCATTTTTTCTTTGTATTTTTTATTATCTTTTTTTTCTATGTTTCAATTATAATTCAAATTTTAATATACGGAAGTTATAGAGAATGATTCGAACCCAACCACATGTTGAACTCTTTCAAATTCCCCTTTCAGATAAAACTTGTAAAAATAAATTATTGAATAAAATTTCGTTTTTAACATTTTTTCTTTAATTTAAAAAAGAACAAACAACATTTTTAAAAAACGAAGGAAACAAATTTAGAGTTGTTTTAATATTTTTGCAGCCTCATTTAACGTTTCATCTTTCTGAAATTTGAAATACAAAAATAAAGTATTGATTTAAACTAAAACAAAAGTACCTTAAAAAAACAAAATCGAATAAATCTGTCATTTTTCAATTTGTTTTCTTTTTGATAGTAAAACGCGGTCATTGGAATAACACCAATATTCTAAATTTATTAAAATACAATTTTTTTAACGGTTTTTTCAAATTTTTCTTATTCATCCATACCATTTCTTTGCATAACCATTTTGAAAAAATAAAATCATCGGGTTCATCACTATTTTTTAAATCGATATTTCTTCTTACTTCGGCATAATTTGCTAACATAAAGTAACCAGAATCTGGTACAATTACTTTCATCCTTGTTGATTTCAGAATTTCTATCAATTTATCTCTTTGTTTTTTCAATTCACTTGACAATCCAGTAGCCAGGTATGAATTTTCGGGATTGTTTAAAAATTTTGGCCAGCTGAAAACAAAAAGTAACCGTTGAAAAACCGAGTATCAATTTTTAACTCGTTTTCAAATGCTTCGGCTACTGCTTTCTGTGTTGGTGTTGAACAAGTAAAAACGCAATTTTGATGAATATGTTTCATTGGAGTCAATAAATGTTTTGGCCCTATTGCCCAACCAATTTTCCAACCAGTTACTGAAAAAGCTTTTCCTGCACTTCCAATTGAAATTGTTCGTTCGTACATTCCTGGCAGACTTGCTAGAATTTTACCAATAAATTTTTTTTTTAAATTGTTTTTTTTGCTTCAAAATTACCAAATCTAATCATATCTTTCGAGTTCCAAACATGAAATTCGTAAACTTCATCGGCGATTACAATTAAATTATACTTATTGGCAATTTCTGCCAATTTTTCAAGTTCATCTCTTCGAAACAATTTTCCCGTTGGATTATGTGGATTATTTAATACCATCATTTTTGTTTTTTTCGTAATTTTTCGTTCGAGCTCGTCAAAATTTATTGAAAATTGTGAAGAACTTGTTGCATCTGCTGGAGCACTCATTGGACATTGAACTGGTGTTCCGCCAGCAAGTTCAACTTGGGAGCAATAAGAATCATATGCAGGTTCAAAAACTGTAAAATAATGATTTTGTATAACAAATTGAAAAAAAAGGAGCATCATTTACTTATCACTTCATCCTTTTTTTCTACCCAACCGTTAATTGCATAATAAAGAGCAAGATATGCTCCAACTGTTACCAAAACTTCTTCATTTGGATTAATTTTGACATTATAAAAATGGCTATAAATTTTTGATAAAATTAATACTAATTGAGGATGGCCAAATCCTTTAATAAAATACAGTTTTTTTTTAAAAATAACATTTCAAAAAAAACCTCTAATGTATTGATGGGATGCCCAAAGATTTGGATCTTCTGCTATTGTTTTAAGAGAATCAGTTATAATTTTTGGAGGAGGAGTATCTGGAAAACCTTGTCCCAAATTAATTGGATTGTACTTTGCCGTTAATGCTCCAAATTCCACCCTAAAAATAAACATTAATTTGATGACAAACTTTTTAAACGAACCAAACTGATGATTTCTGTCCTTTAACTCGAGATGCAGCTACTGGAAGAGTTTTGATTTTATTAAGTTTTTCACTGATTTTAGATGTTGAATGAAACAATGCACTTTTGATTTTTAAAAAAGACATGTTTAAATATTTATAAAAATTACATTTTTATGAATATGCGGGTCATCACGTTGGATAATTTTTAAAAAAACCTATAAATTGTATCTTTTAATGATAAATGACAAAAAAGAGAATAGGCTAAATCGAAAAATAGATAAGTACAAATACGACTCTGGCAGATTTATTTTTTCTTTTCTTTTTTTGGACGATTTTTAGTTGCTCGAGTTGTTAAACGTTTTTCTTTTGCTGGTGATTGACGAGTAGATGAAGCTTGAGATGAAGACTTCTCTTTAAAAAAATTTTCTTCATAATTTGTTCCACGTCTTCTTGGCCGAACGATGTTTTTATTTGGTTTTTGAATATCTATTTTAGATGTATTGACAAAATGAATACTATCATCATTAAAATCATCATCCTCGATTTCCTTTTTTATTTGCTGTTGTACTATTTCTTCAATTTCATCATCCTAAAAAGTTTCAATAAAAAAGAAAATTTAACTATAACAATCAAACCGTGTCGTAAGTAACCTGTCTTGACAAATTACAATAATCGGGGTTTTCGGTAATTTCATAATTGTTTTCTTTTTCCTCTTCTTCTTCGTCTTCTTGAACTTCGATATTTTGAGGAATCATTCGAGAAATAAAATGTTCAAATGAATTATTGAATTTTGAAATTTGAAAAACAGATGGCTCTTCAAAATCATTTTGTAAATTAAAAGCCGATGAATTGTATGAAATGGAGTTAATAGTTTTATTTATAGCACTGGAAATCATTGTTGGGGCATATTTCCAAATTGATGAAATAATATTTCCAAAAATGTTATCGAGTTTTCGTTCCTTTTTACGTATAAAAGGTGCTAGAACCTAAATTTATGGAGTTAAAAATAAAAATAAGGGAAACTAACTTTTTTATAAACAAATGTAGCACCTCCAACATGTGGTAAATTTATAAAAATTACAAACAAAAGGCAGAAGAATTCATAAAATGGAATGAAACATGAAATAAAAAAAGTTTCAGCAACCCAATTCAAAGCTAAAAATGCACTGTAAACTGTCCAATATTGTACCCAATAAGTCTTTAAAAAATATGTATTATTTAGAGGAAATTTGTTATTTAACAATATTTTACCAGTTTAACATTAGTTGGTTTTTTGAGAGATTTGTATGAAAAAAAGCAAGGAACAATTGATCCAACAAAATTAGTGATTCCACGAATAATAAACGACATTTAAATTAATTCTATTCGAGTGACCAATTATACAATGATTCTTAAAAATAATGTTTAAAACAAAGAATTAAAATTAATAAAACGAGCTAATTTAAAAGTAATTGAAAATAATGATTATTTATTAAATTTAAATGAAATTTTAAAAAAAACCACTTTTTTTCAAATTTAGCGCCGGTAAAACACATCGAGGGCCGTGGCCGAAAAACACAATTTTCTGGCCTAGTTTATTTGGAATCATGAGTCGATATGTTTCCAGTTAATAACAAATTGTTCTAGAGTTGTGAGTTTGTGTTATTTTAAAGTTTTTTTTTTGCTTTTTTCAAAATGGCAGATTATGAACGTGTTATACTAGTGAAATCGAAAATTTTTGTTTATCGAATTCCTCCTCTTGGAACTGGTGGTCATAAGTTAGTTTTCTAAAATTGTACTTTATAAAGGCGAATATTTTTAGAGCTGCTGACTGGAATCTCGATAATCCAGCATGGACAGGAAGAATGCGATTAATAACAACTGGAAACAAATTAGAACTGCGGTTAGAAGACGGAGATTCTGGTAATTTGCGGAAACAACGCTGAATTATCGATTTTTTAACGTTTTTAAGGGGAGTTATACGCGAAATGCCCAATCGATAGTCATCCCGGCTCGGCCATTGAATCCGTTTCAGATAGCTCTAGATATTTTGTTATCAAATTGCAGGTTACTTAAACTTCAATTTTTATTTTTCAAATTTCATTCAAAAAATAAGTTTTTTTTTAAATTTTAAAAAGGCTAAAGCAGTACAAAAAATATTTTATTAAGTCAAGGCTAATATAATTAAATTATTGTAAGCAAAAAGATTTTATAAAAAACTTATTTTTATATTTTTTTTATTATTTTAGAATGACAACGGGCAAGTAGCATTTGTTGGTTTTGGGTTCCAAGAAAGAAGTGACGCTTTCGATTTCAACGTTGCTCTCCAAGATCATTTTCGATATATTGAGCGAAGTGAAGAACTTGAAAAACAAGATGCTTCAGCTGGGCCAAGTTTAGATTTAGCATTCAAAGAAGGGCAGACAATATCTATAAGTATTGGGGTAAAATTTCAATTGTATAAAGTAATGTTTTTTTTTTTTTCAAAATTGATGTTTTAGAAAAAAACTCCAAATAATGCTAAGCCAAGACCCACGCCAAGTGCTAGCTCAGGATTCGTTCCATTATTACCACCTCCTCCTGGAGCTGGATCTATTGTAAGTAAAAAGCATCATAACTAATGTTACGTTTTTTCTTAAATATACAGATCAGAAATAACAAACCAGTCGTTCAGTCGTCACTAACCTCTCAAAAAGCGTCTAATAGTTCTACGACTTCAGAAAATTTACTGTAATATTGTTTTTATTTGTAGAAATGTTTTTATTATAAGTTTATTTTCAGTGACTTCTAATAAAATCAACAAATGTCTTTGGTCTTTCTGTGATTTGAAATAAATATTCAAAAAATGATGACGATTTTAATTCTTATCGGATAATTTTCAAACTCACAATTAAATCAATAAATTATTTATTTGTTAACTATTTTTTATTATTTTTTTTCGGTTTGTCACCGATTCATATATATTTAATTATAAAATTCTGAATTTTAAACCATTTTAACTTTAGGGTCATCTAACTTATCATTCGGCGGGTTTTGGGTGTGCACGAAAGAAGTAAAATTATGGTGAGCCTAATTTGCACTTTTTTTCTTATAAAAATTACTTAGCTTTCAGCACCGTGCGTATTCTATAGTTGTTCCAGAACCGGGTTCAGCGTCTTCAACGGCAACAAGACGTCTACAAAAAGATTATGCAAAATTGGCGCAGGTGAAAATCGCAAAAATTATTAATATAAGCCAATATAAATTTGAAGGATCCGATAGATGGCATAACTGCTCTGCCAAACGATATGAACATTCTCGAATGGCATTATTGTCTTCGTGGTTCACCTGGAACATGCTTCGATGGAGGATATTATTGGGGAAAAATCGTATTCAAACCGGATTTTCCATGGTCTCCTCCAGCAATTATGATGATCACTCCTAATGGAAGGTTGCTTTACTAATACTTTAATGTTTGTTCAAATTGTTATTTTTTAAGATTTGAAACTAATGTCAGGTTATGTTTATCAATTTCGGATTATCACCCAGAATCCTGGAATCCTGGTTGGACAGTTTCTGCCATATTAGTTGGATTGCATAGTTTCATGAATGAAAAAACGCATGCTGCTGGAGTTATTAATAGTTCCGAAGCAGATTGTAAACAATATGCAAGTAATAGTAGACAGTATAATCTTAAAGTATAATGAATTTTCAACCATCCTCTTCAATAAGTAAACTTTCAGTGTCCAGAATTTGTGAAGTTCTTTCCTGGGTTGGTAGCTGAGTGGTCTTCAGAATCAAATGGTATTTCACAACATTCGTTGTCTTCTAGTTCATCTTCCTCATCACAACGTGAAATAACTTTAGAGCCAACTGCCCCTGGACCGAGTGACGAGCCACCAAAGAAAAAATCAAAAACAGGCGATTTTAGCACTAACGATGCGGGAACTTCTGGAAATAACAACTCGAAAACATCTAATGTTGATCAAAAAAATGCAGTAGTTTTGAATTGAATGTAAATATTTGTATGTTTCTTTTCAATTAGGCGTCAATTCTCGATTTGAAATAATTTGTATTGAACAATTATTTGTTTTAAGAAACGTTTGAGTGCTAGAATTAATAAGAGAAACTGTTTTATTTTAATTTCATCAAAAGCTAGTATAAAAGTGTTACACTTTCACAATGCTTTACCATTTTTTAAATTTGCTTTCTTAGTTTTTTTTCCTTTCATAACTCCCATTCAATTTTCTTCAGTGTTATTATTATTATTCTTTTTTTGTTTAATTTTGAAGGAAGGTGTAGTTAAAAGATACAGAACTACTTTTAATTTTAAAAATAGGTTTAAAAATAGTTTTTGATTAAGAAATTAAAAACCGTTTTTAAGCGTCATTCCTAGAAAATGCACATATATTGCCGATTTCTTGTTTCAATAATTCAAATGTCTTTTTTTCTCTTAATATATTCTAAATCCTTCATTTTGCTTGTTCTACCTTTATTTTGATCATTCCTTTGACTTTTTTCGTGTTTTTTTTTACATTTTGCACGTTTGGCCTTTTTCATTATTTTAATTTAAAAAAAAAACGAAACAAAATCATTTTGCATTTTATATTGCTTTGTGAAGAAGTTTTTGGTACGTTTCTGTTTTTTTGTGTTATTTTATTCAATTTTGTGACACGTATTAATAAATTTATCCGTTTTTTTCAGTTTTCTAGTTTATCTGGTTTTAACCTATATTTTTTTTACTTTAAAATATTTATTTTTATTTTCTAATTATTTTTTAAGATGCCAGAATCTTCGTCTATTACTGCCACAATGCGGCTGAAAAAAGATTTTCAGCGATTACTAAAGTAGTTTTTTTAAACCACGATTAAATAAGCTTTATAATTTTTCCAGAGAACCAGTACCTTTTATGAAAGCAGCTCCATTAGAAACGAATATATTAGAATGGAGATATATAATATTTGGTGCTCCAAACACCCCTTATGAAGGTGGAATTTATCATGGAAAATTGATATTTCCCAAAGACTTTCCATTCAAACCCCCAGCAATTTATATGATAACCCCAAGTGGTCGATTTCAAACAAATACCAGATTATGTTTATCAATTTCGGATTATCATCCAGATACTTGGAATCCAGCATGGACGGTTAGTTACTATTTTATTTTATTTTACAATCAGATATTTTAGGTTTCAACAATTATTACTGGTCTATTATCTTTCATGAATGATAATCAGCCAACATTGGGTAGCTTAACATCAAGTGATGAAGAGAGAAAAATATTAGCACATCGGAGTAAATCATTTAACTTGAGAGATAAAACATTTTGTCTCGTGTTTCCTGAAGAAGCTGAAAAAATTCGAAAAGAGCTGCAAGATATGAAAAAAGGGGAAGAAGAAAGTATACGAGAACAAGAAGAAAAGATCAAAATGAGGTGAGATGTTTTTTAATTAAAAAAAAGAAAAATAATAATTTACAATTTTTCGACAATATAAAATAATTACTTTCAAATGTTAATCGGTGATTTATTTATTTTTCCGTACGTAGATGTTCAATATTTAAATTCAGAAAAACAGAAAGCTCATCTGGAATGAATTCGTTGATTTCCAATCTATTGGTGATTGCAGGCGTAGTTCTACTTGCATTTGCAGTTAGATACGTAGTTCATGCAGCAAACGAGAAAGACAATTAAATATTGTCTTTTCTTTTTATTTCCATTTTCCGTTTTTTGTGATAATTGATCGTGTTTCCATCGTATTATCCTCGTGTCTAACAGAAATCTATCAATATATTGGTATTATGCTCATGAGTTCATTTTTTTGTATCATGATGTTGAAGTTTATTGTCTGATCCTATCTATTTCTTCATTTTTTTTTAATATTTTCATTTTTATAGTTTCTCGGTATGTTCTGCTAGGAAAACGTTAAAAATGTTCATAGAGAAAATTTCAGTGCGAAAAACCACTTAGAAGCCGTCTAGATTTTTCACATTTTCTATTTTTTTTTTTGAATAAAAAAATGTATTTTTTAATATTAGTTTTTTAAACGGATTGGTTTGTGATTTCTCGTATTTTAAATTCTGTTTTTCCCATGTACATTTTTAATAAAATTTGATTTATGTTTTGATCTTTTTTTCAAAAAGTTGAAAATCTTAAAAAGTATTTTTTGTGACTCGTCTTGGATCACTTACAAAATGAATATGAAGAATTGTTTTAATTTTAAAAATCATTTATTATAGGAATGGGTTGTGCTTATAGTAGAATAGGATGAATTTTCTAAAGGTATTTTTAAAAATAAAATAAGAAATTTTTATTTTTTTATTATTAGTTATATTTGTGTGCAGCGATATCAATTTGTTCAATTTGTACAATTATTATATCGCTAAGTTGTGGAACTACTCAAGAAAATGATTATAAATTAACTAATCAAGGTAAAAATATTTAATTTTTTAAATAAAATTAAAATAATAATTTTTCCAATATTCCAGACGCTCAACCTTCTAAAAGAAAGCTTGAATCATTACCTGAAACATATTTATATATTGCTATTTTATCAGCTCCAAATGAAACAGAAAGAAGAGTGAATGTAAGGAATACATGGTTGAAGTTGACATCGAAAGGAAGAAACGTTTTCATCTATCAATTTCCTATTGGATTAAAAGGATTGAATGAAGACCAAATTGAAAAATTGAAAGAGGAGCAAAAAGTGTACGGAGATCTGGCGTTCATTGAGAATTTGGAAGATATGTACAATAATTTAGCCAGAAAAACATTATCTTGTTTCGAAAACGCGTATAGAAATTTCAGATTTCAGTATATGTTAAAAGTAAAAATTTAAAATGTTGAATTTGTTTTTAAAGCGCAAAAATATTGCAGGTAGATGCCGATTCATTTGTAAGAATAACTCCATTAATTGTTTCACTTAAAGTTGTACAACATCCTATGCTTTATTGGGGCTTTTTAGATGGGAGAGCGAAACCATTTCGAAAAGGCAAATGGAAAGAACCTGAGTGGAATCTTTGTGACCGTTATTTGCCATATCAAGTTTAAATTTGAGTTTTATTTTTATTTAAATATCAAATTTTTTCAGTTAGGGGGCGGGTATATTTTATCATACGAGTTAGTTAAATTTTTGGGCATAAATGCCAACTTATTCAGAATGTACAAAAATGAAGATGTGTCAGTGGGGGCATGGTTAGCAGGTAAACCACATTGTTTTGTTAAATCAAATATTAAATTTTATTTTTAGGCTTGAAAGTAAAGTACGTCCATGATCCAAGATTTGATACGGAATGGACTTCCAGAGGATGTAATAATGAATACTTGATAACCCACAAAAAAACGATGAACGAAATGGAAGAAATGTATTCAAATTTAATAGAAAAGAAATTATTATGCACAAAAGAGTATCAGTAAGTTAGAAAAAAACAAAGATGCAATTAAATGGTTTAATAATACAGAAAAAGAGGTTCTTATGTTTATGATCATTCTAAACCACCGAGTGAATGTTGCACAAGAGTAAATAATTTCAAAATTCCATAAATAAATAAATAAATATTATAATATGTGTATCAATTAATTATTGTCCAAATTTGTAATTTATTGCATTTCTGCTTTGTTTTACAATAAACAAATATTATTTTTGTATGGTTAAACTTTTAACTGTAAGGAACAGTGTTTCACATATATCACATCAATACTTCATTTAATATCGTTAAAATAATACGTTTTTTTTTGAAATTTAATTATGCTTTGATTATGCAAATGTTTCAATTTTCAAATAACTTTAAAAAGTATTTCAGATGACCGGAGAGCAACCACTTCCCCCAGGTTGGGAAAAAAGAATGAGTAGAACCAATGGTTTGTTTTTTTCTTAATAATTTTTGTTTTTCTAAATATGAAGTGTGTTTGAAATGATTAATGAAATATAATTTTTCATTGCAGATCGTCCGTATTACTACAATTCGGCGTCTGGAAGAAGTCAATGGGATCGTCCAATAGATTCGGCTTTTGGAAAAGTTTAATTTTTAAAGAAAAAAAAGTTTACATTTAACATTCAGGGAAGCGATTTGGAAAAAGTCCGAACATTACATATTCTTGTCAAACATTCGGGAAGTAGAAATCCTTCGTCATGGAGATCAGATCATATAACAAGAAGCAAAGAAGATGCAATTAATATTATCAATGGTGTTGTTTTTCAATTAAAACGGTTTTTTGTTATTTTAGAATTTTTTCAGGATATATTGAGCAATTGAAAGCATCTGACAATCTCGAAGAAACTTTCAAAGCTTTAGCGCGAGAGTATAGTGATTGTAGTTCAGCGAAACGCGGAGGAGATTTGGGAGTAAAATATTAAAAAATAAAAACCATTTTTCAATTCTTATTTTACAGTTTTTTAATCGTCGACAAATGCAAAAGCCATTTGAAGATGCATCATTTGCATTGGATATTGGAGAGTTAAGCGATATTGTTGACACATCATCTGGAATTCATGTAATTCTTCGTGTTGGATAAAAATTTTATAATAGTTTTGGAATTTTGATAATTCGGTTATTTTATTGATCTTCATGTGAATCATTTTTATGTTAATGATTTAATTTTAAAATAAATACTGTTTCTTGTTAAATATTCATGTTTCCTGAAAAATGTTCTTGTCTATCAAATATTTCAATTTTTATTTGTGCAACCTTTAAACTTTATCTCAGGTATGACAAATGTAGACCATGCCTCATTTGTGACGACAAAAACGGGATGCTATCAACGGGATGTTTTTTATATATTTTCAATTGCATATATTGGTTTATTCATTCGAAATCTCGCTTTACCCTGGATATTTCTAGGACGTAAATATGATTCAAGTAATATAGCATATTGGTAAGCTACTTATTTAAGACAATTCTGAAATAAAATGTTTTAGGCTGAAATTTGTTGCGGATGTTATTTTTCTCATTCTTCCATCATTTCTAGCGTTGACAATTATGGCAAATCATTTAGTTTTTTTCTTAATGATTATGATATCAGTAGCCATTTTGCTCAATTTTTTAGTTATCTTTGAATATTATGATAACTCATTCGGGTCACCAATTAAGGTTTTTATTAATCTTGCTTTAAAATCGAAGTTTAGATTATTTTAGAAAACATGGGTTCGAATATTGGATGAAAGTTATAAACCAACAACATTTGTAACATATTTAAGATCATCTACAATGATTGCCGTTACGATCGCAATTTTAGCAGTTGATTTCCCTGTTTTTCCTCGAAAATTTAGTAAAACTGGTATTTAAGAGCAGATTTAATTTTTTTTAATGTTTTAAAATTATTTAAAGAAACGTTTGGTCATTCACCAATGGATGTTGGTGTAGCAGCATTTTTGTATATTGCAGGAATTGGGAAACAAATGGCTGGATATGTTGGAATAAAAAAATCAGATCGAAAAAAGTAACCAGTTTTTTGAAGTAATAATTTATGGATTTTTTAAGACATAAATGGCGTCAATCTTCAACATTAATTCTTTTTATTGTTGGGTTATTGAGAGTAGTTTTTCTTGAGATTTTGGGTTATCCGAAAGTTGTAACAGAATATGGCGTTCATTGGAATTTTTTTTTCACTATGGCTGCTGTTATGGTAAACATTAATTTGTTTAAAAAAAAATTTTAAAAAATTGTCAGACAATTTATCGGTTATTACCAAAACAATTTCCCTTATTGTTTTGTGTAGTTTTTGGTGTTTGTCATCAAACAATTTTAAAATCAGGATATCAAAAATGGATCGTCACAGAAGGAGAAAATGATAGAACAAATATATTTTCTGCAAATGCCGAAGGAATTGTGTCTTTATTCGGTTATTTAACAATTTTTTATGGAAGTTTAACAATTGGACAAATTCTGTCGAAAACAAGGTTTTTTTTTAAAATTATTAATTAAAAAAACACTTTCTTTATTCAGTATGATAATGAAATCATGGTTGAAACGATGTATCCAACTATTAATTTGGTCTTTAATTTTTCTGCTTTGCCAATTTATTTGTGAAAAATATGTAGATTTGTCTTCTAGAAGAGTTGTTAATGTTACTTACATTTTTTCCCAGGTAAAAAATGTAATAATTAAAAAAAAAATTGTATTATTTCAGTTATTTTTGATGACTTTTGCTACTGCAATGTGTCTTTTAGTGCAAATGTATAACATTTTTTTATGGTCTGCTGGAGTTCCTTCATTTTCAAATGGTAAACAATTAATATTAAATGAAACATTAAGGGAAATATCTATGTTGTAGTTACTTACACTACATATTAAATATAAACGAATGACACTTTATTTAATACCCACGCCAATTTTTGGTGTCAATGTTATACATATTTTACAGGTGATGATCCATTCTCATCATTGTCACCGTGCTTATTCGAATCAATCAATCAACACTCTTTAGATTATTTTTTGTTGTCGAATTTGTTTACTGGTTTGGTAAACTTCATGGTAAACACGCATGAATTAGATGATTATTTAGCAATTATTGTTTTGGTTATTTATTTATTTGCCACATCAATAATTGTGCATTTATTCCATTTTTTCCATTTTTCATTAAACCGTTTTTTGTCAATTTTCATTTCCAAACGTTTTTCTAGAGCAGTTAAAAAAGATTAGATAATTATAACTAATTTTAATAATTCATGCCAAATTTATATTTTCAACCCCAATCTTGTTCACTTTAAACCGCATTTTTGTTTTTTTTTGTTGTTGTGAGATCTCAGTGATTCTTGTATGAGTTTATTTTTAAATAAAAATTTCGACTAATAATAAGTCAACAAAAAAAATAGTAAATTAAAATGAAGCAAATGATTCATTTTGTTTCAAAATTGTCATCAGCTGCAAAAAACATCAGATACACTCTGCTTCTCTGCGTGTACTAGAAATGTACACTGTTTAGCTTTTTTTTGTTTAGTTTCCCTTTCGGTTCACGTGCCCTCAAATTTTTTCTTTGATTTTTTTTTTGATGAAAACGATATCAAAAATATGATTTTAAATTCTTTTCTTTTTTTTTTTAAGTTAAAAAAATATTTTAATTAAAAAAAAATTTCTCAAATACATATTTCACTTATTTGATTTAGTTTCTTTTTATTTAAAAAAAAAAGGTTGAAAATTTTGATAAGAAAACTCAATTTTATAAGTTTATCACCTGTTTAAAAACTTTGAAAATGATAAAAACATCCATTGTTCTTTCTTTTTTCTTCTTTTTTGAAATCTTGGCATATAAATGTACAATTTCATTCTCTTTTTAATTTTTCACTGTTCAATTTCGCAAAATTACAACTTTTATCAAATTTCGTAAAAATGTTATTTTTTACTTTATCTTTACAATTAAAAATCCGAAAAAATGTCATAATTTATAAAAAAAAATAATAAGGAAAAAGTGACTCTTAATCATACGAAAAGACTCGATTAGAGCCTAATTTTGACTAAGCTGCTTTCGCCATTTGATTGAAGCCTTTTACAGCTTTTTCGATTCTTTTCACGTAAATTTCACTAATTTTGAACATTTTTTTCTGATCCATAAGGCCGAAGGCCTATCAGATCAGGCAGACATAAAATTTTGATCTGACAACCAATGAAAGCCTTGTTTGCAAATATTTTATAAAAAAACTATTTAAAATGAACATTTTCGCCTTTTTTTTCCCATTGAATTCAATATTTTGTTTAATTTTTTTCATTTTTCACTTGTTTATAATTCGATTTTTTTCGAATTCTGAATAAAATGACTCATTAGAAGAAGAATTGAAAAATTGTTTCATAATCGTATAAAAATGTCGATTTATTCCCGCTCATTCTGTCACATTTGTTTCTCATCCGCTTATTTATTTCTCCATTTTGTGTTTCGTTTTTGTTTTAAAAAGTTTTCATTTCACAATTTCATCAAAAAATTCTTTTTTTTTTTTGTTCTTTAAAATAAAGTTCAGACGTGCTTTTGAATTCAAATTGCCCCGTCTTATCGCTTAATTACTTTGCTCATTTTTACGTTTGATTGCCATTTATTCGACTGACCTCAATGAAATTATTAAAATTTTGATAAACTTTTCCAGAAACTTTTCTCATGTCGATGTGATATCAAAAAAGAAAAAAAAACGTAAAAAGAGAAAAATGTACACATCTTTCAATGAATCACCGCCGTCAATTATTGATGACTCTTCATTTTTAAATTGGATTTGTAAGTTTTTATAAAATTTAAACCAGCAAAAATAAAAATAAAAAATGTTTTAAAATTAAAGTGAGTTCACCTTCAATATTAAACGGAAATGAAAGTGAAAATTCAAATTCCAGTGATGTTTTATGCGCAAATTGCATTGGAGATCGAAATACAATCGGTTTTTATTTTTATTTTTTTTTAATTAAAAAAAAATATTTTTATTAAAGCGTGTGTTCGATCAAGTATCATTGCTTTTCTCGGAATAGTCACAGCAATTTTTTGTCTTGGACGAATTGTTAAACTTCATGCTACATCTCAATCACCTTTACGTTTATTACTTTATTATACTTTGGTAGTTCATTGTATTGCTGGGTATGCTTTTTCCTTTCCTCATTTTCAAACAATTTTATTTATATTTAAAGATCATTTGAATGGTTAATTGGATGGAATACAAAAATTTCATTTATAATTTCTTATACAAATGCAATTCAACTTTTGATTGTCTGTTATTTTTATCTCGATATTGCATCATCAATGATGCATTGGAGCAGTACAGCTGGAAAACGGTTTAAATTTTCTTTTTCTCAAACTTAAATTTAATCTTCTTCTTTTTCTTCTTGTTTCAGTCTTTGTTTTTTGGCACTTTTCCTTCTTTTCACTTATTTTACGGCTTTTCTTATAATGGGATTCGTTTTATCATCACTTGAATCAAGATTGGATTGTCGATCTCCATATTGGTTATGGTTCAGTGTTGGACAATTACTTATTGTTCAAATGATGGTCGCCTCATTTTGTATGATTCTTGGTCGAATGAATCGAATTTCAGCGCCAGTTCAAATGAGATCAAATCAACGACGAGATGTTTTCATGTTGGAAATTATTGCTTTTTATAAAATAAAAATTGTAAAATTTCAGATTAATGTGGACATTTGAAACAGCTACATTAACTGATCTTGCATATCATATTGCATTATTTATTTTAGCTGATAATCAAGGAGCAAATAGTTGTAGTGCTCTTTTTGTAAGTAAATACAAATTAAATAAAACAATAAATTAATGAATTAAAGGATCATGATCAAATGCGTTATACAATTCTAAAAGCTCCATATGATTTAATTTCTTTTATTATGCCAGCTTGGGCAATTCTTTATGTTTTTCGTCAACGTGCCAAAAATCGATTGGATTCAGAAAATAGTTCTGATTCGACAGCATCAACACGTTCATCATCAGCATCACGAAATGTTCAAATTGCTGATGTCGTAACAGTTCGAAATTGGAGACGGCGATATAGACCATTAACACAACCATCAGCTAGTGAAAGACCTGTTTTACATTCGCAATGGAGACAAAATCGAGCTACAGCTGCTTCAACATCGACAGGAGCTCAAATTCCAAATATAACACACACACCAAGAATGAGATCTGTATCATCAGCGCCAATGATTCGACGAGTTTCCGTATCACATTCAATTGTCAGCTCACCATTATATAGTATCCCAGAAGAGTTACAAGTATTATTTTCATTTTCTTTTCTTTTCTTTTTTTTTTTGAAAAAAAATCAATAATTCAATTTTTCTTTAAGAATAATTCACATCAACTACCAATTGTTGGATCATTGGATCAACTTTCAACAACCCCATTCTTGGAATAATTTTTTGTCTTTCAATACTTCATGTTTTATGCTTTTTGTTCTCAATGTTTTTTGTTCAATTTTAAAATTCGGGTGATGTATTTTAATAATTGCAATTTTCTCCCTTTTTTGTATATAAAAATTCTAATTTAGTTTGAAAAAAAAATGTTTCTCATTTCAAAAAAAAAAAAGAAAAAAGTATTGGACGATTAAATGAAAACTGGTAAAGAGACGTGAGACGAATAATGAATAGATAATTAGCGGAGCTGAAGCTCGTGTGGCGTGTTGAAATGGAAAAGAGGAAAGGGGAGGGGGGTGGGCATGGAAGCGAGGAATTATTGAGTAGGATATTTGTGAAGAAAAAAATTAATATTTACATTTTGACGGGTGAAAAAGAAATGTGTGAGCTGCCCATGATTTTTTTGTCACACAAAAGAAATGTTTTTGACACGAATTTTTTGGATTTTTTAAAATTTAATTTGAAAAAAATTCACTTTTGAATTCAACAAAAAAAAATAAAATCAAAAAATTCAAAAATATTTCAAACAAAATCGATTTTCAGGGAAAAAAAGTAAAATGCTCAGGTGGTATTAATTTGAGATCCCCTATCAAGTTCCAGATATAAAAAATAGAGTTGGATATATTTCAACCAATCATTTCTCTTGTTTCTCTCTGTCTCTGTCTCTCTCTCTCTCTCTCTGCCTCTGTCTCTGTCTCTGTCTCTATCTCTCTCTCTCTCTGTCTATCTCTCTCTCTCTCTCTCTGTCTATCTTTGTATTCTCCTCTTCTTTTTTTACCATATTCCTTATAATCAATAAGGAACAGCATCAACGGAAAACCAACAACACATTGTCGCCACTTCTTTTTTTTCTTGTTTCGTGTCGCGCCTCTACTTGAATCGAATCATAAAATACATAGGAACTTTGAGAGAGAAAAAGAAAAAGAGACGTCGAGTTTTTTCTTCTTTTTCTCTCATTGTCTCTCTCTCTCTCTCTCTCTCTCTCTCTCTCTCTCTCTCTCTCTCTTCTCTCTCTCTCTCTCTCTCTCTCTCTTTCTCTCTCTCTCTCTCTCTTGAAACACATAAAAAAATAAAAAGAAATAGAAGTAAATATTTCCATAGTTCAATGTATAAACGAAAAAAAAAAGAAAAAGAAAAAAGAAAGAACATAGAATTAACCAAGAATAAATACATGTTTCTCTTTTTTGTTAAAAATTATAATTTTTTTTTTTTCTTCATGTTTCAGAATAATACGTCACAATTAAAGATAAAACAAATATTTGTTTTGTAAATGAAATAAAATAGAAACAAAATAATTGCTTAATCATTCAGCTTATCCTCAAATTTTTTTAATCTTTTTATTTTTTTTCTTTTTTCAACTTTCTTTTAATATTTATTATTCAATAATTCGAATTAAAAAACAACAAACAAATATTTGAAATGATGATGTGAAACTGATGTAATTTGAGCCGATTTTTAAAATCCTTTAAACTCCCGCCTGCCCGCCCACCCTCATTTTCGAAACATTTTTTTAATTTTTTTAAAGTGTTTTCTCTCTTCTCTCTTCTCCCCTCTCTCTCTCTCTCTCTCTCTCTCTCTCTCTTTCTTTTTTTTCTTTTTTTGAAATTTTCTTCTCATTTTTGGCGGGGATAATATTTGTTCACTTGTGGTATTTCCTTCTAACATCATCCCACCTATTATGTATGTTTCGATTTGTATTTTAAAATGTGTATTTATAATATTTATTTGTATTTTTATGTATGTACATACATGTTTATATGTATATATGTTTGTATTTATTTATATATGTTTATACATACATATATATATATGTGTGTGTGTGTTTGTGTGTAGTATGCTTTCAAGAATAAAAAAAAAGAGAGAAAAAAAGAAAAGCATCAATATGTTGTTGACCAACATCCGAATGAACTGACTGATGGGCTCGTTTCGTTTTTTTTTCTTTTTCCTTTTTCCTTTTTTTTTGTGACAATTTTTATATTTTTTTGTGTTGTGAAAACAATAAAAAGAAAAAATGAAAGAATACCTGGGGTTTATCTGGAAGTTAAAAATTGGTTTTTTTTTTTGTTTAAATTTATGGTTGAATTAATCAAATCGATCGATATTTTTAATCTACCGTAATCTTTTTGAAATCCAGTTTGAAACATTTCAAAATTAGCGAAATTCCACCATTTTTGTTCCCCTGAGAGAAAAAAAAAAGAAAAAAAAACGCAGAGAGGGAAAAAGAGAGGCAGAGAGAGAGAGAGATGAAAAAAAAATTTAATTTTTTAAAAATTTTTCCTCAAAGAAAATGTTTTTTTCTCGAAATCATAAATACATGTCATTGGCAGATGTTCAATTTTACTCCTTTTCTACGATGATCGAGAAAAAAATCGACCAGCTGATAAAAAG
This sequence comes from Caenorhabditis drosophilae, assembly GCA_963572285.1. Taxonomy (NCBI): domain Eukaryota; kingdom Metazoa; phylum Nematoda; class Chromadorea; order Rhabditida; family Rhabditidae; genus Caenorhabditis; species Caenorhabditis drosophilae. The sequence continues at coordinate 3,981,121 of OY751561.1, read as the reverse complement.
TTCCAAACATAAAACTGAAAAATTTAATTTTAAGACACAAAAAAAGACAGAGAGAAAAAGAGAGAGAGAGAGAGAGAGAGAAAAAAAAGAGAGAGAGAGAGAGAGAGAGAGAGAGACACAAAAAAAAAAGAAAATAATCTTCAATATGGGTAAAAGTCACCTGTTGTGTCAACTTTCAACTTTTCCCCTCTTACATTTCTCTCAACTCGAATTTTTTTTTATTTTGAATGAAAAAAATCGCTTTGTTGAGGGGTAAACATTTCGTTTCGTTTTTTTTTCTCTTTTTCTCTCGAAATTTTTTCGATGAAAGAAAAAAAAAAGAAAAAGGAAAATGTGTGATATCCTGGCTATTTCTAACATTTTAACCAATTATTTCAATGAAGAACTGGCCGATTGTTCAACAGTTTTCTTCTCAATTTATCGATCAATTAATTCGAATTCTTTCGTTTCAAAATTTGTTCCAATAATCAAACCAAAAATGAACCGCCCTTTTTTTGTTTTTCTTTTTTTTTTCAAATCTTCAAAGCCATTTTTTGTTGTTGATTATCATCGTTAAAAAATGTTAAGCCAAAGAAATTGTGTATGTAGTTTGTTGCTTAGGAGTTTTTCTTTTTCCAAATCTCATTCAATAACAAGACAAACTCACATTATTCCTCAACTGAAAAACTTTCTTTCTTTCTTTTTTCTTCTATTCATCTCCGACGATGACGACGAAAGTCTTCTGACACCGTTCGAGTTTGTGTGTGCTCTCGACGTCGACGACGACGTCTTCGCATTTTTTTTTCAACAACTCTCCCTCTCTTTCTCTATCTCTTTCTCTTTTTTTTCTCTCTCTCCTTCCCTTTTCTCTCCCAATCTTTTTCTTTTTTTTCTCGTTTCCCCCCACGGCAATTCGAATGAAATTACATACACTCACATTCACTCAAACTCACGCTCAAACACATTTTTGCTCTTGGGCCATTTTTCTACTTTTTTTCTCTAATTTTCCATTTCATTTTTTTGATATTTCGTTTTTTGTTTGTTTCTTTTTTTAATTTGCCAACTTCAGTATTTTATTGTGTCCCTTCTCCACTCTCTCTCTCTCCTCTCTCTCTCTCTCTCTCTTTCTCTCTCTCTCTCTCTCTCTCTGCCTCTCTCTCTGTCTCTCTCTCTCTCTCTCTCTCTCTCTCTCTTCTCTCTCTCTCTCTCCTTTTTTTAATTTTCAAACTCATTCTCTTATAAACATACATACATGTTCATCCTAGAAACATTTTTTTTTCTGAAACATTAATTCTAGTTGTCGCTCATTATTGGTGAGGTGTATGAGAAGAGATCAAAAATGAGCACATGACATTTTGCACCTATGAATTTGTTTTCTTTTTCTTTTTTTAAATTCTAAACTTTAATGTTTTATTAATAATTAAAAAAATAGAAAAAAAAGAAGATGAAGAAAACTTTGAATATCAAAAACAAAAGCAAAAAAAAAAAGAAGAAAACAAATGATGATGTTTAATTCAATGTTTGACATTTATCACATCTCAATAAATCTTTGGATTATTCAAATTATTTACTTTTATTATCAATCTTTTATAATTTTTGTATTGTTTAAAGTTACAGTAATCTTTTCTCTCATTTGTTTTTATTTTGTATTTTCAAAAGATTTTTAATCAGAATTTGGTTCGTTTTTTGTTCTGAAACATTTTTTTTTTGTATTCGGAAAAATTCAATTTTCTCAACTTCAATAAATTTAAGTTTGTCTCGAATTTTATTTCTTCTTCGTCTTCAAAATTTTCGAAAAAAATTGAAATGAAAAACTTGAAATTCATTTTTCCAACATTTTATAAACAAAATTTTTGTGTTTTTTTTTTTTGGAGAAAATGTCTTGTTTATTAATAATTTTAAGAAGGGATAGATAGGTTAGAGATGAAGAGAGAGGAGGAAGAAAAAGAAAAAATTTAATCGATTTTTAATAATTCTGACTTAATAATTTGATTTATGCATTTTTTCGCTTAAACTCGAAACATTTTCTAGTCAAATTTATCGGCTCATTTTTTCACCCAAAATTTCTTTACCGCATGTTCAAACTAAATATTTATTTCTCTCTCATGTGATCATTATCGGCGAAACAAATTTTTTTCATTAAAAATAAGTAGAGGAGAGGACAGCAATAAAAGGGGGCGCGTTTTTTTTTTTTTCGAATTTCAAAATTGGCCAGTCTGTCAGTCAAACGCAACATTGAAAAATAGTGTGCCAAAATGTGTTTTTTTTAAATTTTATTTCGATTTTGATTGGAAAGCAAATGTTTGATATCTTATCAATTGTCATATTGATAGACACCACCATTACCAATCTCTAACCAATTCTTTTTTTCTTTTTTTTTATTTTAAAATTGATACACATACCGTATCATCTTAATTTTAACAATAACAAAAATAAAAGAAAATAGTTGAGGTCCTGAAGAAAAAAAAACAGATAATTTTTATTTTATTTTTTTGTTGACATTATCGAACTTTTTTTATTTTTTTTAAATTTCTTTAAAGTTTCAATTTTTTTAGTTTCAAATAGTTTTTTTTCTACTTTTCAATCGTCATTTTTTCAACATGTAATTATGAAAAATGTAAAATTGAGATATTCAAATAAATATTTTTCAAGTTTCAAAGCATTAATCAACCAAAACCACAAACAGCAAAACGTTTGAGAGTTTTCTGTCATCGATTTAAATTAAAATTGAGTATTTGTTCTACCAAATTTGTTTTGTGAATTTCAATATTGACACCTTTTTTTTCTCGTTTAAACATTTGTCTTTTTCAATTTCATCAGTTTTTTTTGTCAAACCTGTTCTTATTGAATATTTCTCATTGGTCCATTGATTATTTTCATTGTCCGTTTTTCTTTTTTTTTTTCCAATCCTTCAAAATTTCTCCAAAAATACAATTTTTCGGTTGAAAAAGAAAGAAAAAGAAAAAAGACGAGAAAAGAACCTGTTTTGAAAATTGATTGTCCTTCACGGTTTCTCTCTCTCTCTCTCTCTCTCTCTCTTTCTATCTTTCTCTTTTTCTTTCTCTCTTTCTATCTTTCTCTCTTTCTCTCTCTTCCTCTTTCTCTCTCTTTCTCTCTCTCTCTTTCTTTTTCTCTTTCTCTCTCTTTCCCTCTCTCTTTCCCTCTCTCTCTTTCTCTCTCTCTCTCTCTCTCTCTCTCTCTCTCTCTCTCTCTCTCTCTCTCTCTCTCTCTCTCTCTCTCTGTTTTCTTTTCAAAAATTTCGAATTTTTTTCAACCTTTTTCACAATTTTTTTTTGATCAAAAAAAGTCATCGGCTGAAATTGTTGACATTTTCGAAGTTTTTTTGATCATTCATTATTTAAAAATTAGTCAAATGGAGTAGAAATTATTTTATTTTATTTTATTGCAGCTTATTGAATTCACTAATTGGTCTTGAGCTTGAAAAAAAAAACTTTTCATGCGAAACTGAAAAAGAATTTATGATTTTTGTCGTTTTTTTTTTGTTGATAAGAATTAAATAAAATGCAACAAACAATATTTGCCCCGTCCATAATGTGCATAAAACTAGTCAGTCGTATATTTTTTTCGGTTTTTTTTCTATTTTAATTTCCGCTTTTTTTTTTATTAAAAAATACAAAAACCAATCAAACATTTTTTTTTATTTTCAATGTTTTGTTGTCTATAAAAATGATTAATTTTTTTGTCAAATGCTTTTTCCTTTTTCTCTTTTTCTCTTTCTCTCTCTCTCTCTCTCCCTCTAATTAAGATTTTTCAAATCAAAAAATCCGAATTTTTTCCAGCAACCCACTGAATGTTTGCTCCTTCAGCGGTTTATTCCTATTCACATCATTCATCTGCAACTGACGAAGACGATGGGTGAGCATTTTTATTTCAAATGCCAAAAAAATTTTTCTTAACTTTTTTTTTTTTTTAATTTTTAAAATCAGCTGAAAAATGTATTTTCACATGGTTTTTTTCGTGGAGGGCTAAAAAAAGTTTAAAAATATTTCTGTTGAGAAAAAAAAATTGAAAACTATTTTTGAATGAGAAAAAAAATGACGCTTGTTTTACAGATCAGCAGCAAGTTTACAAAACATGGATCCAGTTGAAGGACAATGCATGGTTTGTGGTGATCGATCAGCTGGAAAACATTATGGAGTAATGGCCTGCTATGGATGTAAAGGATTCTTTCGACGAACAATTCGATCAGCTCAAACATATTCGTGTCGATTTCAACAAAAATGTTCAATTGATAAAGATCAAAGAAATGCGTGTCGATTCTGTCGATTTCAACGATGTTTAAATGTTGGAATGGAACCAGAAGGTTTTCTTTCTTTTCTTTTTTTTTAATTTTAATTTTATATTTCAGCAATTCGTCCTGATCGTGATGTGATTGGAAAACAAAAAAATCCAAGAAAAAAGAAAGTAAAAACTGAAGATTCATCTCTTCCATCTCCTGGATCTGAATCACCTGTATCAAATAATGAAGAATCAATCCTTTCATTTTTATTAGATGTTGAAGAACAAGCATCTTGTGGAAATCAATCAACAACAATTCCAATCGGAATATCGATGATTAAATCTGATCCTGATTTTGATGCATCAACACTTTTCCATAGTCAATTTATTCGAAATCAAGAATCATTTCAGGTGATTTTAAATTCAAAAAAAAGAAAAAACAAAATAATTTGATCATTCAGATTGGATACGCAGTTGGAAGATCAGCTTCTGTTGAAAAATTAATTGCAGCTCTTCGAAGATATGTTTTATCAGCTGTTCATTGGATTGATGCATTATTTGGTTTAGCAAATGTATCTGAAGTTCCGGAAAAAGTTGCACTTTTAAAATCAATAATTGGTCCCTACACGGTGTTTAATATAGCAGCAAGAACAGCTCAAATATCGGATGGAGATTTGATTTGTCTTTGCAATAACAGCACAGTATCTCGACAACCAGCAAGACATCTGCTTGATACAAAGTAATCAATCACTTCATTTGTCTGAAATAAGACGAATTTTCTCATTTCCTTGTTTTTTTTTCTAGCCTGGTTGGAAATAATTTTGTTGGTCGCGTCATTGATGATCTTGTGATTCCAACAAAAAAGTTGGCGTTATCAACAAATGAAATCACCATTTTATCGGCTTTAATTGTTTTGGATCCAGATGCTCGAGGATTATCAACTGAAACATCAAAAGCGTTATCCTCAATTAGAGATCGTGTTCAAAATGCTCTTTTTAATGTTTTATAACATTTTTATTTTTTTTTAATTAAAAATATGATTTTCAGCTCATTCGTGATGCATCAAATAATATGCAAAATGTAACAAGTCGATTTGGAAATCTTCTACTTTTATTTCCACCTTTAGCGGTAAAAAAAACTTTTTTTGTTTTTCAAATAATAAAAATTTGAAATAAGAATTTCAGAAATTAAGTTCATTAATTGGTGAAAATGTTCAACTTGCAAAAATGTTTGGAATATCGATTGATTCGCTTTTAGTTGAACTTTATGCTGATGTCGATTCGCCAGAAGTGATTTCAAATTCTGGATCATCCCGTGAGAAGACTGATGTTTCAACCCAAACTCATGGTGATGGAAATGAAAATGAGATCAAAGAAGAAATTGAAGATGCAACAAAATCATCTGATGAGCATCGTCAACATCAACCAAATTTAACAGCGGCCGATATTCTTGGATTATTGCCAAATTTTGATGTTGTCAATCAACAATCAACTGCTTATAATCCATTCTATTTTCATAATAATATGACGTCAACTTCAACAGCATCTTCTGATTGTATCACATCAAACTTTATCACTCCTCATTCAGCACCACCAATTTCAAATAATTCATCATTAAATGGCGGTTATCAACCAAATAATGTTGTTGGCTTGAATTCAGCATTTTTTGAAAGTTCACCATCAACTGGAATTGTACAGCAACAACCATTTCGATTTGTTTGAATTTGAAGAAAATTCGGTTTAAAAACAAAAAAAAAACAAAACAAAACCTCAAAATGATCTTTTTTTTTCTTTGTTTTATTTATTAGTTTTTAGTTTTTTTGTGCAAAACAACAAAAGTTTCTTTTTTAATCAAAAAACCTCCTTTTTTCTTTTCTTTTCTTTTCTTTTGTTAAAAATGATATTTTTTGTAGAGGCCACGCCCCCCTCTACTACAATACTAACAACAAAATTATTATTTTAAATAATTAAAAAGAGAGAAGAGAAAAAAAGAAAGAAATTCGATTTTTTTTTTTTGTAAAAAAAACATTCCAAAACCGAATTTTGCCCACCTTTGCATAATGTTCAAATATGTAAACAAACATTTTTTCTTTGTTCTTAGCCGTTTAACTTTTTATCACCTCGAAATTTCCATTTTCTCTTCTTTTTTTTTTCTTTTTGTTTTTTTATGTGCTGAAATTTCTTTATTTGTTTTGTGTTTGTGTGTTTTCTTCTTCTTCTTCTTCTTCTTCTTCTTCTTCGTCACGATTCGAATTTATTCAGGAGACGTCGTTTCTCGTTTTTCATCATCTTCTTTCCATCTTTTTTTTTTAATTCAAACGTAGGAATTGATTTGATCCCTACTTTTTTGCTTCCCCCCAAAAAAAAATTTTAGAAAAAATATTGAAATTAGTCGAATATTTTTTTGAAACAACTCTTCTCAACGTGTTTTTTTTCTGTGTGTGGAATGAATTCAAATTTTCTTTTTTTTTTTAATAGAAAAAGTGTTAATAATTTGTAGTTTTTTCTGTCATTTTTATTTGTTTTGTAAATATATTCAAAAACTCTGCACAAATTGTTGAACAATTTCGACCTTTTTTTTTTTAAAACCAAAGATAATTTTAGAATTTTCTTTTTTCTTTTTCGTCGTTTGAAATATCCGAGTATGGCATTTTATTTGAAATCATCTTCCATCCCAGTGAACAATTATTATTCCAGTGTATTTTTCAATCAGTTTCTAGTTGAAATTTTAATGTAATTTATCAACAAAAAGAAAAGAATTAAAATAAATATTTTTTTAATGTATTTTTTGAATTATTGAACAATTTAAAGCTGAAAGACAATTGAAGCACCAAAATAAAAAGGGGAAGAAAGAAAATAAACCGAAAAATCAACTAAATCGTCATTTTTTCGGTAAATAAAATTGCTCGAAGCATTTGTCTCATCACTAAATCAAGAATATTACTGATTTCATCGCTGACAGCCGAAACCTGCAAACAAAAAACAACGTCGTCAGGTTTTTTTGAGAAAGTTTCTATTTTACCACAAAATCGGAAAATTCTGAAAACATCATTTCTGTTCGGGCTTTTCTTTCATTGTTTCCCATTTTTGTATTTTTCAAAGCATTTAAATGAACAATTGTGTAATGCGTCTGTAATTTTTCTGTAATTCCAAAGAAAGAAAGAAAAACCGTACTTTTTCCGCAATTTCTTGCAATCGTTCATCTTGTGCTAATTTCAATAAAATCGATTCAGCTTTATATGCATTATAGGATTGTTGAACTTCAGTTCGTAGGGTTCCAACTAAAACATCCAACTCGGTCATTTTTCGAACTTGAACAATTCCAGGAGTTCGATAAATCGCCATGAATTGTTCGATGGCTTCAGAAGTTGCATTAATTAAAAATGTTGGTTTTGGAGCTGGTTCTAACGCGACCTGTTCAATTTTTATTTTTCATTTTCTTTTTTTGTTCAAATTCGCTCAAAATTATTTGATTTGCTTCGTTTCTAGCAAAAATTTTTTAAAGAAAAAACTCACCGAATCTAAATTGAATTGTCTTACATCGAGTTTTTTAGAAGCTTCATTAAAATTAAATAAATAAATAAATAAAAATAGAAGGGAAATTGTCATAATAATTTTGAATCAAATCAATTTTTATCCAAAACAATATAAAATGCCGAATTAAAAGGAAAAATGTCAAAACTGACGAAAAAGGTTTTCAATTTAAACAAGCTCAAATGTTGACATTAATTGAGCCTCTTTTCTTTTCCCACTTGATTTGAATTGAGATATTTGATATCCAATATTACAATTGTTAGTAAAAAGATACAAAAACAACATTTTGATATTTATTTACTCATTTCAATTTGACACTTTTAAGGGTTTTTCAAAAAAACGTTCACATTTTTAATTTAAAAAAAAGAAAGAAAAAAGAAAGAAAATTCGTGAAAAATTCAATCATTTTTTATTTTTGTTCGATCAATAATCAAACAATGTTTGATGAGTTGATAACTTCATCATTTCAATGCTATTTTTCAATCCATATTTTCAATTTTCTTGTTTCACTTTTTATCATTTTGACATGTTCTCCTTCTCGAGTTCAGACAACACGAAAGTTTCTTTTTTTTCTTCGAATTTTTAATATTTCAAATAATGATATTGGCTTAATCTAGAACTTCGAAAACCATTGATACATCAACAAGAACATCATTAAAATCTAAAAAGAATTCGACAATTTCATTAAAAGTAAATAATCCGTTAATTTCGAAAAGCAAAAAGAGTTTGAGAGTGTTAAAAGGTGAACAAATATAAATTCAGTACAAATATCTAAACCTATTGATTTTTTCTTCAGATAAAGTTTCAACGGATTCAATTAAAATTATGAAAGGAAAAAAAATAAATAAAAAAGAAAAAGAGGGAATTTCGAAAAGATTAAAAGAAGATGATAATTCTCAACATACCGAAAGTATTGATGTTCCAATTGGAAAAGCTGAAGAGTTTCGCTTTTTTTATTTCTTTTTCTTTAAAATTAATTTTCTGCAGAGGTTTAAAAACAAAATTTAACAGATTAATTGAAGATGATCGAAAAAACTCAAGTTTAGCTGAAACTAAAGTGAAATTTTCGGAAAATTTAGTAAAATCAAAACTGACTCCAAAAAAGATTAAAATTAAATAAAATAAAAAAATCTTGTTGGAACATTTATAACTTCATTTTTTTTGATTTCGGTTCTAATAAAACTTGATCATTATTAGATGATGCTTTTTTAATGATTTTTTCTTCAATTTCCTCATTCTCTTCTCTTCGAGTTCCATATTCGTAAATTAAAATTGCTCGAATCATTCGTAATCGATTATAATCGATTAATCCAGCAGGTAATGCTTCCATCCATGGAGCAAGGCGACTAACATCTGTAATATTCCATATTATTATACATATTAAATTTAATTTATTATTTAAAAGAACTTACTTGATCCAAGATTTTTTCGAGCTACATTCAATATATTTTCAATTAATTTTTTATCAATATTTAAAATATCTAAATAAACTGGTAAACCTCGATCAATTGCTGTTGTTAAATAATTAAAAACAGTTCCTTCGCTTATTCCTTTTAATCGAGCTATTTCATTCTAAATTTTTGATATTTTCATTGTTCAGTTTTCTTAAAATATAATTTTAACTGAATTCATCTTTCTGATTAAATGGGTAAAATAAATGTTTCGAACTGCATCGGTCAATTTTTTTTCAGTCATCGCTAAAATTTCACTTGGAATCTGAAACAACTCTTCTTCTTTTATTTTTTGTTTTTTTTTCATTGATCCACTAATACCGATTCATTTTCATCAACATTTACACTTATTCCTGTCTTTTTTTCGAAATCTACAACACATTGAACAAATCGTTTGCCGTATCGTTCTTTTTGAATCATCGACATTCCATCAATTTGATCAAGATTTGAAACGCTGAAAGAATCGAAATGAATATCGTTTTTATTGATAATTTTTCTACGAATTTGGTCTTCGATTTGCAAATGAATCTAAAACTGTGTTTGATACAATTTGAAATGGTGCCATTTCGTGTAAAGTTGCAATTTCCATGCGAACTTCATCCAATTTTTTTCGCAATTCTTTGATTTTTTTTGGTAAATCTTCATCAATTTCTTTGATTTTCATATTTTTCACTGATTCATGTTCTAAGGCAGATTTATAATTTTGCAATTTTTCACATCCCAGAATTCTGAACTTCTCAATTTTATTAAAAAGCAACTTTCTCAATTGAAAACAGAACTCACAGTTTTACATCAGATGCGATTCTTGTTGAATTACTCGAATTTTTTGTTGAGCAGCCAACAACTTTTTTTTCTCCTTTTTTATTCAATAAAATCGGATTCGATTCGACTTTTAAAACATCGTTATTTGAATTCAACCAATTCAATGATTTTTCTGTTAATACAACACAAGTGCCAAATTTCATGTGCAAAGATTTTTTTTCATCAATATATCCAGAAAGTCGAAGAGCACATCCTGAAATCAATTTTTGCAATTCAAGTTTTTTGCAAATAATTGAAAAAAAAACCTAATGCTTTCCACCATTTTTCACCATAATCTTTTCCAACACCAAATAATTGTTTTGTTGTTGCATTTTTGGCTTTCCATTCTTCTTTTGTCTAAATTTGTTATGATTTAATAAATCTTTTCAAAATCAACCAATATTTTTTTCTGGTTACCATTCCCCTTAAAAAATCAATCGGTTTTCCAATTCCGGTTTGCATATTATAAACTAATCGAATTGTTGAAAATAACCATTTTGCTTCTTGTCCAACATTTATTTTGGTCAAAACTGAGTCATTTGTTTCTTTCATATTTTCTGTACATCGATCACAACAATTTTCTCTAAATTGACTTGGTTTTTCAATTTGTTCATCAAAATGTTTGAGAAGTTCACTAAAATGTTTTAATGAAAATTATTTTATTTAAAAATGTCTTACTATCTTCGACAATTTCTCGTATTTAAAACTAATTCCAGATGTTTTAACATTTCCATTGAATGTTCAACAATTTTATCTGATACTTGTGCATTTGCAGCACGATTCCTAAAGATTTATTGATGCCAAATTAACAATTGTCAATTTATTTTAAACTTTGCCAATGCTAGATCTTTTGGTGCCCAAAAAACTTTGCACATGCTTGGTGAACCATCTCGACCAGCTCTTCCCATTTCTTGATAATATGATTCAATATCTTTTGGGCATCCATAATGAATAACATTTCGAACATCCGGTTTATCAATTCCCATTCCAAATGCTACTGTTGCCACAATTGTAGTAATCTGCTCAGTTTTTTTCATGTTTTATTTCAAAAATTGAATGATTTACTTTATCTCTGATAAAATCTGTATGTGATTTTTCTCTTTGATGTTTTGTTAATCCAGAATGATATTGAGCACATTTCACACCAAGTCCTACAATTTTTCATTAAATTCAATAGAAAATATTCAAAATGATAAACTTCTTAATGATGAGTTAACATTATCAACAGTTTGTTTAGTTTGACAATAAATAATAGTTGGACCCCCAAAATTTGGACCTTTAGATGGATCAATAATTAGTAACGGTTGCAAATCATTTTCAATATTTGTCGATTGTTCAATAGAAATATACAAATTTTTCCGATCAAATGGTGTAATTGTCGTTTTTGGATTTCGAAGTTTCAAATTTTCAATAATATCTTTTCGAACACGAGATGTTGCTGTTGCTGTCAATGCAATAAATGGAATATTTTTCAATTTTGGTCGATTTCTGATTGTTGCTAAAAGTCGATAAGATGATCGAAAATCATGTCCCCATTGAGATACACAATGAGCTTCATCAATTGCAATTAATAATAAAGCTTAATTAATTTTTTTTTTGGTTTAGTTAACTGATTTTTTTGAAAAACCTTCTTGACAAATTGACATTAATTCTAAACCTTTTTCACTTGTTGCCATTTCAGGTGAGAAATACAAAAATCTGGCAATTCGTTTGAAAAACGTCTGATAAAAAATGTTGGCTCACCTTAATTCCGAAAAATGTTTTTGAACATATCCCCATTGTTGAACAGTTGAATCACCATCTAATTTGATTGCTTCAATTCCTTTTGCCATTAATGTTGTTACTTGATCATTCATTAATGAAATTAATGGAGAAATTACAATTGTTAACTTTTTTAATAATAATGATGGTAATTGATAACAAACACTTTTACCATATCCTAAAAATCTTCTTTTTTTTGTTTGGATCATTTTTTGAATTATTTGAATTTTTAACCGGTTGACATTAACACGAATTGATCTTCTCCATTTAATACATTTTTGATAACATTCCATTGTTTATCTCGAAAATTTCGATGTCCATAATATTCAAATAATGATTTTAAAACATCTGATGGAGGATTTATACTTTCTGCCCATTTCTTCTTTTTTTCATCAAAATTTATTTCGAATGTTTGTGGAACTTTTGTTATAAACTCATCGTCATCTAATTGGATTTTCTGAAATTATTCATCGTTTTTTTTAAATTTCAAACAATTTTCCACTTTTTTTGTTAATTTTTTATTTGATTTAAGGGTGTTTTCATCACTTCTTGATTTCACTTTTTTATTTCTTAATGATCTTCTAGTAGGTTCAACTTGGTTTTTATTTCCAAAATTATCTTCATTTAGTTCGAAATCACTGTCATCACTATTTGAATCCTCCGACGATTCAGATGAAATCACTTCAATATTAGTTGTAGCATTTGTCGGCTCAAAATCATCAAACGAATCATAACCTTTAAAAAACGCGATTGGTTTTAAACAATGTTTGATAAGCAAACCGTCGTTTTCCTGATTTTCAACATTTTCTGAAACAGAATCGCTACCGTTCTGGAATTTAAGCATATTTTTTTGCAATGTTTCACTAACAATTAATCGTTTTAATATTTACTTTACCTTCGTTTTTAAATTTGAATTAGGGGGAGGAGTAACCGGAAAATCACTTTCATCTTGATATAAGTCATCATTTGTCGTTTTTTCGTATGAGCAACAAGTAATTTTTGCATTTGTATCGTTTAATGGGGGATTTTTGCACAATTCCTTATCAGGTGGTGGAGTTTTTGGAAGCTCATTCCCATCCGGTGGCGGAGTTTTTGGAAGCTCATTCCCATCCGGTGGCGGAGTCACTGGAAGCTCATCATTTGGTGGCGGAGTTTTTGGAAGTTCATTCCAATCCGGTGGCGGAGTCACTGGAAGCTCATCTTTTGGTGGAGGAGTCACTGGAAGCTCATAATTTGGTGGCGGAGTCACTGAAAGCTCATCATTTGGTGGCGGAGTCACTGGAAGCTCATCATTTGGTGGTGGAGTCACTGGAAGCTCATCATTTGATGTTGGAGTTACTGGCAATTCATCATTCATCTACAACTTTCAAATTTCTTTGAAATTTGGTGTTTTTTCTAGGTATTTTCGAGAAAATTTTACAGTAACTTCCATTTGAATTTTTTAAACAAATTCATGGAATAATTTTTATTCGAAATAATACAAAACGGCATAACAATGACATAAAACAAACAAACAAACAGAAAACAAATAACAAAGAAAAAAAAACAAAACAAACAATTAACAAAAAATCAGACCCATAAATCCAAATATTGAAAAAAAAACAATTAAGTGTTAAAAAAATCTATCAATAATGTATAATTTTTAAAAATCTTCATTTTCCGCCGCCTTTCGTTTCTCAGCATGTCTCCTTTTCATTAATCGATATGGTTTCATTTCATCAATCTTTCTCTTTCTTGATTCAGTTTTCTTTTTATTTTTCTTTCTTTTTAATTCAGCAGCATCTTCAGGTGCTGTTACAGCAAGTTCCTGAATGTATAAAGTGTTTTTTATTCAATTTAAAGTTTTTAGTTAAAAACTAACCCTAATCTTTCTTTTTCTTTCTAAATTCTTTTCGGTAGCCAATTTTTGACATTGAGCCACTTTTTTTCCATAATCATCTTCTCCGATTTTTCTTTTTATGAGATTACAAACTTCTTGTGTAAGCTTATTTAATTCTTCGTCATCTACAATTTAAGGATTATAAATTATTGGTTCAAATTTAAACTTTACTTGATGCTCTTAGTTCTCTAACAAAAATTGGCATCATTGTTTCAAGAATAATTTGAATTTTGGCATCATCTCCAGTGACAAACAATGCCGCAGCAAGTTTGAAACAACATGTTCTCTGAAAATGTTTCATTATTAATTAAATTTGATTTTTTTTAAAACCTTAATTGATTGTTTGACTTGTCGCTTAACCTCAAATCTACAAGCTGCCGCAATATTTTTGAGGACAGTTTGATACGCTTCTAAATCGATTATTTTCGAAAAGAAAACAATATTTTTTGAGGCTTGTTCTCCAGTTGAAACATCCAAATTTTCATGTCTCAAATTTCTACACATCCACAATGAAACCTCTTTCGCAAGTTCTTCACTTATTGCTTGAGATGGATCATCTCCAAAAAGTGATAATATTTGCCCAATTAACTTGGAAGCTGCATAAGCTATTGGTATGGATTCTTCACATTTACAAAAATCTCCTAATGATTCTGAAACTCGAATTTGAGTTTTTTTCTCAAAATGAATACGAATTACCGATAAACTTAATAAAATTAAATTTTTTTAATGATTCAGCTCCAGCGTTGACTAAAATTGTTTCAAGCCCATTTAAATAACAAATAATTGAATTTTCACTTAAACTTCCACTTTTTTAATAAAATATAGGAATATTTGTTTTTAACTAACCTATTATGTTCAAAAATATCTTCATCAAATAAGAAAACTTGAACTAGTTTGAAAATTTCTTCAATTTTTGATACCATTCCTTCTTTTTCTACAACACTTAATTGACTAGCTATTTGAATTCCAACAGTTCTTGCGTTTTCCTTTAAAAAATCAATTTTCAAATTATGAATTTAAAAATTATGAATTACATTTTCGGCTTCCAACCATTGACAAATAACCTCAAAAACTTCTTGCTTTTGTGAAACTCCAATTGTTGTCAACAAATTTTTAAGAGCTGTTTTAACTTGTGCCGAAACTTTTGGCGATTCATCATTCATTATCGCTGCGCCTAATTTCACAACACATAAAATATGAACTTCTTCCAATGATTTCTATAATTAATCAAAACTTATATTGCAATTATCATTAAAAAAGAGCAAACCGGCAACAAATTTTTAAACAATGATGACAACATTTCAGCGGCACTTTGTCTTCCCGTTTCATATTCATAATCAAGTTGATCTAAGAAGAATTCAATATGGTGTTTTACACATTTCTTTTCATCTGAAGCTCCTCCAATATAATCCAACAAGGTCTGAAAATTTTAAATAAAAAAATTGTTTCAAAAAAAACTTTACCTCGCGACATTGTGAACGTATATTAGGCAACGGTGAACGAATCGATGTTTCAGAAAGATGTTCCATGATTTCAGGCATCTGAAAACCTCGAAGATTTTTTCCTTACATTAAACTAAATGATTTACTCTCTCATGCCGAACTCCTTTTTTGATTAATGTTTTAATTAATGAAAACATAGTGGTTTGTTTATATTGATCAAGAACATCAGCTTCAGCATACGCCAATAACAATGTCAGTTTCTCGTTATCCAAAAAATCCCATCCTGATGTTATGATTAAATTGGTAAAACCCTGAAATGAGAAAATACATGAAACGATTTTCTTTTTTATTCACCTTATAAATGAGCTGATTCAATTGCAGAAGAGCAGGTTTGTTTCCAATATGACCCGTTGATGCATAATCTCCCAATAAAATGAATAAAGTATCAGCAACTCTTAAGGAATTTGCGGCAATGGCGGGCAATTTAATTTGAATCATTGAGCACAAAGATCTCAATGAACACGACAACAGCTTTTCATATTTGAAATCGAAACAATCCAAAATTAATGGAACAAATGAGTTGAGCCTGGCCACCATTGTTGTATCACTTATGTCTAATTTTTTTTCTTTTAAAAGCATTGAAAATAGAATGACGAAAAATTCTGCGAAAACATGATCTCTGCTTCGAATGACAACTTTTGTTAATGCTCCAATTCTCCTTGGTGCTTCTGGTAAGATTAAACAACTTTGTTGTCTTCTTCCGTTATTCGATTCTTCGCTTGAGTCATTTTTCTTTTCGACATCAGTCATTTTTTGAAGATCTGCTTTCAGTGATTTATAAATAAAAGCAAGTAGTTGACAGTGATCCATTCCTATATTTTTTTAAATCACAAATTTATGTAAATTTAATTTGTTGTACCTTTGTTATCTTTCAATCCTGATGCAAACTTAGTTAGAAGATCTGACGTTTTTTGAATTGCTTTTGCCGATGGTTGTTCATTTATAATTTCACGTAATGGAGTCAAAACTGCCTGAATTGCACTTGGAGATACAATTCGACCAATGTGTTGCATTGTTTCTGGTGTTCGATTTCCTTTTGCTTCCGGACATTCCGCCTTTATTTTTGTAAAAATTATTATTTCAGAAATAAATAATTAAATAATACTTTTATAGTTCCATTTTCTTTTTCTTCAGTTGAATAAAATTGATCTCTGATACACATTTTTACAATTGTAGGTATCGCCGAATCTAAATCTCCACTTTTTATGTCCTCCTTCATTGAAACTATCAAATTATGTGTTGTGAAAATTGCAACATGAACCTAAAATTTTCATTGTTTTGGGTTTTTTTCAATTTATTTTAAATTGAGAGACTAAATACCTGAAAACCTTTAGTCATAAGTAATGACATTTCAGTTATTATTGAACCCAAGTATTTTGAACCAAGACATTTTGCAATTTGCAATAATGTTTTTCTTGCAGATTCACGAACATCCACTGATTGTGTCATTAACAAATTACAAATTTTCAGTATAACGCTAGAATTAACACATGTTATTAACCCACAAAAAATGTATTTTAAACTAACCCATGCAGATGTCTACTGGCAACTGATTCCGGAAGTTTTTGAAGAAGTTTTACAATAGCTAAAGCAATCGGTGCTCGTTTAATATCAAGATATAGTGCAGTTGCTTTTGTTTCAGATGTTCTAGCAGTTCTTTGAACGTCATTTGCCTAGAATTTTAGAAAAAATAAAAAAAAAAGAAGAAGAAAAATACTAATTTACCTTGGAATTAAGACATTTTGTCAATCTTGGTAATAAAACTCGTCCTATTCGTTGTAAAATAATATTATTTCCATTTTGTTCGTTTCCTTCTTCTTCTTCTTCTTTTTCTTTTTCCTCTTGTTCGTCTTCTTTTTCTTCTTTTTTTTCTTTTTCTTCATTTTGTTCATACTTTTCGTTTTTCATCGCCTCCTGCTCTTCAGAACACGTTAAATTAAAATGAAACGCTTCGATAACGGCTACAACAATTCGAACTAATGCTTTATCCGAAAAATTCTCATCTGGAGAAGCGGAAGCTTTTTCTATTTTGCTTAGCCAACTTTCTAAATATGAGCAATACTTTCCCCATGGCGCTTTTGACATAGCCAATTTTACAAGTCCAAGTGATTCGTCAGCCAGCGCTAAATAAAACGAGTTTAATAAAGAACAAAAAACACCATTTTACCATTAAATTTTTCTGTGTGATTAATGAGATATGGATTTATCATCGGGATTAAATATTTGTTTATTGCAGTGAATGAAATAGTTTTTTTCCCTGATTCAACTGTTTCAACAAATCGTTTAAGGGCCTTTTGCCTTCGATGAACTTGAATGTGATTCATATTTGACAGAAAATCTAAATCATCGTCTTTATTTGAGAACTGATTGATCTCTGCCAAATGCTGATTTTCTGGGTAAGCTTTGACGAGAACGGCGAATGTTGTTAAAGCTTCTTCTCGAACGGCCTAAATGTGAAAAAATTGGCATTTATTTTTAATAAAAACTTTTTGAAAAATTATATTACATCTATGTTATGCTTTAAAAAGTAGACAATAGTTGGACTCAAGTAAGATTCCAACAATTGTTTTTTAGCGGTAAGATCTAACCGTTTTCCAACATAATCTATTAGTGCACGAATATTATTTCCAGCTGTCATTCGCAATGATAAATCAGTTGTCTGGAAATGTTTAAAAAACTTTTTTAAGCCCCATTTCAAAATTTACTGTAGAAATCAGATGAAAATGTGTTGCAACAAACATTCCAAGAATGACATAATCGATTGAAGTTTCCTCAGTTTTCCATAATTCTGTCAAAGCTGAATACGCAGCAAATCTTCGTTCGAAATGTGGTTCATTAACTCTTGAACGATCCCATGCTTCAAGTTCACAAAGAAGATGAAGAAGATCACTCGTCTAAATATTTCCATCTTTTGTTAAAAAAACGAAAAAAGAAAAATTACTTTCTTTTCAAGGTGTTTTGAACTAACAAATCCTTCAACCATATCAACTAAACCATCTCGAAGAACTCTACCTTCTAATTTTGAAAATAACTTCGGAAACTTTCTAAAATTTTATATTTTTCCTAATATGAAAGAAAAAACAATATTATACCCAAAAAATTGATGAGGCTCTTTTAACATTGGTGCAATTCTTGATAACGACTTCATCATATTCACCATTGTATCTGTATTGCATTTCATTCGTTCAACACACATTATCAAAGGTTTTGCTAATCGGTTAGGGATATCATCAAAATCAGCAACATGTTCCGAAAATCGTTCAAGAAGTATTATACTTTCAGATGATGGTCGTTTTGTATCGTTCACTTCTTTTTCAATTTGAGTTGAAAGAAAATCAAGAATGTTTTTCATTCGAGTTCGAAGTATTGCAGTTCCAAAGTTAAATCCTTAAAACGTATTTTTTAGAATTTTTTGCAAAGTAAATTATTGAACAACCTTCCATTCTATCAACAGTCGAACATTTTATGTATTGAGACACAGTAATTAATTTTTCGTCTTCTAATTCTGATAATTTCATTAATGCTCCACGAATAGTTTTTGCCATTAAATCAAAGCAACCAGGCCATGATAATGGAGCGAGAAGTAGCTGAAAAAATGAAATTAAAATTTTTTGAAACATACTTGAAAGAAAACATACATCTAAAACATCACACTTCCCTGATATTTCATTACATTGAGTATTCCAATCGATATTTATTAAAAGTAAATTATAAAGTGATGGAAGTTTGCAAATTGATGCAATAAGTTTCACTACAGAAAATGGAGCAACAGGATATTTTCCTTCTGGTCTGCAGTTCAAAAATTATATTAGGGTAAAAAATATTGAGACATTACCTTTCAATTACGTTGCTTTTTAGTAGGTGGCTAACACTTGTTTCAATAATTGATTCCTTGATTATTTCAATTTCTTCTTTTAAAAATTCTCGATCACTGAATGCATTAAAAAACTGAAAAAACAAAAATTTTGTTTTTTATTATGTTTTTTTTTGTACTTCAGTCAAACGATCACAAACGCTCATTCTTAAATTTTTGACGATTTCTGAATTTTTTTCCACTTTGGCTGCAAATTTGCATACAATTCCGCAAACTAAAGTGATATCCAATATCATTTTTTGTTCTTTATCCGTCATTGATCTAGCTATTTTTTTAACCATTTCAGAAATTCCTTGAAGAGTACTGTAAAAATCATCGTTCAGTTTTAAATACATTTCTTGAATTCGTGAAGGGCAGGTGTAACGTTCAACTAGATTCTATTATCGGCCGAAAAATTGTCATATCCGCATTTTAAAAAAATTCAATTTGTTCGTGAAAATAAATACTTTTTTCTATTAAGGGGGTTTTTAAAGAAAAAAAGAAATTCGATTTTTCCTAAACTTTTTTTTATTTCTAAAACCATGTTTGAAGTTGCATTTAAAATTTAATTTTAAATTCCAAGAAATACATATTTTTTAAATATTATATTGAATATTTAAAAAAAAAACTTAAAATAATTTATAATTTATAAGAATAAAACCTGCCAACATAAATACTTTTTTTCCAATTTTCGAGTTACAAACTTTTATAATCTAAGCGCATTACTAAATTAAATTCGAAGAATTAAAAATTCATAATTTGTATGTTAATAAACCATTTTATTTCATTTTGTTCATTTTAAAATCACTGTGAGAAGATGCACAATGTGCAACTCATTGAGCAGTCACTTGATACGAGTAAGTGCTTCTCTTGACACTACTAACATTTTTTGTGAATAAATCGAAGAAAAAAAAAGAACGAAAAATATATTTTATAATTCACTTTTCGCGCATTCTCTTTTCTTTTCTTTTCTTTTCGGATGTTTACTGAATAAGAAACCAATAATTACCTTTAATACTGTATATAATTCTATTTTCTATTGTTTTTAATATATATTTATATAATTATGATACAAATCTCTTTTTTTTAAATTAAATTATTTTTATTATTTTTCAAATTTTATAAACAAGTAGGTTTTAATTGTATTGTTACTTAATTTTTATGTCCACCTGACTTAACTATAATCCCTTTCATATTTTTTATGTAACATAGATTCATGTGTATATCCTGTTGAATGACAGCTTGACGTTAACAACCCCTGTTGTTCCTTGTCATTTTTTAGTGACATGTCTTCTCTTTTTTCTTTTTCTTTTCACATAATTTTTCATTTTTTTTTGAATATTAAACATGTGTAATTTCATTTACACCTAATTTCAAAACTAGAAAATATGATTCGCCGCTACCTAGGCAATACCAAGTGAACAGTGTTTTTACGCTGAAATGACCACAATGAATGGTGGTCATCTTGAAGAAAAGAAAAAAGAAAGAGTAATAAAGAAAATCGGAAGAAGACATATTGTAATCTTTTTGTTTTCCGGATGCTATTTTGTATCAAATTTCATATTTTTATTTAATCTTTCTATTTCAACTTTTAAACCTTACTTCTACTAGGTTCAATAAAAAAAAAA
This sequence comes from Caenorhabditis drosophilae, assembly GCA_963572285.1. Taxonomy (NCBI): domain Eukaryota; kingdom Metazoa; phylum Nematoda; class Chromadorea; order Rhabditida; family Rhabditidae; genus Caenorhabditis; species Caenorhabditis drosophilae. The sequence continues at coordinate 3,960,495 of OY751561.1, read as the reverse complement.
CTTTATATACTTATTTTTTATTATTTCAGTCTTTTGAAAACCTTTTAATATTAAGTTATAGCTTAATATTATTTTTTTTTTGAGAAATTTGTCAGTATTTTACACCTTTCATTTTGACACGCATAGAAACCAGATGTTTTTTTTTCTCCCGTTTTATGGTTTAAATGAAAACTACTTCGATGTTTTTAATTTTTGAATTGTTTCGCGGTTTAATATTAAAAAAAAAGAAAAAAATTTTTTTCAATTTGACAGATGATCATGGTTTCTAAATATCTGCGATTCTTCCCCACTACTATTAACTAAAGCGTGTTGTAATCAACAAAATGAACTTATTTTTAATGAAGAAATGTGTTACATTCAGTTAACTGGCTCAAACGAGAAAAGAGACCTCCCTAATCTTCTGATTTTAACATACAACTGTTCATTTTCAAACAAGAAATGAGAAGAAAATGTGAACATCTTCCTAGTACTTCTCATTATCATTTTGAGTTTTACTCATCAAAGCGTTTTGTTTACTTTGTCACTCATTATTGAAATGGAAAAGTGTGTCACAAAAGTTATACATTTCGTCTTCCTAATTCATTTTTTTTCAAAATAAATTTCTATAAAACTTTTTAGAGGTAATTAAATAAATTCCCTTTTCTCTTTTTTCCCCGTTTTTGTATCTTATACCCGACATATACTATTTTACAAAACTTTTATAATTAATTATGCAAAAAAAATATTTGTCAAATTTCAGTCATTTTTGTGATGATATTCAATGACATCGTTGCCTAGACATCTATTTTTTTATTTGTTTCTATTTATTTTCATTTCAAACAGTTTTGCGTCTCGAAACGAAAAACGAAAATCAAATGATGATAACTGCAGGTGAATTATATTTTTCGGTATGAAATATAAAAAAGCCTTTTTAAGATTCAAAGATGATTTTTATGATGCTTGGGCGCATTGTCAATGTGTATCAGTTCCAAGTATACCATCTTCAAATTCTCCTTTACTTTCTCAAGAGCCTTCAATTCATATAATGTGTCATCATACATCCTCAGCTACAGTACCAGCACTTCCAAATTCTGAAACTAATAAAGGACCATTACCACATATTGTGGCATTGTCAATGACTGATGGCTCAATGGCTTTTATCCAACAAGATGCATTTAAAAAATTAGATATTCAAACTTTGGATTTTTCAAATAATCAAATTCAAACTGTTAATGTCAACGCATTTCGAAGTCTCGAAGTTTGTGTTTTTAACAAAACATGTGTGCAATAATAAGTTTTAGATGAAACTCACTCAACTTGATCTTTCACACAATAATTTGTCAGTTATTCCAACTTGGGCTCTTACATATTTACATGGATTGCAAATTTTACATTTAGAAAATAACCGAATTGATACTTTACGTTCAAATACTTTTGATGAGACGCAATTAAACAATTTACAATTCTTGTATTTAGATAATAATCAAGTAACTTCCTTTTTTCAAGTTACTAAAAGTACTTCATATTTTTAACTTTTAGTTGAAAATTATTCCAAATTTGGCTTTTCACCATCTTCGACTTGTTGTTTTGATGTTATCAAACAACCGAATCACGGAAGTACAAAAAATGTCACTTCCAACAACGCTTAATTTTTTAATAATGAGGAATAATTTGATGACACAAGTAACTAAATCAATTGTTGATAAACTGATTTTCCCAAGTTACAGATTCCATATGTGGCATTAAATGATTTGAAAAACCTCCAATCAATTGATTTCGAAGGAAATAACATAACAAATATTATCGATAACAATGAAGTTACATTTGAATCCGAAATGAAAGTTGTTCTTCGTAACAATAAAATTCGTAGATTGGATAAAAACTCTTTCAGAAGTTTTCGAAAAATTAAAGAGCTTGATATAAGTTATAACCAAGTATGAGATTTGTTATTGAAAATTAATAATTAAACCATTCTTGTTTAGATTCAAATTGTTGATGATTCTTGTTTTGAAACAGTTGGTAATCTAATTTCTATTGATCTAAGCTATAATAGAATAGCTTATCTTCCTCGGGGAATGCTTAAAAATTTTGCAAAAACTCTTCGGCGCTTAAATGTAGCAGAAAATAGAATTCATTCAACTCCAGAAGCATTAAGAGATTTGAGAAACTTGACACATCTTAATCTCAATGGAAACAAACTTAGCAGGTGGATACTTTCATAGATAGAAAAGCAACCCTAAAATTTCTTTTAGAATAGACGTAGAAGTGATGAAAGGATGTAAAGAAACATTGATTGAACTTTTAGTAGCTAACAATTTATTGGAACATGTTCCGAGTGGATTTTTCAACGACATGAAAAAATTAGAAAACCTTGACTTGTCGAAAAATCGTATAAGATCTCTTAAAAAAGTATTTTTATATTTTTTTAAAACATCATTCTTTTATAATAAAATTATTTAGCATGGGCAAGCAGTTATTATTGATGGATCATCTAATATTCGCCGATTAAATTTAGCTGGAAACCGAATAACCAACTTGAGCCATACTCATATATTTGAGCACATGACATCACTTATTTATTTAGATGTTTCCTTTAATCGAATTAGATTTATATCTCCTAGAGTTTTTGATAAACTGAGTAATCTTGAAAGTTTATTCTTACAGGTATTTATTACTCAGACATTGATTTTATTATTATAATATTTACAGAACAACAAACTAAAATATTTTCCATCTTTATTTCGATTAGAAAAGTTACGACATTTGATGCTAGATAATAACCAAATAAGTAAAATAGAGAACTTTTCCCTGATAGATTTTCCAAAACTTCAACATTTATCTTTAGCTGGTAATAATATTGAAATTATTACAGAAAATGTGCGTCAGCTTGTAAGATTTTATGAATAAAAAATTCAAGTTTTTTAGATGTTCAGTGCGAGTAGTTCATCTGAACTGAAATCTCTTAATTTGGCATACAACAAGATCAGCTCTATTTCCAGCCGTGCATTTGCTGATTTAGAAAATATTCAACAACTTCGTCTCAGTAACAACCAGCTTAGAGTTATTCCATCGATGGTTTGAATAAAATAACACATTTTTTAATTAAATTACAATTTTAGGCTTTTACAAATCTTCGAAATTTAAGATATTTAGATCTTACTCATAATCGAATAATTAAAATTCTACCAAGTGCACTTTATCAATTACCTACTTTGGATGTACTTTATTTAGATCACAACAACTTAAATGAAATTGATAGAGACGCTTTCCGTGCTTTAAACGATTTACAAACATTAAAATTATCACATAACGCTTTTCGTAAATTTACTTGTGATTTTTTGGGAAGCATTTCGCAAATATGGCAACTCGATTTGACGTCTAATCAAATCAACGAGTATTTTAGAAAATATTAAGAAGTAATTCTATAATTATAAAAATTTCAGTATCGATATTTCATGTATTTCTCGAGGAATTCGCAAGCTGAGTCTTGCTTCAAACAATGTTGAAAAAATCGATAGGAAATTTTTACAAGATGCGGTTGAATTAACATTTATTGATCTTTCTTACAATGGAATAATTGATGTGGATAGTGACGCATTTTCTGAATGTCGAAAATTGTCAACCATTAGTTTATCACACAACTATATACGAAATTTGTGGAAAGGAACGTTTCACTTTCAAGTAATTATTATTAGAAATTTAAAAAAACTACTGAAAAGTGAAATATTAAAATTATTTAAAGGAAAAGCTTCACACATTGGATATATCAAATAATGATCTTTTGTTTTTGCACCAAGGGATATTTGGAAAAAACAACATTTTAGATTTATATGCGAATAACAATAAATTATCTCAAATACCAATTGAGGCTCTCACAACAACAAGTTCTTCTATTCATCTTCTAGATTTATCGAACAACAACATAAAGTGATACGAAAATTCGAATTAAATTTTAACTTAATTTTTTTTCAGATTGATTGAATCTAAACTTTTAACTTCCTACAATAATTTGTCAACTCTTTCTTTTGCTGGAAATAAAATCGATTCAATAGAAGATGGAGCATTTGAAAAGTTATTAAGCTTAAAACATCTTGATTTATCAAATAACCCCGTAACATCATGGAGTCCAACAGCATTTCGAGATTTGAGCCATTCAATCAGTTCAATAAATATGGCTAATACTGGTTTATTTTCTGTCCCCAAATTTAGTCATCGATCAATTCAATCTCTCAATATAAGCTGGTAAAAATTTTCAAATCTTTCAAATATTCAATATAAATCATGTTTAGTAACAAAATATACGAACTTTCTGACCGTGATTTGGCTCCACTTACTAAATTGGTAGCATTAGATGTATCTTATAATAATTTGAAACAAATAAGTCCCTCAGCATTTGAAAATTTATTACATTTGAAAAATTTAAACATTTCTTCAAATCCAATTACTCATTTATTGAACGAACACGTTCAACAACTATATCAAGTGAGATTTTAAATTTAGTTTCGATTTTAAAAAAATCAATAATTTTAGCTTGAAACTTTGCATATTTCAAATATGCCATCTTTAATGCGATTACCCGATTCGCATGCATTTGGACAAATGAATAATCTTAAGAATTTATATGTAATGTTTTTTAAATTAATTTCGTCAAAATTAATACGAATTTTCAGTTGTATAACATTCCAAACTTCGTACATCCTTATGATATTTCAATGATACTGACTCATCTTCCACCACTTCACTCAATAAAAATTGATATAAAAGATAAAAAGTTAGATCGCCAATTATACGCTGCTGATACACGATTATTAAGACATCTTACAATTTTAGGAAATAATTTGACAGAGGTATTTTTTTTTTGCAAATTTTGCATTATTTCTTTATATAAAACTTATTTAGATTGATGTCGGAGCATTTGCTACAATTCGAGGTTATAGAGTTCGCTTAGAAATTCAAAACACTTCAATAACCGAATTTCCGTCAAAAATTTTTGACACTTTAACTGGAATTTCGATATTATCTCTCAGGTAATGTATTAAAAAATTAAATTGAACAAAATACATTTTTATAGCTTGAAAAACAATAAAATAGTCTCACTTAATCCGTTTGAAACAACAAGTCCTCCAGTTATTAATCAACACGGTACAATTTTACAATCACTTGAATTGAAAGTAAGTTTAAAAAAACAATTTTTATTTTTAAAATGTCTACTTTTTTAGAATAATAAAATAGTCTGCAATTGTAAAATGAAATGGATTCAAGATTTTGTTCGTGAAACGTCTCTTCTCACAGATCACACATCATCTAATTTAATATTTCATGATTTTGAAATTGTTGAATGTATAGAATCAGAACAAACAAATTTGGAAAGTTTTACAACAGCAGCAAATGGATTATTTTCTTACAAACCAAAACCAACATTACTTTCAAAATTAGATGATTTTGATTTGGAATGTATCACGAATTGTTCGTTGATTGGATCCTCATATGTTTTTTTACTATTTTTAATTTTATTTTTAAGTTTCAGTTTTATTAACTAAACTATTTGTTTTTTTTCTTGACGGGTAATATTTTTTTCTACATAAATACTTAAAAAATAAATTAACTAACCTGATAAAAACTCTCAAATCAATTTTCGAAAAAAATGTTTCAATTAAACATGTGTTTTTTACTTTGTCGAACGAAATATCATTACCTGGATAAAATTTAAACATTTAAGAAAAATAAATAAAATGACGTGATCTTACCGAATATTTCAAATATTTGTGAAAAATAGAGACGTAAAAAAAAAGTTAATTCTTCACTTCGACATCCGCCTACCACATAAATGATACCATTTCTTTTTGAATAAACTCCTTTCTTTTTTGAGTTCATCATTAACTTTGAGTACAAAATTCTAAAAAAAATAATGTAGTAAAACACATTCAATTGTTGTAACTCACCTTAACAAAATCGGGACAACAATTGGTCGATGCTCGTCAACAATTTGAACATCTCCTTCATCAGCAGAGAGCTTAAAATAAAGCAAATAGTGCCTCATTTTTTTTTCATCAAGCAATCCTTCCAAATTTTCACTAAAAATTCTATTTTATTTCAGTACTGATTACTAAAAACTAAACCGATAATTGGCTAAAATTTGATTTTTGTACGAAAAAATACACGCCAATGCTGCTTTTTGTAGCCCATCATATTTAGATGAAAGTAACTAAAAACCAAACTTCCAGTGATTTACATTGTTTTAAATTTACTCACTTTTTCATACATTTCTTTCAAATCTGATTCTAAATAACACGATTTGGGAGAAGAAAACTTTGCATAAACATTAAGCAAACTATTGAGAGCCTGAATAAGTTTAATTTTTTCGATTATATTTAATAAACCTACTTTGCATATATGTATAATTTCTTCTCTGATTTTCTTTTCAGATGGTAATTCTATTATTTCTTGCTCATCGATTTGTTCTTCTTCGTTTTCGTTTTCATTTTCATTTTCTTCATTTACTAGCTCTTCCTCATTTTTTTGCAAACAAATATCCATTTGAACTGTTTTTGAAGTTAATTTTGAAAAATCTCTGGAAAATATTAGAGAAACTTTTTTAAATGAAATTGTTAATAATACCGGTAAATATTTAAGATAAGAGGACTTAATATTCTTGTTCTTCTTTCAGCAATACTTGGGATTGTTTCAAAAAATTCGAATAATTGAATTCTTGCACTCAAGTAATCTGTTCTATTTGTTAAATCAAGCCCGATCAATCTTCCATTTCCCAGATTTTCGCTTGTTCCATTAATATCTTAATTTATCTATTTTATTAAAAACATAAATATTAAAACAACATACGATTATTAACATTTTGAATCCATTCTAGCATTACTTCCCAAAATGAATCAATATTCATTCCATGAGCATAAGTCTCCAATATTTCATGAATTGCTTTCCATAATGGAGTGAAACTAACAAAAAACTGAGAAACCATATCCAGAAGAATTAATTTCTCAACTTTTTCAGTACTTCCGATTGGGATATATTCTTTGTGTTCTCCAAATCGAAGCTTTCTAAAATGAAGAACTCGCTCACGGAAGTTTGTCAGTTCACTATTTTCAGCTTCATACATAACTTCAAATGCTGTCAAAGTTCGAGTACTTTTCTGAATTTTCAAAATTTTAAATTTATTAATTTAATAAAAGTTAAAACTTTTCCGTGGTCGTCTGTTATTTCTGGAAGTTTTAGTTTGAAACCGCTCAATATTCTTAGAGCTGTTTTTCTATTTGCATCAACTGAACTCAAAAATGTTGGATACAACAAATCAATTACTCTGAAAATTTATTTTTAGCTCTTTTTTCTTATTTTTTGAAAAAAAACCTATTAAAAAATGTGATATCTGTTGACACACCATAAACATTAATTATAAGCTCAAAAGCAAGAAGAGCTGAATCTGTGCAATTATGTGTTCTAAAATTTCAAACTTTCAGATAAAACTTTGTTTTAATACCGTACCGCACAAAATTTTCGAAATCAGCCATTTTGATATTTTTCAAAACGTTTTTTTGTGTTAAATATAATCCACTAACACAAGCGAAAACTAATTGACTGTTTAATAATGATGCTTTTTCATTCAAAACTCTTTCTTTTAGCAAATCGAGAATATCTTCAGTTCCTTTTACATTTTCTGATTGATTATAAAACCAGGGCCATGCGACTACCATATCAATTAAGTTCTCATCATCAAAATTTTTTCGGTTGGTTTTTTCAAGATTAGCAATTATCCATTCTCGAAAACCGTAGTGATTTGATAGATCAAAAAAGTTTGTTCTTGTGTTTCTATTAACTGTTTCTTTAAGGTTTCTTCTTTGTGTACACAAATAAGAATAAAAACGAACTAATTTTGAAATTAGTAAATTATCTTTGGACTTGAGCTGAAAGAAAATATTCATTTTTTAAATTTGAACTTTACTAACCTTAACAATATCTGATGAAATTTTGCCTAGTGCTGGCATTAAATAAAGATCGAATGATTCAAAGTCAACCAGTTTTAAAAGCAGTTCAATTACCTAAAAACAATTTTAAAATTCGAACTGAGCTGGAATAGATACCATATGATAATTTTTTGACTTTTCTACAATTTTCAAGGTCAATTCTTTTGAAAAGAATCGATATGTTTCCTTATTTAAAACACTAAGAAGAATCTAAAATTAACAATAGATAATTTAGGATATAAACTTTGTGAAAACGTACAATACTCAAAATGTTAATTAAATCATCATTGAGTTCAAAATCATCAAGCTTCACGATATTTTTAAGTGAATTTTTCAACTCATCGCAATATACAAATGTAACTTTTTGTTCTTCGGTCATCTGTAAAATTTAATAAAATTTGCCTTGATTTTGTGTTTACCTTTAACTCGTTTTTTCCTTTATTTTTTTTATTTTCACGATCTTTTTTCATCTTTTTTTTGTTCACTTCATTGAGAAATTCTTCCGAATCGGTAATTTTTAAGCATGGTTGCAAAATTCGTAACAAATTAGTGACATCTTTTATACACGTTGAAGTTTCTAGCATTTCCTAAAACAATTTTCAATCTTTTTTTGAAGAATCATTTTCGAAATACTGTTATGACAAGCTGATAGAATAGTTTATCATTATATTTGGATTGTTTTGAATATTCAATCGTGTATCCAATTGTTTGCATTAATAATTGCACACTAAACTCCACAAATTCTTCAGAATTCTTGTTTTTAGAATCAGATAAAATTAAAGAATGAATTATATCGCGCAATAACTGTTTGCAGTTGCTATGAAAACTACCAGCAATTCCAATATAAACATTTTGAAATAATAAAGAACATCCATCTGTTAAATAAGGATGAGGATTCTGAAATTTAAAAAAATTAAGCTTTCTAGATTCAAATTTTTACTTTCATAGCTTGTTGTACAATAAATACAACAAGCCCACGGAAATCTGATGATTTTCTCAATAAATACGCATAGGATTCTGCTGCGAACTTCCGAGCAAAACTTCGACTGCTTGTGAAAAGTGGAAGTAAATTACTAAAGTGTTATTTTATTAAAATTTTTTTTTGTTTTTTTAACTAACCTGAATGTTTTCTTCATTTTTTTCAAAAAAAATTTTGATTGTATTTTAATAATAGTTGCAAAACATAAATACCCTGCTTCAACGTTTTCAACCACTCTGTTACCGAGATCTAAAGTTTATATATATTTAATTTTTTTTAATTTTTTTAATACCTAATATATTTGCTAAAATTTCTATTGATTTCCAAATGTATTTATGTGATTCATCTTTCAAATCTCGGATAAAAGCAGATAACATTCCACAAAGAGCAGGAATAGAACGACAAGTCTTAAAAACCCCATAAACAGTTATACAATTTGATATTTTTTACCGGTTGAGAAATATGTTTCACAATACAATTGAAAATTACATCGGATTTGTTCAATAATTGGGCATACGTTTTTATTTCATTTATTTGAATTTCAGTGAGAAACGACTCTGAAAAAGAAATTTTCCACTAAAAAATTTGATTTAGATTACCAAAATCTTTTCCTTGATCTTGATCTTTCCAATTACGAGCGGAATCTTCAAAATAAGTTTCAAAATTGCTATCTGTGATAAGTTTTCTTGAAAATTTTCCATTATCTCCTCCTAACTTCTCGATATTTTCGTTGAAAGATGAAAACTAAAAAAAAAGTTTTTACTTAAAAACTTTTAAAATTTAATTACCTTTTTAACTTTTTTAAATTGTTTTTTTACGGCATAATATTCCGCAAATAACTCCTCTTCATCTTGATCTGACATTTTCTGGAAAAAATTTTAGTTTTGTGCGTTGAATGAATGAAACAGTTTTGACACGTTAAATTAAATTTAACTAAATCCTTAAAAAAACTTAAAAATTGGGGAATTTAATCAAAAATAGGCCATTAATGGCGGAAAAATTAAAAACAGAAAATAAGTTGTTCAATAGAGCGGAGTTGCACTTTGTCTGCTACTCTTTTTTGACACACTGTCTTGTTCAAGTCAACAACCAACTTTTTGTTAATACATAATTTTTCTAAACTCTTTCTTTTTTAATTAAGCAGTTTATTTTGAGCATCAAATAAAAATGAGCATAAAAACAAAAAAAAATACAAAGAAAAAAAAATAAAGAAGAAAAATACCCGAAAAAGAAAAAGTCAAATCAAAATTTTCTCTAAAATTAAGCAGTTTTAAATAATGATCTATGGAAAGAATATTTAAATTGGCAAGCTGATGCTCGAAGAGAAAATGATTTTTCTAATAAACGGAGTCTTCTTCCAACATTGTCACTTTCAGAAATTGAATTACAATAATCTTTTGATGGGCAACATTCACCAAGGCTTTTACAATAATTCGACCATTCTTCAATATTTTCACATGTTACTTCTTCTTCGTTTAATTTCTTTATAACTTGACAATTTGTTATCTAAAAAATGACCAAAATCAATCAAATTTTAAAAGAAAACAAACCATTTCAGTAGATTTTCCAATACATTTAACAAAAAATTGTAATTTATTATTTGAAGCATCATCAATAAGCTTTAAAAAAAACGTTTTTTTTCTCTCAAATAAATTTTGAATTAAAATAACAAACTTTATATAATGGCAATAATTGAGCTGAGCATTTATCATATGCTTTTGGATATGGAACTGCACATTTGATTTTCATTTCAATTTCTTTTCTCAAACATTGATCATATTTTTGACAATTTGGAATCAACTAAAAAAGAAAAAATATATTCTTAATTTTTTCTTTTTCTTTCACCTTTTTTTTATATTCTTTCATTTTTTCTTCATTTTTTTTATTCATCGGTAGAAGAATTATTGGTTTTGTACTGAAAAATTAAAAAAAAACTATTTCTTTTTAAATTTTCTCTGAAAAAATTATATTTTACTATTGTAAAACTTTCTCTCCCATCATTTTCATTCGATGCTTTCTTTGAATTGGAATTGGCCATAAATGATCTTCCGATGTTGTTGTGCTGATAATAGGCGATGGAGTTATCTGAATAAAAAATAATTTTAAAATAATTTAAAAAAAAGAAAAAAACAAACATGATTTGATGAAAATAATTCAGCTGATGGTGGAAGTGGAATCAAATCATTTGATTGAGATGAACTTAAATTCTCAGCTGATAATGGTGAACTTGTTGTTCGTTGAGTTGATGATTTAAATGAATTTTCATCAATAAAAACTGTTTCAAATCGTTGAGGCCATTCCGTTGATGTATTTAATTTCTCGTAATTTACAATATCAAATTCTGTATTTTTTGTTGGCTGAAAATTATGTTTTTTTTTAAATAAAAATTTTAAACAAATCAATACATTAATATCCATTGCGCTAATATCAATATAATCAGCACTTGAAAAATCAAATTGATCATCATCATTTTTTTGTTCTTCCATATGTTTTTCTAATAATTCATGAGTTATATAATCAACAAATGGATCAATTAATGGTGTAGTTTTTTGAATTTCCGCCTCATTTTTTTTAGTCGTCGATATTATTTCTTCTTCTTCTTCTTCCATTTTTTTAGTTGAAATTGTTTTTATTGTTGTCGGGATTGTTGTTTCCATTTCTGACAAATCAATTGGCTCATTTTTCTTGATTTTTGCATTTTTGACAGTTTTCAACATTTTCTTTTCAAAACGTTTTGTGGTTGTTGGTGGTACAGTAATTACAGTAGGCGGAGGTTCAGTACTAATCGACATTGGTTCCAATGTCCATGCTCCTTTATTATTAATAAAAGCTTCGTTGAATAAATTTTGATATTTCACAGTTGTTGGATCTGGTGGCGGTGTAAAATTGACACTTTCAATGTTTTGAATTTTTTGATTTTTTTCAAAATCTTGAACTTGAGATTCAATCAAATCATCATAAATTTCCTCAATCGTTTGTGACGGCTGAAAATAAAACAAAAAATTAATAAAACAAATTTATTTTTATTTTTATTTACCTGAGTTGTTTGCCATAAATCATTTTCAATTGGCTTTGCAATTGGCTGAGCAAAACCCAGAAACATTCCTTGATTTTGTTTCACCAACTTCATTTTTGGAATAAAATTCCCGCTAAACTCTCCCTTCATTTTATTATATTCGGATAATTTGTCAAGTTTTGCCGCCGCCTATAAAAAGTTTAAAAAAATTAATTTTTTTTAAAATTGCATTTACATGTTGAACATTAAATATATTTTTATTCATAATTGTTCCTTTATGAATATATTTTCGATTATTATAATTATTTTTTCTTTTACGAAGTTTCCTTTTTTTTCCTTTTTTAAAATTACGTGCTGAACGAGTAGAAAAATCAATTGAATGAAATGTTCGTGGTGAGAAACCAGGTGGTTCTGATGATGTAATCGATAAATTTTCTAAATTTAAATTTTTTAATTGAAAATTCAAATAAAAAATGAAAATAGAATTTTACCAGAATCTAATAAAGTGAACGGTCTTAAAGATGTCGTTGGTGGAACAATTCCAAAATCATTAATTGAATGAATTCGATATTTTGGTTTTGATATTCCATATTGATGATCTTTTTTTTTTAAATATTTAAATATCATTTTTATTAACTCACATTTTGGTCTTTTTCCTTTTTTTCTATTTCGTTTAGTTAATGATGCTGTTCCAAATTCTCTCTAAAATTGAAAAAAAAAATTAAATTAAAATAAAATTAAAGTTAACTGGTTTTTTAACGTTCTCGGTTATTTTTTTATTTCGATAATTGATCTGAAAATAAAAAAAGTTTGTAAATAATTGGTGAAAAAGGCTTTGAATACCTTAAAATCTGGATTTATTCGAAATGGAACAATTGTATTTAGAAGCTCATTTGCTGCATTTTTGATTTGTTTTGCAATTATCTCGTCATCTTTGACAGTTTCTGTTTGCAACATTTTATCCATATTCATTGAACATTTTTCAAGCAATTTTTTCATTGTAATTTTTTCCAAATTAAATTGTTCATATAAAATATTTCGATTTAATTCTTTTCCACATCTTTAATTCTTTTTTTTTTCTAATTTAAAAAAAATTAATAAATTCAAACATTTTTGCTGCTGGACAACATCTCGATAAAGAATAACATTTTTGTGTTAATCGAACTAAATTACTCCAACAATTTGTTGATTTTGATATTTGAACTTCATTATCTTTGACGAATGAATAACATAAAGAATCCTAAAATTTATTGAAATCTTAACAAATTTGATTTAATTTGTAAACGTACAGTTCCCAATAAATAATCAATATCATTAAGATCGGAATATTTCGATGTGCAACCATTAAATAAAGATTCCAAATTATAAGAAGTTTTTTTATGGTCGGCATACAAATGTTTTATTTTACAAGCATTTTGAGTAAGTCGTCTCAATGGTTCAGCACATTTCCAATGAGCTTCCAGTAAATCGTTTCGGCATTTCACATAATTATCACATCCATTTACGTTTGCCTTAATTTTTACGTTTTTTTCTTTTCAATTTTTTGAAATTATTTGACTTTTTTCGACTTTTCAATAGTTTAAAACCTGAAATATTTCTACCGCCCGACATTTTTTTTTCTTTAAACATATTCAACTCATAATTGCTTTAATTATTTGTTTCTTCCGAACATCAAAACACAGAATACACCAGTGTATTGTAACATCTTCATCATCATCATCATCATCCTCGTCTTTTTCTTCATTGTCGTCGTTGTCGTCGTCGTAATTCTTTTCACTTCAAAGATCAAAGCGAATAGCCAATTCTACCCCGTTTTTTACGGTCTTGTAAAATAAGGAAAAGGAAAAGGGGAAAAAAGGAAGACATTTCAATTAAATTAAATGAAAAAAAAAAAGGAAAATTTGTCAATTTTTTTTTTTTTGAAAAAAACTTACTTTTACAAATAATGAAGCGTAAAAAATCAATAAAAGAATTAAGAGAATATTTTGTGGATTATTAGCGAATCCTCGTTTTAGACGAATCATCTGAAAAAATAATTTCAAATATTTTTTTGTTCAACTCAAAATTTGAAAAAAGTTTGAAAAAAAATCTGAGAAAATCTGAGGAAAACAATAAGAAATAATTGAAAAATGAAAGAATGTTCAAATGTATCTTGTTAGTTAAATTGCTTTAAAGCTATTATTGGTCAGGTTATTAAGCTCCTCCTCCTCCTCCTCCACCTCCTCCACCTTCTTTTTTTTTCTTTCATGTCTGTCTAGTTAAAATTAGAATAATTATGTAAGGATGAATGACTTGAAATAAAAGCTTTACACATTTTTTAAAACCATAACTCAATTTTATTTTTAAAAAATATGTTAAATTCTCAATAAAATTAAATAAATATTAGTTGAATTCCATAATGTTTTCAGATAAATAACTTTTTATGGTTTAAAATGAAGCAAATGTTTGAAGAAAAAACTGGAATTTTATTGACGTTTTCTTCTTGTTTTATGAGTTACAGTATTTAAGCTATAAAATTAAGTTATAAATCAATTTTTATTAGAAAAACATTTACAAAAAAAAATGGAAAAAACAAGGAAAACTTTGTGACAAGTAATAATAAAATGTGTGAATTGGGATTAATTGAAAAAAAAGGAGAAAATCTTCGATAAAAATGCGAATTTTCAGGTTGTTTCCGATTATTTCGACAGATTTGCATCGCTTCAAAAATCTTGATGCTTTTTCGAGATTTCATTATTCTACGCTTTTTGTCATTTATTAAAATTTGGTGACAAAAATCTTAAGAAAATTTTAAGAAAAATTGCAACAACAACAAAAAAAGGAGAAGAAAATAAATAAAAATGGAAACGTTGATCCGCTCGTACAGTTTGTTGCTTAAAAAAGTCGATTAAAAGTCGGGAGAAAAAGAGGGGGATTTGTGTGTTTGAATAATAAGCTAGGCGGCTATTGCGTCTCCATCAGGATTCTTAGCTAAATCTTGGTGAAATTATTTTTTTTTCTCTTCTATAAAGACTCGATTATCCGAATTTACTACGTAATATTCTATACTATGCAAGTTTTGAACAAAAGAACGAACAAAAAATGAAAATTGTCTTGAATGGTCAAACGAATTCTTCATTTCAATACAAACATTTTGATCGAAATGTGACATGGCAAATGATGGATCAACACATTTTTTTTCGTCTTCTTCTTAAATTTTATTTTTATATGAATCACAAATTTATAATCTCATTTAAAAACTTGATCATTATTTTCAGTTATAAATCGTTTTTTTTTCCAAAAAAAACCTCATTGAAATGCCAAAGATGGCCGAAACAATCTATATTTTCAACAAAATGAATAAAATTATTAGAAAAAAAGAAGAAATTTTTTCCCCTTCTTATTTCTCTTCTTAAATCCAAAAAAACCTGTCGAAAATGAATTATGCATTCTTCATATAAATCAGATCAAACTCGACGATATGAGTTTCCGTTCTGATTGATCTAAAATTTTGTATTGACATTTAAATGTCAAATTAATATTCATTTTGGAGAATGAAAAAGCATTTTACAAAAGAAAACAATATTTCATAAGATTTTAAAAAACAATTTTTAGCGTACCCGCTGCAAAATTAATGGGGATATGATCGGAACATCATTACATGATTATGTCTGTCAAAAAATGTTTGGAAAGTGAATTATACATCACAAGTATAATAATATTAGCTTATTTTTTCTAGCAATTTACTATTGGTACAGGGCAAAAACAAATTAATTAAAATTTTGGAGAAAAAAAACGATTCACAACATTCCTTTGAAATATTTTTCGTAGAGAGATGGATAATGCTTTGAAAAATCAACAAGATGCTTCTTTTTCTCCGTTAACGACATTTTTTTATTATCCAAAATTGACTGAAAAATTAAAAAAATTACGAAAATTAAAAAAAAAATTACTTCAATCATTTGAACAAGGGCAACTTCAGTTTCTGATAATCCTTCAAGTTTTTTATCTAACTCTTTGGGTCGAAGTCCTTCATTTCTTACTGTATATCTTACAGGTGTTAAATCATTTTCTTCCTTTCTGTAATTAAAAGCAATAAAGCAATCATAAATTGATATTTTTTCAAATAAAAGCGGGTTAGTATTTTAGTTATAATTTTTTATAAAAATAAAGCAATTTATCATTTTTATATAATCAATACTTTTGTGAGTTGTACCCGCTTTTTCTCGAATTAACGCACTTGAACTTGTATGCTTCTGCCAACTTTGTCGGCATTTTTCCCAATTGCTTTTCGTTTCGAAGTTCAATCATTGTCTGAAAAACGATTTATTTTTATTTTAGTTTAGTTTAAAACTAAACCTCAATAAAAATATTTTGTTGCGCTTGCGTCATACATCCTTTTGGAAACAAAAAAGTTCGAAGTTCGTCTATTATAACTGTACAGTTTTCCTTATGTCTCGATTCTTTCTAAACATTTTTTTAAATTTAATTGTGTTTAAAAAAGAAAAACAAACCCGTCCAAGATAATAAGGGCTCCTTAAATCTTCAACAGCATCCGTTCTTAATGTCAATTGAAGCCATTGAATAATTTGATCGATCATAACACGAAGAGGTGTCGGAACCATCAGAAATAAATATCTGAAATATTTTGAACTCATACAATTTCGATTAAATTTACTTACAAAATGGCTAATTTTAATTTTTCTCCAGAATTCATATCATTAATTAATTGTTCTGCTATTTTTGACAAAAGTGGTGAGAATTCATTCGGGAACAATGGTGAACTTCCATTAACAGTCATTTTTTCAAGTCGTTGTGTTACAGCACTTAATGCTGCTTTGCACCATAAATACAATTGCATAACTCGACTTTTTCCTTCTGTCGGTTCTAAATATAAAAGTGGAGCACAAACACGAGCCATCTGAAACCATGCAGAAGCTTGTCTAAAAAATTTGTTTCAATTTTTAAAACAATTAGATATTTATTTACCGTATTAGTGGATGAGTTTCAATTAACAAATCCATTTCGTCTTCTTTTCTTGAGTCCAGTCTTTCTTCATTTATGCCAATTCCCATTTTTTCCATTATCGAACTTAAAAATGATAAATGCTTCTGAAATCAAAAAAATTATTAGATCGTTTCACTATTTATCATACTTTTGAATCATTTAACGGAATTGCAACATCTTCAAGAAATTCTACTTCAATTATGCTAAGAAGATGGAAAAGTGCAAGTTCATATATTTCACATTCCTCTGAAAAACAAACAAAGATTAATAAAACATTAATAAAAAAAAATTCCGGAACCTTCTTTTATCATTTGTTCTGCTGCTTGTTTTGCTTTTTTTTCATTTCGATCACTTCCCGAAAATAAGCTCCAGGTTGATTTCAAAATTGTTGAAGAATTATCTTTATCATTTCTTCCACGCGAATTTGATCGATTTCGCCGGACTAAAAAAAAATATTTTCATTTATAAAACTGTTTTTTTAATACCTAATGGAGAGAAAAAACGTTTAAAACTGTTATTTCGTCGACTAGATCGATTCAATGAACTGCTATCATCGAGTTGCTTTGATGTTATTGGAGAATTCGCGTAAAAAAGACTAAAACTTAAATTTTAAAATATTTTCTACAACTTAAATCTTACGTAGTATCATTTTCTGCTCCACAAAGAATATAATAAGCTCTATCTGAATCTTCGAACTTCTTATCACTTACAGCTACATTTTTTAAAACATTTTCTTTTCTCCACCATTCGAGAACCTATTTTTTAAATTTAAAATCAGTTTTTTCTATTTATTTTCATACCATAACAGCGTTTTTCCGACCTAAATCTTCTTTTTTAAATAAATCTTTGTGAGAAGTTATAAAAGCTTCTAAAATATCCGTAGCTTCTGCTCCAGTAAACTCGGATGAACTTCTGAAAAATTAAAAAAAATTTTCAAACTTATTTTTAATATTACCGTAATACAGCTATACTTCTTTTGAAATATGATAACATTTTATCATTGGCATCTGTTGCCTTAAACTTCGTATCAGATGCTTGACTTGCATTTTCTTTATTATCTAAAAATTATTTTAATAAAGCAATAAATAACAACAAATTATTTTTACCATTGTGCAAAGGTTCAATTTTCAAGGCACTTCTTTGCGGTTTCATTGGAGCAACAACGCGTGGTATCCCACGTTTTGGTTTTGGTGGAGCCGTTGGAGTATCTTCAAGAATCACAGAATGAACGTCTTGATGATGAAATGATGGGGACGACATTTCTGAACACAACGGAACAGTAGGAAACATTAGGAAAAAATGAAAACATTAATAGGGAAGATGAAAAAAAACAACAAACGGTTCTTTTTTCAATAAAATATATTATGAATGAAAGGACATGTCGTTTTGTTTTAAATTGATTTCAAAAAAAAATTTATAAACAATTGAAAATTTCAACATTTTTTTAAAGCTTAAAACTTTAAAATTTTCTGGAGAAACGTTGAGTTTCAAAGAAACTAACCCGGAAAAAACGATTGTTCAGGAAAAAGGAGTAGACGCCAAAAACGCTTTTAAATATTTGCAGTGTCCCGCCGACTATAGATGTTCGGTAGAGCACGTTTGGCTGAAGTAACACATTTTATTATTACATGTAGCTGATCATTGAAAGAGAATTATAGTTTTACAGTTAAAAAAGAAGAAACTCGAAAACGGACTTTTAAAGATATTACTGATAAGTTCTAATGAAATTCTTGTAATTTTCATAATGAAGAAAAACTTTTTTCAATAGATATTTTTTAATTATTGAAAAAAACTGGTATTTAACACAATTAATATTTAAATCATTAAGAGAAATTAGCATTAAAACCATTTTTTTAAATTAAAAAAATACAGTAACACATTTCCGGGGTTCCTTTCGAGATGTTGTTAAAACTTAAACTTTATGTTCCTTCAATCGTTGAAAAAACATAAAAATTCTTAAACAATTTTCTTTGAATTTTTTTTTAATTTTATGAAAGTTTCAGTTCAGATTAGCTGAAACATATATATATTTTCGAAAAAAAGTTTTTCATCATATATTTAAAAGTTTTTATCAGCAAATCGAAGTAACCACCCTCCTTACCAATTTCGTTGAAACCAATGTACTGATAAATGAGAAATGTTCCGTTCTGGTCTAACTAACATAATTTTGAATAATACTTTTTTTACTGACAGGTTTCTAACTCTTTTTTTGTTGTTGACACGTTTAAATTATTTTGCCATTTTGGCATTAAAATCAAAGCTATTTTTAAAGATAAACACGTTCCCGTTCTTTCCATTATTTTTTAAAATTTTACTTTTACGTTTAAAAATAAAAGTTCAATTTTTTGTACTTTTTTCCAATAAAATGACGTAAGAAAAAATAATATTTAAACAAAAATCATAGGTTTCAAACCATTTTTTCGTTAGTTTCTTTTTTCTGTGTTTTATTTTTTTTAATTTGTTACAAACATTTTATTATTCAAAGAAGGAAGAGAATTCTGCGCTTTTTTCATTTAATTTTTTGCTCTGTCAACGAAATATCATCGCCGTCGTTGTCGTCTTCCTCTTGTATTATAATAAATGACCACCCCCCCCCCCCCCCGCCTGTCTGACCCATGCCGCTGTTGTGATGAATGTATCATAAATATTCATCAGAGGGAATCCCTATTTTTCTTCGTCTGTTTTCTCTTCTATTTCATTAGATGTTCGTTTTCTAACCCGTTGATCGATGATCATTCTGATTTGTTTTAAAACCCACGTTTCTCTCATTATTCACGACGGTATAAATATATATAAACAATGTGTTTGTTATCTATTTTATATTAGATTATACTTTTTTTTTAATAAACCACCTTTATTTTAAAATAATGTACTTCGAATTTCTATTAATTAAATATTAATTTCAGACACATTTCAATTTAACTTCTTCGAAAACTCATTAATTTAAGAAAAATTTAAAATTCAGTAAAAATATTTTATTGTTAATAAAAACTGATTTAAATGTAGACAGAGTTTGATTATTTTCTCCATTAAGGAATGCTTTTTCTCAATTTTTATTTTCTCACATAAACATTCAAGTATAAACTGTTATCAATTTAATAGTTAAAACCTAACAACATCTGTTTTTTTTTTTGCTGATTTTGCACTTTTTTTTGTTATAAATACTTACTTAGCAAAGTTCATTTATTGAAACAGATTGATAAGTTGATAAAATGCAAGTTTTGTGCCAAATGCCCCATCAAATTGTATCGTCAACATCAACTGGAACATGTGGGAAAACAATTTATGCGACTGAAAAGGTTCGGGAAGCAATTCGAGATCATGAAATGGAAATTGCCTCAACGGTTTCACCAAAACATAAAGCCAAAGTTGTAGTTCTCGGGGAATCCGGAGTTGGAAAAACATCAATAATCTACAGACACCGTTTTGGATCACATTTTGGTACTGTAAATTCAACAATCGGCGCTTCATTCGTATCATGTGATTTGTTCGTTTTATTTTTTTTTTAATTAAAATTGAATATTAATTTATTTTAGAAAAACCGAAACAAATGGTTCAATTCGTCTTCAAGTTTGGGATACTGCTGGACAAGAAAGGTTTCGTTGTATGGTACCAATGTATATGAGAAATGCTGATGCCGCCTTAATTGTTTATGATGTAACAAATCGAGATTCATTTGAAAATGTTTCTAAATGGATAAAAGATTTAGAAAGATCATGTGGAACAGATGATACTTTGATTTATTTAATTGGAAATAAGGTTTGTAAAAAAAAACTTTTTTATTTAAAAATATGAAAAAATAATTTTAGGTCGATCTAAAAGATAATCGAGAAATATCAGAAGAAGAAGGAAAAGCAAAAGCCGTTAAATTAAATGCTCAATTTTTCGAAATATCAAGTGGAAAGCCTGAATGTAAGAATTGAAAAAAAAAATGCGATAAAAATCAAGTTTAATCAAAAATTAATTTTCAGTATTTTCCCAATTACTTGCTGAACTGGCAGATTCTGTATTGACAGCTCGAAAAAACCGAAAAAATTCGATTGAAACAGAATCTGAAAAAAAACATATTTTTCTAGATTATGAAAAAATCAATAAATCAGATATTGCTGAAATAAAATTAGTCAAATCAAAATGTTGTTCATTGTTGTAGTTTTGAAAATAACCGATTAGTCATTTTTTTCTTCCTGTTTAATCTCGTGTCAAATTTTTTGTTTAATTTTTTATTTTTGTTTTTGTTTTTTATTTTGTCGCATTGCTTCTTAAAATTATAATCTCAGGTAAATTTTTATTTATTTTTTGGGTTTCTGATGTCTTTCATATTTCTAATGCTTTTTCCAGTCTTTTTTTTTCAAAAATTTAATATCCTCACCCGTGTACTCTTTTACTGGTCAAGTTTTTCAAAAATTGATTGTTTTATAATTATATTAGAGAAAAAAAAATAAAAATTGTTATAATTCTTTTATATTTTCCAAGCTTTAAAAGACAGAAAGAAAAAATTGATTTTTTGTTGTCGTGTTTTTGGTCCCTGGCAACGAAAAACATTTTTTTGTTCTTTTTTCTGCAAATTTTTCTCCAGTACTATTTCGGAGTGTTTAAAATGGGTTCGTTTTTTTTTACTTTTTAGGAACAATCTTAATTGAGATAAGCTTGAACTTTAAAAATTGAAAAAAAAAAAGTTTTTTTTAGCTTACGAGGATTATGATATTTCCTATACTGAATTAAATAAAAGAAGAAGAGGTGATGGAGTACGATCAGAAGCCGATAAATTAGTCAATCGAATGGGTCGACCAAAAGTTAAAAAAATTTATTTGAAACGAAATGGCGAAAATATTTATGAAAAGTTTTGAACAAAAAAAACCATTTTTTTTTCAGAAGTAAAACAAAAAATTTTCAGGCCTAAATTGTTTGTTTGGCGACAGTGGCAATCACCAAAATTAGAGCAATTATTAGAAGAAGCCGGGCCCTATGTAGGTTTGGATGATGGAGCCGCAGCAATTTTTTCATTGTTTTTAATAATTTTCATTTTTTTTATTTTTTCTCGATTTAAAATTTTAGAGAAGGTGAACAAATCACGGATTCTGATGATATTATTGATCTTGGAACATATTATATATCTGGAGAAGAAGCTTTAGATTTACCAGAAGCATTAATAAATCGTCGAAAAAGTGATCCGGAATTAAATAGAACAAAGGAAAGATATACATCATTATCTGCTCCAGAATATTTTACATCAAATTCTGTTCGATCATCTTATCCATCAAACAGTTTTTTTTTTTTTTTTTTTTTTTTGAAAAATTATTTGAATTTTTAGTTGCGGTTCCACCAACTCCTCCACCACAAATTCATCGATCTGAATGGTCAACAGAATTTCCAATTAGAAATCAATCAATAAATTATGATGAATATGATGATTTATATAATGAAACAAATCGACGTAATTGTTTGATTTTTTCAAATTCAAATTCCCCCGTTTTTTTTTTAGAAAAAAAACCAGCACAAATTCATAGAAAATTTGAAAATTCTTTTGATTATTTTGATGAAATGCCACATTCAAGTGATTTTGATAATGAAGAAACGATAAGAAAAGATAAAGAAGCATTAGAAAAACATAAACAGTATTTGGAAATTTCTTAAATTTTAAATTATTTTATTAATTGGTTTTTAAGAAAAATGAGATATCAAAGACGTGAAAGTACAATGATTTTTAATCGAAGAGATCAAACTCATCCTGATGCTTACATCATTTAGTAAGATTTTATTAAAATTAATAAAATAAAAATAAATAATTTAAAGTGTTTTTTTAAATGGACAAGGAATGGAATGTCAATATATGAATTTTCAAAGAAAGCAATTAGAAAAAGGAATGAAATATGTTTTGGAATTAATTGCTCGAAGATTTAGTGTTAATCCAGCAAAGTGATTTTAAATCAATTAAAAAATGAAAGAAAATTGAACAAATTTAGGCTGGTTGATATGGACGGAAAAAAAATTTCAGAAGTTACACAATTAATGTCAAGAGGATCTTATGTTCTGATTCCAGTTGGTCAGTCGTTTCGAGATACTTGGTATTTTCTTCCAGATAATGCTATTGATACAAGGTTTTTTTCAAATAAAAATCAATAAATCAATAATATTTTTAAAGTTCAAATAAATCAATGATTGAAGAAAGAAGTGCACAAAGAGACCGATTAATTCAACGAAGGCAAAAAAAAGAAAAATTATATCAGTTAAATATTGCTTTTTCGTCAAATTTTAATTTCTTTTTTTTCAGAGAAATTCAACGAAAATCAAGAAGCAAATCAGTGAATGTACCAAGTCAGAAAATTGCTTTTAATGGAAGACAAAGAACCCAAGCAGCATCGGTTCCAGCGAGAAAATAATTGAATCAGAAATTTTTATAAAGAATATGTTTTTGAAGTTGAATTGATGGCTCGAAAATATGAATCAATAAAGAAAATGCAAAAAATGTTAAACTTGAAGTTGCTAATAAAATAAAATTTCCCAATAAATTAATTGGAAAATAAGTTGAGGAAGGATATAAATCGGAATGCAAACTTGTTATCATACTGAACAAAAATATTTTTCTTTTTTTTTTAAATAAAATTTAAACCTGCAAATATAACGAGGATAATAACAAACTGAATCTTCAGAAATTTGTTTCGTAAAATTGAAAGAAAAAATAAAATTCGAATAGGTGAATGGACTGATTTTCAATGCATAATTTGTCAAGTTTGAGGATGTTGAAATTCTGAAATTTACCAGAAAAATATTTTGAAATAAATTAAATTTAAAAAATCAAAATAAACCTTGTAACTCCATTTCCAATTAGAAAAAAGAATAAAATAATTGTTGAATAAATTAAAAAAATATTAGAAAAATCTTTCAAATATCGGACTGATAATGAAAAAATCGAAAAAGAAAAAAATGAAAGCAAAAATAAAACAATTGAAATATCGATCCAATATTCAAAATTTGTTGACCTGAAAATTTCAGAAAAAGAAGAAGCTTAAAAAAGCTTTTAAACAACACAAACCACATAATAATTCCAGTAAATAAAAAAGATTGTAAAAATGAAAAAATAATGAAATAAATTGAAAATGCAAATAAATTTGTAGCGGTGGAATAAATATTGATTTCTTTGATTGAAAAATATCGAAGTTTTGAATCTGGAAATTTCCTTTCATTTTTTTTTCAAAATTTGTCGAACAAATTGGAAAAATTGTAATTGACTGAAGTGAAAGAAACAAAAAAGTCATAATTTTCCAGAAAAATAATGACGATGGAGGTTTTTGACTGAAAATTATTATTATTTTTTTAAATTAAAAAAAAAAAAAAAAAACTTGTAAAAAAAAGAAAAAAATATTGCCGTTATTGGTAAAAGGACAAAAGATAATAAAGAAGAAGTTGGTGATGAAATTAATAAATTTAAAATTCTTCTGAAAATTCTCATTAAAATTGTTTAATAAAAATGGGAAAAAAACCGAATAATGATTGGAATCGCATTAACCGAGCTCACATTTTTTGAGCACAAAACTGACGCTAATAAAGTGTTACTTGAACCTGAGTTTGAACATGAATTATTGGATTTATTTGTTTTTTTTGTTTCCTAAAAGAAATTTTTTCATTTTTTTAAACTGAAAAAAAAAGAATCCAAAACCAAATATGATTTTATTAAATTTGCTGCGATTTGTTGAGTTTCTGCAATATTTTCTATTGATTCCTTATCGATTGTGAGCAAAGATACTAAAAAAAAAATCAAAATTTTAAAAAGTCAAAATAAAAAAATCAGAACAATAATAAGCAATTGGATTCTCATTTATTGGACAATCATAACCAAGTTTTTGAAAATAATTCGGCATTTGATTAATTGTTCCACTATAAGCCACTTCACCATAAAATAAAAATGTAATTGATCCGATAAGATGTAAAAGATCAGATCGAATTGATCTTAAAGTTATAATCACAATTCGATTATATTTTGCTGAATAATATTGAAGAGCATAAATTAATTGATATGATGAAAGAGGTGATAAATTCAATATTGGATCATCAATTAAAACAACAACTATAAATTATTGATTTATTGATTTTTTTAGAAAAATAATTATTCAACTTGGATCTTTTAATAATTCTAACACTGTTAAAACTCGCCGTAATGCACTTATTGTTAAATATTCAAGACGTTCATGAGAATATCCAAGAATATCAAACAATCCCATCAATTCATTGATCTGAAATCAAAAAATAAAAATGATTTCAATCAATAATTTTTGAAATTTACCCGATGATTAATTTCAATTGAAGATAATGTTGATGATAAATGAAGAGAAGCATGAAAAAATAGAAAATTTCTTACAGTTTGACTCAATGGAAAATCTGTTTTAAAATTTGCAAAAGAACAATATTTTTTGAACCGACTTTCTGGAAAAAAAAAACGAAATTTTTAATTTTATTTTTAAAATTAAAAAAATTTAGAAAAAAGAAACTTGTTAACATGAATTTATCTAACATTGCAATCCCACCAATATCACCTCCAGCTCCACTTGTCAATGATTCTAATAAAATTGTTTTTCCAGAATCGAAAAAAAAACGGAGATTTTATTGAAAATTTATTCCAAAAATATTTTACCAGAAACTCCAACAATAACATGAATTTCTCCAGATGTTGCGGTGAAGCTCACATTTTTTAAAATTTGAAAAACCGACGGAGGCTTATAAATTTTTGAAAACCTTTGAATAAAAAAAAATCAATATTTTGTCTGTCAAAAATTATTTGTTACCAATTTGTTCCAGATGAGATCGCTGTCATATAAGAAATATTTTTACATTCAAGAATATGTCGTTGATGAGTCATTTTATTAACGAGAAAAATTCCTTACAAAATCGTTGAAATCAATAAGAAATTTTAATAGAAATACAACAAAAAAAAATGAAGGAGGCGATTGTGTCCTCAATTATCCGGTATAGTTTCATTTTTCTTTTTCCTTCGATTCCCTCACCGTTTTTGTAAGTAATTTCTCATTGAATTCCATGCACAGCGGTAGGCAATTATTTTCAAATACAACACACCGTCCGTCCGTCTTCGTCTTTTATTACAATTCTTCCAACCATTTTGGTTACAAATTTTGTCTTGATTTTTGATTTTTTTTCTTCTTTAATAAATTTAATTTTTTTTTAAATAAAAAATGGAATTTTAAGAAAAATTCAATTGAAATTGATCATTAATTATAATGCAAATTTTATTGAAATATATTCAGATTTTCAAGAAATTTAATCCAATTCATTTCACAGCTTGAATTTCTTGAAATAAAAACCTGAACAACCTCAATTATGCATCCTTCACCTTGTTTCTTTTAACAAATAAAAACTTTTTATTATATACTTTGAAGAAGAAGAAGAAGAATTGACTTTTTGTTTCACATTTTTTTAAATTTATTTTTTTTGGAATAAAAAATGTCATCGGAAGATATTCGATTTGATAGTGTTTCAGCTGATGACGAAAGTAGTGAAAGGTACAATGCGATTTTTTCTATTTTTTTTATTAAATTTTTTATTTTTTTGAATTTTAGAAACTCAATTTATTTTTCCACAGTTCGAAGTAAACACACTGATGGATTATTCTGTGATGTCAGTTTTATTCAAAAGGATAAACCAAAAAAATCAATAATTCGATATCCATCTTATAATCAAATAAATCCTAACAAAATATGGTAAAAACATTGATTGAATTGATTGAGGGGGTTTTATCGATTTTCAGCCTTTATCCTCATTTAATATTAAATCGATTATCATTTTCTCGAGATCTTCGATCATCATCAGATAAAGCATTATTGAGATTGCCAGTGTTAAAACAAGAATTTCATAATATTACATTTGAATTAAAATCAGGAGAAATTATGGGAATTCTTTATACAAAACGTTTAAAAATTAAAAAATACATTTTTTTTTTAAATAATTTTTAAAATTTATTTAGAAGCTGAAATTGAATGTTTATTAAAAGTTTTAAGTGGTTCAAATGAAATTCGTGGAAAAATCAATGGAGAAATCTTTATAAATGGTCATCGAATGAGAAAAAATCATTTAGAAAAATCAATAGGTTTTATCGATTTTTTTCGAAAATCCCTCAAAAATTTGGAATTGTTTTCAGCTTATGTTTCAAATGAGAACCCTTGTGGTTTTTTAACCGCTCGTCAATATTTGCACATTTTTTCAAAATTTAATCCACCATTTAATGAGCATTTTGGTGGAACAATTCATATGGTTTTTATTTTTAATTAAATTAAATTAAATTAATTACATTTTAAGATTAACAAATTAATTTCTGATTTGGGTTTATTTCAAGTTTCTGATATTATTTGTAATCGATTAAATCGATCACAATGGAATCGATTAAAAGTTGCTGCTCAATTAATTCGAGATCCAGGTTTAAGTCGAAAACATTTTAAAAAATGAATAAAAATTATTTTTTAAGTAATCGTTTTATGTGAAGATATTTTAAAAGAAATTGATTTACATGATCAATGTTTTTTAATTGATTATTTACGAGATTGGGCGATTCGAAAAAATCGAATTATAATAATGGCAACAACTCCAAATAATATTGAACAATTTCAAATGTTTTCAAAAGGTTTTTTTTTCTTAAATTTAAATTTTAAATTTTTAAATGAAATGGAATTTTTAGTTTTTATATTAGCATCAGGTAGAATTGCATATTGTGGAAATCCAGAAGATATGAAAGAATATTTTGACAAAATTGGTTGCCCATGTCCACCATTTAAAAATATTTGTGATTATTATGGTCATTTTTTTCCATTTTTATCATATTTTTTCTGATTTTTGTTTTTTTTTAGTTGATTTAGTAACACATGATAATTTAACAATGGAAGCTTCAAGAGAATCTTCTATAAGAATTGCCAGGTTTTTAAAAAAAATATTTCGAAAAAATATTTAAAAAAAACGTTTTTTTTTGTTGAATTCAGATTAGTTGCGAAATGGAATCAATTATCTCCAACAATTTCAAAGGGACCAACAGGAAAAGTTCTTTTAAATTTACCAACTGGAGGAATTTTTGCTCAATTTTTTGCATTGATTGGGTAAATTTTGAAAAAAAAAATTAAAAAAATGTTTTTTTTTATTTGAGATTATTTTGGTTTGATTTTATAAATAACAAATCTGCTCGAATATTTTCTTTGATTTTAATTTTTTTAATTTCATCATTTTTCTCATTTTTTTTATCTGATCTTCCATTGGTTATGCCTGAATCATTTCTCAATCGAACTTCATTTATTGATTTTTTCATTTTTTATCTTCCAATTATTTTTGGATTTTTACGTATAAAACAAGGTTTGATTTCTATTTTTATTTAACAAAAAATTAATTAAGAGAATTTTGCAGATCGGCATCAGTGGAAAGAATTTTTCAAGCTTTCAATTTTTAGAAATCATTCAAAAATATCAATGAATGCCGTTTTAGTTTTTCGAATTATTTTCAAAATATTGATTGATACTTTCATATGCTCAATTCCAATCATTTCTTTTATTGGTTTGTTAACTTTTTGAATTTAAACTAAAACAAATATTTTTCAGATTTTCGTCTGAAACCAAAACAAGACAATTTGATTATTCGATTTTTGTCGATTTATATTTTTTTGTTTTTAAGCTTTTTAATATCAAATTTAATAAGTTTTTTAATGTCAGCATTTCAAAGTTCAACATCGTCTTATTTTGGATTTCGTAAGTTAAAATTATATCAAATAATTATTATTTTATTTCTTGAGTTTTTTTATACACAATTCTATATATTTCATCTGGATTTTCCATTATTCAATCAGAGAATATGATAAAACTGATTAATCCATTATCATTTATAAGTTTTAAAGCTTTTAAACTTTTATATTCAGGTAATTTTTATTTTTTATTTTCACAATTTTCAAATCAAATTTAGGTAATTTTTCTGTTTTGGATTTGGAATTTGAAAAGTCAACTCCTTTCAATATTTCATCTCCCATTCGAATGTTTTCCTGTGGAAGAACATTTTTAAATGTAAATTTTTTTTAAATCTTTTTTTAAAAATGTTTTATTTTAATTAAGTCATCTCAAATTACAAAAGGACCTTGTCAAAAAGTTTCATCAATTGATCTTCTTGAATATTATGGATTTAATAATTTAAAAAACCATCAGATGATCAATCCTTGGAATATTACTGAGATTTATACATTTTTATGGGAAAATTATTTTTATACATTTTTTTTTGTTATTTTTTTAATTTTTATTGTTTCATTCATTGTTTTTAACTCAAAAATATTGACATTTACGAGTAGAAAATGTTAAAATTTAATAAATAGTTCGCTTATTACGGTTGACATTATTATATTGTGTGTTGTGTGCAAACACCGTCACGTAAAGAAGTACTGAATCCCATCTAAAGTTTTAGTTTTTTTTAATAGTTTTAACTCCTATTTTTCAGCCTTAAATATAATTATCCACTTTAATTAGTATTTTTTAGAACAGAAACAAAATGGCTCGATCACGCAGAGATAAAAATGGTAAAACATAAAGCTATTTGTTAAATTTTTTAATTAAATTTTTTTTAGTTTCTCTTACCAAGGTAAAAAAGAAGACAAAAGAAACAAAACAGAGTTTAATTGCAGAGGTTGTAAAAATTTTTTTTTAAAATTTTAAACTCTTAGTTTTAGGTTCGAAATTGTGTTGATTTGTACAAAAATTTGTTTGTTTTCACAATTGATAATATGCGAAGTACACGATTTATTTCGGTATAATCTGCTAAAAATGTATTTTCAAAACATATTTCTGATTTAAAGATTCGTCAAAAATACAAGGATTCTTCAAGATTTTTTTTCGGTAAAAATAATGTTGTTTCCATTGCTCTTGGAAAACAAAAGTCAGATGAATATGCCGAAGGTTTGCACAGAGCGAGTCAATTCCTCAAAGGACAATGCGGATTAATGTTCACTAATTTAAGTCGAGATCAAGTTTTAAGGTTATTTAAATAAACATGATTTTTTGCTAAAAATTTTGTTTTAGTGAGCTTTCTGAATCATCTGAAGAAGATTTTGCCCGTGTTGGAGATCTTGCAACAGAAACCGTTGTTTTACCAGAAGGACCAATTGCTCAATTTGCTTTTTCTATGGAACCACAGTTAAGAAAGTTGGGTCTTCCAACCAAACTTGATAAAGGAGTTATCACACTTTATCAAGATTTTGAAGTTTGTAAAGAAGGTGAAGCATTAAACGTTGAACAAGCGAAAGTAAGATTACAAAAATAAATGTTTTCTCAGCTTTTTCTTCAGATTCTTAAACACTTTGACATTAAAATGGCTAATTTCCGTCTAATCTTTAAAGGGCTTTGGAACAAGGAAGATGGATATATAGAGTTATCATCATAAAAATTAATTTTCAAAATTAAAATTTCTTTGTTTTCTTCTGGTTGTTTTGTTGTTGCTTATTACGTTTTCAAATTTCTGCTATTTTTTGTTGTTTTTTTTTGTTATCCATGAAATGTTTTATTTGTTATGGAAAAAAGTGAAAAACCATAAGTGGTAAATAAAAACCAATTTTAATTTTATCTCCACTTTAATTTATTTTTTTATTTTTTATTCAATACAATTTTCAGTATGATTCGAGGAGTTCTTCAAATCAGAAATAAAAATTTGATATTGTTAAGAAATTTGGCTAGTCGCTCGTTGAAAAACAAACCAGAACCAAAATTTACTCAAAGTGCTGCATTTCAAGTATAAAAATATAAAATTAGCAAGTTATTCGAGTTTTCATTTTAGGGTCGTGGAGCTCCAAATATTCGGAATCTTCCCGGTTATGGAATGGGAAATACATATTCATCAGATGCCAATGATATCAAAAAATTAATATCCGTGTTTGGAAGTCTCCTTGTTCTTGTTATTTATTTCGGATGGCTTCGGTTCATTTTTCTTTATTTTTTTAAATTTATTATTTCATATGTTTTTTTTAGAGAACCTTCTGATCTTGATGAAATTTGGAATACTCCTCCACATATTTTAACGTCTAATTTAGAACGAAAAATGTTAAGAGAACAAATCAAACAGGTTAAAGAATTTATTTTCTTTTAATTAAAATTATATTTTATAGGCCAATGAAAAAGGACTGGATACATCTCTTTTAAAAGCTCAATTAGAATATGTTGATGTTAAAGAAGAAGCTTTAAGAATTCAATTTCAACAAAAAAACAAACAGATTGAACGAAGGAAGCAAAATGAAGAAAAACAGTGATTAATTAACCGAACAAATGTTCAGTTTGATTTTATTTTAGTCATGTAGTTCTAGAACATATTTCAACGGGTCTGGTCAATGGCCTTTTATAAATATCTTTTTTAAAGTTATTGGGCATAGTGCATTGAATTGTTTTTTTTAGAGCGAATTCTAGATGAAATCAAAAGAAATAAAGAAATCAATAAAATTGAAAAAACAATTAGCGAAGTTACAAGAAGGGTAAAAAACAATGTCGACATAGCTGATGAGCCACACTCGGATGATTGTTGAAAAGAATTTTGAGATTCTAAAATTCAGCAAAAAATAATTTATCAATATACTTTTAACCAACCGAAATATTCAACATCCTGAGGATTTTCAAATACTCTTAATTCTCCAACCATTTCCATTTCAGGATAACCGTTTCTCATAACAAATTGTTTTTCAGTTTTTGGTGTTTGGTTAATTAATATTTCTCGACGATGTCGTTTTGGATTGTAGCCAATTCCATAATAAATGCTTCCTTTTGTTGGAGAACGACGAGCAAATTCAACAGAAACGTCTTCTTCTCCATCAGAATCAGAATTTGTTATATTGGGAAATGATGGAGGTTCATAATTAACTCTGAAATGAAATTAAACCGAGTTTATAAAACTTTTAAATTTTAAAATACTCAGTTTGAGCATTATTTGATTCAACATTTTGATCATTTATTGTCAATCTTTCTTCCAAAGTTGGACAAGCATTTGGTGGCTTAAATTCAAAGAAAAAGTATAAATTTAAAATTAAATATTTTACAGATAATCTTCGACAATCATCTCCTTTAAGACAAATTCGAATTTGACATATAAAACGAGTAATTGTTCGTTGAGCAAATTTAAAAACATGAGTTTCTTGATAAGCCATTGATTGATCTGAATTATAAATTGGTGTTGCCATTACATATTGATCAATTCCACATCTAAAATTATTTGAAAAATATTAAACAATTCAGCGATTAATAATGAACCCATTTTGATCAATTATTAAAATTTTATTTCCTTGACCATCTTCAACATGACAATTTTGAACCAATATTCCATTATTTTCTCCTTCACAATCCCAAACATGAAAAACACTGTCACCAATTGAAGCATATTGAATCTGTGGACCATTTGTTGATTGTTTTCGAATTTTATAAGAACATTTTGGGATTATTGGTAAATCAAATTGTGGTGATAAATGAGTTGGAGGAGCTTGACTGGAAAAACAAATTTGGAAATCAATAAATGACAAATTTAAAAATCAATAAATGAATTGATGCCTGATATCTAAAGTTGATTCAATATCTCTCATAATATGTGTATCAGAATAAATACATTGAGCACAATAACTTCGGTCTGCTTCAGTTACAAAAAGTGGATGAAGTTGAACTGTAATACAAATTCTTTTAGCATTTCCTTTTGGAGTTTCCTAAAAAA
Organism: Caenorhabditis drosophilae; assembly: GCA_963572285.1. Lineage (NCBI taxonomy): Eukaryota > Metazoa > Nematoda > Chromadorea > Rhabditida > Rhabditidae > Caenorhabditis > Caenorhabditis drosophilae. Next base: position 3,927,857 of record OY751561.1, on the reverse strand, counting down.
AAAAAAATTAATTAAAATAAAAATAAAAATTGTACCATAATTTCATTAATCATTCCACATTTGTTATGCTCAATTTCAATTTTATTTTGATTTCTTGTTCCACATTCAACTTGATATTCTTTTCCATCAACATAAATTTGTGATGGATTTGATGATGAAGTTTTAACCTAATTTTATTTGAAAATAAAAAAATTTAAAAAAATCAATCGATATTACCTTAATAATAATTCGATCAACTTCACAAATGACAATTGGTGTTTCAATTATTTCACTGGGATATTTTATTGAATTTATAATTTTAAAATTTAAGTTTAAAAAAATTATGAAAAAAAGTGAAAAAATTTTCATTTTTTATTCAAATTAATAATGAATAATAATAATAATAATATTCAATTAATTTATATATCTTTTTATATGTGTATAAGTGCCCGTTACGGTATATTAGCTTATTCTATTATATTTTAATACGTCAAGGGGCTTCGGAATTTTATTGTTCATTATATTTTTAAGAGATTATTTCATTTTTACAGTGTAATGCTAATGATTTCACTTTTTTGAAAAACACCAAAAAATCCAGTCGAAAAAAAAAGAGAAAACTGTAAGATTTTTTTGATTGTTAAAAACCAAAGTTTTTTTTTCAATAAAAACTTGAAACAAGAAAAACAATAATTGAAAAACCACGTGGTTTTTTATATTTTTTGATAATTTTGTTCTTTTCAAATATGTAAAGGTCAACCTAGTCAATCCTAGACATTGAACGATCATAAATAATAGAATGAGCAGCAGCTGTGCTGTTGTCATTTAATTTCCAACTTGTTCTCATTAGAATCATTCGTATATTCTCTTTTTATTGTTGCAATAAAAAAAAAGTCGAATAAAAATGATAATTCGATCAATGTTGCTTTTCAAATTAATTGCAATGATTTTATCATTTAATGATGATGAACATCGATGTACGATAAAACCATATGAAGCAAAAGGTGATTCAACTCCGGGAAGTAATGGATATTTAATTGAGGTTTTATTTTATTTGAAAAAAAAAAACAAATCAACAAAACCGCGTATTTTTTATAGTTGAATGGAACATCAACCAAAACAGAAGATATTTCAAACGGTTTTATTCCCGGAGAAGTTTATAAAAGTTTTATTTCTTATTTGATTTTGTGAATTTTTGTAAAAAAAATTTTTTTACAGTATCAATTCGTGGTTGGAGAACTCAATATACGGTTAAAACATTTCGAGGATTTGTTATTTCGTCACTTTTTGAGGATAATAGTTCAGCTGGTTCATGGCAGGTCATTTTACTTCTATTTTTCTTTTTTTTTAAGTTTAAAAGAAAAAGTTTCAGGTTGTGAAAGGACACGGCGATGCTCGGATAGCACCAGGATGCCGAAAATCAGGAGTATCACATGCAAATTTAAGATCCAAAACATCAGCCCATATGATGTGGAAAGCTCCAGAAGTAAATTCAAAATTTTTTTTTGAAATTTTGTTAATTTTCTGAATAATTTTCAGACAACAAATGAATGTGTGATTTTTCGAGCATCTGTAATTGAGACCAAATATGTTTGGTTCACTGAAGCTGAAGGATTAACGTTTCGTTTTTGTGCTAAAAGTGAAGTATTTGAATTTTTCCAACAGAAATTTTATCTTCTTTTTTTCTGTAGAAGGAGCACAATTATTAAAGCCAAATGATGATCCAAATTCAATTTGTTGTGCGTGTGATATTGCTCAGTATGATCTTGAATTTACTGGAATTTGGAGTAAAAATACTCATCCAAAAGATTATCCAACTTGTATCTTTTTAAAAAAAAATGTATTTAAAAGCAAAGCAAAAAATTCGGATTTTATAGTAGAACATTTGACTCATTTTACGGATATGCTTGGATCTTCTCATTCATCGAATTATTCATTATGGAAAATTGGCGGAATTTCCACAGATGGAATGAAAGAAATTGCTGAATGGGGAAACACGTACAAAGCCGAATCAGAAGCTAAAATGAAAGCTTCAGAAGTTCGAAGTTTAATGAAAATTAAAGGATTATGGTTTCCTGATGTTCAAGGAACAACAAAATCAATGTTTGTTGTCAATAAGTTGGATTTCTTTTTTTTTCGAAACAAAAATTCAAAAGAAAATTGTTCAATTCAGATATCATCATTTTGTTTCCCTGGCAACAATGTTTGGACCATCACCTGATTGGTGTGTTGGATTATCTTCAGTAAATCTTTGTCTTCCAGACTGTACTTGGATTGAAGAACGAACATTTGATCTTCAACCTTTTGATGCTGGAACTGATTCAGGACCGACATATATGGTTTTTCACTTTTTTTTTCTTTTATTAAAGTTAATTTAACTTTTTTGAAGAGTCCAAATTCCCCAACTGAACCACGAGAAGCAATTCATTGGATAACAACAAAACAGAATAAATTATCACCATTTTATAATGAAAAAATTGATGCAAAAATTCCAACAATGGCTAGAATTGTTTTAAGGCGAAAAAATGTGTGTTTATTTTTTGAAAAACTGAAAAAAAAATAGTTTTTTAAGGTAACAGAATCAAAATGTAAAAGTATTGAAGAATACAAATCTGAAGCTTTTAATATTACAAATACAAGTGAAGATGAAGAATATAAAGATAGAAGAGAATGTATGATGACACAATGGGAACCATGGAGTTTATGTTCAGCAACGTGTGGAAAAGGAATTCGGATTCGTAGTCGAGTTTATGTGTTTCCAATTAAAGCTCAAGTATTTCATTGTCATCGACAGACAACCGAAAAACAATTTTGTAATGCTAAAATCAATGAATGTCAAGGTTTTTTGTTTTTTTTTTTTTGAATAAAATTAACAATTTTATTGATTGTTTTTTTCAGATTCTGAAGCTTTTAATAATAAATGTCAAGTAAGTTCATGGGGGCAATGGGGTGAATGTAGTGTTTTATGTGGAAATGGAATCAGAAGTCGTAACAGGTTTAAAAAATATCTGAAATTGTTTGAAATTTTTCTTTGTTTTTTTCCAGAACATTTTTAAATCCTCTGACAAATCCAAAAGACTGCAATATTGAACTTGAAAGAAAAGATATTTGTATAGGAGAAAATGGTGATGATTGTGATGTTACGCCTGATCCTTTATGTAAAACAACTTCATGGTCTGATTGGTCACCATGTTCAGCGTCTTGTGATGAAGGTCTCAAAGTTCGAACTCGATTATTTTTCTATTCCGAACATGAAAAACGATGTTTACATGTAAAACTTCAAGAAAAAGAGTCGTGTATGGTTCAATCATGTCGAAGATTTATTGAAATTAATTCTGAAGGTTTTTTTTTCCTTTTTAAGTGAATTTATTTTTATTTTTTAATAGAAATCTGTAAAGAAGAAAAACAGTCTGGTCAATGTGGAGGAAGTTTTCCACGATATTGGTTTAATCAAAAAAATCAACAATGTGAAAGATTTATTTTCACCGGTTGTAAAGTCTCCTCAAAATATTTATTTTCTTTTTTTTTCTTGAATTTTTCAATTTTTTTTAGGGAAATCGAAATCAATTTGAAACTGAAGAAGAATGTAAACAAATTTGTTTACCAGGTTATGAAAAAAATAAAGCTTTAGGTTTTTCTTTTTTTTTAATTAAAAAATTAATTTAAATCGATATTTTTCTTCATTTTTTTTTAGTTCCAAACCATCAATTATTTGAAGAATTTGGTGAAGAAATGATTAATGATGGAGGTAAATTTTCGAATAAAAATGTTTCTAATTAGAAACATTTTTGAATTTTAGGTGAAAAAGTGAATTGTGAAGTTTCAAAATGGTCGGCATGGGGATCATGTTCAGTTAGTTGTGGTCGAGGAAAAAAAATTAGAAGCCGTGAAATCGTTAAACTTGCACGAAATGGCGGAACACAATGCTCCGAACATTTGTTACAAGAATTGCAATGCCGATTGAGGCCATGTCGTATGTTTTTCTAACCAATTTATTAGAAATTATTCGGAATATATAATTTCAGCTGTAAAATTAGGTTGCCAAGTTGGGCCATGGTCTCGGTGGACACCATGTTCAGTATCATGTGGCCAAGGATCCCAAACAAGAAGGAGACGAGTAATAAAGTGAACAAATTATAAAATACATTTCAAATTATCACACTAATCATTTAAGGGGACGAAATGATGATTGGGAAGAAAATGAATGCACAGATGCTGAAACAGAAATCAGAAATTGTGTTGGGAAACATCAGTGCAAGAATAAGTGAAGAAAAATTCAAATTTATAAACATAAATAAATGATTTTGTGAAGTGGTAATTATAAAAAAACAAATTTAACGAAATAAAATTATACCTTATTTAGAAAAATGATAATGAGAAATGAAAAATACATAAATTCAAATAACATACGAAAATTAAAACCGAAAACCAATATTTTTCTTTTTTTCTTAACTTTTTCAAGCCATTCTGCTTTAAAATAATTATAGTTTTTTTTAATTATAGTTTTAACAATAATAAAATATGAATTTGAGATAATCGGAATAATGTTAGAGATCAAATATTAACAATAAAAACAGAAAAATTAATAATTTGTAGCGTCGGACGTTTCAACTTGCGAGGATTCGGGAAACGTCGTTGAATTTTCAGGATATTCATTATTTTCATGTGCTTCATTTTGCTGTTTTGTATCATAAACATGTGAAATTATGGAAATGTGAGGTTGAACAACTGGAACATGTTGCGGATGAGCTTCTCGCCAAATCCGGTATCTGCATTTTTTATAAATTTAAATTTAAAGAAAAGTTTAAATATTTACGCTGTAGTAAGCTTCCATTGATAATAAAATTCTACTATTTCGCCAACTCTTCGATAAGGAAGCTGTAATTTTAAAATAAATTAAATTTCAAAAAGTTCGTGAAAAAATTTATTTTTAAAAGAAAACCGAATTTTTAAAATGGGGTTTTTTTTAAAGAAATTTTTTTTTTGATTTTCAAATTACTTTCAACCGACGAATTGTAGAAAAATCTTTTCCATATATTTCTAATGATTCTTCAAATGTTTTTATTTCTGCTTCATCCCATGAAAGTGCGTCGGGACGAACTGTTTGCATTGGAGCATTTATATGTGGAAATGGAAACGATTCCTTTCAATTTAAGAAATATATTTTTTAATTATTAATTCCACTTACTTTTGCTTTTTTTATATCATAGTTATTACGAAGAAGAGCACACAAAGCATCTTCATCATCTCGAGTCTAAAAATTTATTTAATTAAAATTGATTTTTTAAAATTAAGTCAATTACTTTTGAAGCTCTTAATGATGGAACTTGATCATGTTTTACTCTAATATCTACTATGTCACTTAAGTATTTGTTAATAATTTCATCTGATAAGTCACAATTTGATTGGATACTCCAAAGAAGAACTGCATCATCTCTTACATCACTTCCGACTGAATTCTCTGAAAATGTTTTAAAATTTTTATTGCTTCGTTTGGTAAACTTATACCTCTTTCTTCTTCGCTAAGAAGATTTGGAATTTCAGCTTGAAACTGAATCGGATCCACACGAACTTGTTTTTTATAAGAATCAGGTGGAGCATAATCGTCATCATCATCATCTAATCCACTCAGCGAATTACCGAGATCATCGAAAGAACGAACAATTTCTTGGGCTGATGTTCCTTCTTCAAACTAAAAAATGGTTCGTTTTGAAACAAAATGGCTATGTTTTAAATTTTAAAAAAATGCTGATACTAAACCAACCTCTTCATCGCCTCCCTCAATATCGTTCTCATCGCCAACGGATAAATTGTCTGTAACTTCGGTTTCCGGATTACCAGCTGGTGGATATCCGTACCGTTTTCGCAAATCTTCAATAGACATTTCTCCTTCATCTTCTAGATCTAAAATTTTTATAATTGTCAAGACAAATAAATTTATAAACTATCACCTTTGAGTTCATCTGAATAATCTCCACCATCTAGCAACTCTTCTTCTTCAATTGTTGCTGTAATTATTTAATAATAGATTATTAAAAAAAAACGGTAACTTAATTTTTAAAAAAATTTAAGAAATTCAACATTTATTAAACCAAATTAAATAACACTTACCTTCATAATCTTCTCCATTGTCATTTTCTAAAATTCCATCAAAATCTTCATCATTCGCTGAGAGTTTTAGCTTATCATCCTCCATTCTAATTTCTAGAAATGTTTAAAAAATATAAACTGAGTAATATTAATATGAAAAACGCAAAAATTAAAAAGCCCAAATGCGCGTAAGATTTAGCAAGTACAGATTAAGGTGTTTGCACATTTACATACCATAACGTTATAACGTGTGGAATTTCACTGGTACAGTCCAATCGTGAAGGAAGGATGTTAAAAATCTGGAAATTGAAGGAATTCTTCAATTCTATCAAAATTAATATAAATAACAATACGATATTTCAAAATAATTTTTTATCTATTTTTAATTTGTGTTAATAAATAGGGTTTGGGAATTCTTTATGAGATTCCTTTGAATATTTCCAAATTCAGACACAATGAAATATATGAATACATTTTTCAAATTATTTGCAAGTATCAAAATGTTTTATTTAAGGTTTCAAGCTTAGATCTTTCTTTTGGATCAGAGAGTGAAATGAAGTTTAAAAAAAGTTACCAAGACTCAATTAGTTTTAACTGAAAAAAAATATCTGTGAAAAGACTTTTTTTCTAAATATTCCTGTAAATTTAATTAGTTCCTGTTTTCAAGAAAATTTTATGCCAAAAATTAAAAAAAAATTCAAATTTTTGTGAAGTTTCAATGGTTTAAATTTAAAAGATTAAATTGGATATTCATCTTCAAACATTTTTTTGTATTTTTTTTTTTGAAATTTTCTTTTATGTTACATAGTGTGTTTTAAAAATATAGAACATACTCTTAAATTTAAAAAATTTTATTTGAATGATTTCCCGCGAATGGCTAATCGCTTCAAGACCAAATGCAATAAATTGTATGTGCCTTTAATTTGAAACGTGAAACATCATCGGGACCATTGCGGTTTTTCTTCTCAAAATTTCCACCTTTCAAAGTAGAATTTCATTTCAATTTCTGGCAAAAACAGTAAATAATAAAAAAATGTTTAAATTTCTAACAAATTAAAAAAAATTTTTTTTGTTTTTAAAACATTTTCACATTTAAATTTATTGCCAGATGACGGAGAATGATCAACTAATGGAAAATGAATTTGAAACTCATAAATATCGTCCTTATGCTGAACTACCAAATGTTCTAAACGATGAAACACGACATAGATTAGCTGAAGATTTAGCAAAATCAAGGTTTTTTTTTTAATTAATAAATAAAGTATAACTTTTTTGCAGACACTGTGTTGTATCACCACATCTCCGTCAAATTTTTAGTAATCCTCATCCATTTTATCATCTTAAACAACAATCTGCGCTAATGATGTTAAATTTTGAGCACAGAAAATTATTATCGTATGAAATGATGCGCGAAGCTGCTATAAAACAAAAAATCATAAAAAATGAGCCATTGCCAGCAAAAATACCTATGGTAAGCTTTGATAAAAAAATTGAAAAAAACATAATTTTATTTTACAGATTGAGATCAATCCAAATAGAATAACTTTAAGCATGGAATGTGAATCGCAGTATTATTTAATGCTGCTGAAGTAAATCCAATTCGTTTTAACATTTGTAAATACAAAAATTTCAGATCAAATGATAACTCTGAAAGTATTTCTTCAATTATGTATAAAACTAACACAATTATTCAATTACCTGATCATTCGACAGATGAAATTGATCCGTTCGCACAGCAAGTATTCATTTTTAAAAATAATCTTTAAGAAAATATAACAATTTTAAAATTTAGATCTGCATTACTGGAGAGTACAAAAATGTGGAACGAGCACGGGTTTTGTTGAGAGTAAAACAAATTTTTCATTTTTTTTCAAATCAGAAATGTATTTTTCAGGAACATTGTCCAGTTGTTGTGAACATGCCAATTCCTAATTGTTCCATGGGTAGAAATTATTTACATGAATTGATTGTTAAAAAAATAATTCGTTATCCTGAAATTGACGCTGAATGTATTTCAACAAATGTATCAAAGAGTTCCTGTTAAAAAAAAAAAGTTTTAATTTCAGCCATCTGATATACATATTCGATTAGCGTGCGCTGCAAAATATGAACCAGCACTGCGCAATATGTGTGAAGAGCTGGTTCAAGCTATTTTTAACAAAAACGTCCCAAAAAATGTTATTGTCGCTAAAAATTTTAAAACATGACTTAAGCAATTACAGGTTTTCACACTTACTTATGGAATTTCAACTTATCATATTGATCACATTGTTCGAAAACCGAACAGCGATATCATTTTTATGGTAACTTGAAGCTTTTAAATTTCAAAACAAGTTTTTTTTAAATATAAATTTAAGGAAGAAATAGAAAAACAATCAAATGCAAAAATAACTTATCCCGAGTATCATTGTTCAACAGATTTCCCACACAGTATTTTTCCTGTAAGAGTTGAAGGAAGTATTGATGAAGTGTTGAATGCAAAACAATTAATTCAAGAGTTGATGCCAATTTCAATATGTTTCAATATATCAGATTCACAAATGTCAGAATCAATAAGAGATGAAAAACTACGTAGAAGTTTTCACTTGGACGAAATTCTTGTTCATATTCGTGTTGTTCCTTCTGTGTATGAACCAAAAAAAAAATTAAGTGGAGAAGAAATGCAGGTTAAACGAAACATTTAAAACTGTACAAAAAAGTTTAATTCTAATTTTTAGCATTGCGTTAGCATTCGTACAAAAGAGTTTAATGTTCGAAACATGTATAAGTCATATGGATCTTTACTATTAGTAAATATAATTTCAACAATTGTTCAAAAAATTGAATTTATAATTTTCAGCCTTCTCTTGGTATCAATACAATAGTTCCAACGGAATACGATAACTCATTCTGGTTAAATGAATACACATTTGATCGGGAAATAATGCTTTTTGATATGCCGGTATAATTTGAAAAAAAAACGTTTATTTAAATCACTTTTAGTGCCGAGGCGAGGCTCCGTCTAATAAAAGAAATGGCTTGAGAAATCGATCAAGATCAACTTCAAAAAGTGGTAAATCAAAAATCAAAAAAAGTAGTAACATTGAGAATCCAATTCAAATCGACAAAAATGAAGAGATTTGTGATAATAAGGATGTTCAACTAAACGATGAAAACGTTAGTAATGAAAAACAACCGCAGCAAACAATTCCAGTTCGAAATGATAATGGTATTAAGTGTTTTTAAATTTGAAACTATTAATTTTTTTTCGACGCGTCGGTATTGAATTCGCAAGCTGTGCCCACATCAGCTCAAATTTATCCCGGATTAACTTATTCAGGAATTCCACCTAATATTTTATACCAGCATTTCAAACATCCTACAATGAGTTTTTTTTTCAAAATATTGGGTTGTAGAAAAACTATTAATTTAGGTATCATGAATCAAGTTTACGTCCCACCTAACTTCTATTTTTTTCCTCAAGAAATGATGAACTTTCCAAACGGTTTGTTTTATATTAAATAAAAAATATCAGTTTAATTTTTAGGTCAAGTTCGGCCTGAACTTATTGCGGGAAGCGAGTTATACAACAACCCTTTGCTATTTCAGCAACATGTTCTATTAAATTCGTGCCCAGTGAATTTCCACCAGCCGGATGGTATTTTTTGGAAATAAAATAGTAAAATTCGCATTTTTTCCAGTAGAAAATGTTTGTTCACCAAATGTCGATTCTCAAATCCCTTCAACGACTAAAGTAGAAATTTCCGATAGACAGCAACCAGAATTACTGCCAAAAGAAAAAAAAGTAGTGAGGGTCTTAAAACAATCGTCAAAAAACGGGCAGTTTGAATCGAAAAACGTTTTTTTCCCGAGCTATAACATTCATCGTTCGGGAAAATGTTACGATTCAAGATCTGGAGACGAAGACTCTAAAAGCACAACCAGGTCAGTTTCAAGAAGAACATCTATAAGTGGTGGAGATGATCCAACTATTGGGAGCTATGAAGGTGATCAATAAAGTCTATAAGTTACGCTAAAAAAAAGAGTTTAAGGTTTTTTAAATGAAAGAAATTACCCTATTCATCGAGCAGCAACTAGAACACCAGTTCAAAGTCAATGGAAGCAAAGAAATCATGGTGATTCGTCATATGTAAAACGAGGAAACAGTGGATATCAGAACAACAAATTTCATAGCAGAAATAATTCGCTATACAGAGATTCTGATATTTCAATTATTGAACCATCTGGAAGAGGGTTGAGTATTCCTCAACCAAGCCAGTTTGTTGGGACTCATATTTTAAAATTGAAAAAAAATGATGTAATTTTTATGTCTTTTTTTTCAATAAAATTTATTTTTTCCAATTTTAGAATGGAGTTGGTGATGGGGCAGCTGATCAGGAAAGATTGTATACTCAAGATAACTCACAAATTGATGATCATCGGTCATATTCTCCACGGCGAAATTTTCGTTTGTTTGTTTCGATTAATAATTAAAAAAATCAATGTTTCAGAACAATCTTCTTCTAGTCATTTAACACATTATGATGAGAGTTCAAAGCATGGAAACATCTCGTTTGATAAGTAAAACTAAAATTAAAAAATGAAATACGTTAATTTATTATAGGGATGATAATTCAATTAACCTTGAAAATGAACGTCCAATTGCTGGAAATGAAAATTATTTAGTTGATATGAGGACAGGGGGTTTATACAAAAAAACGTTATCACCGATTGTAACTAAAACAATGCTAGTAGGAAAAATGTCTATTTTTAGTAAAATCTGTGAAATATTTAGGAGCCGAAAAATAAAATAGAAAAGTTCTATGCCAAAATAAATTTAGAACATAAAGATAATGTTATTCATCCGATATTCAAGGGAAACAGTGATAATGGAAATTCTTTGGGACATGGGACAAATGAAACGAATTCGTCAGTGAAATTATTTTTTATTAAAGAAAAAACCAGTACAGTTTAGGCAGTCAATAAAACCACTTGAATTCATTCGTATAGTTCAAAATCAAAAACAAGCAGGTGATACTCCGATTATACCAATTGTTCCAAGAGACCGAACTTTTGCGGAAATATTACAACAAAAAAGTTTAGAAATTGGAAAAGAAGAAGTATTTATAAAAGTAATATAACTTTCTAAAAAGAGGTTTTTCCAGAATTCGCTGTGTGCGTTTGAATCTTTAGGGTTGGGAAACTCGTCAGATAATGGTAGTTTTAAATATCATTTTTAAACATGTAAAAAATGTTTTCAGTAAACAGAGATTTGATAAACGGAAGTGACCCTTTGGATATTCCGAAACCTGTGAAACATTATGATTAAAGTCATATTTTATATCAAAAAACTTTTTTCAACATTAAAAAAATTGTAGTTTAGTGAAAAAAGGTTGGAAATCATTTTATATTTGTGTTCAAAGAAGTTACAGTTTTTCATGCGATTTTATGTTTGAAAGAAACAAAGTTCAAAATCAATTCTAGAAATTTCACATTTTATTGTTTGTATCGAATTATATAGGCAATGGTTTGATGCTTTATAGTTTAGAATTACACTATTGAATTTGCTAGAACTTTTAAACATTTTTTCTATTCGTTCCTTATAAAATCAGCTTCATTAAATTTCAATTAAAATATTTTCTTTCTTTTTTTTTCATTTTTAAAAAATTCTCTCATTAGTTTGTATTGTGAAACTAAAAAGGTTGAATTAACTTTAGATCAATGATTTCATTACATTCTCTTTGGTTTTTTGTAAGATAGATGTCTTTATATCTTTGCCCCTTTTTTTAAAACAATTTACTAGTATCATTTTAAAATTATTCGTATTACCTTGAATTTACAATCCAAAATTTCGATATTTGATGTTATGAAGCTTCTTTTCGAAAATTGCGTTCAATTAACATTTCAATAAAAAGACGAATAAATGGAAAGTTATCAAATTATCAAACTAAACAATTTAATACAGGTTCAAGGTCATTGAAATAAAAATAAATTTAGGATTTTAAACTTTTTGTACTTTTGTTTCAAATTCTTTAAATATTATTTGTATTAAATGTACATAAAATAAGAAAAATACAAAATATAGCATTCTCGATTATGGAAAAGTGTCTTCTTTTCATATTCTGAAATGGACCTAATTTTGAATATCGTTTTCGATTCATACAAAAATCGTTTGTCATTTTCTATTATTTTTGTTTCATTTCTATCTTTTTATTTTTCTTTTTTTTTTCTTTTCTTTTTTCAAAAATATTTTTATTAATATTATAAATAATCTCAATACAATCTCATCATTTTTTATTTTTTTTCCAAGATTACTCGAACATCACAAATATATATACGTCGTTTTGAAATCGGTTTATGTTCGTCTAACCGTATCTTAAGATTTTTCGGCTTTAGTTTTTCTCTAGTTTTTTGAAGGAAAAAAAAACAATATTTGTTAGGATCCGAACGTAAAGTAAAAGTATAAAAAAAGGTGAATAATTCGATTTTTCTCGTTTGGTATTTAGCACGGATTTGATAAGAGATTTATGAAAAAAAGATTTCACGTGGAAAATGCCAAGATTCGAAAGGAAAGAAAACATCAGAGCTTTTAGTGATAAAAAATTATGCAGAAATGTATTTCCGTTTTTTTTTCTTCGAAAACGTTTTTTTTCATGAATTCATCAAATTTTCTTATTTGTTTTGAAAAAATTGAAATTATTCTGATCGTTTTTAAACAAAAAAAAAACAATAAAATTTAAATAAAAAATGTAACATTTTATTGAAATTTATTGAGAGAGAGAGGGAAGGTTGAGAATTGAATAGAATTCTAAGAATAATCAAACTTTTTAAAAATTTGATTTAAAAAAATGTTTTTTTTTTTTAATATTTAAAATGTATTAATTGATCTTTAATTTTTGAAATGACTTTTTTAAAAAAAAAAATCAAAAATTGTTAAAATAAAGTCTTTGATGCTTCTTATTTTAAAATATCAAATTTTCAATCGCATTTTAAGATTAAAATGATTCAAAATTCTTCTTTTTTGTGCTTTTCCATTTTTTTAAACGAAATTTGAATTTTCCTTTTTCAAAGTACAAATTTCAATATTTTCCTGCTTTTTATTTTTGAATAAAAAAAAGAAGTTAAACTGAAATATTTTAATACTCTTAAGCATCAGTTTAACATTTTCTTGATAAAAACTCTGAAAATGATGGCGAACGAGTTAAAGATTTTTTTTTTCAAATTCAAGTCTGACTTTTTTGAAAACTAAAAAAAATGAATAAAAAATATTTGATTAAAAGAAGATTTAGTTTCGGCATTTTCCTATCAAATCAATTTGTTGGCTTCTTTCTTTTTCTGAACATTTTTGTCATTAAAAAATTTTATTTTTTTTAAAAATATGTATTCATTCCTTCCAATTTTGTTTTTTTTTAATTCTTCTCAATTTTCCAATCAAAACAAACATTTTTATTTAAATTAATGTTTTTCTTTTATTAAATATTTATCAATTTTTGTTGATTTTGTTTTATGAAAATTTTAATTCGGAAAAAAAATTTTAGGTCGGCTTTCTTAGAATTATTTAAAAATCATATTAAATAATGTGCTTAAAACATGTTTAATTTTGCCTTATATCTGTATATTTTCTTTATTTGTTTTTAAAAAAATAAATTAAATTTAAAAAAAAAGAATAAAATAAAACCTTTATTCGAGCAGAAGAAATGCCATAATTCCAATAAAAATTATCTCTATTTCTCTCATTGTTCTCGATTTTTTCGTTTCGTTTTTTTTTTTTCGAATCTCTTTAATCCGCTCTGATCCATCCGTCACACATTTTCAGATAAAATATAATAAAGCAAAGAAAATAAATTTGAGAAGGACACTTTTCTTTAACAATTACTTTTTATGAATTTTGTTTCAGCTTTGTTTCTTCCGTTCCGTTTCAATTTAAATTCTGATTTTCTGCAAAAAATTTCTCTGGAATTTTTTTCTCCCCCCCCCCCCCCATTTTTTCTCTCTTGATTTTATAAATAAAAAAAATAAAAAAAAAAAATAATTTTAGAAAAAAGCAAGAAAGAAAGAGAAAGAAGGAAAAAGAAGGAGGAAAAATGATGATATCTCCATATTTCATCAGTTGCCTTTACATATTTACAGTTTTATCTGGAATTTTTGGAAATGCGTGGGTGGTTTGTTCAGTGGCAAGAAGCCGAAAACCAAAGTAATTGAAAAAAGATTTGAAGAATTCACAAAAGAACACACATTTTTATTGAATATTTTCAGAAATTTAATGTCAAGAAGTTCACCTTCAGATCGTTTACGAGCTTATATTTCTGTTTTAGCAGTTATTGATTTAACAGTTTTAATGACTCTTCTAGTTCGATCTTTGTATTTATTTTTTCCACATTTTATGTTAGGTAAATTCTTTTTTTTATTTATTTTTTGGGGAATTTTTATTTTAAGTTCTTTTTTTTTTTTTAAAGATTCAAATAGTTGTCGAGCTATGTTTGTACTTGAAAATAGTGTTAAAATAACATCATTAACAGTTATATCATGTATATCAGTTGAAAGATATATAACTATTCGAAAACCATTTTGTAGTCAGGTTTTCTTTCTTTTTTTTTGAAAATGTATTGATTTTTGATATTGATTGATTTTAAGGTAAGACGACAATTTATTAATTTGACACCTTTAACTGCTGCAATATTTGTTTCTTTAGTGGTTGGAGCAATTATTTTACAAGTAAAAAAAAAGAAAAGAAAAAAAAAATGAAAAATATTTTGATGTTTCAGATAAATTCTGTAACAGTTTCATCAGATGGTTTGAATTGTGTTCGATCCTACCGTGGAAAAGCAACACCTCGGGTGGCATCTTATTTAACAGCTGTGGCATTTCTTGTCGGTTTAACAATTATTTCAATCAATTATTCACAAATTGTTCGACACGTTCGACGAAAATTTATAAAGCGTCGAGCTCGAGTACAAGCGAATTCAAAAGTTCGTGAATCGCTTGTAAATGAGCCGAGATACATGAGAGAAATGACAGCCGCAATTGTTCGAGTCGGCGTTTTTCATGTTGTTTGTTGGTTGCCAATTTCATTAATTCAAGTAAAAAATGTTCAAAAACAAAAAAAAAAAATTTTTTTTTTTTCAATTTTTAGTTTGTTCCTAATAAATCGATTCAATCCGAATTAACAGCCGGAATTCGATTATTTAATAATTTCACTGAATTTGATTTAAATCGTTGGCTGATTTTTGTTTCGACTTGGTTGACTTATTTAAATGCAGCTGGTGATTGGATATTTTATGCTGTTATGAATCGAGATTTGAGAAATTTGATCAGGTCTGTCAAGAGTTTGTTAATCTTTAATTGTTTACATCCCATTCTTTCTAATCTTTTAATTTATTAATCAAGATGAATTCCTTTTAATCAGAAAAAAAACATATAATGACGTATATTATAAAAATTATTTTAAAAAAAATATTTTCATGTTTTTTTTTTTGGAATTTTTCAAAATTTCAGATTCGCAACTGAAAGAAGAAAACGATCAACAATGTCTCATGCGGCATCTCCATCAACGAATCGAAGTTTAAGACAACAAGTTTGTATTAACAGGGGGACACATAATTATTTGTTGGTTTTGAGCAAATGATTGACGTGAAGCCATCAGCTTCAGACGCGGCGTTCAATTTTTATTGTCCATTCTGTTGTTCCAGGCTAGATTTTCATAGAGTTTCTTAGGAGAATGATAGAATAATTCAATTCTCACTTAAAAAGCGCACATTTATTCCGAAAAAAAAGTCATCAGTATGTTGCTTGAAATTCATAGAAAAACTGTCAAAATTTCCTTAGCTTGATTTGTAAAGCTTTTCGATCATTCTGACTATTCTTGAGCAGATTATTGAAAATCAAAGAGGGAGAACTGAAAACTGTCAGACGACATTTTTTTTTCTAAATCTCTGGTTCTCTGGTCTAATTTCAGAAGACAAGATCGATTTCTTTCTTTTCACTAATATTTATGTGTCACCCCACCCCCTCTCCCCATCCATTACTTAAACCAAATTTTAAAGAAAAGAAAAATTTTCACATTGTTTTTCTTTTTTTTTCTTCAATTTTTGAATTAAAAAAAAACTTTTAGATGCCACCATCAGTTAAAATTCTTCATTCGGTGTCATATCGAAGCAGCATTGGAGGATCGATCGATGAACAAGCTGGAGCTTCATTTTTGCAAAGTTCACCAAAAGAATCAACAGTATCGCATGACACAAATAGTCCATTTGGAATTCGTTCAAAAATTAGTAATTTAAGCTCAAAAAAACTTTCTGAAGGCGAAATGGTGTAAATAATTTGTGATTGTTTTCGTGTTTTTTTTCCTTTTTTTTTTGTAAATGTTTGAAAACATTATTATAATAATTTTATCGGTTTTTTTTTCGTAAGCGGGTTTTTTTCTTTGCTTTTACTTTTAAATACTTGATTGAATTTAATAAAAAAATGAATTTTAATAATTTAAATTAGAAAAATACGAAAGCCAAGAGTCAAATGTGTTAATTAATTATACAAATATTTTCATTAATTTAAAAAAAAAACAAAATTTACATTTTATTTTTAACATTTTAAGGAATTTTTTTAATTACAAAGTACATACATGAAGATTAAGAAAAATGTTCTTCTTATATATTTTTTAAATATATAATTTTAGAAATTTAAAAAACAAATTATTACACTAATCTAGACATAAAATCTACATATTTTCGGCTATATTGTAGGATGTTGCTAGGAAAGAAAACTCGCTCCATTGCGATTGTGCTTTAAACGCCAATCGATTTGGCAAAAATGAACACATTTAGTTTTATTTCATCGTTAATGATCTTTTGTTTAACCACGTTTTGTTATTTGACTAGAATATATAAAAAATGCTGTTTTAAACTGAAATTTTTGTTTTTTTTTAATTTCAAACTTTTTAATTTTCAGGTATTTAAACAATAATATTTTGTTAAATATTGATCAGAACTTTATCGATTCTCCTAAAATGGGTAAGTTCATGTAAAAAACTTTAAATTTATCAAAAAAATTAAACTCTAAAACGAATGTATTATAATTCGTTTTTTTTTGCAGCTGCATACGATCAAGGAGGACAAGAATACCCTGGTGATCCTGAAGCTCAAAAGGCTTATCAAGAAGCATGGGCATCTTATTATAATCAAGTTGCGGCTCAACAAGCAGCAAATGGTGGACAAGCAGACGTATTGGAATATCTTTTTAGAAATAAATTTAAACCTACCATGTTTCAGCCTAATTCCGCGTATTACTATAATGATCCAGGAGCACAAGCAATAGCTGCAGCTAATCATTCTCATGAACAATATCAAGGATATGGGCAGCCTCCAGCTGCTGGGTTAAATCCATATCCTCCCCCTCCTTCAGGCGGAGGTGGTTTTCGAGGTGGATATGATGGCGGAAATGGTGGTCGAGGCGGATATGGAGGAGATCGAGGAGGTCGTGGCGGTTTTGGTGGAGATCGCGGTGGTAGAGGTGGTTTCGATGGTGGAGATCGACGAGGTGGAAGTCGTTGGGACACCAGTGGAGGTATAGAAGATCGCGGAGGAAGACCCCCACGTGATGGGTAAGAATTTTTACCGCATTTTATCTGAAATCATTAAAACACAACAAGTTTCATAGGGGTTTTTTAAAAAAATAATATACAGAAAAGTCAGAAAACATTTTTTCATTGAAAAAAAAATTAATGCATTATATATCACTTCCATTTTAAATGTCAACATAATGGTAAGTTTATCTTCAAAAAAGGTCAGTTGAGGGTTCGAAATCAATGGATAAGTATCCTCGGGTTCCAAAAAATGTTATCAGTGTTCAGCATTTTACAAATACGTATTCTCGAAACGACATACAAATTGGAAGTGTTTTTTTTCCGAGTTGCTCTCGTTGTGTTCATCAAATTCGGGTATTCTCCTGTTGATCATCTCTCTCGCAAATCAGAAATGTCCCCTTATTGATAAAAAAACAGTATTAAACAAAAAATAACTTCAAGAAAAATGGTCATCAAATAATTAATTATTAAACGATTTCGAAAGTGATAGAATTCAAAAAAAAAAGAAAGAAGTGTAAACATGATAATAAATTATTTCTACGTGATGATGATAACATCACATATAGAATGTTAAAAAGGTATACTGTAAAAAAAAGTCAACAGATTCATATTGTTCATGAACATTGAATGGTCTAAAGTTAGGGTATAAAAATGTTTATTCTATTTGTTCCAATACATTTTTAGATAAATGTTGGGTAAAAATAAATTAACTAACCGACAACTAACAACTCATATCACAATTTGAGGTACCTTAAATAAATTAAGTGCATAACAATCATTTTGAAAAAAAAAAGGTTTAAAAAAAAAATAACAGTAATATGAGTTTGGGAAATGCTTGAGAGATGAAAACAGGAGAAAAAATTGAATTGATGTTGATGTTTTGCAGGCCAGGCGGAGCTCCTGGTGGAAGAGGAGGCTATTCAGGTATAGATATCTCGGTTATCAATGTATATTTATTTTTCAAAAACGCACAATTTTCTTTTCAAACATTTTTAAAAACATTTATCGAGTTTGACCGGGGGATCAAATTATAAAATGAAAAACATAACGTTTTAATTTTACCTAAAAAAAAGTTTCTCCAAAAAAATGCGTGGCTTGATTTAAAATACAGTGCTTTTATTGAAATTGTAAGTTGATAAAATATTTATAAGCTCATTTTTCAGATAGAGGACCAAGACGGGATGGACCACCAGGTGGTGGATATGGGGCTCGTGAATTCGGAGAAAAAGGACCGGATACCAGAGTTGAATTAAAAGAAACAATATTTGTTCAAGGAATATCAACTTCGTATGAAAATCGATTATTTTAATTTTAATTAAAATTGGAATTTAGAGCTAATGAGGCGTATATTTCGGATGTCTTCAGTACATGTGGAGATATTGCAAAAACAGAAAGAGGACCGAGAATAAAGATTTATACTGATCGAAATACTGGAGAACCAAAAGGAGAATGTATGATTACTTTCATAGATGCTAGCTCTGCTCAAAATGCAATTGCAATGTATAATGGTCAACCATTCCCTGGATGTGGTGCACCAATGTCCATTAGTTTGGCCAAATTCAAATCTGATGGTGGAGCTGGTCGAGGGGGACGCGGAGGATTTGGAGATCGTGGAGGAAGAGGTGGCGGCGGAGGCCGAGGTGGTTTCGGTGGTGATCGTGGTGGTCGCGGTGGCGGTTTTGGAGGTGGCGGTTTCGGAGCAGGCGGCGGCGGTGGGGGTGATAGAGGGTTCGGTGGAGGTGGCCCAGGAGGAGATAGAAGAGGAGGCGGTCCACCAAGAGGAGGATTCGGAGATAGAGGTGGAGGAGGCGGAAGAGGGGGATTCGGTATGTTTCCTAATTTTCTTGTCCATCTATCTTATTAGAAATGTATAGATAGTGGAAGAGGAGGATTCCGAGGAGGTAGTGATCGAGGAGGATTTCGAGGTGGTCGCGGAGGACCAGGTGGACCAAGTGGAGCTGGAGGCCGTGGCGGAGGAAACGCAAATATGGAACAACGAAAAAACGATTGGCTATGTGATTCATGTGGAAACAACAACTTTGCGTTCAGAAAAGTATCCTTAATAATTTGTATTAAAACAATAACCAAAATTAAGGAATGCAATCAATGCCATACACCAAGGTCGGATGGTGGAGGATCAAGAGGACCACCAATGGGTGGAGGTGGTGGCGGCGGCGATCGTGGTAGTGATCGTGGTGGTGATCGTGGTGGCGATCGTGGTGGCGATCGTAGAGGACCACCACCTGGGGATCGAGGAAGAGGAGGTCCTGGAGGCCCTGGAGGTGATCGATTCAGACCGTATTAATTTTATTTTGGATGAAGGCAAATTTTTTTTTGGACTGATCTCATGTCCCCATATTTTTTATTTTATTAATCAAGTTTAAATTTATTAAAAAAACACATATTCTAAGTTATTATTATTATTATTATATGGTTAAAAAATAAATTGATTTTTTAAAATGTTTGTAAAATAATTTTCACTAATGTTGTGCACAAAACAAAACTGAAAAAAAGAGCGAGTTTGTTTTTTTCCATCTCAGTTTCATTTTCCATCTCTCGACTCAATTCATTGTCCCTAACATTTTTCCTTTTTATCTCTCCGCCTCAATGTGTTTGTCATCTTTTCATTTCACTTCTCGTTCAATCGACCGAAGTGAATCCAAATTGCTGGCGCCAGCAAATTCTTCATTTCTGTTTTTGTCTTATTTTGCGTTTTCTCACAAAAATCAGTTTACACAAATTTTGATATTCAAAAAGAGAAAAGAAGGAAATGAGTAACAATACTGGATTAAAAGGTTCGTTTTATTTTTTATTTATAAAATTGAAAAAAAACACCCACTTTTTTAAACTTTAATTTAAAAAATGGATTTTTTCAGCTTTTCCTTTCTTTTCTTTTTTTTAGATTTTTCACAAATCTGAATCAGGTTTTATGAATTCTAGAGAAATCTGTTTTTCATGAATCAAAAAATTGCGAAATTTTTTGATAAAATGTATTGATTTGATAAAAATAATTCAAAAAATGTCTCGCAAATTTTCTTTGTTCAATTTAAGCTTTCACGAAATTGTTTTTTTAAGGAAAAAGAAAAAGTTGAAATGTTTGCTCTTTTTTCTTTCTTCAAATAATGTTCTTCTTCTTCTTCTTCTTCTTCGATAAATATTAAATGATGATTTTTTTTTGCTTTTTTTTTAAGTTGGACAAAATTTTATTTTATTGACTTTTTGTTCTTTTTTGAAATACTTGAAAAAAATGTCAAAATTTTGATTTAAAAAAAAAACTTGAAAAACAAAAAAAATTTGATTTCAGTGAAAAATTTGAGGATTTGTGTTGAACCGGTTGATGTTGAATTGGATGAAGACTCTGGAATTTTGTGGACTTCTTTGCAGACCGCATTTCCAGGTTTTTTCTTTTGATAATTTTCAATTAAGAAAAAAAAAAGCAAAATTGCAAATTTTTTCATTATCAAATAGAAATTCCCTTTCTTTATCTTAACAAATTTTTATTTGAATTAAAAAAGAATTGATAAGAATTTCTGACGGAAAAAAAAACAGAACACAAAACAAACCACCCACACCCACATTTTCAGGTTGCTCTGGAATGTATTATCGAGAAAATGGTGATTCGTGTAAAAAATCAGTTCGTTTTGATGGGAAAAAATTCTGCGCTCCAGGTGGAGCATGGAACGATCGAAATTATTTCGTCACATTGAGTCAACGGTGTCATTCGGCTGGAAATCATTCGACATCGTCGATTTACAGCGAAGCAACGAAACAATTTGAAAAAAATGTGAATCTTGTTCAGAAAATGTTGGCAGCCAGTGGAATGAAAATTGGTTTTTGACATTTTTTTTTTTTTGAATTTTTTATTCTGAAATCAAATTTCATTTAGAAACGGGAAATTTATACAAAAAACGACATTTGTCATCATCTTCGTCATCGAAAGATACAACATCCTCAACGACTTCTTCGACAGTAATTTCAGATCCAATTCAAGCAATTAAAGTCTTAAAAACAAATTTTTTTAAAATTCCAAATTTTTTTTAAAGGAACGTTCGGAACTTTTACAATCAGCAGATCGACAATTAACTCCACTCGAACAACAATTTGTTGATTTAGCAAAAATATCAACGGCAAAAGATCAAATTATTGATTCGCATCGACAAGAAATTACAAAATTAAATGGACAAATTTCAGAATTGGAAAAGTAAATTGATTTTTTTATGATCGAAAAATAATTTTTTAAACAGAAAAATCAATAATTTGAATTCTCAATTAATTGAATCAAAATCAAAAATTGAAGGACAAGAAGAAGAATTAGAAATTCTACGAAATCTTGGTGGACAATTTGGTGAAACAAAAGAGACGGTAAAATCAATCAAATATTTTTTCTTAATAAAATAAAAAATGTAAAAATTAAGGTGAAAGAATTGAAAGAAAAAAATCATAAAAATCAAGAAGAAATTTCAAATTTACAATTAAAAATGATGAATATTGATGAAGAGTAAAAGACATTTTAAATAATTCTTTCACAAAAAATTTTTTTTCAGAAATTTATCATTAAAATCTCAACTTGAAACGGCAAAAAATGAAATTAAAGAAATGAATGAATCAATTCAAATTTTGACATCAACAAGAGAATTATTATCAAAAGTAACTTTTTTTATTAATTTTTTTTTAATTAAAAATTAATTTAAAAAAAATTCAAAGGAACTTGATCAACTTCGACCATTAGCGGAATCAGCAAGCATTGAAGATTTTGAAAAAATTCCCAAATTTATTGACGCATTGAATGAAAATAAAAAACTTCAAGAGGAAAATGAAAAAATGAAAAATGAAATCGAAGCGTCGAAAAATGCTTTTTATCAAATTGAAAATACTCAAAAAACAATTTTTGATGAAAATGCAAAATTAAGAAAAAGGTTTAAAATTGAATTTGAAAAAAAAAACATGGAAATTTCGTTTTGTTTAGAAACGAAGATCTTGAAAAAAGATTTGAACATGTTGATGAAGAAGTCAAATGTCTTAATGAAAATTGGGCCAAAGAATTAAGAGATAAACAACAAGATTGGCAAAAAATTGTTTGAATTTTCTTTAAAATTAAAGTAAAAAATCAATATTTTTTGAAGACATCAGAAGCTGAAATCGAAATTGTATCATTACGAGATCAATTATCACATCTTCAAGGAATATTAGAAGCTGCAACACGAGAAGCAGCTGAAAATGCTCGAAGGTCAGATGATCCACTTTTATCTTATTCTCTTTCATAAAAATCAAAATAATTTTTTAAATATTTTGTTTTCTTTTTTTTTTTTCTCAATTCAACATTTATTCAGAAATGTCATCAAACCAAACTGGTAAATGAAAATCTTTAAAATTACATTTTGAATTTTTGGTAAAAATAATTTTTGTTTTATTTTCCCTGAAATTTGGAATGAAACAAAAAAAACCTTTAGAATTGTTTTTTCAAACAACGTTTTTTTGATTTAAAAAATTCTTAAATTCAACCCAATTTATTGATTGATTAATTTTCCATTCTAATCAAACTAAATTTTCAAACCAAATTAATAAAAAAAACAAAATATTCAAATTTATTTTTTATTTTTAATAAATCAATTTTTTAAAATTATTTTTTATTTAAAAAAAATGTTTTTTGAAAAGAAAAAGAAAAAAAGGAAGAAACAAGTTTGAGTAAAAATTGCAGAGTTTCTGAACTTGAACAAGAAAGAAATGAAGTTCGAAAAAGATCAGATGCGATTCATATAAAAACTCAGGTGAGCACTCCAATTCATCGATTGTCATCGTCGCTTCGATTCTGAATTTTTTTTTCAAATAATTAATTTCATTTTGAAACAAAAATATTAACGCTTTTTGTTTTTTGTTTTTGTTTTTGTTTTTTTTTGCTTTTTTGTCGATTTTGTTCAACGTTTGATTAATATCCATTTTTGTTTAAAGAAAAATTAAAAATAATTTAAAAAGAAAAATTCTAGAAAATCTGGAAAATATTCCAAAAATAAATTGCTTTGAACAAATTCTTCTTTCTGTTTTTTTTTGGTTAAAATTTATCGTTCAGGATGATCTGCGTAACAAAATACGATTTTTAACTGATGATCTTCGTGAAGCTGAAAATAGAGTTGCTGAATTGAATATTTTGGTCAGCTCATTGGTTTCAGATATAAATAATTCGAAAAGAGAAATTTCTGATATTTTATAATTCAAAATTTCCCAATTTTGTAATTTATTTAAAAATGTATTAAAAAAAGTGGAAAAAGGAAATGATGGCTCATCATTTCCCTTGTATTATATTTTCTTCTCATATTTTTTAAAAATTTTAATTAATATTCAAAATAAATAAAAATTTTTAAACCATTTTTTATTTTTTTTTCGTTTAAAATCGTTTTATCAAATTTGAAAAATAAGATTTTAACATGGAAACCATGAATAAAAAAATATTTTAAAAGAAAATGTGAATAAATCTGAATTTTTGTCTGAAATTTTTCAAATTTTCAGCTTTTTCAATTTGGTTTTTGGTTTTTTTTTGTTTGCTATAAAACTGAATATTTTTTTCCCAGTTTCGTTCAATAAAAAAAAAAGGAGAAGCTTTTGTAATGGTCAAATTAAGAATTAAAAGAAAAAAAGTGTTTGTTTTTGATAAAAACGGTTCAAGGTCTTTTCAATTTCCATTTAAAATAGAAAATTCGTCAAATTGAAAGAAACAAAATCAATGAAAAACCGGTAAAAATTACATTTCAGTTGACCATTCAACAATTAATGATCTTTTCTCACAAGACAACGGTTAAAATTTAAAAAAAAACACTTTTTTTTTAAAATGATATCATTTTTTCGTTGATTTTTATTTTTTCTGAAATTTTCAGATTTTCAATTGTTTTTTTCCTTTTTCAGAATGTTCAAAGTTTCGATCATTTTTTTGATTTTTTCCATTATTGATTTCACAAAATCAGCCGACCTTTCAAATTTCAGGTTGAGAAAAAAATTTCATGGTAAGAATGAGTTTTGAAATTGATCTTATCAAAAAAAAAAAAATTTTGTTTCATATTTAGAAGAAATTTGTGAAAAAAAGCCAAGATTATCAAGTTGTGAGCGACCATTCACAATTCGAGATTATAGAAATGAATTATTAAAAGAACAATCAGATGATGTTTCAATCGATTTTAAAGTTGCTTTTTCTTTTTTTGTCGAATCACATAGAACTTTTGTCAAAACTTCAGGAAAGTCGCCGATCTGATTGGGTTGATGAAGATCTTGAGGATAATGATTATGAATATACATTGTGGAGAAAAAGAAGGCGTCAATGGCTTCGACGAAAACAGTTTGAACTCAGTTTTGATTTTTAAAAATTAAGAAAAAATTTTTTAAGATATGAAAGTGAGAGATATAACCAATATGATTATTATTATCCACCAAGTCGACCTTACTATCCTCGATCTTATTCATATTATCCATCTTATGGTTATGGCGGCGGATATGGCGGTGGATATGGCGGTGGATATGGCGGTGGCCTTCTTGGTGGTTTATTAAACATCGGAGCGGGTCGATCAATTGGTGTCAGTACTCCAATTGGTGGATTTGGATACCAAAGTGGTTTTGGTATAGGAATTGGTAAATAGCTTTGTACATTTGTTTTTATTTCTAATTCTAATAAAAAAATAATCAATAAAAAACCGAAGCAACTATGGAATCACATTAGAAAATCTAATAATATATCGTCGGTAGAAAATAAACATCAAAATGATTAGGAAATGAAGACGAAAGCAAATTAAACAACCTGCTGTTGCTGCTGTTGTTGTTTTGCAATTTTTTGAACACGGAATAAATTAACGAGTTCATCAACAAGTGCTTCATGTCTGAAGCTCACACGAATATCTGGCACATTTGTACGATGAATATCATTTCCAAGTACACCTTCTTCCAGATAATTTGGTCCAAGCCAATGAATTTTTACCTGAAAAAAAACATGATTAAATCCGAAAAAATTACATTTTGGGTTTATTTTATCGTACTTTGTCTTCAAATCCACTTTGAATAACACTATTTCTGGCAAGTTCACACATGTCACATGAGCTCAACTTCCAAACCTGAGCTGCAATACTATATTCTTCCATTAACGCTTCTTTAGTATAATGAAATTGAAGTGGATCATCAGTTGATAAAGAAACATTTAATCCCTGAATTTTAATTTTTAAAATAATTGTTTAATTATTAAAAAAATGTCACTTTTTGAAGATATTCTGGTAATGGATTTCGTTGATAACTTATAAACAACGAATTATTTGATAACGGTGACATTGCTATTCCCATTTGAGTCAAATAGAATAAATATTGAAGAACTGGCACTTTTCGAAGTAAAATTCCATGAGAAATACTTTCGCTTGTCAAATATCCAGTTAACAAATGTGAAACGTGTCCTGCTTCTCCACAATGTGGTCGAAGTGAGAAAGTATTCAATCCACGAGATCTGAAAAAAAAAACATCAATTTTAGATCAACTCAAAATAATTCAGCTTTACTTTCTAAACACATTTAGCGCACAAATATTCGAATACATATAGAATAAATAATAATTGTATGGCGGATTTTCTTGATCCGTATAATCAATTGGACAAGGTGTTGATCTGTCAAACTGAAAGAAAAACAATTTTTTAAATAAAATTGTTGAAAACAAAATATGCTAACATGAACAAACTCGTGTTTGCTTTCATCATCAACTGAATCAATACCCGAAACTTGTTTTAAGAATAAATGAAGCTCTGGGTGTGTTGTTGGATCATTGGTGACTTCAAACAATGGAGTGAATATATTATCCAGAAGCTCATCAAAATTATTTACCATTTTCTTCGATCGATAAACATCACTAAATTTATTTATTTTGCATTTAAAAATATTTAAGAATAATTACTAAAGTCGAGGAATCTGGATTAACCATCTTGCATTTGGACTCCAAACATCATGATGCAATGCCCATTTAGCTAATTTATCCCATTCTGATTTGTTTCGTCCATAAATCGATAATCTCGGCTCAGAATGTTGATATTTACTATCTTCAAGATCTGACAAAACTTCCTAAAAGTTCATTAATTGTTTATTTTATAAGCTTTTTAAATTTGCAAAAAAAAAAACCTTTAATAAATCCGCAAAATATTTACCACCAACATAATTATCTGTTTTAATAAAAATTTCACGAAGTGTCGATTCTCCAACTGGATTGTATCTAGAAAAAATATGTGTTTTTTTTAATATTCCACCTTTTCTTTTTCTTACTTTGTATTAAATTTATCAAATCGATGAAAAGTGTTACGATCAGCATGAACATCGAGCATATCTACTGATAAATCATAAGCGTCAATTCCCATTTTTTGAAAAACTTCTTTCATTGTTACAACTACTCCATCTTTTTCTAAGACACCAATGTCAGCTTCGGTTTTCATCTTCTTTTTAATGAATCTCAATAAATGCTTTTGATTCATCGATGAAGCAGCATGAATGTGAGTATCCACTTTTCGGATATTATAAAAATCACGATGAGATACTCCTTTTTGTTCATGAAGTTCTCTTAATTCATTTAACAATACATGAAGTTGAAATTTGTTTTGAAGATATGACAATCTTCGATAACAAAATGATTTTCTAAAGAAAAAAATTGGTGATTGTCAAATTCATCTTGAAATTTTACTAACAATGGTCCATCAACAATCATAGCTGTTAATTTTTCAGTATCATTTAGAAATTCTTCTTTTGTCACATAAAATTTTTGAAATTGCTCATTAATTTTTCCATCAGAATCGCATATTTCAATCTGAATTGTTTTTTTTTTAATTTAATAAATTTACAACTCAATCAACTTACAACTCCCCGGTTTCGTTTAAGGGTATATATTTTTTCATATTTAGGCAATGGATCATCTTTACCCCAATGATCTTTCGGTGGATCTGGTGGATTGAATGATGTTTGAACAGCTGGAAAAAATCAGTGTTAATTTGCGAACTAAATTGAATCAAAGTGTGTCTCAGGAACAAGTTTGAAACAAAACATCCTAACGACCATTCAATTCAAAAAGATAGGCAGAAGTTCAAATTTTATGTCAGTAATCAATGACTGATTAAGAATATTTATTTTTAGTAGAGGATTCGAAACGAATCAAACAGATTTTAAAATCTTTTTTTTAAAGAGAAACTCAAGAACAAATTGTTAGAAGTTCACTCGAAAAATGAAATAATTTTGTTTTAAATTAAAAATGTTTTTTATTGTCTAAAACCAATTATTTGATTAATTCGGTAAGAAATTCAAAAATTTGAGTTATTCACACAGCGTTTATTCTTACCCTCTAAATCGGTGAAACTTGGTGGGAGAACAATTGATTCTAAGAAAAAAAAGGTTCGAAACTCGAAATATTCGTTCATTTAATT
Organism: Caenorhabditis drosophilae; assembly: GCA_963572285.1. Taxonomy (NCBI): domain Eukaryota; kingdom Metazoa; phylum Nematoda; class Chromadorea; order Rhabditida; family Rhabditidae; genus Caenorhabditis; species Caenorhabditis drosophilae. Next base: position 3,899,817 of record OY751561.1, on the reverse strand, counting down.
TTGAAATCAAGAAACACAAAAAACACAGTAGAAGTTTTGTGAATAGGGTGCTTAATTGAAAAAAAAATGGTTTAAAAATAGTTTTAGAACTATTTTTACTACATCTTTATACATTTACTAAATAAATTTGTGCTTAAGTGATCATTTTTTAAAACTTCTATATAAAACTTACACAATTGTCTGACTGAAAATTGGGATTTTATTTGTTTTTAGTATAAAAATTGAAGAAAAAAAGAAATTCAAAAACTTACTGCTTTCCGTATTTTTTACTCTATGTTTGGGCAAATTATTTGGATAAAATCCTGATAAAAAATTTCGCGTTGTTGCTGGAAATTGATTTCCAATCCTCTCCATATATCGATCACGAAGTTTGAGTGCTTCAATCAAATGTTCTGATGCTGTTTTCAAATCTTCTAATGGAACCTTAAATTTTATTCCTTTTTTTTTTGAAATGGAAACAAAAAAACGTACTCCACTCAATTCTTCTCCAGTAATTGCCATTCTCTGATAATTTACATCTACAGCATCTCTAAAAAAATATTTAAAAATAAAAACACAGATTTTTTCCAACAAATTACCGAAATGTATGCAAGTCCAATTGTTGAGGTGATTTACATCTGGTCTCATTCTGAATTTCATCTGTAACAGATAGAAGTGATGATGGAGACAGTCCACCTTCATTTTGAGATTCAAGGCGAGCTCTGAAATTGTTTTATCATAAAAAACGCATTTTTCAAAATGACTTTTGGAATTTTAATCTTTTTTTAAATCAATTTTATCTGTTGCAAAAATACTTAAACATCAGAGAACAACATAAAATTTTATAATTTCTAGTAGAAACAACATAAAACCATCACTTTTAAACTAAAAACTTACGAATTTATGAAAAATTTGCTCCACAGAACATGTAATTCAATATTAAATGACATCTATATTTAAACTAAATTTTCAAAAAAAAAAAAGGAATTTTATGAATTTTTAGCTCAAAAAAAATGAAAGAATAATAATGCTTATAAAAAACTCTTACTGAATTTATTATAATAAAAAACAGATATGAATAGCCACAAAAAAAAGATGTTCTATTACGAAAAAAAAGACAATTCTTTTATGCTTTTATTCAAGCTTCAACCTACATTTTTTAAATATAAAATACATTTAAAAATTTTCGTTTGACAAAAAAATTGATTTAAAAAATAAATGAAACCCGATATACATATAAGAAACCCCGCAACGTTTTTTTTCTAATTTCAGTTTGTATTTCCTAAACATATCTTAAATTCTGGATTATCTTAAATAGAAGCCATACGTCGCTTTTTTTAAATCAAAGTTCAATTTTCTTGAAATAATAAAATTATTAATGCAATAACGCTTTAAATTCAGCAAGGGTTTTTTAAAAGAAAATCTGAAATTTTCCTTAACTAAAATATTATTGGACCTTTTTTTTATTTTTATTTAATTATGACAATTTATCAGTTAAAAAGTATTCACTGAATTCCATTTTAATTGAGATTATTTTCTAAAGATTTGTTAAGGTTCATAGGAAAGTGAAAGCACAAAATACAATAATAAAATGAGTTGGGAAGTGAATTTTGATTTAAAAAAATTTAAATTGAAAAACACATATTTTTGTAAAATTACAAAATTACAAAACCTTCTTGATGACCGCTTATTTTTTAGCGGCTCATCTTCTCTTTTTTCAATATTCATATTTTTTTTATCAGCATTTGTTGGTGTTAACACTGATTTCTTTTCTTGTTCACCACTTTTCATTTTTTTTTCCATTTCAGCTTCCAATTTTCCTTTAACTTCTTTTCTGAAACACACAAGACAACCATGTATAGACACAGAAAAACAAAAAGAAATTTAAGAAAAAAGAGAACGTGTAATAAGAGGGATTGGGCAGGCTATGTAAGAAAAGATTTTAATTATTTTGAACAACGAAACAAATGTGCAATGTGCTGGAAAAATTGGGGGTTTTTCGCTATTTTAGATATTAATGTTAAAATGAAAAAACACCGATTATGTGACAAAACATTAAACAGAAGATTTGTGCTCTTTTTTTGCTATGAATTGAAAAAAAAAGTAATATGGCTTAATAATCAAAGTGTCATCACAACATTATATTTCTAATTTTTACAAATAGGAGCTAAACTTACAAACATGACCATCTTCTCATATTTGTTCCCTTTTCTCTAGAAAAAAACTCTACCCAAATTCTATTTACAAAAAATTACTTTCAAAAAAAAGTTGGTAGGATGCAGACATGGCATTAAACTAGAATAAGCCGGAAACTAGCGGATAAAATGAACTTACCTATTTAAAATCTCAATTGTTTTATGAATTCGACTTTCATTTACTTCAATTGGAGTTGTTGATAATTCAAATGGTGATGATGTTGAATGATCCGACAAATGGCCCATCTAGAAGAAAAAAATTGTGATTTTTTAAAAAATATTTTGAATCAAAGATTACCGCATAATTTGGTTTGAACGGTCCGGCATCAAACACTTCACTGTCAACGGTTCCTAAAAAATATTTTATTAATTTTCTAGTTTCTAGTGAATTAAAAATTGAACAATTCAATGAACTAATAAGAACATTTTTTTAAAGTTTTTTGACTAAACAAATAAATTTTACAATACAACATTTATCTCACCCAGGTTTTCGTCTGTATCTTCATCTAAAATATTTTATTTAAATTAATTGACATTTTTAAAATAAAGAAATGTATTGGATCAAGTTTTTCATATTAAAAAAAATAAAATAGACTGGAACCTTTTTTCTTATTTTTCGCTAAAGTTGGAGCCGTCTGTTTTTCTTTACCCGTTGATTTTTCTTTAACGGATTTTTTATTGTTTTTTATTTCTTGTTTTTTCTTTTCATAACGTTTTGGACGATCCGAATTGTCTGGTGATTTATAACTTTTAACTTTTCTTTTCGGACTTGGTGAATCAGCGTCTTTTAATTTTGGTTTTGGTTTATTGATTTTTTCAAACGATCCTTCTGGTATTTCAATTGCTAATTTTAAATCACTTTCTTTTCCTTTTATTTCTGATTCTTCGCCACTAAAAAGGTTTGAATACTTAATTTTTTAATTTTTTTTTAAACTTTGTTAAAGTGGGAACTGGAACAAAAGCACTGGAAATTCCAGTTAAAGAATAATCAACTTCGGTCATATTAAATGATCTGAAACCAGAAGAAAAACAGAGAAATTCAAAACAGAATTTGCAGAAAAAACTAGCAAAACCTTCGTTTTGCTGCCATTGATGGAGCAACAATTGTGTCTGTTGATCCACAAGATCGTACCGGAAAATACAAAGCTGATGTAGTTCTTGGGGAAACTACATTTATGAGTTCTTCTTCTGGTTTTAAAACTTTTTGATTACTATTCTAAAAATAAACAAAAGTAAAAGAAAAAAAAAGATGTTTTGATTAACCTGTTTATCATTAAAAATCAGATCTTTTTTTTCTTCTTTTTTATTTGAATTGTTTTTATCAATTTTTGACTAAAATAAAATTTCGAAATCCACAAAATTAATTCAAATTATAAAAAAACTCATCCAATACAAATTTTTTAAACTCTCATTTATTTACTTTTTCAGAAGAAGCGATTGCATTCCCCATTTCTATTTTATTTTATTTTAAAAATGTCGAAATAAATTTGATTATATAATTTTTTTTTCGAAAAATAAATTCACGTGGTTTTTTTTTGTAAAGATAAACATCGAATTCAAACTAACTCATTCCGTAATCTGTGACTTGATCAGCCAAATGTGGAGGACGAATAGTCTGAAATTTATTTATTATAAATAGAATTAATAGATATAGAAAAAGTGTGATTAATAGTTTTTTTATTGGAAATAAATATCTTTTAGTTTTTGAAAGACTTAAACATTCAAAAAAAGAGCTTCATTTAGAATTACACGAATATGTATATTTGATAGATGGATTTTTGCATTTTAGAATATTTTATTTAATATTTTTCCAAGTATTTTTTGAAAAATTACTACCTCAGATGACGTTGAAATATGCTCATCATCATTGACATCTGTTGGTGTGAAAAAACGAACGCCGTTTGTATCGCTCGGCATGATTTTCTGTAAAGAAACAAATTAATTGATAAATTTGTCAAAATTATAAAAAATGTGTAAAGTTAGCTTTTCTTAACATTTTAAGACGAAAAAAAGAAGAATAAAAATTATTGATAATGAATAAAGATAAAATTTGTTATCATTAATTTCACATGTCTTTTTGGAAACTTGAAACAATCAGACGAATGAATAAGTTAAAATGGTAAAATGATAAGATACTTAAACATCAAAAATACAAAAAGTATCATCAACTAAAAAACTAAAAATTGATTTCAGCTTAAGAAATAGCTAATAGGATTTCATTTAAAAATATATTTTCCTTTTATTTATTTTTCACTTAAATTTCTTCGCCATTTTCTAATCTTTCACACATTTAATGTCAATTATAAAAAAATAGAAAAAAAAATTTAATGACTTTTTTTATTGTTTTTGACTTTCGATTAAATAAATTTGACAGAATTTTTTATTTCTGCTAAAACTTTAAAGTTTCGAAATTGAATGATGAAATTGTGTAAAATGTCAGCAGACAAAAAAAACAAAATTTAATTATTTTAAACTATTTTTAAAGAAGAAAGGTTTTGCGAAAAAGAGAAGAATGATTTATGAAAAGTTATTGAGAAATAGTTTTGTTTAATTTGCGATAATATTTAAGCCGATAAAATGATTATTGTAAAAAATTGAATGAAAATCGGATTGAAATAGTTAAAAAGTCAATATTTACATTAAATTATTTTTAAAAAACAATTATAAACGTTCTCGAAATCTAAAAAAAGAAAAAGAAAAATGTATGAAAACATTATCTTAAGCCGAATGTGTTTGAGCTTTTTTCTTGCTGAGAAAATGAAAGCGGGAATACATCACGTGTTTATGCAGGTCTCAATTTTTTCTTTCACTTGTCCTCGTAAACAATTTTTTTTTGATGAAAATAAAAGTCTTCAAAATGAAGATAAAATCCTTGAGAAAGAAATATATTATTTATAAAAACATCTCTAAAATTTCGAAACCCACAAAATTGTCTTCTTTTTCTGTTTTTTATAAATTTTATATCGTAAATTATTATGGAGAAACTTTATTTTTTTCGAAAAAAACATATTTTCTTTTAAAAAGCAAAATATATTTAACGATCGAGAAATAATTCCAAACGTAAAAGTTGTTTTTAAATTTTGAACATTGAAAAACAACAGTTAAAAGCTTCTGGTCGAATTCTCTTTTAAAGATACGTGTATCAATAGAGCGCACATTCTTTTTTTTACATTTCATCGATCTATAAAAGAATACAAAATAAAATGGAAAGTTTAAATCTTTTTAAAACTCCATTAAATTGTATTATTTTATTTTGTTTTTATTTTAAAAATTTGAAAAAAAGCTAAGAATCGATATAAAATTTATTCATAAAAAATTGTAAATTTCTTGATAATCATTACAAAACGTACACATTTCTAATTTAATATTAAATTTAATTTTGTTTCCAATTTTGAAATTGACATTATTTCAATTACGCCGATTTCTTTTTTCTCATATTCGAAATTTTTTTCAATTGGCTCTGTGTTTGAGCTGTCGATTTACTTTTTTGCTCGGTTTCATCGTCTTCTGAATCTGAAAAATGTTTTGATAAGTTTTTCCTGTTTTTTTTTCTGTTTCGAGAGTCAACCATTATCGCTATCCAAATGATATTCTACTAAAATTTCGTATTCAGCTGTTGTTAAAGGCCAAACTTTATTGATTTTCGCTACGGACATCTTAAAATGAAAAAATTAAAAAAGAAAGAAAATTTGAATTAAAACTTCTTCTATTGGAGGAAGTGGATATTTATTTTTAATTAACATATCGATCATTGTGAACTGAAAACAGAAAATCCAATTAAAATTAATCATTTTTTTACTAATTCTGCAAAAGTTGGTCGAGCTGAATTTTCCCATTTCCAACATGAAACTAAAAGTCGAATAAAATCTGGTGGTGCTGAACCTAAAAATCAAAGCAAAAATGAAAAACATTTTTTTTTTTTTTTGGTTAAACGTGATGGAATATGCAATTTTTCATCAATCGGACATTTTTTCAATGCTTCAATGACATCTTTTGAATCATTTAAATGAGGAAGCGGCTCAATTCCATTTTCAAAAATCTAGAAATATTCAATGATAATTTTTAGAAAAATATCGAATCGTGAGCCGTTTTTATTTCTTCCCTCGTTTGAGACAACCGCAAACGACCAAACATCAGTTTTTTCGTTATAAGTTGCAGTTGGTAAAATGGTTTCTGGAGCACTCCATCTGGCTGGAATCTAAACAATAAAAGAAGACTTGAACATTGAAAATGTCAGCAAAGTTAAACTTGTTCAAGAGCGGTGCAATACGCAATCAAATTTGCTTCAGAATCTGAAAGGCCAAAATCTGTCAATTTTAAAATTCCATATTTATTAAAAAGACAATTTCGAGCTGCCAAATCGCGATGAACAATTTTTCTGAAAAACAAATTTTGATCTTCAAGGCGCAAAAAAATCAAAAGCAAATAAGAAAAAGAGACTTTTCAGCCATAAATGCTAAAGCTGTGACAAGTTGTCGACAAAAATGCAATTTTTCAGCAACACAAATTTGCGGTCCCTGAGATTTCGATTTTTTTTTGAAATTCAAGAAAAATCAATAAACAAAATTACGTGTTTTTTTAAATGTGACAACAGTCCTCCGCTCATTAATTCCATTACAATCAATGGAGGTAACATGTCCAGCGCAATTCCAAATGACTCAAATTTTTTCAATTTTTTTTTAAATTAAAAAAAAAAAACTTTAATAATGTACGGATGCTTCAATTGTTCCATAATCTTCGCTTCTTTCATTAAAAGCTCTTTCTCCTTCATAAAAGCATCTTCACTTGCAAATAATTTCTTGACAGCCACCTCTTTTTTAAGATATTTTCCCAAAACAACTTGGCTGAAATTTCCGGCACCTAAAATTTTGTCTTCCATTGTGTTTCTGCAAAAATTTTGATGCAAAAACAGAAAAAATCGATTAATTTTTGAATCATTTTTTACACATCGCTTGATTTTATAAACCACGAAGGTCTCGGTTTAGGTGTTCCTAATTTCATAGTATTTGATATGGGATGTTCCTGATAAAATAATATTAAATCACAAATTGTATTATGCTTATCCTTGAATTTTTTATTTTAAATAAATTAATTTATTTTTTGTTTAATTAATTACATTGGGTTTTCCTTCAATTAACCACTTTTTACCCGAAAGAATGCATTGTTTGTGATAAAACTAAAAATAAAAAAAAAAAATTTGAAAATTAAAAAAAAAGGAAGGAAAAGTTCAAGTTTACTTTTGAAAGGAATACAAATGAAACAAATAAATTGGTTTGTTTATTTACAACTTCACTTCTCATCAAAAATGTTCCAGGAGAATCATTTTTCAAAAGTTTCTCAAAACAAAATTTGGCCAAAGTTGATTTGATTAGAAAAAAATCAATTTTCATACTTCAGCTTCTCCTTCTGATATTAAACCCCAGAACCATTGTTGATCTACATATTTTTTCGAGAAAAATTTCTTTCCCATTTTATTTAAATGAAGAATTTGATAGGAAAAATTAATTGATTTTTTTCTTTCTCGTCCACGTTCTCCCCTCCCCTTCTTTTCTTTTCATTTTTTGTTTTTTTTTTTTTGAGTTTTATTAAAAACAAATTTCTTCTTCTTCTTCTTCTTTTTCTTCCATGTTTTGAATGAATTTTAAAAAACAAAAAGATGTCAAAAATCGATTAAAAATTAAGGAAAAAATTAGGCCGCAACATTCCATGATTTGAAATCTTTAAAAAATCCCCCACTCGAAAGAAAAAAAAACTGAAATGTTTCTCCACTTTTATTATTGTATTCATTCAATTTGGATCAATTCTGAAGATCTTCAAAGATCCGAGAAATACGATAAGAAAATAAATTGGAGACACAAATTTTAAAAATGATCAGATTGGAAAATTCCTGATTTATATCTCCAATTATTCTCGATTTCGATTTTTTCTACATCAAATCAAGCTCATTCGAGGTTTGAAGATTACAAGATATTTTGATTCTTTTCTTTCAAATTTTTTCTTCGATTTCCAAAAAAAATTTTTTTTTTCAAACATAAATGAGGATTCCACATGGAAACCGTTGCTGCTGTCGTTAAAATTCGTCGTTTCCATTTTGTTTGCCTAGAAACAAACTTTTTTTTTTTTTTTTCATTTTCGATTTTTATATTTTATTCAATATTTTTTTCGAACAAAAACGTTTCGTTTTTCAAATTAACCATTAATCCCAACTCGACAAACTTTTTCATCAAAATTTTTAAATATTTTAATCTCAAATTATTGGTTTTTATTCTTTTTATTTTGTTTCCATTTATTTTTAATTTTAACAAATTATTTTAATCATAAATTTATCGTGAGATTATTCCAAAAAAAAAATTGGTTTCATTTAAATATTTTTAATAAAATAAAATGTTTCAAAATTGTTTTTTTTTTGTAATTTTCAAAAAAAAAAAATAAAAAAATAAAATCAATTATTTGAATAATAATTGCCCTTTATTATAAATGATTAAAAGATTTAAAAATGCCCTTTTATCACAAAAAAGAATGGTTTTATTTGTTTGAGCCTAACATCAATAATTTCTTATGTTTAATGGTAACGATTTTATATGTATTTATATATAAATAAATATCGTTTCTATTCAAAAATAATATTTTTATTTATCAAATTTCAGCGATTTTTATTGATTTTCTTCATAGATTTTTTCATAGATTTTATATGTTTTATAACAAAAAATGTTCATATTTTTTTTAATTTTTAAATATCGATTGTGTACAGACATAAAACGAATATTTATATTGCTTTTTTGGATGCCATTTTTTGATTGATTTTTTTCCTCAAAAGCTATTAGAAGAAGAAAAATTATCGATTAATCTTAGCTTAAAAAGGGCGTTTCTTAAATTTTTATCGAAGTTTTATAATTTTTTTTATTTGTCAAAAAAAAAAGTTTTGAAATAGAAAACTTGGTGAGTTGAACTTGTACAGCTGACCAAAGAAGGAAAAAGAAAACTTTTTTCTTTTTTTTTTAATTTGTTTTGAAAACATCTGCAACAATTGATTCAATTATTTATGAAATTGAATATTTTTCGAATTTCTTAACAAAATTTTGAAACTTTTTTTTATTATCAGTGTATTTGATAAATACAAATATAAATTTATTTTATCATGATTTGTTTGTTGATAGGAAATAATCAATTCAAATGAATCATAATTTTTATCAAAAAATTTGATTTTTTTTTAAATTTAAGCATTTCTTCTATTTTTTTCTTGTTTAATTGTTATAAAATAAAAAGAAAAAGTGCAGAAAAATTAAAAATAAACATTCCACTTTTTTTTGGACGAGTAAGAGACATTTGAGTAAGAGACATTTGGATCAATGTGCTCATGTAATCTGAGATTCTACTACTAAAATGTCGCAAAAATGTTTATTTTTTTCTCATTTTTTGGTTCCAATTTAATATTAGAAAAATGAGGTCGAATATTTATTTATAAATTAGTCATTTCTTCATTTTTTCTTACTTTTTTTCTCAAAATAAAAAAGAAATTGAATTTTAAAAACTTTTGCAAAAGTTTGAAAAACAAAGTTTTTAATTAAGTTTTTTTTCTTCCGAAAAGAAACAAAAATATAAATTTTGATCTAATAGATTTGTAAAAATGACAAAAAAAAAGGATTTAAAAGAAGGTCGTTTTAAATTAAATTTGTAGGGCATTCTTTTAGAGATGTTAGGTCAAGATTATTGGATGAACAACTTTTTCATTCAGAGTTTTTCCTTTTTAAATACATTAGTAAGTAGCTGACTAAATAACAAATTATTTACTTTTTGTTTCTGAAACAAAAATTCTTTTCTTTTTTTTTTTCATTTCAAAATTGTATCGAGAAAAAAAATGTTGCCATTCATATTTTTTTGAACAAAAACATGCATTTTTCGATAAATTTGAATTTTTATTTTTTTCAAACATTTCGTTAAACAATGTTCGAACTTTAAAATATTTTTTTATTGAATAAAAAACGTGAAAATTCAAACTCCCGCGCACAAAAGCTTCGTGTGTGGTCTCTCTCATTAATATTTTTCCTTTTTTTTTTTCCTGTGATTTAAAAAAAAAAGTTTCAATTGCTCATTTCTCTGCTAAATTTAGTTGTTAATTTGTTTAATTTTTTGATTTTTTATCTCAAACAAATTGTTGTGCAAATTAATAATTTATTTTTACAACAAAAAAAAGAATAAAAAGCAAAATGTTAAAATTTAGATTTTCTTAAATCACGAAAATGTTGTGTCGTCTAAATTAAGCTTTTCTTCAAAATTTTTTTTGTAAAAAGTTGTTTTTTTAAAGTAAAAATAATCAAATTTCTATTAAATACAAATAAAACCAAACACACATTTTATAATAATTGAACTATTTCTACACCCTTCTACAAACGAAATATTTTATTGTAAATATGTATTGTGAGTGTAGATTGCTCAGCTGTATTCACATTCAATTTGTTCTCTCGGTGACAGCAAATTGATTTGATGCTTCATCATTCTCTCTTTTTTTGCAAATTCGAATTTTATATTTATATTGACCGCCCTTTCAAATTTTTTATTGTATTTTTTTTTCAGTGAGAATTCAAATATATTCAAACCACTCCCGAAATGGAAGAAGATTGGTGTCAAAGCGTTTTGCATAAGGATTGTTTCATTTCATCGGCTGCCAATAATTGTGACAATGATATGGCTTTACATGTAAGAGATTTTATCATCTTCTTCAGCAAAAAAAAATGTTGTGTGTTTTAATCATGGAACATCATCATAATAGTTTAGAAATTGATAAGAAATTTTTTAAAAAATAGTGATAATTTCGTCATAATAGATTCATTAGCAAATCATTTCTTCTAAATATGATGTACATTTGTATTTAAAAGAACAAAGTACAAAAATCAGATAAAATTTCAGTTATCAACATTTGATCCAGACGATACTTTTGATGAAACTCTTTCTAAAATTAAAATGGAACCATCGGATGAAACTTCAGGTAAAATATTTCTTTCTTATTTTATCTTTTCTTTTCTTTCCTTTTGATTAAATTTAAAGAAAAGAAAAGAAAATAAAAATAAGATAATTTTCATCAAATTATTGTTTAAATGATAACAAAAATGTTCAAAATTAATAAAAATGAGTTGACACCCAAATAATAATGTGCTAATTCATTGCCAAACATTAAAAATTGGCCCGTATTTATCAATTTTATCACTAAATACATTTATTTGACAATATTAAGGGCGTTTCTAAAGTAAATTCATACGATATCAACAATTTTCGAAAAAAAATTTCAGTTTGATGCAAATTATGAAACAAAACAAAAATGATAATTAATAAAAAGACTACAATAAAGTTCCGGTTTTATCAAAATATAATTTTTGATCTTTGAAAAAAAAAGAGTTTCATTTTAAAATAAAATAAATAATGAGATTTATTAAAAAAACCATTTAAGACATAATCTCACAACAACAAAAATGTTGAAATAATTGGTTATTGATTTAAACAAACAATCATAATGTTTCTTCTATTAAATATCGACAAATTTCGGCATCTTTAAAAGAAAACCCTTTTTTGTTCTAAAATGGAAAATAACACAATTTAATACTTAAACGTGAACCTTTTGAAGTTTACATCAAACATCAATAACATCATTTCATACTTTACTATCAGTTCTTTTTCGATTTTATGGCTTTAAGAATAAGTTAACATTTTATATTTAAAAACAAATATTTAATTGTATCAAATTATTTTCAAAACTTTTATTTTAATAAAATAAATCACTTTAGTAAAAAAAAAATAACCAAAAAAAATGGTAAAAATTTCAAATAAATATAATTATTGTTAATACATTTATAAATATAAGTTATATTTATGTATAATTTTTCTTTTTTCTTTTGGTTTTTTTTCATAAAAACTTTCTTTTTCCATTTACTCTTTGAATCTTTTTATTTAATTTTTCATATTTCAAAAACTAAAAACGTGATTGTTATCAATCAAAGATTTTCAAGCTCTTTTTCTTTCTTTTTGAATACAAAGTGTTCTTTCACCAAATTAAATCGAAACATTTTTGTCAATGAAAAGGAAAAAAAAGTAGCAAAAGTTGTCAGCATTGAATGTTATCATCAATAAGGAAAATTGGCGATCACCGCCTCTTCTTCTTCTTCTTTTTCTTCTTCTTCTTCTCCTTCAACATACTTTTTATCAATAGCTAAAAGCGCATACAAACATGTTAGATAATTCAATCAGCAACAATCAGAACAAGAGTTGAACAATTCTTTTGAGCTGTGCCGATATCTATTTAAAGATTGACTCGTCGTCTTCATTTAAAACAATTTTGCACTTTTTGCTCATATTTTTATTTCTATATTTTCCCAATTCAATTTTTAATTTTATTTAATTTTAAAATTAATACAAAAGAATCTAAAAAGAAAGAAATGGATTTTTCAACGTGGTCGTCGTCTTCTCCGGATGAGAAAACAGCTCCACAAGTATTTTTTCCACCGCTGGCCGGTATATTTTCAACATCCTCGTCTTCATCAAATATATCTCATAGACATGATAGCGGATGTGAAGGTATCAGCCATTTTTTTCTAGAACACTTGATATGTAAATAAGCTTAACATTAAAAAAATTTTTTTTTTTAAATTATTTTGTTCTAAACTTTAATAAATGTAGTGAAGCTTAATTATAATAAGCCGTACAATATTTTATTCAATTTCTAAAATGATTTCCAGTCAAATTTCAAAACAGAATTAAGATTTTTTTTTAAATTTTCAATTTAATTCTTATCAACTTCTACACTAAAATAATGTTTGATTTTTTTTCTTTCAAAGAAAACGGAAAAGATCATTGACGTAATAATGATTTATATTAGTTATCAGTTACATGATTTTTTGTTAATTTTTTTGTACAAAATTAGTGAAAACAAAAAATGTTAATTTTTATCTGAAAAGAAAAGAAAAAAAAATGGATTGTTTCTTAAAAAATCTGATAAAACGATCGTAAAAATGAAAAATGTCGCATTTAGCTTCAATTTTGGTAATAAAATTTGACAATTTCAATTCTCAATAAAATAAAAAGGGCAAAGTTTTTTTTTTCGAAAGTGTTCATGATTTTTGATAAAAAATAAATTTCAGATTATCATGGGTCGTCATCTGGAAGCCCATCATCTTCACTCTCATCCCCAAATAATTTTCGAGAGGATCAATTAAATATTGATTTGACATTATGTGGAATGTTTAATAATTTCAGTCCACCACCTGGATCTTCTCAGTTTGTTGACCTTTTTTTTTTGCTGATTAATTTATATTTTGAATTTTAGCAGTCCGGGATTTGGAATGATGAATGAACAAATGCCACAACAACACTCACCTTTACCGCCGGTTGCTCACTTTTCACAAACAATTCATCATCAACCACAGGTCATTTTTTAAAATTTTAAGAGATTTAAAGAAGAAAAAAATGGATTTTTTTTCAGGTTGAAATGCCATCTATGATGCTTCATCAGCAACCCGAACATCGTTACAGTAATAATAACAATAACCCTAATAACAATTTTGGATTTCGAGATTCAATGATGTATGAAGGAATTGGTTAGTTTTTTATTTCCAGAAAAAAAAAGCGGGGAAACAACATTTTATCAGCTCTTTTCAGTTTTTTTTTAATTTTGTTAACTTTCACCAAAAAATAATTTTCATTCGATCCCTAAAATTTAGACTAACATGAAAAGAAAAAAAAAGAAAGAAAGAAAGAAGAGGATGTAGATACGTCATCAACTACATAATACACATTTCCTCGTATTCTCTCGCATCACTTTTTTGTATGCTTTTTTTTCTTCTATTTTGCCACGTCAATTTTCTATTAGCATTTCCAACATTTTTGCCTGCCTGTCGCAGTTTTAATTTAATTTATTTATTGAAAATTGTTCTAGAATTTGAGTTAAATGAAACGAAAAAGAACAAATTATTGTTTCTATAGAAACAATAATTCTTGCCACGTCATCAATCTCTTTTTTTCCTGATTTTAGATTGTAAATTTATTATTTCAATTTAAAAATAATTTTTTTTTGAAATTAAGAAAAAAAGTCAAAAATTAACTAAACTCAATTTTTTTAAACAGATTTCATTATAAATAATTAATTAAATGTTATTTTTAAATATTTATTTAATTTAGGTATTATTAGACATAGATATGTTTATTTAAGTTATTTTAAGTTTAAAAAAAATTTATTATTTTTTTATTTATACATGGATTTTACAGTATCAAAAGGAGCATAACTCAGTTAATTTCTAGCAGTTTTGAAAACAAAATTTTTCAATTTTTAAAACCAGAAATTAAACAAAAAAAATTGTTTTTTAAGGTTTTGTAAAAATGCTTTATAAATTTGAGAATTTAATAAAAAAAAGGAAAAGTTTAAAAAATGCCAATTTTCGATTTTTTTTCAATTTTCAAGAATTCTATTTTTTGATTCTAAATTTACCACGTCATTAATTAAATTGAACAAAAAAATGTTTGTTATAAATAATTCAACTAATTTGTTGATATTTTATACGTGTCGATGTGGCAGTAAAGTCTTGAATGTTTATTAATAAAAATAATTGAATGAATATTTGTATAAATATTTGTGTCTGTATCCATCCTTCTTCATTTTTTCTTCTTCTTCTTCTTCTTCTTCTTCTTCCTCTTTCTATGACGTGGCATTCTCCTGTCTTTGTCCGTATCGATGGTTTCCAGCCTCTTATTTTCGCATTATGTTTCACATTCCACGTGTCTCTCCACTCTGCTATCGAATGGGGGAGGCGGCGGCCTCGCAGCCGTCAGTCAGGCCTTTCTCATTTTCCTTCAAATACTTGCATCTTTTTTTTTTTCTGCCACTAATTTTTGCAATTCGTGGAATTTAACTGTAATTTTGTGATTTATTGAAATGCGTTTAATTTGGAATTTTTCTTGTTGAAATATTTCTAAAAACAATGTGAAAATTCTGTAGAGTTTGCTCGAAATGGCAACGTCGTGCTCTGTAGAAGTCTTTATTAAAGACGAGATAAAAGCTGAAGTTTTGGATGATAGTGATTTTAAAATTGATTTATCCCATGACACTTCACCAGAAATCGATGAAGAAATGTCATTAAACTCGAGTTTTTTCAAAGCTTTACAAACTTCTGAGGGAACGTCGATTGATTCAATGGATGTTGGAAATGTTTTGAGTATGACATTATTTTTTTTAAATTTAAATTTAAAAAAAAAAAAACATTGAGCTGATAATTTTGTTTGCTCGTTGATAGCAATAAATGTTGACAATTTTAATATAAAAATACAAATAATTACAGGTGGAATGGGTTTGGCTGCAGCTCATCTTCAATTAAAATCTCGAAATAAAATGCATGAAATGGCGGTCAGACAACGACTGATTAGTGATCAGGTCAGCAACTCAGATGTTTGTTTTTTTTTTACAAAATAAAAGTTTTCAACAAACAAAAATGCTCAACTTTGAGTTGTTTAGGCTCATCAAGGAAATGGAGACGTTCAATTATCAGCAGAAGAAACGCGAACTTTAATACAAGAAGGTTACGATGTTCCAAGAAGTTTACCATTGTCAAAAAGTGAAGAAGAAGCATTGAAAATTGTTCGAAGAAAAATAAAAAACAAGGTGAAAAAATTTGAAAATAAATTTATAAATATTTGAATATTATTTATAGCTTTCTGCTCAAGAATCGCGAAGAAAACGAAAAGAATATCTCGATGCATTGGAAATTCGAGTTCAAGGGTGCATTCAAGAAAATAAATATTTAAAAAGTTGGTTTTTTTTTTCGTTTAAAAATCAAATTTATACGAACAAAATTTTTAGCGAAAATCCGCTCTCTTGAAATGGAAAATCAAGATTTGAAGCTTAAACTCCAACAAGTTGAAACAAGCCAATAAATAAATAAAATAAATCTGTTCACATTTGAAATAATTTATTTCAATTTAAACAGTTTTTTTTTATTTATTTTTAATGCGTGTAATTGTATAAATCATACAAAATTCTCAATAATTTCCTAGATTCGAAAACCATTCCATTCCCTTTAACAAAATACTATGAATACAGTGCATCCATCTATTTTATTCCCTTTTTTCAAAGTTCTTAATTTCGGTAAATTCTTTGTTTCAACATACATTTTTCAGGGATTTTCGTTAGTTTAAATTGTTTACGTAGAGAAAATATTTTAAAACAAGAAAATGAGAAATTTTTGTTTTCCTGTCTTCTTCCTGTGATAATGTACGGTCGTCGTGTATACTATTCTTATTATAAATATACAAATTTTTATTTCAAAAAAAAGAAAGAAAAAAATGGAATGTTTTACAGTATTTTTTTTTAGTAAAAAGAGAAAGCTCTTATAGATTTCAAGCATGTTTAATTTATCGATCGTTTTATGTTTTTCCATCTTTATTTATTATTATTTTTTTAATTTTTATAGCTATGCAAAGCATAATTTAGTGTTGATTTGTGACAGTAAATTGTGATCGATTTTTAGTCACTGTGACCCTAAATTCAATTCAGATTTCTATTTTTTTCTCTCACTTTAGTGCCTCTAAATACTTTAATTATTAAATTGAATAGTTGTTCTTTTTTTTGTTTATCCTTTTCTGCTTATATATTCTTTTCTTTTTAATAAATAAATTGATATGGAATAAATTTCGAATGATTTTCTATTAAATTGCCGATAATAATCCAGTTGCTGAAGCTTGTGATTTTGGGCGAAGATGTTCCATTGATGGAGCTTTTCGCATTATTGGAGGCTTCTTTAAAAGAAAAATAATTTTGAAAATTGAAGAAAAAGAAGAATTTACATCAAAAGTTGAATTTTGTTTTGGTTTCGAAACATTTCGTTTTTCCCATTTTGCAATTATTGATCGAATTCTTTCGCCTTCTCTTTTTTCTTTTTCTAATTTTCGAATTCTTTGTTCCTGTTCCGTCATTTTTTTCTAGAAATTTTTGGTTTTTTAATCAATTATTTTTCCCGCCGCCAACAGTTGCTCAATTTTCAAAAAAATAATTTGATCAACCGACCTTCATATTTAATTTTTCAATATCAGCTGCTCGTAATGTTTCGATCGTCATTGTTGCCAGAAGATCTTTATTCAATTTATCCATTTTATCGATTGTTTTCATCGTTGCAGCTCTTTCCTGAATTATTTTGGCCGCTGTTGTCACCACTTGGTGGCTGCTCGTCGGCATTGCGACCTTTTTCGACGACATCGACGATTCGATGGATTTTCCAACGTTTGTTGATCCTTGGAATTCTTTTCGAACATTTTGAAGGCCACGAATCAAGTTGTCAGACTGAAATTGAAAAGGAAAAGAGTGAAAATTAAAAATATTTAATTAAAAAAATACGATTAATCGATTTTCGTTTATAACCAATCGATAAACTGATTCTTGATTCACCAAATCTTCGATTCTTTCAAAAAGAGCATCATAAACTGAGCCAACATTAATATTTAACATTTGTGAAAGCTTAAAAACACATTTTTCTTTGAAATAAAAATACAATTTTTTTTTGTTTAAATTCAACTTTTGAAATACAATTTTGAAAAGAATCAATTTGATGCTCAAGATTTTTTCTTTCCAAATCACTGGCCAATAATTCTTGTTCAAGCTCATCACATTTTTCCATTGCTTTTGAGAATTCATCTTCTGAAATTCGTGCTCTAAAAAGAGCATTTCGTTGTTGTTTTGCAGTGTCCAAAAGAACTCCTTCAGCTTTTGCTGCCACTTTTTCAGCTTCTAATCTTTTTGTTTTTTCCGTATTCCTTTCGTGAACTAAATCCCTAAATTTTCGTTTTTTTTTTTTTCATTTTTTTTTCATAAAAAAATGTTGAATTTCTTACCGAATCATTTTTTTAATATTTGATTCTGTCGGTTTCATATCAGCATCAAGAAGAACTGATAATGTTTCTAATAAACTGGAACGTTCACTTTCCGATGATTTTAATAAAATAATATTATTCCGATTCGCTGTTGACATTTCTTGAGAAAATGAGCGAAGACAACGAATTTCAGCTTTTAACATTTCAATTTCATGCTTTTGCTCATTTATCGTTGAATTTAATAATGAAATATCATGATTGGCTCGAGAATCCTGATGTTGACGAATTTCCAATTCCTAAAATAAAAAAAAAATGGAATTGAAACAGAAAAAAAAAACGAAAATTCTGTTGACTTTTTTACAAATTCCATGAATTTCTTGACTTTGTAATTTATTTGTCTCCAAATGTTCCATTAAAGTTGAAACATGATTTTGATTTGTTGATAATTTTGATAAATACTTAAAAAATAGAAAAATTAATTAAAAAAAAAAGAAACAAAATATTTTTTACTTCTTGGTTTTGATATTTTAAATCTTCATTTTCTTTTTCTAAAATTGAACATTTTGTTTGAAATTTGATAATCTGAAAATTGAAAAATGAATGGGGGGAAAGCGGATTTATTTTACCTCATTTTCTAAAACTTCTAAATGTTTAATTGGTTCTAAACCTTCGAAATCATTTTCAGCATTCATTAAAGTCATAATTTTACGACTGAAAAAGTTTAATCCTTCTTCAGCTTCTGACAATTTTTCTTGAAGTTTTTCTTTTTCTTCAGTTAACTGCCTGAATTTTGTTTTTTTTCTTTTGTTAGAAGCCTTCAGAATGAACCCCACTTATTGTAAATTTCGATTTCTTGGCTTTTTGCCATCCATTCATCTTTGGATTGTCTGACTTCAGCTAATTCAACTTCTAAATCTGGCAATCGTTTCGAATTTTTTTCAGCTTTGTTCTTCCATTTTTCAGCTTCTTCTTCAATTTCTCTTCGAGCTTTTTCATTTGCTTTCAATCTTCTTTCAAGACTTTCCAATTTGATTTTTGTTTGTCTTTCGGTTCTTCCTTCTCGAATTGTAAAAGTTGCAGCAATCTGAAAATAATTTGAAAAATAAAAAAAAATAAAAAAGAAAGAAAAAAAAATGATACAGAATCAGGAGATTGTGATCCATCATTATGATCTCTTGAATTTATTTTAAATGGAGATGTTCGTGGACGATTCTGAATATTTTTTCATTTTTTTATTTTCAAATTAAAAAAAAATTCGAAAACTTGTCCAATTTTATTGCCGCGAATATTAAGAGTCGAAGTAACAACGTTGGTTTCAGTTAAATCAAGCTGCTTAATTGATATCGGAGTTTCAGGTTCACTATTTGCTAAAATTATTCAACAATAATTGGAATTAAAATTACAGAAAAAAAAACTCACCAATTGGCTCATTTTCAATAATTTCTTGACTGTTTGATTCACTGAACATTTTTAAGCTAAAAATAAAATTTGTGAATAAAAATATTCAGAAATCGAATCGAGAAATAAATTCCGAATTCAATCAGGAAATGTATTCAATTGAAGCATTCATAATTCGAACACACACACAAATTAAAAGTAAAACGAACAAAAAATCATAAAAGTGTGACAAATTTTAAACAAAGAAAAATCGTGACATAAAAATATTTAAAAAAAAATGAAAAATAAAAAAAAAGAATAAAAAATCGTTTTATTTCGAATTAAATCGGATTCGATCAATAGCTGAAATCACAACCATTTGAAATTAAGAAAAATGGCGAAAAGTGGAGAAAAAGAACGAAGCCAATATTTGTGTGAACAATATCAAATTGCTCTTGGAGGTTTAACAAAAAATATTCCAAAATTCATTGGATAAAATTGTTTTTTTTTCTGAAAAAATTTTAGAAGAATTAAAAAGAAAAAGCTCAAATTATGTGTTAGATAGTTTGAATAAAGCACCACAAAATAAGGAAAAGCTGAAGGCAGTAAATTCGGAATATCTTCTTCGTGAACTTCGAAGACAATCGGAGGAGAATCCGAATATCAGTCGAGATGCACCTCATCGACCATTCTTAATTGGAACACCAGTTTCAGCGAAAGAAATTCGCGCCAAAATTGAATCGTTCGATAATCAAATTGTTGTTCCACAAATTTTTGATGGAAAAGTTTATTTCTCAACTCACACTGAAGCTGATGTTCATACAGCAATTGAAGGAAATGAATCAAAGTCGAATATTTCTGAAAATGTTGTCTGAAATTTTTCTTCTTTTTTTGAATAATTTTTAAATTTTAGAATGAGCATGTTGATTTGTCAAAAGTCAATTTTAGTTTTGCTCAATTAATTCGGCTTTTAGGACCATCAACATGTCAACGTCTTGAAAGAGAATTCATAAAACAAAATAAATTATCTGAAATTGAGATGGCTCAATTAAAAACTGCTCGAGAATCGATTGAATCGATTCATAGCGCAAAAACGAGTGAAAATATTCACACGGCTCAATCTCGCGAGCCAAATTTGCTTTCGGTCAAAACTGCTCAATCTCGTGAGCCAAATTTGCTTTCGGTCAAAACTGCACAATCTCGCGAGCCAAACCTGCTGTCCGCCTACACTGCCAACTCGGTGGAGCCCAACCTACTATCGGTTTATTCGGCTCGCAGTCCGGGACTTGCGACGAGAATTTTTGGTGCGCAATCACCCGGAATTCATACGGCCAATTCGTTGGAGCCAAACATGTTGAGCGTGCGAACCGCAAACTCATTGGAGCCGAACTTGTTGAGCGTTCATTCGGCAAAAAGTCCAGGTTTGGCAACGAAAATATTTGCGAAATCACCCGGAATGTTGACGGCTCAAAATGTTGAGCCAAATTTGTTGAGCACCCGAACAGCTGTCTCATCCATATCGGATAATTCATTGAATGAAAGCGAAACCAATTTATTAAATAATGTTGGTTTTGAAGAATCAATACTTTATAATGATAATACCAGGTTGATTTTTATTGATTTTTAACCAAAAAAGGAATAAAAATGAACAATTTTCAGATCCTCAAAAGATGTTCAAACTGCTTTGGAAATTTATTCATCGATTGAATCATCAAAAGATGTTCAAACAGCTCAAGAAATTGAAAGTATTCGATCATCTCAGGATGTTCGAACTGCTTTAGAAATTCTTTCATCAATTGAATCATCAAAAGATGTTCAAACTGCTCAAGAAATTGATTCAACCATTGAAAGGTTGCACAGTTTTTCTTTGTTTTTTTCGCCTGAATTTTTCAAAACGTTTTTTTCAGATCAAAAAATATTGAAGAAGCTCAAGAAATGGAATCAAATCGTTCAACAAAAAATGTTCAAACTGCAAAAGAAATTGAAAATGAATCAACAATTCTCGCTTAAAAATGTGTCGAATTTTATCCAGTCGAATAAATTTTGTTCTGACTTTTTGTTTTTTTTTCCGTGAACTGACAAAAAATAAAATTTTTTTCTTTTTAAATAAAAATTATTATTGAAATGATTTCAAACGAAAATCGTCTGGAAAAAAAAGTGAGATTGGAACAAAAAAATGTTCGAAACAAAGACGTTTCAGCCAAATTTCTCGCCGCAGCTTGACAGAAATTATTTTCAAACTTTGAGAATTTCGTCAGCGTCAAAAAATGTTCCGAAATTGAGCAAAAATATTTTGTTACAAAGAAGAAATGAGGTTATCAAATATTATAAGTTTATTTTTTATTTTTTATTTAAAAAAAATTTGAAAAAAAAGGTTGAATTATTTTCCAGTGAATTATCTCGTAAAAATGCAACTCAAATAAATCAAAAAACAAAAGAAATTGAGAAAAAAAATGTGGAAAATCTGAAATTTTCAAACGATTCAACGCCTAAAATAATCAATAAAAAACCTGAAGCTTTTCGCGATAAAAATTTGAAAAATTGTAAAAAACCAACAATCAATAAAAATGATTTGTCACCTTCAGGAGATAATTTGGCATTTGTTGTTGTAAGATTTTAATCATTTTTTTTTTTCAAATTTCACTTTTTTTTTCTTTTCTTTTTTTCAAAATATCAGAATTATAAAAAAGGGCGATCAAGGCTAAGATTAAATTCGGAAAAAATGCCAACATTGATTGAAAAACCAATTGAGGAAATGTGGGAAGAATTAAAAACATTGACAAAGTGAAGCAGAGAAAAGCTGGAAAAAAATCTGAAAATAATTTTTTTTCATTTCAGCAATTTATTCAAAATGAGATATTCGATGAAATTTACAATTCCAAAAAAAGAAGTTGAAGATCATTTGAAAATTATTCAAAAATTGTTATAAAAATTTGTTTTTTTTTTTTTAAATTTTATTTCGGCGGGGCGGCTTCATGTTGATTTCAAAATAATCGATGGCGACATTGAGAAATTTGTCGAATAAAAAATGAAAATCTCCAGAATTTGGCCAGAAGCACGAAAAGTTTGCCACATTTTTGACGTTTTTTGGCAAGAAATATTTGACAATTTAGGGATCAAATCGATCATTGAAAAATTGAGGCTGATATTATACAAATCAATCGATTTTATTACATTTTCTTTCCAATTCTGAAAATTATTGATTTTTTTTTTTTTGGAAAATGCCAAAAGCAAAAACGCTGACCAAAATGATACGAATAATATCTGAAGAATTGAGATTATTTGGTCCTAATTCTAACCAGGATCCTCTGAAATGTCTTAATTGATGTCCATTTATTGGATCATAATGGAATTTTGATCCACGTTCACCAATTGTTAAACTATTCAACTAGAAATTGAACAATTATTGTTTCTTTTTTGATTTAATTTTTAGGAATTCATTGAATCCACAAAAATTACATTTTCAAGTGGAAATGAATTGAAAAAATCCGAAGAAATATGAAATCTCCAATCGATAATTAAATTTGTACATTTTCGAGTTTTAAGAAATTTCGACAGATTTTCAGATTTTAATTCTGAAAAACAACTTCCCAATTTTAAATAATGAATAATTGTTGATTTTGGAATAATCGATTCCAAAAATTGAATTGAATCAATTGGTGAATTATTCTGAAAATTTCAATTTAATTTTCAAATTTTTGGGGTGGAAAAAAATGATTTTAAAAAAAACCAATTCAACCCATAAAAAATCGATTGAAAGATGAAAAAAGATGAGAAAATATTTTGCTTCATCAGGTGAAATGGCACAAATATTATTTGAATTTGAAAGTGTCAAACTGATTTTTTCCTTAAAATTTTAACAACAAAAAAAAATTTGATTTTTTCTTTAAAAATTAAAAATATTAACTGATGTGACAAACATTTGTCGAATTGGCATTGGTTTCATATATTTCATATGAGATTTGATGAAATTTTCCACATTTTTTGAGACACTTTTCATTCTTTGAATTGTTCGAAATTCTGTCTGAAAAATTATTGATTTTTTTCTATTAATTTAATCGACAAGTTCAATTTTTTTGTGAACATTTGAAAACAAAACGTGATTCATGTGAAAAATGATCGTTCTTTCAACTTTTTCTATCGTTCTTTCAACTTTTTCTTTGTTCGAATGGTTTGATTTTTTGATTTTTGATTTTCTTTTTCCGACTTTTTTATTTGTTTAAACTGACCCTTTTTAATATTTCAAGCTGCATTTCATTTGGTAATTTTTCAAATTCGAACATCTAAAATTATGAAATTTCAACCAAAAAAAAAAACAAAAAAAAACAAAAAAATTGATATTTCAAAACAAGATTGAAAAGTTTAAAAAAACTACAAAGTTAATAGAATTTTTTAAAATGGGTGGAGCTTAACATTTAATCGTAATCAAAAGAAAAATAGTGCGGCAAAAAAAGCGAAAATAATTTTCATCAGGTTTTTTGAGTTCAAACATTTAAAAATTAAATCATTTTTGTTTTTGAGAAAAAAAAATCCATTTTTGTTTCCTTTTTTTTTTCTTTGTTGAATTCTTTTTGTTTTTTGATGAAAAAAATGCGCTTGATTTATCACGTTTTCTTGAAATCAAACATTCACAAAGAAAAAAAAAGAAAAGAATATTTTAATATTTTATTTGAAATTATTTAAAAAATGCGGTTGAAAATTGAACGAAAACAAAAAAGTTTTTATCTAGAAAAAATTTAAATGAAAATTCAATTATTAACGAGAAGGAAACGAACATTTTTGAACCCGCACGAGTCGTTTGGGTACAGTTCAAATAGTTTTGAGGAAAAAATTCAACGGAGACTGAGATTTCACAATAAATTAAAAACTGGGATTAAGTTGATGTTTTAGGAGGAGCTCTTACAAGAGAAATATTTTGGATCGCGGTTAGTTGCCCTTTTAAAAAAATTTTGTTAGTAAAAAATTTAGTTTTTGTTTTTTTTTTAAACTCAAATGATCATGCAACAAATATTTATTAGATTTAGCGGGGAAAACGAACGAATTTACAAGTAAAATGAATAAATTTTGAACACATCTTGGTCAATTTTATTTTCAGAACGAGAAAAATTCTGAAATTTTTTTAAAAGTTTAAATTAAATTGAAACAAAATGTTTCTTTTTTTTCGAATTTTCAAATATCAAAATTATTAAAAAATTTGCAAAAAAAAATTTTTTGAATTCGAAATATATTTTTCTTTTTTTACAATTTGAAAAAAAGAAGACAATAAAATTAATTGAAGAGCAACTGGAGCATCAGGTAGAACTGAAAATTTTTAGTTTAAAAAAGACGAATAATGAACCGCAAATTTATAAGTTTCACTAAAAAAATCTTCTTAAAACCTTTCTTTGCTTAAAATGATCGAAAAATTTCTATTGAAACATTCTCTCGGTAATAATGAGGCTTGAATATAAAATATTTTGTCAGATCCAATAATAATATGTATTTACAGTATACTGGAATTGATTGAAATTTCTACAAAATTCTTTCTGCTTTTTTTTTTTAATTTTTACATTTGATGTGAATCTTGATTTTGTTCTGACAAAAATTCAAAATTTCATTTTTTTTCTCGGGGAAAAAAACTATTTTGTATCTCATTTCCAGGCCTGAAATTCCGTATAAAATGTTTTACTTTTACAGCTGCCTTTTTCTTTTTCACAATTTGAAATGGCTGTAGAAAAAAATTCGAGAATTTCTTAGAAGCTGAAAAAACTTGATCACAATTATATAAATGTCGAAAAATGTCATGGTTAAATATTGCCAACACACATTGCGGCTCACATTGATCGGTGTCACTTCAATTGAATATAAAATCTGCAACAAAAAAATCTCCGCCCACCCCGGAAATCATTGGAATTCAAAAAAATCAATATTCAAACCAAACCAGTCTCATGGATGAATCGTGAATCACAAAATTGTTTGAGTTCGTTCTCGGTTCCGTCAAAAATTTCATTTCGATCAAAACACTATCCAGTTTCTTAATAAATTCAAAAAAAAAACTATTTTTTTTAAAAAAAAAAAGATCCTTGACAGCAATTAATGAATTCAATGTTGAAATAAAATTTGCTCCCGGATTCTGAATTTTAGGTGGAGCATCCTGAACAGAAAAAAAGGGTTTTTTTCCCAATTTTTATAAAAAAAAATCAATAAAACTATTTTGATAGGCATTTTCCGGACAGAGTTTGGAAATTTCAATATTTATTTTGTTTTTGAAATTAGAGATTCTCGTTTTTCTTCTGATCCAGGTTGTTGCATTTTATCACACACATAAAAAATCACGAAAATTTTGGTTTCAAAATCAAATTTCTTCAAAAAATCGAGAAAAAAACAAATTTTGGCTTCATCAGGAAAGAAAAATGGAATATTTCGAATCGAGATTTCAAATTTTTTTTGTTTACTTGAAAAAATGTTTTCACTTTTTTTTTTTGTTGGTTTTTGCTGGAAAATTTCTCTTTTTTATTTGATTCTTTTTTTTTGTTGCGATCAAAGTGAAAATTCAATAAACCTGTTATAATAATTAAAAATTCAAATCTTTTTTAGTTTTTCAGAAAAAAAAACCAATTCAAACTTTAAAATCAATAAAATTCTTTATAAAATTTTTTTTAAAAATGACAGTAGCTTATGCTTTGGATGTTGCTACTTCAAACTTATTCACACAAATTCGTGTTCTACTTCGATGGAAAGGATCCGTCTGGAAGTCGACTTGGCTTGAATTAATAATTTGGTTGTGTATGTACGCAATTATTAGTATTATTTATCGTGTTTTATTGAATCCAGCACAAAGAAAGTATGATTTGCCATTATTTCAGATTTTTAGAACGAAAATTACAGAACTTTTGGTCAACTTTGCACTTTTTTTGACACATTTTCAGTTTTTATTCCCGTCACTTTTATGCTTGGTTTTTATGTTTCAATTGTTTATAACAGATGGAGCCGAGTTTTCGATAATGTTGGTTGGATTGATTCGTAAGTTTCATATTGTGGGTGGCGTGGGTGGTAGTTTTTGGAGCAACAACAAAAAGGATCTTTTGAACTGAGAATTAAATATAATTTAGAAAATATTGAAAATCATAAATAAATAACGAAAAAAAAAACAGATCAGCATTGACCATTGCTCAATATATTCGAGGAACATCTGAAAGAGCTCGGCTTATCCGTCGAAATTGTGTTCGTTACATGATTGTTGCTCAAACGTTAGTTTTTCGTGATGTTTCACCACCGATTCGACGAAGATTTCCAACAATGAAGCATCTAGTTGGAGCTGGTAAAGAACAAAAAAAAAAACTTCACGGCCAAGAATAAATTTAAAAAACAGGTCTTTTAACGGAAGAAGAACTTGAAGAATTTGATTCAATTGTTTCGCCACAATCCAAATATTGGCAACCAATTCAATGGTTATTTTCATTGGTTACTGTAGCAAAAGATGAAGGCTTTATTGCTGATTATTATTTATATGTTGATTTGATGACTGTAAATCATTTTTTTATTGATTTTTTGATCGGAGATTTTAGATAATGCGAGATTTTCGAACAAAAATTTTGAATCTGATCATTTTCGATATGGTTCCACTTCCATTAGTTTATACTCAAGTGGTTAATTTAGCTGTTCGAACATATTTTATTCTTGCTCTTTTTGGTCGACAATTTTTATTCAAAGAAGATGACATTCCTGGTGCAAAACCAAAATTTGATTTATATTTTCCTATAATGACGTCATTACAAATTGTATTCATCATTGGATGGTTAAAAGTTGATTTAATTTTTGATTTTAATTTTTGAAAAAAAAAAGTGTTTTTCAAGGTCTCAGAAGTAATGCTGAATCCACTTGGAGAAGATGATGAAGATTTTGAAACAAATTGGATTATTGAAAGAAATTTACAAGTGAATTTCAGTTTAAAATTCTTCCAATTTTTCAACTTTCCAGGTTGGATACGCGGTTGTTGATCAATCATATGGTCGCTTTCCATTCATAAAACGTGATCCATTTTGGGAAGACGAGCATCCGCAAACCATGGATTCACCAGCGACACTTCGAAAAGATACGTCACATATGAGAGGAAGTTGCATTGCAATGGATATGGATGAGGATATGGATAATGGAATTATTTCCTATGTTCGAAGAAGATCAAGGTCAATTGGTGAGGATTCGGCGTGTACTGAAACTACAAGGACTGGAAGGTTTTTTATTGATTTTTTGAGACTTTTTTTTTAAATTTTAAATTTTTTGAGTTCCTATAATTTGAATAATGTCAAACAAATGTTTGGAAATCAACGTCGCCGAGTTTCAAACGCTTTTTCAAAAATTTATTCACCAAATCCGCAGCCAAGAAGATCGAGTATTTGTGAGTAAAAGCAAAAAGACGTTAAAATAAACTCGAGCTTCTTCTTATTTCAACCAGGTGTCGCCGCATTAGATTTGAATCATCGACGAGCCTCAGATCCGGCCCAACACGACATTGATAAAATTGAAAAGAAACATTCGGATGCGGCCAGAATTGTTGAGCAACGAATGAGAAATTCAATTAAAATTGATATTCCGGAAGAAGAAGAAGGAAAGGGAAACGAAGTTTGACAGAAGAAAAAAAAATGAGAGAAAAATGATTTTTAAGATTTCATCAAGCTCGTCATCAAATAAACCACAAAATGGATCAGCTCCAAATTCAAATACTGGAAATAATGTCAAATGGTTTGTCGAAGAAATGCCAGTTATTGAAGAAGAAGAAGATCGTCAAAAATCATCGCAAGGTAAGAAAAAATCGGGAAAAAAGTAATAAAACTCAATTTTTCAATTGAAAAAAGAGCATTTTTTTCTAATCCCATTTTTTCCAGATTCACTTCGTCGTCAACAACATTTTGTAACACCGCATGATGATGAATCAAAAAAAAAAGAATAAAAAATATTTAAAAAAAAAAGGAAATTTCTGAATTTTGAATTAATTTTTATAAAATAAAATAAAATAAAATATCACAAATATTGAAGCAGTTTTGGCCATTTTCGAACAAAATAAATCTACTCGTTCAGATAAAAATATGATTAAAAATGATTTTAAAAAAAAAAAGGCGGGGGAAATTTAATTACAAGCTAAAAGAAATAGTATCAAATTAAATGACTAAAAATACATATTAAACGTGATTATTATGAAATTCAGCTTTTTCTTCATTCTTTTTTTTCAGCAATTTTATACCGAATTTATGGTATCAAAATGTTCGACATAATCATTAAGATGATGATCATCTGATAATTTTGTTCGACGTGTTCCAATATTTTCCGCGCCATTTCCTGGAAAATTAAACACCTTTTTTGTTTGTTGTAAAATAAAAGAAATTGAAATCAATTACGAATTTGAGGGATTCGAGGAATTCGAGGGGTAATTGTGTTGGGAATTTCATTGCCTGGATAAAGATCGAAAATTTGACATTTTGCTGGTCGAAGGCAATATGTTGTCAATAATGATAACAACATTATTTCCCATGTTGACATAAATGAGGACCACCCTGCAGAAAATAATTAAAATTTAATTAGTTTCTTTCTTTTTTTTTTAAATTTGGAATACATAAAGCTTTTGCTTCAGCTGGTAAATATCGATCGTTTGTGATGATTCCAACGGCGGCAATAAATTCAAAAATAAACTTTTGAATTGTATAAATACATTGGGCAACATCACAAGTCCGAAATAAGAAATCGAATCGATATGGAGCATGTTTTTCCTTAATTCATCCCTTTCAGTGCTGATTTCTCTTTCAAATAAAAACCAACTCTTCCAAGTGGGACCATAACATAACAACCGTAAAATGCAACACACATTGATATAATCGCCAATAGTTGTGAAATAACAAACCAGCTGAAAAATGGGGGGGGAGGAAATAATTTTTGGAAAAATTCAAAATATTTTGTTCTTGTTTTTCACTTACACACTTTCCCTTCTTCCATCTTGTTCCATTGAAACAACAACTGAGGAGAGCTCAAGAACCGTTCGAATAATTGGCGTTTGAAAAACGAGCCATTCAATTCGTCTTAAATTTTGGCTGAAATTTTTTTTCTTTTTCTTTTTCTCGTTTCGTTTTTGTTTCTCATTGATACTCGGTGCTTTCAATTAATGGAATAAATTTGAAGCAACAAATCGGTGCAACTGTCAATTTGATTTTAACATTTCTTTGTAACAAATAGGCGCTCATTTCTTGTCTTCCTCCAAAAATATTGAACAATAATGTGACCATTATGAAAAGGGTAAACATGAAATATCTGAAAATCGATTGGAAAACAAACAACAATTGCTTCGATCAGTTGATCAAAACTGACACTAAAGCGACGGCGTATAGAAAAACAGCGGCACGGGGAATAAACATTCCAATAAGGCTACAAATTGTGGTAAGCTGAAATTAAATTTCTCAATTATTTCGGAGTTTTCTTCTTCTTCTTCTTCTTCTTCTTCTTGTTTTTTCATCAAAATTTTATAAAAAATATCGAACCGGATACATGAAAATCAATGTGTACAAATCGGTACGAATTCGCTCGTTTGAAACATATTTCGTGACGTAATACAAATGAAAAATTGCTAGAATCAGTGTGATCAATCCAAAACTACTTGCCATTGTTAAAAAAGCGATATACATTACAGACATGTCTGAAGATATTCAATTTTTCTTCTCTTTTTTGATAGCATTTCCGCCTTTTTTCCAACCCCGCGCTCAATTATTATACGCTTTATTGAGGAGAAGCTCAAAACCAAACTCTTGGAAAAAAAAATGTGGTGAGATCATTTCCGTCTTTTTTTCTTGGAAACAAAAAAAAAGGTGAAAAAGAAAAAATTTTATAAAAAAAAATGTTTTTGTTTAGAAAAAAATTGCTCACTTCCAAGCCATTCAACAGATGATGGAATTGGTCGATCAACAAACTGTTCATCGTGTGGTATAATTGTTTTCACCAACTCCATTTGAATAAATTTTTTTCGTTTTAAATTTCAAATAAATATTTTATAAAAACTGAATAAAATAGTGAATAAATTTAAAAGAAATAAATAATAAAAGAAAAACTAGAACATTTTTCGTTTTTTTTTTCTCTTTTTATTTTTATTTTAAATTGAAATCGTTTTGTTCACCAAAAAAAACCAAAAAAAAACAAGAAATTATTGGATTCGAATTAATCAGGAAGTAAAAACTTTTTTCCTTAAAAAAAATAAGCAAAAACCGAGGTTTTTCTTTTATTTTTCAAGTCAATGGTGAACAACTTTCAATAGAAAAATGAATAAAACTACAAATGTTGTCATGGTGATTTTAAATGAAAAGAAATCGAAAAAAATTCTTTTTTTTTTGGGCGGAGCATGAATAAAATATTGAAAAATGGGAAAATAATATGTAGCCCAGTCCAACCAACGGCCGACAGAAAACAATTTTTTTTCGTTTTTGTTTTGTTTAAAATTTTATTGAGGTTTGAACTATTAAATTTCGATCGAGAATTTAAAAAATTTGCAAAAACAGAGAACAAAAAGAGAAAAAATCGATATTCATTTAAAATACCTTTAAAGAGAAGAAAAAAACTGATAAAATTGAAAAAAATAAGAAATGATTTGAACAGAAAAAATAAGAAACCCGTCTAATAAATATAAATTGGAGCAATAAAGTTATTAATTAACCACAATAACAACAAAAAAAATGGCAAAAACATGACTTTTAATAAAGAAAAATTATTTAAATTATTAATAATATTATACAATTATTTGTTTTTTTAAAAATCTCAACAAAAAAAAGAGGGGAAAACTTGTTATTAAAATGATAAAACAATAAAATTATTAAAAGAACCGTCATTTTAAAATTAAATGAAAGCAAAAAATATGAAAACCGTTTTTTCAGAATATTTTTGTTTTAGAAATATCATGAAATTAGAAAAATCAATCGATACGTACATACATTTTTTCTTAAACTAGAAACAAATTCATTGAGCAGATGGAGAATGCTGAAAAATATCCAAGCAATCAGCCATTAATTTATGTATTTCCGCATATTTTAGAATTGCAATTTCGTCATATTTACACGTATTTTCATCTTTTTCTAATTTGATTTCTTCATTTTTTTTCTTTTCAACATTTTTCAATAGTTTTTCTGGTAATCTTTCATAACCAAAATCCTCTTCATTATCTGTACTATCTTCTTCAAAAACTCCATAGGGTAAAGATCTGAAAATGATGGTCCAATAATTATCAGAATTTAATAGGCAGTCAACCTTCGTGTTCTTTTTTTTAATGGAACATCTTCGCCTATTTTTTTGATTTCTTTATTTTTTCCATATTTTCGCTTTTTGTTTAATTTTGATTTGAATTCTTTTTCCTCCTTTTTTTCAATTATCGAATAAACCCTGAAATTAACAAAAAAAATTAATTTTAAAAAACCGCCAAAAATGTGCTATTCTCTCACCATTCAAATTCTTCGTTATCATTTTTATTTTCAGATTTGGAAATATTTGAAAATAAATCATCCAAAGTGATTTTCTCTTCATTCTCAATATCAAATTTCTAAAATTATTTTTTTAATTTTTCAAAAAAAAAACAATTAAAACAAACTTCTTCAATTTTACATTTTATCCTTTTTTGATTTGGGTCGCATTTAATTAATTTGTACCAATTTCTTAAATTTCCTTCAAATCCCATTTTTCGTTTTTTACTGCCACATTCATGACAGCTGTAAATTCAATAATAAATTAAAGAACAAAAATTGTTTTTTACCGATTAATAATAATTGCTTTCACATGATTTTCATTTTCAAACGCAAATAAATTTCGCTGAAACATTCGAAGAGTATCAACGTCGGTCCAATTTATCCAACTTTTTGATTTAACTGAAAATTGTCTGAAATAAACGGCCCGGAAAAAATCAATGAAATTCAGCTTACACCGTGGGAAAATATTCTGGGGAGTCCATTGAAAACCACTTTTGTTTGGAAGAAAATCAACTTTTTTAAATGCTTTTTTAATTTTACAAATTCCACCATCGATATGAGCAAGTCTAACATGATCCTCAACTTGTCTTGATGTTGA
Source organism: Caenorhabditis drosophilae (assembly GCA_963572285.1). Classification (NCBI taxonomy): domain Eukaryota; kingdom Metazoa; phylum Nematoda; class Chromadorea; order Rhabditida; family Rhabditidae; genus Caenorhabditis; species Caenorhabditis drosophilae. The sequence continues at coordinate 3,867,361 of OY751561.1, read as the reverse complement.
TGCTCTCATTTTACATCCCTCAATTACACATTTAAATGTTTTTGCTCCAAGAGCATGTCTTGTTCGATAATGTTGTTCGAGCCATTCGATCTGATAAGAAAAAGAAAACGAATTTTTACTTTTGGAAACGAGGAAAAATTTAACAAAAAAAAACCTTTTTTCCAATATCCCCTCGACTGATTTCCATATCACAATCATCCCATTCACATTCTATTTCACCCGCCTTTATCAAACTCAATTTTGGTTTTATATGATTCTGAAAATCTTTATTTTTATGATTTTTGAATTAAAAAAAAAAGATTCAAATCAACCTCAACAACATGATCATATAATTTATCGATTGATTCAAAAATGTGTTCACAATTGATCCATTTACATATTGATTTTTGATCTTTTTCTTGTATTCCCTCATCATAATATTTGGATGATGTTTCAGCTTTTATATTATGCTCGGAAACGTATTGAATCGGCTTAAAATTGTTGGTTTTTTTCAAAGAATTTGCTTCATTTTAAATTTTTTTAATCTTTTCCTTTTTTTTTTTTTAAAGATGAACCTCGGAAAAAAATGACCTTCGTCTTTGTATTTGGAAATGTTTAAACCTTGAATTATCAAAATACTTAAGACATACAATTATGGTAAAAAAAAATAGAAGTCAGGTAGCTACATCTTTTTCCTTTTTTTTCGATTTTTTACGTCACAAAAAATAGTGACGCATTATTAAAAGAATTTCCACTAAAATGATTATTTGATTAAATTCATATCAATAAATAATATTTAATGTATTTAAACAATTATGAATACATATTATTGATTGATTGATCAATATAATATTCATAGATTAATTGATAAATAATCATTATTATTGATCAAATAGAAATTAATGGTTCGCATAAATTTTTATTGATAACGTGATTTTTTCAGCATTTTTTTTTATTAAGATAAAGGAAATATTTTATTTCAATATTTAATCTTTAAAAATTAAATTAATATTTAATGAAAATGTTTTTTTTTTTTTGAAATTTAAAATCAGAAAAGAAGCCGAGTGAGTTAATTTTTATTAGAAAAGACCGAAAATCATTATTTTTTTTAAAACTCGAAAAACTGGTCAAAATGGACTCAAATTCAAGATTTTAAAAAATAAAATATTTTTTTTTATAATTTATATGTTTGACGAGACGACCTAAATAAAGAAGAAAAAAAAAGCGAACACTTTTTTCTCTCTTTCTTCTTTAAAAGTAAATGTGTTCTGCGATGTGTGTGTGAAGAGGGAGAGGGAGAAAGGGAGAGAGAGAGAGAGAGAGAGAGAGAGAGAAAAGGGTGAAGGCTGTCAAGTGTGACTCAGTAAAATCGAATAGAGAGCATATAAAAAAAGAGAATTGAAAATTCAAATTATTTGTCTGTGTGGTCAATTTTTGATTTTGAACGACATACAACGACGATACATCTAATTGTAACTACTAAAAGAGTAACCATTTTCATTGTATTCACTAACAAAAACCAAACTAAACCAAAAAGAAAAAAAAACAAATAATTGAAAGGATGAATGATTTATAAAAGCGTTCTGTTAAGCGCCTGGTACGTTGTCATAAATAAGAAATAAAAATTATGATACTTCAACTATGAAAAGAAGAAGAAGAAGAAGTAAAATGTAAAAAATTGTTTATTTTTATGAATTTTTATCATTTTTTGTTTAAAATATTGAAAAAAGCTTACTTTGATAATAGCGTGAGGAATTATTACTTGGTCATTTCCATTTTCACATTTTGAATCAACATTTTTGAATCTTAAACCAGATACAGTCATTCGACTATATAAATGAGGGGATAATGAATGGCTGCAAAACTTTCTGATAAAAAATAATTAAAAAATCAAAAGAAAAAATGAAGTAAAAAAAAAAGCCATGCGAAGATAAAGGAACAAATTAGAAGATATAGTAGGAAATGGCATGACAAGTTATATGGCGGCCAAAATACAACTGACCAGAGACGCAGAGATAAACAGGAGGGACGGCTGGACATGATGACAACGCTAAATAAATTGACGAAGAGAAAGTGAAGAAGAAGAAGAAGAAGAAGAAGGAAGAGGAGGAGCAGAAAAAAAAAGAGAGAAAGAGGAAGGAGAAAAAGAAGGAAATAATAGGTAGAGAAAGGTTCAGGGATAAATAAGAATAAGAGAAAAAGAGAAAAAAAGAAAAAGTGTTGTCGGTTCAATTTAGTCAATGAATGGGGTTTTATTAATCATCTGGTACTACTTCAATTTGAATATAAAACATCGCCGGGGATTGATTTTTTCTCTTCTTTTTGAATTTGAAAAGTTAAGAAATTGAAAATTAAAAATTATCAAAATGATAATCAAAAAGAAAAAGAAGAAGAAGAAGAATTAATAGAAATTGTCCAAAAAATTATTTGGATTCAATTTTTTTTCCTTTTTTTTTTTAATAAAAAAATTTGAAAAGAAAAGGAAATTCTTGTCCTTTACAAACTTTTTTTTTTTTTTTTAATACAAAATCTTTAAAATATTCAAAATAAAAAAGATTAATAAAAAAAAAAAAGAAAAAAGAAGGTGGAAAATTCGTTTTTTTTTTTAGAAATTTTAATTATTTCAGCTTTTCATATGTTTGAATATGTGACCACAATGGTTTTTTTCTTCTTTTTTTTTAAATTTTGTTGAAAAACATTTTTTTAACAAAATTAAAAAAAAATGGAGTAATTTAAATTTTATTTGAGAAAAGTTAGTCACAGGCGACATCTTTATTTTCAAAATTTTCTCTAATTATTATTATTAAAGGTAATGCTTAGGTACGGTAATTTAAAGAAAAACGGGAAAATGTTATTCTAACCGTTTTAAATTTCTCAATTGTAGTCGGTGGAAATTTTAAAATTGTTTCTTTTACTGAAAAAATGAAAATATATTATTCTTAATTGAAATCTGAAAAAAAGTTGTTTTCTGTGTAGTTTAGTCTAGCTAGAAGAAAAAACAACTACACAAAGGTATTTGCGCTCTACCGAACATTTTTCGTAGTTAACTTTATGAAAAAAAAAGAACATTTTGGAAAATATGTTTTTTTACGAAATCGTTTCCATCGTTAATCCTATTTTCTAACTACAAAAATAAATTATCTTAAATTTTATTTTCAGAGCTTTAATGGATTATGACAACATAAATAAAAGAATAAGCGAAATTGAAGAAGTTCTAGGTGTCGATAATTTTTCAAAAGTAAGATTTTCTTGTTGAAATTTAGTTTGTAGGAAACATTTTTATAGAAAAAAACAATTCCTGAAGAAATTGAATTATTAAACAAAACACTTAAAGATGATTGCAATGCTCGTTTGTTAATGACGCTTCCATCAAAAAAGCTTGAATTATTGAATAAAATCGCGACTGAAACATCGCATCATTTATTTGGATCATTATCGGAAAAAATCGAGTCTGTTAAATTTGCAGAAGCTTTGATTACTCAACGAACTCAACTTATAAGTCAATATGAAGCATTACTAAAGGTGAAACCTCAAGTTTTAAGTTTTTAATGTTTACGGGAATTTCTTACAGAATGCTTTAGATACTGAAAGTTACAGCAAAATAATAGAACTTCAACCGCAGTTAGATGAAGAAATTCAAGTTTGCGAAGAATTATTGCAAAAATGGAAAGAGTCAGTGTTTTTTTTAATAAGTTTAACATAACGAACAATTTCAGGGAAATTGCTACATTTTTAAAGTTTCGTGAACAATATTCATTAGTTATTCAGATGATATCAAAACGAATGCTTGAACTTCAACTTAAAATTCAACTAAAAGAATCATCAAAAAATATTGAAGATTAATTAAAAATTTATTATTTCTTTTTTCTATGTATTTATAAAGCATATAAATTCAAACTTTGATTTATATTAAATATTTCTCAATTTCGGTTTAAAACCCGCCTATTTAAATTTTTTTTCCCTATTATTTAATAATTTTTTTTAAACAATTAAAACTTACAGTCGAAATGGATCAAAAAATAATTAAAAATACGGAAATAAAACAACTTCCATTAGATGTGATTCGAATAATTATTAATTATTCGAAAAGTTCCCAATCTTTGATTGCATTAAAAAATTTAAATGCTGCAACAAAAGATTTAGTACTAGATGAGATTAACAAACAAACTAAAAATAAGCCAATAACTATAGACATTTTTGAATTATTTTTGGATCAGGTAAACAATCAGTTTTATTCAAAATCAAATTAAATTCATTACAGAATCCATTTCTTCAAAAATATTATGATCCAGAAAATAAACAGCATCCAAATGAATTACATCAAAGAATTCGAAAATTATGCGATATATTAAATGACTTATCTGAAATATCTGATAAATTTCAATTCCAAAATTTAAATGCACGATCGCTTGGTTTTCTTGAAGAATATAATGAAAGCTTGATGAAGCGAGCTCCATTCATGCTACAGAAAAGATTGATGACAATATTAAAAAAATTTCAAAGGTACATTAAATTAAGATATTTAAATAAAACTTGATACTTTTTACAGTGAAAGTGTAACATTTAATCCAATTTTCATGCGACCATCAAGATGGTTAAAAACATTTTCAAATTCCTACGATAAAATTACTGAATTAGATCTTGGAAATACAAAACCACTGGCAGTTCTTAAACTACAACGCGTAGTTTTTCCCTCTCTTCATAATTTAGAATCGTTAACATGGAATTATGGAAAAATCTCATGTTTAAAAAAATTGAAAAATCCGAAAAAAATGAAAAAACTTATATTAATTGATCATCCAGTTGGTGAACCTAAATATACGGATTATGAAGTTTTAAGTGAATTCGAAAATCTTGAAGAATTTTATTTTGGATTTACCGTTGCTACCAGACCGTAATTCATTTAATTTAAATAGAAATAATAATTAAATAATTTTAGAACAAGAATGTATATGGATGTTCTTTTAAATTTGTATCAAGCAATTTGGAAGAAAAACATCGGAACCAAAGAACAAAAATTAATTAAATATTATCCAAATCTAAAAAGTATTGGGTTTTGGAATGCACCAGAATACGTTTTTTTCGATTTTTATTAAAAAATTTGAACGAATGCATTTTCAGTTTTTTATTGACATGATAAAAAACGATTTATCATTTGAAACAGTCAGTTTTGGGCAAATTTCACAGGATCGAACTAAATTATGTTCGTTTGATTCCATAATGGAAGCATTATTTAATTTTGAGGAATCCCAATATTATTTTGGTTCGCCAAAAATTAAAAATCTTATTGTAAGTCATTATTTATAATTTTTGAATTAAAACACATTTTTAATTCAGCTTAATCTTCATACAATGCCATGTGTACCTTTAGAATATTATTTTCCAAATTTAATGACACGTGTGAATGTTTGTTCATCTAAGTTTTCTTTTATAATTATCTAATTTAGAAAATGCGAGATATAAAATCTTTGTCATTGTTTTTCAAATGTTCTCATTATTTTGATGCTCAAACAAAACACGTTCCAGAAAAAAAATATCCTATTGATGCCACCTATACACATTTTTCACTTCATTCTGAAGGATCATTTGTGGTTTATATTTCTTATTCAAAGTATTTTAAAATAATTATATTATTTAGTTTCCCTGTCTTTATTGCAATCTTCCTTCAACTCTTAAATCATGTACAATTTCATTAAATGCTTCACCCGAAACTTGCCAATATGCCGTTTTATCTATGATTTGTTTTATTGAACAATTATCAAATATCAATAATTTTCCGGATTTTGAAGAATTAAATATTCAAATTTGGGGAATTCGATGTATGGAAACAATTGTTGATGCATGTGTTGAAAACATAGCCGATTGCGTAAAAAGGTTGTCAATTATTGCATTTCCGCGGAATGAAGATCAACGAGCTTGTCAGAAGTTATTGAGAAAAGTCGGAAAAAGCTGTCGAAAGTTGACAAGTTTTCGTGTTTCAAACGAATTTTTGAAATGTCTGATGAAAAGAGGTTAAAATGTTTTTTTTTTTAATTTATAAAAAATTATCAAATTCATTGCAGACGATATTGTATCTTCCCAATGGAAAGAAAATGTTCATAACTGGGGAAGCAAATTTAAATTCAATGCGAAACAATGTCATTTCGGCGTCGCAAAATTGCCGGAAAATAATTATAATGTTCAACCAGAATATACGCCTGTATGAAATTTAACTTTTTTCTTTCAATTATTTGCTTTAAAAATTTCAGTCTTATGATTCTGGTGAAGAATTTGGATTGGAAGAAATTATTGAAACTGAAACTGATGAGGAAGATGAAGAAGAAGATAATGATTTCATCACCGAAGATACCGGTGAAAATTTAGAAACTTCCATCGATGAACTTGATATTCTGGAAAAAAAATTAGAGAAGGAATCGAATAGAAGACAAAAGAAATATGAAAAGAAGAAAAGAACGGTAACAATTTGGATAATCAAAAATTTAAACAAATAATTAAAGTTTAGAGCATTTTTTTCTCATCCTCTGAAGAAGAAGAAGAAGAAGAAGAAGAAGAAGAAGAAGAAGAAGAAGAAGAAGAAGTAGAAGAAGAAGAAGACGATAAAGATTCCATTCTAAAATCTGATAATGAAGAAGATGGATGTTCAAAGCCCATTCGAAAAAGAAATCAATTCATTGACGATGAAGCTGAAGAAGATAATGATGATATTGAAAATGAAGAAAATGATAATGATGATATGGAAGAAGAAGAACCAGAATATGAAAGTTTAGAAGATTCAGAAGATGAAAGATTGCTTGTAAATATATTATTTTAATTCTTTAAATAAATAAAAATTCAGAATGAGGATATTATTTCAAATGGAAGTAAAAGAATAAAAAGAAAATCAAAAGAAGTTAGAAATCAAAATAAAAGGATCAAAATTATTGGTGAGTATCGAATAAAAAGGTTTAAAAAAACAAAAAAATTTTCAGTTTCGGATGACGAAGATGATTAAAACGTTTTGGTTCATTTTTTAAATTTTTGTTTTGTTATAAATTTGCCTTTTAGTTTGAATCATTTTTTTTAAAGTTGTTCCCTTCTTTTATTTTATTTCCTATAAAATGATGGTCTCTAAAATGTAAAAGGAAACATTTTAATTTTTAAACAAACAATCTTGGTTAGAGTTTGATATAGATTTCTCATTTTTCAAAGCTTAAAAGTTTGAAAAAGTTTTGAATTTTTTTTCTTTTTTTATTTTTTTGTTAAAACGATCACTGATAAGAAGAGAAAAATCGTTTGAATTTAGGAGATATGAACATATTTGAGAAGAAAAACATTAAATTCCTTTCTTTTCTTTTTTTCAATTAAGAAGTGTGTTCGACATCTATTTATGGGTTATAAATTGAAAAAAAAAGAAAAGAATAACATCCATATTTAAAAATGATAAGACATATGACTAATTCATGTGATTTTGAACAAATTCCTGCCCTAATTTTAGATTTGATCTACTTTTTATCAGTGTTTTGTTTTAAACTTGAAAAAAGCTTTTCTTTTTTTTAATTTAAAACAAAATATGAACAGGTTTTAAGAATTTATAAAAAGAATATTGGATTTTTAACATCAAATCTTCAACAATTTTTTCAATGAATTTTAGAAAACTCTGAATTTAATTTCAAAAATGTGCACACCCCTCGTGATAAAATGTGTTGAATTTTTTTTTGTACAAAAAACACCATTTTTGAATGTAAAAATTACAACATAAACAAATAATTTTAAAAAAAAAATTTTGGTTTGAAATTGAAAAATCTGGTTTCAAAAAAACTTGAATTCGATACTTTGAAACCGAAATGAAGAAGAAGATGTACACAGCATTTTCTAAAATTCCAAGTAAGGAGCGTCTTCCTTCCTTTCATTCATTTTTTTTCCGATGTTCGAAAAGACGAAGACGACAGGAACTGTTTACAAATAATCAAAACCAGTTAGTTGAAGACTCCGCCCACACATTTTTTTATATTACAAAATCATATAAATATAAATCAAATATTTTGTGGAGAAAATAAAAATAATTTAAAAGTTTGAAAGAAGAAAAAAAAAGAGACATTTTTGCAATGCTCAAACTATTATTGTTGCCGATTTTCATGATTTTTTATCGAATTGATGGAGCTCCATTACCATTGGAAGAAGAATTCAATTTTTTCCATACCAAACAAGAAAATCATGGTTGGTTTTTTTTTTTTTTTTTTTTGAATTTTCAGCCAAAAATAAAATTTTAAGAGCAAAGATTTGTTCGAGTCGATCAAAATAAAGATAAAATTTTGAGCTTCGATGAATTCCTTCACATGGAACTTGCCTATGTTGAAGCGAAACGAGAAGAGTTTGATGGTCTCGACAAGAATCGTCAGTTTTCTTTTTTTGTTTTCAACTTAACTAAAAAATTGTTGTGCTTCACTTTTTAGACGATGGAAAAATCAGCTTATCGGAATATGAAGAGCATTTTCATGAAGCTTCAAGCAAAAATGAGAAATCAAAAACGGCCTATTTTGCAAAAGTTTTCGAGGATTTTGATGAAGATTTTGACATGGCATTGAATCGTGATGAATTGGAAAGAGTTCTGGCTGAACGATTTCTTGTTAAGCCACGAGAAAATTTCCCCAAATTTTTTTTCAAATTCGATGCTGATAAATCCGGTGGACTCGATTTGACAGGTTAATTTGAAGTTGGTTTCTTCTCGTTTCAAAATTCCATTGATTTCAGAATACATGAAATTTGACGCCGGATTCCCATTTGAAGAAACTGATCCGATTGGTGGAAAACCAGTGAAATCCGATGAAAACACAGAAGATCAGAAACACACTGAAATTCCGCACGACGCCGACGTTGAAGCGATTCGAGCAGTTTTAGCTCAAGCAAGTCCGACATTCAATCAAATTCCGGTCTCAACTGAATCCGACTCGGTCGAGCCTGGGTTGCATCCAGTGAAACCTGGCCAAACACAATCGGCAGTTCCAATTAAAAAGACAAAAGTTTTCTAAAAAAAAAATAAAAAAAAAAAATTCAAGATTTCTTTTCAATATATCTCATGGCATATTTATACTGGTAATTGTTTTCTATTTTTATTCTTAAATTCGACACTTTTTTTGTATAAAATTTGACAAATAAAATTTCTTCCCAAGTTTTTTCGATTTTTTTTTTTGGCTGAAAATGGTTGAAATTGATGTTGAAATTCAGATCGAAAAAGAACCAGTTGACGTTTAGTACAGGAGAAGAATAAAAACTATCCGTGGTGGATTATTTTTTCAATATTAAAAAATGTTGTCCTTTTCCATGTGGAAACTATAAACAAAATACAATCAAAGTACAATTTTTAAGGAGGACGGAAAAATTGCAAAAAAAATTACCATTTTTCAGAAAAAAGAAGAGGAAGAACCTTCGGATTTTGTTTGGTCGCTGATCCTTTTCACATGATTTATTGTTGTTCAATTTACATAATAATTCTCCAAAATATTTATAAAATTCATTTTTTGATGATTTCTGTTCACAAAATTCACATTATAATTTATGATTTTTATTTTCATGTAAAACAAATTTTCAACAATTTTTTTTTTGTCAATACTCGAATGAAAATATAATTGTGTTGTTTTAAATATTTCAATAATAAAAATAAAATTATTATTTAATAAATAAAAATATGTATTGCATAGAAATTTATTTAAATTTTTCTTTTCGAATTTTAAAAACTTGTTATTATAATCAAATCATTTTTTATTAATTTTTTTTTTTTTGTATTCTCAATTCTTTCCATATAAAAATATATTTTCCAGACGCCCTCAACTATTGTAGAAATTTATTGAATATTTTTATTATTTATTTATTTTTTTGCAAAAAGTTTTTTTAAATATTTTTACTTTATGACAGACGAACTGACAATTGATGAAATTGTAACAAAAAAAAAAAAGTTGGAAACATAATATTCGTACCCGAACTGACCTCACCAAATAATGAAATTTCCAGTTTTTAAATTTTTTTTGTCATTTTATATTATAAATTGACATGTCGGGTTTTGTACAGTGGTTAAATAATTTTACAAAATAAACTTTTTTTTTCTCTTTTTTTTTTCAAAAATAAAAAGTTTAAAAATATGAAATTGATTCCTTTTTCTTTTTTCAAATGTTTACTTTTTTTATTTGTAAATAGATTTTTTATTTTTTTTTTGCTTTTTCATTTTTTTTATTTTAAAAATAATCAAAAATAAAAAAAACAATTTTAATTTTGTTTTTAAAATTTAAAAAAAAAATAATGAAAATCAATAAAATTTCAGAAATGAAGTTTTCAAGTTTCTCAGACATGATTTTTCGGAAAAAAAAGTTCGAAGATGGAAGCCATTTGAACTCGAAAATGAAAAGATGCTTGACTGTTGTTGATGTTATGTTTATTGCCATCGGACATATGATCGGTGCCGGAATTTATGTGTTAACCGGTACAGTTGTCAAAAATCAAGCGGGTCCTGCTATTATTGTCTCGTTTCTTTTGGCCGGCTTCGCTGCTCTTTTATCAGCTTTCAGTTATGCTGAATTCGGTGCGAAATATCCGAGAGCTGGAAGTGCTTATACGTATTGTTATGTTGGACTTGGTGAAATTTGGGCATTTATTGTTGGATGGACGGTTCCATTAGAATATATGATTGGAAATGCAGGTTTTTTCCTTCTTTTTTTTTTTTAATTTATTTTTTTTTAATTATTCAGCTGTTGCTCGTTCATGGACTGGTTATTTAGATGAATTAGTTGATCATTCAGTTTCTAATTTTACTATAAATAATATTGGACATTTAAGTAAAGGCGGCGGATTTTTCGCTGAATATCCTGATTTTTTGGCTTTTTTCCTTTTAATTGTCGTTGCTGTTGCTGTCTCACTTGGCTCCAAATTTTCAGCAAATGTTAATTCAAGTTTTGTTGTTTTAAATCTTGCGGTAATTTTTTCTTGGAAACAAAAACTTTTCATTCCTTTTTTTTGTTTTTTTTTTCTTTTTCAAGGTTTTGGCTTTTATAATTGTCTGTGGATTTACCTATGCCGATTTTTCAAATTGGACAGGTGTTAATGAAAAAGGAGTTTCGAAATTTTGGCCCTATGGATTATCAGGAGCAGTTCAGGGAGCTGCAAAATGCTTCTTTTCTTATATTGGTTTTGAAGCTCTTGCGACAGCTGGAGAAGAAGCTAAAAGTGAAAAAAAAACAAACAAAAAAGAGTTGAATTGTTTGAATTGTGCAAATTTGCAGAGCCTCATCGAACAATTCCTTTGGCAACGTTTGCATCATTGACAATAATCAGCATAATTTATGTTTTGATGGGAGCAACACTGACGTTGATGGTCCCCTATGATCAGATTGATGAAAACGCTGCGTTTGCAGTTGCTTTTCAATCAAAAGGAGCCACTGTTGCCAAAATTATAATGAGCATTGGAGCATTGGCTGGAATGCTCAATAATTTAGTAAATTTTCCAATCGAATCGAAATTGTCGTGTTATTTATTATTGATTGATGTTTAAAGGTGACCGGAGCATTTGCCCTACCACGAGCTGTTTATGCAATGGCTGATGATGGTTTGATATTTGGATTTTTTTCACGAATTCATCATAAAACAAAAACTCCATTAAATGCGACAATTGTTTTTACAATTCTCAATGCTTTTCTTGCATTGATTTTTGATTTGAATGCTCTTGTTGAATTTTTATCAATTGGAACTCTTCTTGCTTATACAACCGTATCAGCAAGTGTCATTCTACTACGATATCAACCAGCATTAAAAGATGGAACTTCAAATGAATATGATGATGGTTTTTATTGATTTTTGTGAACAAAAAAAAAAGAAACAAAACGAATTTTTTTTTTCTTTTTTTTTGATTTTAAGGAGGAACACTTCATTCGTGGGTTCCATTTAGAGAATTCTGGAAAAAGTATCCACCTGGTAGATCAATTCAAGTAGCTTTGTTTGTTCTTTTAATCGGATATGTTATTCTTGGATTAGTTTTTGAATTAGGTAAATATTTCAGAGAATTTCAAATAGTTTTTCATATTTTTTTTTAAAGAAATTTATTCAAATTTAATTGGAATTATTTTTATTATAATTGGAGCAATTTTATCAATTTCTGCTCTGATTTTTATTCTTGGGCATGAACAAAATAAAATGAAATCAACTTATAAAGTAAATTTAAAATGTGTTTTTTTTTAATTAAAATTAATAAAATTTCAAAATTAAAGGTTCCATTTGTGCCATTTATTCCAGCTCTTGGAATATTAATCAATATTATTATGATGGTCAGTTTGAATTATTTGACATGGGTTCGAATGTTTGTTTGGCTTGCAATTGGACTTTTCATTTATTTTGGATATGGAGTTCGTCATAGCAAGGAAAGAACAATTAAAAATATTTCAACAATCGATGAACAAATCACAATGAGCGGGTTAAAAGAATAAAACAAAATCAATCAATATTTTTAATCGATTAGGTGCTTCAAAACAAACAAAAAACTCAAAATTTATTTTATTTCAACTTTTTCTATGATCCCATTTTGCATTTTTTTTTTGGTGTGTTTTATTGGCTTTAAAAAATTGCTTAAAATTAAATATTTATTTAATGAAAAAAATTCATTAAAAAATAAATTGGAATTAATATGTTGGCGCAATATCTTCGACATTTAATGAAATATTTACATTTTTATTTCCAATAATGATTCGATCAATATTTTCATGAATTGATTCTTCAACAGTTGATTCAGTAACAGATTGTGACTGAAATTCAATCATTTTTTTTTTTGCACAAAAAAGAAATGGTCTCACCTCCTCATTTGATTGTGAAGCTTCTCCAATATTTTCTAGACACATATTTTGATTTTCACAAATACTTCGCGGATCCTCATTTTTCAATTTATCTAAACTGACACGATTGATGACGTCACAAAGACTCGAATCTCCTCCTTTTTCATTTTTTGTTCCATTTTCACATTCTTGTTTGATTTTCTAAAAATTGAAAATATTTGTTGATTTTTTTGTTGATTTTGTTTTAAACTTCTTCAAAATCATCTTCATTATTTTGGCGCTCTTTTAATTTTAAAATGACAACTTGACAAAATTCGCATAAAAAATCCAAGGGAATAATTTGTAGTTGTTCAACTTCTGGACTCATCACTTCTGTGTCATTTTCTTTTGAAAATGTATATTTTGTTACTTTATAATTTGGCTTTTCTTCCGGAATTCGAATATCCTGGAATTATTAATTCAATTTTTTTTTTTGCTTTTGAATTCAAATTTTTGAACAAACCTGAACATTTTTTGGAAAAATTGGAACACAATCGATAATTAAAAAGAAGGAAAATAAACAAAATTTAAAAAACATGATTTTTCCTGAAAAATACTTCATATCAAGAGACAATATTTGTTATCGGTTTTTATTTTTATTTTTTTTTATAAAAAGTAAAAAAAATAAATTTCAAGAATAATTCTGAATCATGTTTTTTCTTTTCTTATAAATGACGAGAAAAAATTATTGGATAATCCTTCTGTTTCGCATTCATTTTTAGAGGTCATTTTTAGAGGTTTTTAGAAGTTTGGAAACTTTTGGAGAAAAAAAAACATTTTGAAGTTCACATAAAAACATTTGAATAACATCAAATTCTTAAAGTTGAGGGAAAACTTGTTGAAAATTGAATTTGTAGCAAAAACCGAGACCAAATCCTTTTTTCTTTTCTTTGGAAGTAAAGTAAGGGTCAATATTTACATAAATTATGAAACAACAAGAATTGAAAAAAATATTCAGAGAAGAAATTTAAAAAAAAAGAATTCAATGATATAAATCTGATCAAATGTCACTTTTCGAAAGAAACAAAAAAAAAGAACGAGAATGTGAGAACTTGTATTGTAAAATTAAAAAAAAGAAAAAGAAACAAACAAAGAGATCAAAATAAAATGGGCAAAACATAATAAGACGGTAAATAACAACAAAAAATGAACAAAATGCCAAAATATTTCAAAATTCACATTATTTTTTCAAATAATCTTCCACTTTGATTTGTTCTTGTTTGGTTATTAAAACATGTTTTAATAATTTTTTTTCTGATTCGTCCTTTTTCTGAAAAAAAACCTCATTTTTTAGCTCAAAATAGCTCAACAATTGAGCTGAACAAATTCAATTATTCATTCTTTTCAATTATTAAATGTCATCGGCAAAAAAAAAGAAAAAGAAAGAATGAGGAAATATATATTACAATCGCCAATTTATTTAAAGAAACCAATTATCTCTTTTGCTTTTTTCTCTGATCAAAAAACACCGAATTCAATAGACAATTTTTGAACGTTTTCATTTAAAAAAATATTTTTAAACTCGATCCTTTTTTTTATACCTGAACTTTGAAATAATCCAAAACTTTATTTTGTTCTTCTTTACTTATCGAAACTTTTTCAATTTCATGAAGTGAATTATAATCGACGCCTTAAAATATAAAAAAATCAAATAAAATCAAGTTAAAAATCAGTTCAAACCTGTTTTTCTTGCAATTATCGATTTCGGACCATAACTTGCCATTCTTATTTTTTTTCGTTTTTACAAAGCGAACATATTTTTCTGAATCTATCGATTTCAATAAATAAATTTGTAACATTTATGAAAAATACTTTCCGGACAGTCGTCTTGTCTATTTAAAAGAAAGAAAAACAAAAAGAGGAGCTAAATAATTTATTGGACCACACGATGGTAAAAAAAAATAATTTTTGAACGAAGATTAACGTGAACGGGAAATTAAGGAAAAGCATTAAAAAAATAAATAAATTTAAACCGGTTTATAATCAAGTTTAGTTTCCAAACGTTTTGCATCTCCAACTTTTCGAACAGCTTTCATAAAATCTTCATCAACTACATATTCTCGTTCAGCACGAATTGCAAACATTCCAGCTTCAGTACAGACATTTCTCAAATCGGCTGCTGAGAATCCATCCGACAATTTAACAACTGCTTCAAAATCAATTTCTCCATGTTTCGTAATTTTGTTAGAATGAATTTTTAAAATTTCTAGACGAGATTGTTCATTGGGAAGTCCAATTTCAATTTTTCTGTCAAGACGTCCTGGACGAAGAAGAGCAGGATCTAATGTATCTGGACGATTTGTAGCCATAATGACCTATTTAAAACAACATTTTTCTAACAAATTAGAAAGAAGACTAATGTGATTTTACTTTAACTTTTCCAAGCGAATCGAAACCATCTAATTGATTTAACAACTCCATTAAAGTTCGCTGAATTTCACGATCAGCTGAAGTTCCTTCAGAAAAACGACGTCCTCCAATAGCATCAATTTCATCCATAAACACAATGCATGGCTGATGATCTCTTGCATAATTAAACATTTCTCGAATCATTCGAGCTGATTCTCCAATATATTTATCTACAATTGCAGATGAAACGACCTTTAAGAAATTACAATCAAGTTGCGATGCGACAGCTCTAAACCAATCAATATGTTTTTAAATATTAACATTTTAAAAAAACCATACCTAGCCAACAATGTTTTTCCTGTTCCTGGTGGTCCGAAAAGAAGGCATCCTTTCGGTGGGGTGATTCCTACACGACGGAATAATTCTGGATTAATTAATGGCAACTCAACAACTTCACGAAGTTCGCGAATTTGTTCAGCAAGACCACCAACGTCGGCATATGAAATATTTCCAGGGTCTTCATGTGACATTTTGTAGACCAATGGATCGACTTCTCGCGGAAGTTGACGCCTTGAAATAAAAGCGGAAAACTTATATATTTAAATTAAACCATACATTATTGTTAAAGTAGTCATATCGAGTGAAACGCGAGTTCCTTGTTTGAGCTCTTCTTTATTGATGGATCTTCGACATCCAACAACATATCTTGGCCCATTGGTTGCCTAAAACATTAAATTGCTTTTAAAAATGTAAATGATTATTTGCTGACCTTGACAATAAACTTCTCTTCCGTTAATTGTTTTAATACTTCGCCAACGATTTGCCCAACAGATTGAAGAGATTTAATATCGTTTTCAGATTTATCAAACTGCTTTTGCATTTCCCCTTCCTGAAATTTTTCAATTTTTTTATATTTTAATATTTTTGAATTGCCTTCTTTCGAAGCTCTTTCAATTTTTGCTCAATATCTCTGCATTCCGCTAATTTTCTACGATAACCATTCAACGCACGCGTTTTTTCATCTTCAACAACCACTGGACCAGTTGATTCTACCATTTTTCTGAAAAGCAAAATAATTAAATTTAAAAATTCAACTGAAAACGTTCAATAAAACCTTCAATTGAAAAAAATGTGAAAAAGAACAGTGAAATTTCTATTCAAAAATTGGAACGGAAACTTGAAAATTGTCATCAAGTCCAATAGAGCGTACTTGCCGTTATATTTCTTGGGCGCATTATTTATTATGTATGTGAACTTTTAACATATCAAAATTTAAATTTTATTAACAAGAAGTCAAAAAAAATTAGTTCCATAAAATTAATACTCGTTATATCAGTTTTTTTGTAAATAATACAAACACAAGACTTCAAATGGAAAGTGTACATATTTACTTCGACAACCTCGAGAATTGTTCAAATCTGTTAATACATTGTTCACCGAGAGAAAGATTCTGATAAATTAAAAAAGTATTTACATGACAATTAGTTGAAAAACAAAAGAAATTAAATTTTGTTTATATCGTCACGCGATTGACCTCTCGATGGTGGTCTGATGTTTGATATTGGCGTTAAATCATTTTTCAACCCAATCTTTAATGGTGGTTTTGTCGAACAAAACTGAGGTCTCGGGATTCCAGATCCTGCTGAATTTGGTGGTGCAACTGTTTTTAAAGTTCTTACAACATTTGGACGAATTGGTTCTGGCTGAAATTAGTTTTTTTTTTTAAATTAAGTGTACAAGACAAACTTTTCCAACTGGTTTTGAATTTCTACTAATCATATTTGATGCTCCTCTGATTACTGAATCGTTTCTATTCACACCTCCAACATCTTTAGCTGAAGATTTAATTACTCCAGCTGTTACTGGTCTAGTTGCAATTGATCTGTTTGAATTACTCGCTGCATTTCCAAACTTTGGCGCTGGCCTTGCAACGAACGGCTTTGGTTTAACAACTGCTGATTGAATATCTATTACTGGTTTGCTTTTTGATGGTATTTTATCAACTGGTCTTTCTTTATTTTTAGCAATCACTCTTGATGCACTTGTTGCTGGTCTTGCTTGGTGATTCAACATTGGTCGCGATGTGGCCGTTGTTGGCCGAGAACTAACAACTCCAGGTCTTTTCTTTACTTCAACTTTTTCTTTTTTAATCTCATTTGAACCGATTCCATATTGCTTCGCCAAAAGTTTCATTTCAAAACTGGCTTCTTTCCCGTATTCTTTTTTAATTTCTTCAACAATTTCTTCAATTTTTTTTTCTTTTGAAGTATCTTCAAAAATTTCAGAAAATATTCTTCTCGCAACTGGCTCTCCAGCACATTTTACAATCGAGGCAACACATCGAATACTTAAATCTCGAACTTCCTTGTCTGCATCGTTAGACGCCTAAAACCGTAAAATTGGGTTGAATTTATAAAAAAAAACAATTGATTAACCTTTGAAATTGATTCTGAAATTGCTTTTAAACCATTAACATCCATGGTTGTTTGATCATTTTTTGCAAACAAACGCCCGACAAAGGCGACTGTCTGTCCTCTTGTCTGTGGATTTTTACTGCTAATTGCAGCAATTACAGACTCTTCATAACTTCCAAGAGGCACCTTGAGATAATTTGAAATAGGAAATTTTTTTTTAAAATTACTATAAATACCGTTGTTGAAGCTGAGTCAATTAATTCATTTAATGCGTCTCTTAAAATTGCCTTTCGGTCTTTCAATTTTTCCAAACATATCGGAAATCCTTTACAGGCTACACTTGAAAAAGCAAATCTTGATTTAACTGCCACACCTGTTAAAATATTAGCTGCAGAAGCAGCAACATTCACATTTACATCTTTTTCGATTATCTGAAAATTCAACGTAAATTTGTTTAAAATTTTTCAAATTAATTAACTCTGAGAAGAACAGTCATGATTTCTTTCAATCTTTCAGATATCTCGATTCTCCCAACGGCATCAATTTCTTTTTTTAATAATTCACACCCAGCCAATCTTTCTTTCCATGCTTTATCAATTAACTGTAACATTTTAAAATTAAAAAACTAACAAATTTGTTTCAAATTACTTGTTTTTCAACTGATTTATCTAAATTTTTAGTAACGTCTTCTGCTTCCATCAATGTCCAAGAATCGATAACTTTTTCTGTTGAGTTACAAATCGAATTTTGTCCATTTTCTTCACAATTTTCATTTCCTTCAGTTTTTTCATTAATTCCTTTCAATTGGGCTCTTTTTTCATTAAACTTTTCCCATTCATCTTTTGCTTGTTTTTCATATTGATTAACTTTTTCCATTTTACTTTGATCAGTAATAATTGGTGCAATCAAAGGTTTTGAAGCTTCTCCCAATAATCTTTGAAGCGAACCAATAGCCATGTATGATTTTTCTCGAACGTTTGCATCACTTTCTGAGGCACACTGAAATTTTATCAAATAGACATTTGGTTTGTTTAAAATTAATTGATAACTTACCTTGACGATTAATGGCGCGACAATTTTAATAAATGACATATCCACATCAAACATTTTAATGAGATAATTATACAAAAACTCTAGTAACGTCTGTTTGCTTTCAGGTGATGGGATTGTGAACCAATCAACAATATCTTTCAATATTCTTTCTGAGTTAGTCGTTTCCGCAACTGCATTTAATGATGAAGCAACGGCATCTCTTACATTTTTCTTCTTATCTTTTGCTCTTTTTATTAAAAAAGGAAACACCATCCCAACATATCCTCCAAATTTTGTTCGAAGTCCTTTTGCAAGAAGTTCAACAGTTTTTGCAGCAGTTGCTACTACTACAATATTCGATTCGCGATCAAGAATCTGGAATTTTATTCAAAACAAAATTTTTTTTGCTCATTTCTATTTACTTTTCTTAATTCATCCATTAATTCTCCATAAATTGTCATTGTTTCGGTTGATAATTTTGGATTATCTTCTATTATTTTATTCAAAGCCTGTAAAAACAAGATTTAAAAACAATTTAATAGTTTTATTTTGAAATAATTTATTTACTTCTAATCCGTCTCTTCTTTCGCTCCATTTACCTCCCTCAAATACCATTTTTTTATGTTCTTGAGACCACTTTGAAATAACATCGACTTCATCTAGAAAGGTCCAGTCGTCCATCTAAAACTTTCATTATATATTTTAAAAAAATATTTCGAAATCCAGTTTGACAAAAGACAAGCAGAGAAAAAGGGAAAAATCAATTTTGTTTGCGAATGGCAACTAAACAAAAAAAGATGAGTTTTACAAATCCGTTGCTGCTTTGGATGTTTGAGTTTTTTAAACAATAGTAAGGGTCTGAATAGGAATACTACAAAATATACTTCGTATCCTAGGAAACGATTTTATTTATTGTAGAATCATTTTTTAGAAACATTTATTGATACTTCAATAAAAAACAAGCAAAAATTAAAGAATAGGAAAAGAAATTATTCAAATTGTAAAAAAGGCAACAAATCGTGCGAATAAATTGAAATTAAGACAAAAGAATAGTTTCAAAAGATCAATTTTTAAAGAGATGCACTGGATATTAGAAAAGCGGTAGCAAGTCATAAAAAATAGCATTGTTTAAATTTTTACTGTGGCATCATTTCTTGTTTTTCTTGTCCTGTTGATTTCTTAGTTCCAGAAACAATATCGTCAATACGAAGAAGCATTACCTACAATTTAATTACTGGAATTTGAACCTTTAAAATAATATTTACCGATGTTTCAACAGCAGTTTTTAAAACTTGAATGCGGACGCTCAATGGATCCCAAATATCCAATTTATTCATGTCAACCTCAAGTTTTCAAATTTTTAATTAGTTTTCTGCAGAAATCTTTACCAATTCGCCATTCGAACCATCAATTCCCCAGGTCCAGTTCTCAGCAGCTTGAGCATGTTTAGCGCGAAGAGCTGTCAATTGGCGAATTGTACTTCCTCCACAGTTTTGCACGAGAGTTCGTGGAATAACCTTAACTTTTTTAAATAAAAATGTTCAACGAAGATAAATACTTTAAATGTTCTACCTCTAATGCTAATCCAATGGCTTTATATGGCCACTGTCTCACACCTTCGATTGATTTTCCCTTTTCTTTCACAGCTTGAGCCAACGCCATTTCAAGAGCTCCACCTCCTGGAACAAGACGAGGATTTACCATAACATTTCGAACAACATGAAGAGAATCTTGAAGATTTCTTTCAACCTATAAATAAATGTTAAAATGTTTATTTTTGCATTTAAAACTTACCTCATTGATAACATCTTTTGATGGTCCACGAAGTACAACAGTACAAGCAGTTGTGTTTTCCGAGGTTACATAAGTGTAATACCTGAATAGTTTCTGTTTTAAAAATTTATTTTTGAAATTTTCGAACATACTCATCAGCAATTTTCGTTATTTCAAAAAGTTCAGCTGATGTTCCTACATCCTCTTCCCTCAAATCAGATGTATCGTGAACAATTCTAGCTCCACAAACTCTGAATATATTCTCTTATTTTTTTTTTAAATAGTATACATTCGTTCAAAACCTTGCTAATCTATTGTTGTCAGTTTTCTTCAGCCGTCTTAAACATGTAATTCCAGCTTTGAGTAAGAAATGTTGGGCCAAATCAGAGATCCCTTTTTCAGTGAACACTAAATCGGGTTTAACGTTAATTATTTCATCGCATTGTTTGCGAATTGCTTCTTCTTCTTGTTCTAGAATCTTTGAAATATCTTCTTCTCTCATGATTTCCAAGCTTGTTTGCGATTCTCCTTTTTTGTACTCTAAGTTGCAATCAAGAAGAACAATACGTGGATTTTCAATTCTTCTTCGCATTTTGGAGTGGAGAACGTCTTTGTTCAAAACTACACCCTTGATAACTTTTGAATCTTCGATTGTTCCACCAGGAATCTTTTCAATACGACAATATCTAAACTTTAAAAATAAGATTTTTACTAAAATATATGGAATTACCTTTTAATATCAATTTCTCGAACCCCTCCTTTTTCAACTCTGATTGTTTTTACTGCATCAATCGAGATTTTAACAGCCAAATCCATCCATTTGCTGATCATTTTCGTTCCTAGGCATGATTTTACAACAGTTGCAATTTCAGCATCGTTGTTAATATCAATCGATTTACTAAATTTGGTTTCTGCCAAGTTGACCATGTCTTCAAGAGCGGCACGATATGCCTTTAAATGTTAAAGTAAGTCTAAGAACTTTTGAAATAATTTACTTGAATTATAATAGTTGGATGAATTTTTTGTTCCAAAAATGGTTGAGCTTGAGCCATAACTTCTCCAGCAAGAATAATTACGGATGTTGTTCCATCTCCAGTTTCTTCATCTTGAGTTCTAGCAATTTCAATCATGCTCTTAGCCGCAGGGTGCTTGACAGTAATTTCTCTCAGAATAGCATTTCCATCGTTTGTCATTACAATTCCACCCATTGGATCCATAAGCATTTTAAGCATCGCTCGGGGCCCGAGACTTGTTCTAATAACATCGGCAATGGTCTGAAAACTTCATTCAAATTATTAAAAATATTAACCGTTTTAAATAACCTTGCAGGCCGTAATATTTCCAGTTTGAACTTGGTGGCCACTTTCTCTTTTCGTACCCTGGCTCAGGACAATAATAGGCTGTTGACCTGATCCTCGCATCATTTTTGAAACTGCAAGTAATACATTTTAAATTATTTTTGAGAAAATAAAAAATAAACGAAGCATTTTCTGGTCATGAGAAAAATTGATTTTTTTAAAAACCTGATCGGAATATATAAGCAATAAATTAATTGTTTCATTTTATTCAAACTGGTTAAAATTTAAAAAAAAACTAAATATTACTTTAGAATTAAAAAAGTAAAAAAAAAATAAAAACAATGGTAAAAATGTATGAGAAAAGCTCTCTTCCACCAATTTGCAGAGAATTCCAGTGCTTTGAAATTGAATCGTGACGAGACCCAATTCAACTATTTCAATTCAACTGTTTGATCTTACTTAAAATTTTTAAAACTGTAACTTTAAGTTAACAATTAGTTTTTTTTTATATTTTCACATTTTTTAAGCATTTTTTAAAATTATTTATTAAATTTAAAGTAAATTTAAAATATTAGTATACTGTAACATTCATGTCAGCTGTGTCATTTTTTTACGCGGATTTTCCGGCCTGTGCAGTTTAATTATTTTGGTAAACATTTTTTTTTTAAATTTTTTGAGGAATTCAATTTTAATTTTTTTAAATAAAAACATATTAACGTTTAAAAAATTGAAAAGTTTTATAAAAAATAATGTTTACTATTTTTCAGGTATGTATGTGTATAAATCGTTTTATTTAAATCAATTAAAGAGTGACGGGACTTTCAAGTATAATGATCCTTTGCCAAATTTTAATAGAACCGGTGAAAATTTGTAAAAAAAAATTAAAAGAAATTTGGATTCAAAGTATACCTGTTGTAACAAGTTGGAAAATAATAAAAGCTTATAAAGCAACACAAGATATATAGAACTAATAGTTGGTTTAAAAAATTTTCAGTTTAAATATTTATAAACATATTTTTTCTTAGATCTGGCATCAAATTTATCTAATTTTCGACATTTTTCAAAAACTTTGAAGAAGAAAAGTTAAAAAAGGACACCTGCAGTAATACCTCAAGGAATGGACAGTAATTTAAAAAAAAACGAAAGAAAAGTTAAAAATTGCAACGAAAATAAAAGGTAAATAAGGCAAATTTTGAAAATCAAAACATTTTTTTTTGAGAATTAAAGTTTATAAAAAAAACGTAAAAAACCTTTTTTTCTTAATTTTCAAGCTTAAAAAAATTCGTATAAATATAAAATAATTCTCTAAATTTAAAAAAGTTACAGAACACAATGAAATGAGGAAAACAGAAATGAAAAAGCAAAACAATTGACAAAATTTTCTGCAGCAAAAGGTAAAAAGGAAGCATCTGCAATATTGTTAAAATTCAGATGTTTATTTTGAAGTTTTAGCGAAAAAAAGTCATCATTAAATTCCAAATCAGTCACTCAATTTTGGAAAATCTCAAATAGTGAATCAATCGAATTTCGAGACAACGTTCCAATGTCAAAATACAATGCATTTGGTGTTAATTTGATAAATATCCAAAAACGAGATTAAATTTGTTTTAGTGTTCCACTGCGATTCCAACGGAAATATATAATTGTTTAAAAAACAGAACATCAAAAAAGTTGTTTTTTATTTTATTATTCCTTCAAATAAACTTTTAAAAAATCTAGAAAATCTTTGAATTTAATGTGTATTTAATCACATTTGCTAATACTTAATTTTGAATTTGAGTTCTAATGTTATAAAAAAAATTAACAAATAATTTTGCAGATGCCACGAAGTGAAGATGAAGTTGGGCAGAAAATTGACAGGTTACACATTTCTATTTTAGAAACAAAAAAATAATTTATTCAGATGTTTTGCTGATTCGTTGCTCAAATTAACTGGTGGAGTGGCCATTGGAATCGTGGCTAGTGTTGCTTTTTTTAAAGTAATATTTTAAGATTAACTAAAGATCGTTTAAAAATATTTTTAACAAACATTTTTCAGAGTCGCTCGTGGCCAATCTGGTTTGGTTCTGGAATCGGACTTGGAACTGGATGGTCGAATTGTCGTCACGATTTTGCTGCACCATATCTTCTTCATGGAAAGAAAGTTCCAGCAGGTCAAGACACTCAAGGAAAACCAGCTTACAATATTGTTACCGAAAAATAATAGTTAAATTAAAGTATTAGTAAGAAATGTTTTGATGCAAAAACGAAATTGTAGATTTCATGAATAAATTTTTTGTTTTAAATATACATAAATATTCATTCATTTTGAATGATCTTTAACAATTTGAACAAATTTACAGATTATGATTTTAAAAAAATGCAATAAACATAACAATTCTGAATTCTAAAGTCGTTTAACACGAATCGCGTGATCACCAAGAGCGTAAAGAGCTGCAAGCATTTCATCGCCTAAAAATGAACATTTTTAAATTTCCGATTTTTTATTATCCCAAAAACCAGTTGCTTTAATGTACGACGGTGGAAGGTTAAAAGCAAAACTATCCGGATTATCAGTTGGTCGAAGTTCAACACCATAAATATATGGAACTCCAAGATGTTGCATATAATCAATACTTGTTCCAGATGCTGGATCTATAAAGTTTAAAAAATTGAATTCAATTAAAAAATGAATATCCTACACATCAATTCTGAAATTGTTCCAAAATTATACGAAGTTCCAGTTGTATTTTTTATTGCTTCAACTGCTTCTTTAGCAGCTGATGTCTGAATATTTTTTAGAATTTATAAAAAAATAAAAAAGAAAGAAAAAAGAAGAAGCTAACTTGATCAAAATAATTTTCAGTTTTTTCATTTGTGTATCCCCATGGAGCTAATAATAATTGACCATATGAATGAAGGCTGATATAAACTGTTGGATTAACAATTTGCCATGTAAAAAAATCTTTGAGACCACGAATTTCGGGTTCCGAATACGGATGACTTCCCATATAAATATTTGAGCAAGGCGTACGATTTGCTCCAACTTCTCCTTTAAAATATCTTGAAGTCTTTGACGATTTAACTAAATTTTTTACCCCATCGATAACCCCAATTTCGATTTGCATCAGCACCAGTACACCATTTGTTAACTGTCACATTTTTGCTTCGAGTTTTTCTCCACAATCGATCCTTAAATTTTTGAAATTGGGGGGGGAAAAAAAAGGAAAAAGAAACCAACTTTTGTTCTACTGTATTCATAACCATCTGGATTGACTTGAGGAATAATATACCAATCAAATTTGTTGAGATTTTCAGTTGTCTTCTCATTTTTTCCATAGTCTTCAATCAATTTTTTTATAATGTAAAGAGCCACTCCTGGAGCAATCCATTCTCGAGCATGAACACCGGCGTCAATTATAATTGATGGTTTTTCAACATTTTCTTTATCGTTTTGTTTTGGCGAAAAAATCTGGAAAAAAAAAGAAGAAAAATTTCAGAAAAATGAAAAAAAAAAAAAAAACAAACTCGAACACCAAAAATCAATCGATTTTCGAATGATTTTGAAATATTGATTAATTCAACCATTTCAGGTTTTTGAGCAGATAATAAACGCATAAAATCAACCATCTTAAAATTTATTTTTTTTTCTTTTTTTTAATTTTTTTCTTACTTCATCATATTTATGATAAACGCTATCATCAAATTGTTCCCAAGAAATTAATTCTCTTTTTTGTCTTTTTATTGATTCATGAATCATTGTTCGTCTTTCTTTATTAATCATTCTGGAAAAAAATTGATTTTTTATTTTACAATTGATGGGGGAGAAAAAAACTTTTGAATATTTTGTTCCAATATTTGTAAACTTTGAATTTCAGAGAATTGCAAAATTTGATAGAAATTCTCAACAAATTCGGGCGCTACTAAAACATCAGAATATGGATTCGTTTTCGTGGGCTCAGTCCAAATATCAATCAATAATCGGGCTGTTTGACCACTCTGTAATTTTGCCGTTTTTTTTCCATTAAAAACTTGAATTTTACCGTATCAATTTTCAAATCAAGTTTTTCAAGCTTTTTCAATGTTTCAGCTTTTGGATCAACTTTAAATCGAAAAAGTTTGTACCTAAAGAAAGAAAAACTTTTTTTTTAAATATAAAATGTAAATAAATGAAGCTGACCCGCTATAATCAGACTTTTTTGAATTTTCAGAATAATTAATAACATTATTAGCACTTAAAAAACTGAAAAAGGTGGCAAAAACCAAGAATGTTTCGTGCCGCAACTTCATTTTGATATGGCACGATCTGAAATGGAATAAAATGGGAAAAAATATTTAAAAAAAAGAAAAAATTTGGAATAAAATTATAATTTTGATAAGAAACTGAACAAAACAAATAAACAATCCTCAATATTTTGACAAAAAGTCCAAGTTTAATAATTTGGTGATTAAAACGACGAAAATTCCCGTGAGCTTCTGATTTTTGATTCAAAAAAAGAAAAAAGACAAATTCATTTGGCTTGTCGGCGTGTCATGTGTCACCCATCAGGTTAAAAAATGAAATCTGTCGTGAGCAACAAAGCTCGAACAAGAACATTTCAAAAAAAAAAATCTCAAGAAAAATTGTTGTTTTTTTTTCAAACGGGGTGTTCCAATATTCGAAAATGTGTTGATTTTGAAATGAATTTCAAATGTTGATTGAAATAAAATTGGGGGCGATTTTTCAAACAATTTATATATTCAAAATTATAAACAAATATTTAAAGCCTTGAAAAATTGTTTATATTTAACTGAAAAATCCATTTTTAAAAATTCTTTGAAAATTTAGAAAAAAAACAAATAAAAAATAAATGAGATTTAATTTAAAATAAAAATGATAAAAGGTTCGAACCAACTTGATTTTTTTTATTTGATTTTATTGTAATAATTTGTCATTGTTCTTTTCTTTTCTTTTTTTTTTAATAAAAACTGTTCAATTAAAAATGATGATCATGTTTTAACATTTGGTAAAAAATATTTACAAAAAAGTACAACAAAAAGGCAAAATTGTTTGAGGTTGAAACAAGAAAAAAATTATAAACACAGCTTTCAACTTTAAAAATAAAAAAATTTATCAAAGAGTTAAAAATAAAAATTTGTTCTTCATAGTTCAAGAAAAATCATCAACTAATCCAGGTTTTGACTGAATTTTTCTAGAAAACATTAAAATTAAAAAAAAATTAAAATAAAATTGATTTAATTTGAAATTTTTTTTCAAATGAAGAAGTCGAACAATGTGAATGAAGCTTTGCAAAGTTTCAGAAAATGATGTACTTTTTTTAAAATTTCGAATTGATAATAAAAAATCTTATTTTAACAAAATAAAGTTTGAATTTTTATTTAAATAAAAATAGAAAAAAAAACCAAACAAAACGCAACTTCCAAAAAAAAAAAAAAAACTAAAAACGTTTCCAAAAATTAAAATTCTATAAAAATGTTTTTTTTTTCAAATTGGGGAACAAATGGAAAAATTAAATAAGATTGAAAGAGTTTTCTTATCGAATAAAGAATTACCAAGAAAAAGAAGAGTTCCAGTTTTTCCTGATAGTTGTTGCAGCATTGCGGTAAATAAAAAAGATTGGTAAATAGGAGCAAATATTTGAATTGTTAAGAGGCGAAAAATTCATTTTTTCCATTCAAAAAAAAAGCGATAAATTATAAAATTTGAAAAGAAAGTTCAAATATGATTTTTTAACAAAAAAAAAAAAATTTTTTTTTTCTTTCATTGTTGTAACTGAAAAAAAGTGTTTATTTGGTTTTAGAATAAAATGCAAAAAAACGTGGACTTTCATTTTTTATTAACCTTTAAAATATTTTTATCTGATCTTATCTTTAATTATTCTCACTCACTTTTAACTTTATTAAAAAAGTCTTGACATCCAGGTTTCCGTCGATAAATTAATAAACTGACATCTATTTTTTGTTCATAGATTCTCATCGAACAATAATGAGTGGAGTCTTCGATATTGTCAACATTTTGCTCTTCTTTGTTAACATTTCAATATTGTTACCATTTTTATGGCAGTGTGGAAAGAAGAAAGCAAAAGGAAATACTGTAATTTATTGATTGAAAAATTAAATAAAAATCATTTTTAGGCATCAAAAAGTGCAGCTTTACCAGTATCAAAGATTCAAGAAGCACCAAAGAAAGAAGAAGAGAAAAAAGAAAAATCGAAAAAGTCGGAGAAAAAAGAAGAGAAAAAGGAGGAGGAAAAGAAGGATGAGAAAAAAGAGGAAGAGAAAAAAGAAGAAAAGAAAGATGAGGAAAAGAAAGACGAGGAAAAAAAGGATGAGAAAAAAGAGGAGAAAAAGGAAGAGGAAAAAAAAGAGGATGAGGATAAAAAATCTGAGAAAAAAACTGAGAAAAAGGATGTGGACAAAAAAGAGGATGAAAAAAAGGATGACGAAAAGAAGGAAAAAAGTAAAAAAGAAGAGAAAAAAGATGATGAAAAAAAGGATAAAAGTAAAGAAGATAAAAAAGAAGAGAAAAAGGAGGAAAAGAAAGATAAAAGTAAAGAAGATAAAAAGGAAGAGAAAAAAGAAGAGAAAAAAGAAGAGAAAAAAGAAGAGGAAAAAAAAGAGGAGAAAAAGGAGGAGGAAAAAAAAGATGAAAAGAAGGATGATAAAAAGGAAGATGATAAGAAAGCTCATAGTAAAAATCATTTTTTTTTGTTCCATCATCAATTTTATAACAACGAATTGATTTTCAGTCACTACTGAGCCAAGTAATCAAATTGAATTTGAAGCAGCAAAAAGTTGTCAGGCAAAACTTAAACTTACAAATAATCATGATAAGAAAGTGATGTTCAAACTCAAAACATCTGATAATGACACATATTCGTATGTTCATTAAACATTTCGATGGAAATAATGGAATTTTCAGATTCAATCCGGTATTTGGCACTTTAGAACCAGGAAAATCAGCTGAAGTCGTTGTAACACACAAACCTGCTGCAGCTGGCAAAGAAGCTAAATTGGTTATTCAAAATTCTCTGGTAAAAAATGATTTATTTTGGTTGGAATTTTTCAAAATGATTCCAACGCTTTTTTCTTGCAGTTTGTTGGTGATGAAAAAGATTTGGCAAAAACGTTCAAAGGTGTCAAATTGACTGGAGCGCAATTGAATCTCAAATTAATTTCGAAATAAACTGAATAAATTTTTTCATTTTTGGATTTTTTAAATTTTACATGACAATTTCTTACAAAATTGAGAGGACAAAAGAATTTTTTCTTTAAATATTTTTAAAATTTTCTGCCGTTTCTGATTTTTTATAGAAGTCTTTAAACAATTTTGATTATTTTTCAGTTTTTTAAAAATTAATTATGAGGTTTTATAAATTTGAGTGAATAAAACCTTTTAAAGTATAAATTTAATTTAATAATCTTGATGACATTAAAAAAATAAAAAAATTGATTGATTTGTGTTAAAAAATCAAATTGTATGGTTTTTTTTCGAAATTCAAAAAATAATGATGAATTTAATGATGATTGGAAAGCATATTTTTTAAAAAATTGATCAAAAGTTTGATATGAAAAAACGTGATATAATTTTTTTGGGGACTTTGAAGAAAAAATCAATATTCAAGCAATTAACAGAATTATTTCTCGCATTGTTCTCTGCAAGTGCGATTGGTAATAATAATCGAGCATCGAAAACTCATTTGGCTCACCAAATAATTTTTTCGAGAAGCAGCTGAAAGCTGATTGAACTTTTAGAGCAAAAGATTGAAAAGAAAACTTTTCTGAAATTCACTTGAACTTATTTGAAAGAATCGATTTGCAGCAGGTTTTGTTTTGGAAAAAAAATTGTTAAAATTCAGAATTGCCCCAATATATTTGATGATGAATCTGGTTCACGAAAATGGATTTCATCGTATTTTACAACTTACGACAATACTAGTTCCGATTCTTTCAATTTATTTACTAATAAATTGTGGAAAAAAGAAACCCGAAGTCAAACATTTTTTCTTCTTTTAATTTCAAATTTTAAATCTTTTAGGATAAGAGTAAAATTAAGACACCAGAAAAAGTGGCAGCAGCACCGGAACCGAAGAAGGAAGAAGAGAATAAACCAAAACCAGAAGAGGAAAAGAAAGAAGAAAAGAAGGAAGAGAAAAAATCGGAGAAAAAGACCAAATCGGAAAAGAAAACCAAATCGGAGAAAAAATCTGAAAAGAAGGAGGAAAAAAAATCAGAGAAGAAGGACAAATCGAAAAAGTCTGAGAAAAAGGAAGAGAAAAAGGAGGAGGATGACAAGAAGGATGAAGAAAAGAAAGAAGATGAGGATAAGAAAACTGAAAAGAAGGATGTCGAAAAGAAGGAGGATGAGAAAAAGGAGGAAGAAAAGAAAGACGAAAAGAAAGAGGAAAAGAAAGAGGAAAAAAAAGAGGAAAAAAAAGAAGAGGAGAAGAAAGATGAGAAAAAAGAGGAAGAGAAAAAAGAGGAAAAGAAAGATGAGGAAAAGAAGGACGGATCAAAAGAAAATGGAAACAAATTGGGTCAATTTTAAATCTATTTTTAAATATTTTTAAAATCTTTTTTTTTTCAGTTTCTGTTGTACCGGATTCTGTTGTTGAATTCAAGGCTGATACTATTGGACAAAAAACAGTTAAATTGACCAATAACCATGATAAAAAGATTATGTTTAAAGTTAAAACTTCAGATGTCGTCACTTATACGTAAAATTCTTTTTCCTTTTTAAATTTATTACTTTTTGTTGATTTTAGAATGAATCCAGTATTTGGAACACTTGAACCAGGAAAATCAATTGATGTTGCTATAAATCATAAAAAGGAAGCAGCTGGAAAAGAAGGTAAATTGGTGATTGTCAATGCTCCATTTACTGGTGAAGGAGCAAATCCTGATTTGGCGAAACTTTTCAAAACAGCCAAAACTTTGGGACCACAAATTACTATTAAATTAGTTTCAAAATAAATTCTTTTTTATTTCAATTTGATAACTTGCATTTTTTCATAAAATCCATTTAATCTTTGGGTTGGTCTTAATGGACAAAGACAAATCTATAAAATTGATGTTCGAAAAATTATTGATTTTTTAAAAAGTTTGATTTACCTCAGAAATCGTGATAGTACCGAAATTAAAATCGCCCATTTGTTGAAGAATTTGGCTTGCATCAAATTTTTGTGGTTTACCGCCAGTTGCCTAAATGAAACATATTTTGATTGAAGAAACAATTTTCAAACCTTTGAAGCATATTTTGAATTCATTAAAGTCATATGCAATTTCACATTAGCTTCATCATTTTCCTTTTTTCCAATTCCACGATCAACAATCTGATCTCGAATCAAATTAACAACACATTGAATTTCATTTCCATGAATTTTTGAAAACAAAACATCAACATTCGAAGGATCATCATTCATTATATCTATTCCATGAATATTCACAATTAATGGTTTATCATTCATGATAACTCTAAATTCATATTTTTTATTAAATAAAAGTGTGAAATAATAAAATTACTTGATTCTTTTTTCAATTTCTTCAAATGCATTTTTCATTTTTATTAAATCTTCCTCATCGAAAATCCATCCAACAACTGCAGTAACATGCAATTTTGATGATTTTATAAATAATTTTGAATTTTGACACGATTTCTAAAATTAAAAAAAAAGATTTTTAATCGATTTAATTTCATCAACAAAAATACATCGAACGATGAATTATTCAACACTTCAGTTTGAAAGTTTTCAAAGCATTCAATAACTTTTTGATGATTGCAAGGTAAAGCAACAAAGTGAGTAACAGCTGCCTGAAATTAATTCAAAAAAAAAACCAAAAATTAAGCTTAAAAAAACTCATTGGACTTTGGCTTTTGAATCACAAATGAAAATATCAATTCGATCAAGACATCTTTGAACACTTTCTAAACTTTTGTATGAAATTATTTCTGAAAATTGGGCAAAATTTAAAAAAATTTCAAATTAAAAAAAAATTCCAACCGCATCGTTCAAAATGCCCTTTTTTTGGAATATTCACTCTGCATTGTGTACTATTTTCTAATTCCTTGATTTTTGTTTGATTAAATCCAATAAATGCTCTCATGAACATTTGTGGAATTAAAATTCTGAATTTTATTTTTCAAATTAAAAAAAAAGCAACATTTTTTTATTTTGAAACTTTGCCACCCATTTTTTTCCATTTATTAAACTTATGCGTTCATCTTCGGTTTTTTCTTCATTGTCTTTGCCATTTTTCCCTTTTGAATGAGCTGAAAATAATCGATTTCAACATCATTTTAAATTTTTATTTTACATTCAGAAATTGGATTATCGAATTTTGTAGAAGAACTCAATGAAGATTCGTTATCATAAATATCTGGTGTGTCTTCAAATTGATTTTCAATTGGAGTGCATTCTTCCATTCTTTAATTTTTTTCAGATTGTCTTGCTTTGAGCATAAAAGTTACTTGAAAGCCGGGTTTCGATAAGTTCTTCCGTTGATTTGATAAGTTTCAGTGAACAAAGGAAAAGACATCTTAAAAAATACAAATATTTGTTAATTACCAGCCGAGAAATGTTAAATATTTTGCAACGTATTCAACATTTTTTTAAACTTTTTTTTTGAATTCAAAAATAGAAATCAATATATTTTATTAAAGACTTCAACAAAATTCTAAAAATAAAATGATAAACCAATTTTAATTAATATCATGAGCAACTTTTCCAATGGCTTCAATTGCTTTCGATACTTCGTCTTCAGTCAATTCATATTGAAGCATAACCCGAACACTGAAAAATGATTTTTCCTTAAAAAAAAAAACCAAAAAAAAAACGTTAAAAACCTTGGACGAATTTTGAACATTTCATCTTTTTCTAAATATCGAGCACGAGTTAATAAAATATTGTGTTCTTCAAAAAGTTGATCAACTAGCTGATCCAATTTTTTAGCTGATAATTCCGAATTTTCACTTTTATAATATAAGTGCTTCATTGGACTTTTTTCATGTCCAGCTAATGTGAAATTTGTTCCGTTCAGAATTTTTTGAAGTCTTTCTGCTCCTTCTTTGGCTAATTGTTGCACTTTTTCAACTCGCGATGGTTGCTCAACAATAATCGATAAGGCTTCTGATGCGGCGGTCGCCAATAAAGGTGGAAGTGAAGCCGAGAAACAGTATCCAAGTCCTGATAATCGTTGATGTCCCACAACAAATGATCTTCCAACACAGAAACCACCGGTTGATGCAATCGAATTTTCTAATGACGCCATTATCATATCAACATCATCTATTGGCACATTGAAATGTTCAGTCACTCCTGCAAGCAAATAATTTAATTTTTAAATATTTTGCAAAAATAAAAAACATGAAAAAGAATTGTGTAATACTATTGGGATTTAACTGATCCTCTACCATTGATGACCAATATTATTTCATTTGTTCTTTTAACAATTCATATTTTATGTTTAATAAATATTGTCAGGTTTAAATCAACCTGTTTTAAACATGTTTTCGACCGATTAAATTTTTTATTTAAATTTTTATGTGATATTTTAAACATTTATAAAACATTTTTTGAAATTATTTTTTTATTTATCATTGAATCGTTTAACTTTTGTTTAATATTTAAAAGGATATGAAAATATTATTAGCAGACATTCAACTTAAGATAAATGTTTTATTTCCTTATATAATCGTTTCATTTTTACACTTTGAACACAGATATCGAAATTTTTTTTTTTTTTTTTTGATTAAAGAACATCTTATCAAATTAAGGATATAAAAAATAATTGATCGAATATCTTGATATATTTTTTTGAAACTGTTCGATGATTGTTTAATATTGAAACATGAATATTTGTTTTTAATGCCTTTCAATATTATTTTTAACTTAATCAAAAAAACTTTAAAAAACAATGAAAAATGATACGAATAACCCCACAGTTATGAATTCAATTTAAAAAAAACCTGTATTTATTTCTATTTTATTTTCGATCGTTTCACATGGCAACCAGCAGGTTTAACGATAAAATGATTTATGTACTGATTGATGTCTCAAAAACTCAAATCGTAATTTTTAAAATTGAAACTAAAAATACTTTTTTGAGTTTTTTTTTTAAATCAACCAAATCGATTGCTTGAAATTTTCTTACAACCTTTCCAAAATAAAGTGAAACCAAACAGGAGATTCAAATACCACGTGAATTGGGGAGAAAAAAAAGAATTCTTGTCTCCGCCTTTCATTTATTGTAAATTATTCAAAGATCGTTATTATTATTCTTCTTCTTCTCATTATAGAGTTCTAATTTAATTTCCTCATTTTTGTAATTCTAATAGAGAAATTTCAGATGATCATTTGTCATATTTTAATATTTATTCCGTTTATACTTGGTGAACCACAACGAGATCTTTTCGATAAATCCATATTAAGTGAAAATCTTGATTTTGGAACTCCACAACATGATAATAAAGTTGAGACAGAACTCGAATTATCAGTAAGTTAATAACCGCACTTTTAATAATACAAAATTGGAATATTTGAAGGAAAATGTTGAAATTACTAAATTAATGTCACTTGATTATTTTACGGATAGTACACTTCCCTGTGACAATATATCATCACCAGGAAATTATATGATTTATTGTAGTGGAAAATTACTTCAAGCTGTTATGGCAGTAAAACTCTATGATGATTCAAAAACATTTCTTGATCAACCAATGAAAATGAATACAACTGGAGAATCAATAATGGAACATTTTAATAATGAATTCCCTTCTGATTCTTTCGAAAATATAACAAAAGAACAAGTTCGAAATTTTGTTGATCAATATTTTGACAAAGAAGGGCACGAACTTGACGTTTGTAATTTGACTGATTGGGTTCCTAATCCCCGATCATTTTCTTCAATTAATGACAAAACGTATCAAGCATTTGCTCAACGTCTTCATTTTATTTGGATACAATTGTGTCGTCAAGTAAAGCCAATCGTCAAATTAGAACCACATCGTTTCTCACTTCTTTATGTTCCAAACACATTTATACTTCCTGGTGGACGATTTCGCGAATTCTATTATTGGGATGCTTATTGGATAATTAAAGGATTATTAACATCTCAATTATACACAACTTCTCGGAATATGATCAAAAATTTTGCTTATATCATTGAAAAATATGGTTTTATACCAAATGGTGGTCGCGTTTATTATTTGAAACGTTCTCAACCTCCATTATTTTCTGTGATGGTTTACGATTATTATTTAGCAACAAATGATATTCAATTTGTTGCTGATATGATTCCAATGATTGAAAAAGAATATGAATTTTGGATAAATGAGCGAAGTGTTAATATAACATTCGAGGATGATATAAATGAGAACATTATCATGTATCAATACCGGACAGAAGCTGATACTCCTCGACCTGAATCATTCCGAGAAGATGTCATTTCTGCAAAATCATTCAAAAATCAAACAAGACGAAGGCAATTTTTTCGCGATATTGGAAGTGCTGCCGAATCGGGTTGGGATTTTTCAAGTCGCTGGTTTAGTGACAAAAACAATTTAACTACAATTGAGACAACAAATATTGTTGAAGTCGATTTGAATGCTTTCATTTGTTATACAATGAACATTCTTTCATTTTTTTATGATCAATTAGGTAGGAACTAAAATTTTATCATCATTCGAAAAAAAAATGAAAACTTAATTAAATTTAAAAAGATCGTTTTAAAATCTTTTGTTCTGATAAAACTTCCTCATCTTATCAAAAAATTGTGATAAAAAAAGTTTTAAACAATTTTTGTGTCGAAAACCAGTTATACGTAAAAAAACATAATTTTAATAGCAAAAAATACGAAAAATCTGTAATTTAACTTTAAACTAGATTCAAACTGTAAAAAAACAAGAATTCATTTTTACAGGAAATCCCTTAAAACATAACGAATGGTCAACAAAGCATCGCCAGTTTCGTGAAAGTTTTACAAAAGTTTTTTATGTTCCATCTCGAAAAGGCTGGTAATCTTTTTTTTTGTTTTCGTTTTTAAATTGAATAAAAATGATAATTTTTATTTGAGGTATGATTATAATCTTCGTACTCGTAGACACAATACAGATTTTTACCCATCAATTGCTGCTCCTTTATTTACTCAATGTTATGACCCTCTTAATTTTCGATTAGCTTTAGATGTCTATTCTCAAATTGACTCCATGGGAGCTTTAAAGTTTGATGGTGGAGTTCCAACAAGGTAATCAAGCTCATAGATGAACAAGTTAAATTCAAAAAATTGTTGTTTTAAGTCTTCAAAATAACACGAAACAACAATGGGATTTTCCAAATGGTTGGAGTCCATTAAATCATATGATAATTGAGGGACTTCGAAAATCTTTGAGTCCTGTGTTCGTTTTATTTTATTATCTCCTCTTCTCTTTAATTTATTCGT
Organism: Caenorhabditis drosophilae; assembly: GCA_963572285.1. NCBI lineage: Eukaryota > Metazoa > Nematoda > Chromadorea > Rhabditida > Rhabditidae > Caenorhabditis > Caenorhabditis drosophilae. Next base: position 3,831,274 of record OY751561.1, on the reverse strand, counting down.
AATTTTATTTTGTAGGCTTCAACAAAAAGCATATGTGATTGCTGAAAAATGGCTTCGAGCTAATTTGATTGTTTTTAATGCTTCCAATGCAATGTGGGAAAAATATGACGTTGCTGAACCGAATTTAAAATTTGCCACTGGTGGAGAATACGAAGTACAGGCTGGATTTGGATGGACAAATGGAGCTGCTCTTGATTTAATTCTGACTTATGGCGATCGATTAAAATACACGGGAGAACGATTGGAAAATCTTATCGGAGCATCAGATGTTCCGCCTGTTATTACAGTAACAACATCATCTTTCTTAACCAATTCAAAAAATCTTTCAAATAATGATGTACTTAATGTTAGTTCAACATTTTCTAATCATTTTCTATTATTGTTTTGTTTTGTTTTCCTAGGAAATTTCATTTTATAGATCGATTTTCACTCTTTTTTTTTCAATTCTAAACGGGTTTTTGGGGAAAATAAATTTGAATTTTGGACAGAAATTGATTGACTTACCTCTTCCTGTTTTTCCAATCACACCAAATGACCAACTTTCATCGATAAACACTCGAACCTATAATTTTTAGTTTAAACATTTTTTTATTATTTGAAAGTTATTTTTTTGTTATTTGAAAATAACTAAAAAAAAACCTTATATTTCCATTTAAATTCAATAATTTTTTCCAATGGACACAGATCAGCATGATTTGCATATAATCCTTCAACAACAATAAATCTTCTGGTAACTTTTGCTTTCTTTGGATCTTTTTTATCCCTTTCTTCTTGTTCTTTTAATAATCTTTCTAAATCTTCCATATCGTTGTGTTTGAAGAATTCAATACGGCTTCTTGAAGCTTGAAGTCCCTTTTGAATTGCAAAGTTTACCCCTTGAAATTGAATATTATACATTTTAACCGTCTTTTTTAAAACCAACCTTCATCAACAAAAATGATATCTCCTTTTTTTGCATATGCTGGAATTGCACTTGATACGGTTGCAAAGCCATAACTATACAGTACAGCTTCTTCACAATTCATGAATTTCGCCAAATCTCTTTCCAAATCCAAATGAACATCAACAGTTCCATAAAAACCACGGGGTCCACATGATCCAACTCCATATTTGAAAATTGTTTCTTTTGCTCGTTCTTCGATTCTTTTTAAACCAATAAAGCTAAGGAAATTAGTCGATGCCAAATTTAAATATTTTTTTCCATCAATGCTTACTTCTTTTGTCATTTTACTAAAACAAAATAATTCAAGAAATATGTTTAAAGAAAAAAATATGAACAAACCCTTCAGCGAACTTTGGATTTAATACTGGATGATCTTGTGGTGTTTCTGGTACTAATGGTTCTGGCTCCCATTCCGCAATTAACTCATCTTTTTGTTTTTCCGTTAATCGTTTTGATAACTTTTCTTTTTTCTGTTTTCTATTTTTTAAAAGCATAAATATTAAAATAGCAATGAGCAATGCTTCAAGTGAATAATGCCACGAAAATTCGTTAAAATTTATACCCATTTTATAGCCTGAAAATAATCTTTTTTTTTTTAAAAATGGCTTCGAAACTAGAAAAGTACAAATAATATAAATGAATGAAAAATATTCGTGTTTTATTTACAAATATAACGAGAAAAACTTTGCCAAATGTCTGTGTTTATAATGCTCTGTAAACTATTTTTTTAAATAACAAGACAAATCTTGTGTCAAAAAGGTCAATGACGCTGAGCAAGAATTCTTTAATTTAGAATTTAAAATATAATTGAAAATGAAAGAAATTGTCTTCTTTCTCTAAGAAAAAATTATAAAGAAAGAAAGAAAACCTAAAAAATAATCACACCACAGTTTTGTGATTAATGATAAGTTTTTTTTTTGCAAAACACATATTTTCGAAATAAGACACAGATAGGAAAAAAAAGAGAAATAAGAAAAAAAATAAGACTTGTTTAAATTTCCTAAATATAGAAATGAAAAAAAAACAAAAATTTTTTTTTAAATCGTGCTTGAACCAACCGATAAAAATGAAATTTTCCGGACAATTTAATAAAATAATTATGAAAAAAACGAATCAATTTTATCAGTTAAAAAAATGACGAAACAAACCTAGAAACAGTGTATCATACAAAAGTACATTTAATAGATTATGAACTAGAAAAAGTATTAATTAAACCGAACATTTTTTATCATATTTTTATTGATTAAAAAAACAACAACATTAACATCATTAACAACATTTAAAAAAAGGGAAAAATTATCTTTTTTTTTCAAAAATTATTTTTCCTCTTTTTTTTATTAATTTTTGGAATTTTATTACTTTGTTTAGATTGAGATGTGTTTCCAGCTTTTTGATTATCTTTCTAGAATTAATTGAGATTTTAAAAATGTTGTACTCTTAAAAATTTTATTTACCTTTTCACAATGATTTTCTAAATTTTTAGAGCGATTTTCTATTTCTTTTATTGATTTTTGCTTTGGAATTTTTTTCTTTTTCATAAACAAAAATGGAGATAACAAAGAATCATTGCTCTGTTCAGAATCTGAAAAATATTGATTTAGAGAAGAAAAAAAATTTGTTTCTCGACCTTTTTCAGTTTCATTTAGGTTGAAACTTATTGCGTCCTCCCTTGAGATCGATTTACCAAAATCTAACACATTTTCATTCTTTTTACTAAAAAAATTTTTAAAACTTTCCCCTTGAAGATCGAGTAAAGCTTCATTTCTGAAAAAAATCAAGTAAGTTTTCAAAAAAAAAAAATGATAAAAAACTTTAGGAAATTCATATCGTTTTCAATTTGAACTTCTTCCATTCTTTGAATATCGAATTTTAACAACTTCGACAACTCAGTTAAATCTACATTCGACATATCAAATGCTCCACTATCTTTTTTCATTTTTTCAACTACGCCAACGAATTTCAAATCATCCGGAAAATGATCATTAACTTCTTTTAATATCGACGCACAGAATTTATAAGTTTTTTCTATCTCAATGACTTGGTTGATTACTTCACTATGAAGCTGAGCACAAATTCCAACAATTACTAATGATAATTCTGGCCAATGCTCTAATTCCAACATTCCCATTGTTTCATTAGCTGTTTTTCGACAATACTTTTGAATCTGAAATTTGTTGACATAAAAGCATAATTAAATTCAAAAAACTTTCATTTAAAATAACGTGTTCTTTTTTTTGTCTATATAAGAAAGAATCAAATTCGCGAACGTATTTTTACCAGTATCCTTTGAACAAAACAGTTGCGTCGAAGTGAAAAAAGTATGATTTTTTAAAATTCAACGTATTTTCTTTTTAAAATCTGTTTAACGATTGAAGATTTGCTTCCAAACACATCTCTCACCTGGTTACTGTAATAGTACAACCGATAAAAATAGATAATAGTCACTGTCACAAACAACGTGCTTTTGATAATTTGGTAGGATTTTGTCCAATATGGAAAGTCACAGGTAAAATATTTTTTTCTATTTGATAGGAGTAAATTATCACAAAATACTAAATTTCAGTAGAAGGTATACAACATGAGATAATTAATAATGGTTAATCGGTATTTTTGAGTCTAAAATCGTTTTTTAAAAATTCTTTCAAAAAAGATCTTAAATTCAAATACTAAACCTATTAATGGTTAATATTAATAATGATTTATCAATATTACTTTTCCAGTCAAAGCACACCTGAAAAAGCAATTGAACGGGAACCATATTATCATGGATTATTGCCACGAGAAGATGTAAAAATGATGCTCACTAAAAATGGAGATTTTCTAATAAGAATGTCTGAACCAAAAAAAGGAGAACCTCGATCATTTATTTTATCAGTTATGCATAATACACAATTAGATGAATCACAAGCGGTTTTTGATTTTAATTCGACTACATCTAACTCTTAAATTTTAAAGATTAAGCATTTTGTGATTAAAAATGCTTCGAACAAATTTATGATCGAAAAATATTCTTTTGATACTATTCAACAAATGATTGAACATCATATTTCAACAAAAGAAGGAATTCGAGATGATGTTTTAATTACCAAACCGATTTACCGACAACATTGGGAACTTGATCATGAAAATATCACAGTTACCAAAAAATTAGGAGAAGGTGCATTTGGAGAAGTCAGCATGGGAGTTTTAAAGTTGAAAAAATTGGGAAAAACAGTAAACGTGGCGATTAAGCAGGCAAAATTAGAAAAGGTCACGAAAGAGCAGATTAAAGAATTTATGAGTGAAGCAAGAATGATGAGACAGTTTAATCATCCAAATGTTGTTAGATTTTATGGTGTTGCAGCAGGGACTGAACCATTGTATATGGTTATGGAACTTGTAAGTCTTTAATTAAGATTGAAGTACTTAATTGATAATCACAGGCGTCAAATGGAGCTTTGGACAGTTTTTTACAAAAAAATCCCGATTTACCATTTGAGAAAAAAAATGAAATGATTTTACAAGCTGCCTGGGGATTAGAATATCTTCATTCTAAACCTGTACTTCATCGAGATATTGCTGCTAGAAATTGTTTGTATGGTGATGGAAAGGTGAAAATTTCCGATTTTGGTTTGACTCGCGCTGGTACTGTATATCAAATGGATCCATCTCGAAAAGTTCCAATTCGATGGCTTGCTGTTGAAACATTGAAACAGCAAATTTATTCACAAAAAACGGATGTTTGGAGTTATGGCATTATGGCTTGGGAAATATTTAGTAATGGCGTTGAACCATATCCCGGAATGACTGTTGCTGAAGTAAATCAACAAGTTCGAGAAGGATATCGAATGACTATTCCACCAAATGTTAATCAAGATATTCAAAGAATGATTACAGTAAAACCTTTCTAAATAATGAGCATATAAAACAAAACCTTGTAGGGAAAATGTTGGGCCGAAAGCCCAAATGATAGATATACAATGGCTGAAATTGCTACATGTCTACAAAAAATTACAGCGATTCCACGGCCGAATTTCCAGGCGATTGCAGCTCAATTAGCTGCTGAGCAGGCTACTTTAAATCATGTAACAACCAAAACAAATAAAAGAAAAAAAAAAGGATTACCACGAGGAATGCCAACAAATTGATTTTAATAAATATTTTTTCAAATGTTTTCTTACCTCTTCTAAAATGAACAAATTTCGTAAAAAAGCGCATCCTGTATATTGAAGGGCGTTGCTTTCAATCAAATATTGGTCACTTCCAGAATTAGTTGCACGCTGAAAAATTTTTTTGTCGAAACTTAATACATTTTTACAAACTTTATATATTGCATTTAAGCGCCGTATTAATCCCGTATCATTATATCTTCTGACCAATTTGTTTAAATGGCGAAATTTCCCAAAAAAAGCTTGATGCCTATGCGCAGCTGCTTGTTTATATACTATCCAGCCGATTGTTTTTTCAATTTCAACATTGATTGGCCGACGTAGTTGATCGATCTGAAATTTAAGTTTGGAAAAAGTAAAAGTAAGAAGTCAACTTACAATACAGAATAATAAATGATTAATTTGTCGAACTTTTGTTGAATCGCTTGTAGTTTCTCTGGCAAAAAATTGAGCGGGTGGATCATTTCCATACTTATTAATCATATCTACAACTTAAGAAATAATGAAAAATCATTTTTCTTTTTTTGAAAAACCTATTAAATTCCTATCACTTGTAGATTGTTCCTCATCTTCCATAACTACTAAAATTGCTTTAAATACTGAATTATTTTCATTTAAACAAAATAAATTAAATAATGATTATTGAACACTTTCAAATATCTAAATATAATTCGTAACAAAAGTTTATAAAACATGTAACAAAAAAATCAACAAAAATCAAAACAAAAAAAAACAAATTTGCCGTAACTTTTATCGTCTTCTTAATTTTTTTGTTTTATTTTTATCTAAGCTTGGTGGCTTCAGTAATTGTGCTCCTCTGAGTGATTTAAATTGTATAGCTGCTACTGTATCTAAACGAATAATATCGGCCCCAAGAGCTTGGAAAATCTAAAATTAATTTTTGCGTATTTAAAAAAAAATTGATTTACTTTTTCTAATTTTGTCAAAGGATATGAAAATGCTTCTTGAAACGGTGAAATAGGAACTTTATGCTCCGGAGCTATAAATATTAAAATTAATACATTTTGAAAAAGTGATTTTAGTTACCTAAAGTTAATGCTAAAGCTAATGTATAAGCAACCAATCGATCGTACTCGTTACTATTTAATTTTATTCTTTCAGCCGATCTTCCATTGAATCCTCTACTTTTTTCTGATGCTAAAAAAAATAATTTACTTGAAAAAAAAAACTAATTCTTACCTTCTAAATATTCTATTTCAATTTTCTGTCTTAATAAATTTGGCGTTTTTAATGAATTGAAGTCTTTCCTTAGCATACTTTTTGACCTTCCAAGATGAGTTATAATTTCAACCATTGTGGAAAGTAATAAATAAGCAGCAGCTCTAGTCTCAGTAGTTTCATTATACATTATCATGAGAACAGGAGCTGGTATTCCTAAAAACGTACAAAATGACTGAAATAAATTTGATAAAGTCTACCTAATTCGATCTTTTCCTTCTTTTTCTTACTCATGATTTCAATTGCTGCCTCGGCAACTGCATCAATTTCTTCTTGAGCTAAAAATAGGGAAATCGGATAAATATCTTTTGAAAGTTCAGCTTGAACAGCAGGCGGCAGAATTGAAGAAACTCCTTTTTGAATAATTGAAATATCAGATAATTTGACATCTTCTTCTTTTTTTAAATTTGAATCAGAAGCAAATGCGGTTTTTCTCATTTCATCTAATGTTTCCTGTTCTATGGTTCGTCTTTGAGTTGCTTCAGCCATTTTTAATTTTTTAGAAGATCCAAAGTTTTCTGTAAGTTGGCGACGTTTTTCCGCCCATTTTTCTGATTGAATTCCAAAATCAGCTTCAAAGTTTATTGGTTTTGATGAGTTTTTCTTCCTAAACGTTATAATAGTTTTGTTTTAATTATTTAAAAAAACACATACTTGGCACCGATCAATTTTTCAATGTCTTGTGAATACTTGCTTTCAAATGAATATAATCTTGCTGGGCGATAAGTAACTTTTCCCGATTTTTTATCAACAACCGCTACAGCAAAATCAAAACCATCTTCAATACAATTCACTTCTTCACCAATTTCAACAACATTTTCATTTATCTAAAAACAAATTCGCTAAAAAGCATTAAACACACTTTTATACTTCTCCTTTAATTGTTAAAATTGGCGCTTCTCTTCTAGATTCTCGAGATTTTCGTTCAAACGTTAACTGAAATTGATTTTTACATCAAATATTTAAAACAAAATTATTACATTTTCTATATCTTTTGGTCGATTGTGTATGAAACTAGCAACAATATCATCTTCATGGAATTTATCAGCAGCTTCTCTTTTTTTTGCATTTTTTTCACTTTTTTCTGCTCGTAAATTTTCTTGAGATAACCACATCTGATTAAACTGTTTAAAAAATGCAAAAAAATCTAAATCAAATAAAAATTTGTGAATAAAACACAAAAATTAAAAATAAAAAGAAAGAGAAAAATCGTTATTAATTTTCTTTAATAAATACAAGACGTGATATTAAAAAATGAAAAATATATTTAAATAAAACCAGTGAATGAAAAAATATTTAGACAAATTGTGTGTATTTCGAGTTTCCTATTATTGAGCTGAATTATTATTTGATACATTTTGTTGTTGATTGTCGTCTGACGCTAAATGAATTATTCGATACTGTGGCACTTGTGTATCAATTCCACTGTTATTTTGAAGTTCTCGTGAGAAATTTTCAATATTTTGATATGCAACATTATTTTCATTTGTTGCAATCTAAACATTTTTAAGTTAATTTAATATTTGAAAAAAAAAGACACCTGAAACGTCGATCTATTATTATGAACATTTTCCTCTGGATTCTGTAAGACTATTTGTATCCCTGGCGGTAATTCACCAACTGGGTGTCCATGTTCATCTGAGAAATAAGGATTTAGAAGAAATGAACTGAATAATTAAACCTATGGTAATTGTCGATAATTCTTCTCCATTTTGGGAATAAATTTGACCATTTACATTTAAGTCATTTGTAATAAAATATCTGAAAAAATTATAACAATATACATATTTTAATCAGCTAAATTTTTTACGGCATGCTTTGTCCTTGAACTTGTACAATATGTGGTTGAGTATTTCTTCCTGTTTGTTGAGAAACAGGATGTTGTTGATGGTGGTGTGAGATATTTACCTGAATAATTATTATAAATTTAAATATATTAATATTAGTTCCTACATGATTTATTGTAGAATTCGATTCAGTTAAATTATAAGATTTTGACTGTTCTGCAGCTGTAGTTGTAGTTGTAGACGTTGTAGTTGAAGCAGTTTGTGTAGAGGACGGCTGAATTTAATTTTAAAAATGTTTAAAAGTTAATGTGAACAAACATATTGACGTCTATAATTTCTATCCCTTGGTATCAAGTCAATTAAAAAATCAAATTGATCGTTTCTTTGCAATGCTGTTACCACATCAGACTTTTGCATGGTTCGTCTCCGACTTTCTTCTACTACATGCCAGGATAATGTTGTTACTTCTTCTATGAAAAATTCGGCTGCTGTAGCTAGAAATAATGGGGCGTCTCCAGCGATCATCTGAACAATTAAATATTTTATTTCCTTCTTGATCTACTAACCAAATTTCGAACGTCATCATCAATTCTCATTATTTTTTTAACTCTTGCCATTGGTAAGGGCATATGCCCGCACCGATTTTTCATTTCAGTCTGAAATTAATAAATTCAAAACCTAGATTTACTATACACAAATGTTATACATTACGTTTGTTAGTTTGAGCATCCGTTGTTTTTGATGTACCCAAAATGCTTCTAATAATTTTGAAGTATCAATAAATGGAATAGAATTTCCCGCAATATTTAATAACGATCCATTACTTGTATTTGGCGTCGAAGCTTGATTTTTTATTGTATTTGTAGGTACTGATGAAACTTCATTTTTTTCATTTTCTGCGGTATGACCATTGTTTTTTTTGATTTCTTGGGAAGGCAAAACATAATTATTTGATATGTCTTCTGTTATGTAATCGTGGTTATTTTCAAATTGATCATTACAATCTAAATTATGCGAAGTTGAAGTTGAAGGATAATTTTGATGGTTCGTGTTTCCAATGTCACTTGTTGGTATAGTATTTTCAGACTGAAAAATAAATTTTGAAACTTGTGATGTAAAATGCTCTACCTCAAAGTATTGATTGCATTCAGATACCGGAGGTTGCAAAAATGACATGACGAAACCTTAAAAACTTGAAAAAAATATTGAAAAAAAAATACGTCTTCAATAAATTGAACCAAAAAATATAGTTATAAAATATAACGATTGGCGTTTATATCTAAAAATATAAATAATTAACCGTTTATTCAATGTAGGGTCAAATGTGTTGTACGTAAACACCATGACGCACATCCCCACCAAGAAACTTATACGCGTGCTAATAAGTACGGGAACAGGGAAACATACCAGTAGAAATAGCTACAAATAGGAAAAAAAAACAGCCATAACTGAATAAAACTTTGCATTAAATTGTAAATATAATCAATGGAGTTGCTCCCATGATTTTTACAATATTTTTTTATATTTTTTGGGTTTTATTATTGATTGGATTTTTCATTTTGAGTCGAGAATTATGTTTCAAATACACCAAAAATTTCAAATTATCTATTTATGGAGCCTTTTTAGCCACGATGTAAGCCGGGATTATTTTTGAAACAATATATTTTAAGTATTTCAGAATAATTGTTTTTGAAGCAATTCTAATGTTGGAAGAGCGGAAATGGGATAACGATACATGGTATAACCACGTTTCATATTTATTATTTTCTCGTCCAAAAAGTGATTATTGGCGATGGCATGTGAATCCAATTACAGTTCCTTTCAGTCTTCTTGGGAGATTAATTATATTAACTTCGTCCATTTTTGGAAAATCTCTTGGAGCATTTGTTTCAAATTTTTTTTCAGAACTTCCATTATATACAGCTTTTTGTGTTTTACCATTAACTCTTTTCTGTATTGTTCTTGGATTATTTTGTGTTTTCGGATACCAGTTTAATTTAAGTTACGGTTTTATAAAAATAGAAAAGCCAACTGAGAAGATTAAATCACTTCTCTTTGAGCCGCATCCTAAACCTTTTAAAAAATATAAAAAAGTAGTTTCAAACTTCGATTCGTATGTTAGAAAAGTAAATGAAACCTATCAGAAAACATTTCACGCTTAATTTGGTAACAATAAAGATTATTTATATCAAAATCTACATTGATAAAAAAAAGCTAAAATGTATAGAATTTTGCCAAATCATAGTTTAAATGAAAAACATTTACATATGCAATGTACGGTTAATGTTGTTTCATTTGATATGGTGGAATTATTCCAGACGATTCGGCACGAGCCTTCTTCTCAGCTTCAATTTCATCGAGGTATGGTTTCAAGTACCAGCTTTCCTAAACAAAATTATAAAAAATTCGTTTGGAAATATTATTTACTTCTTCCCATTTGGTCCATTCTGCTTTCGGAAGTCTTTCACCATGGAGAGCAAGAGTATGAGCACGTGAAAGACGGATTTTTCTCTGATCGAACAGATGTGGTTCTTTCAAATTCAAGCGTTTCAAAGCTTCAGTAACTTCTGGAGCCGGCTCAAAATAAGTGTCATGGAATTGAAGTCCATATTCACGTCCTCCCCAAAAGTTACTCCAGGCAAATTTGCGCAAAGTATTTGCAATTGCACCTAAAATTGATTTTGCCAAGTTGTAATGAAAAAATAAAACAATACCGTTGTAGGCGAAGGTAACAGCTTTAGATGCAGCTTTGGTGGCCATGAACTGAAATTAAAAAAAAATTATAAATGTTTAAAAAAAAACAATAAGGTGACTTTAAAAAAAGTAGACGTATTGATGAAATGAGATTTACATTTTATAAATTAAATTTTAATGATTTTTTTAAATAAGAATCATTGATGTTTGTAAGATTTTAAATAAATTTTAAATTTTAAGATAAAATGAAAAATAAATATTTATTTTGTGATATAAAAAATTAAGACGATTTAAAATAAGAAGAGAAAATGAACGAAATAGGATATTTTTTACAAATTCGATCGACTGTTCCGCTAAACAAAGGGCACATTCAAAAATACGTAAGGAAGAATTGTCGTATTAAATTTTTTTTTTGAAAGGGTTAATTTTCTTTTTTTTTAGGTTTCAAGTATTTACTCAAAAAATATTTAAATTTTTAATTTAAATTTGAAGTTATAACATTTTCAGACAACGCATAACCCAAATTTTCTGTTTAAATGGAAGAAATAATTGCAAATCGAGACTTGGAAGGTTTGAAAATATTAACAAAGCAAGAAAAAAAGCTGGTGTAAGTAGCTATTTTTAATAAAAACGTAGTTTTTTATTTTAGAAAAGACGAAGAACTTGTTGTAATGAAAGTTGATCAACTTATAAAGCTAAGAGGTTTAAAAGTCACACAATGTCCAGCAGCTACAATTGAAGAAATGGCTAGAAGACATTTTGCCTTTGTAATGCAAACTGCCAAAGCAAATTTATGTTCTAAAAATCTTCCATTTATAACATTATCGTCTTTTCTGGAAAGCAGTTCTATTGAAAACTGTAAATTACTTTTTAGTATTGTTGAAGAGCACATGGAAGATTTCAAAACGGTAATTATTTTTATCTTAATAATTCGTAAAAAAAATTTTCAGCCACCTCTTGTTGATCATGTACAAAATTCCGTTCTTAGATTTTGTAACGATCTTCTCCGTCGTGCAAGTAGAATTGCAGAGACTTCGTTCTGTGGAAGAATAATGTTTTTCCTTAGCCGGTATCTTCCTTTAGCTGAAAAATCGGGAATTAATATTATGGGTCACTTTAACACACAAAATATCACAGTTTACGATGAGGTTTCAATTTTCTATTAAAAAAATAAAATAAAAATAAATTTCTAGACAGGAAATAGTACAGAATCACTAATGACAGCGACGACTACAGCAATAATTGAAGATGAGGAAATGGAAGTTGGAGAAATAACAGATGACACAAAGTAAAAATGAAGCTATCACGATTTTAAAAACATGCCTGATTTAGAGAAATACAAGTAACTCCTGAGATGTATCAACAGTTTTGGTCTCTTCAAAAGTTTTTCTCAGCTCCTCTTTTACTTTTTGAAAAAGACAAGTTTCAAGCATTTCAAAAGGTAAATTTTTAAGAAAAACATTTAAACAAAAAAAACTCAGGACATTACTTCTGTAATTTCTTTGTTAACAACGAATAGACTCGATAAATCTACCCAAGAAGATGAAGATAACGACCGTAAAGTAACAAAAAAAAAACAAAATTCAATATAGTTTTAATTGTTCAGGCTAAAAGAGTAAAACTAGCATCAGAGGATATATTTTTTTCAAAGTATTTAACTAGTCCCAAGTTATTAGCTTTACAACTCAGTGATTCACAACTTCGGAGAAATTTTTTACTTCAATGTCTTATTCTTTTTCAATTCCTTAGTGGAGATGTTAAATTAAAGCAGTGCACTAAAAAATTAGTCTTGAATGAAGAGCAACATAAAATTATAAATGATTGCAATGAAAAATGTTTAAAATTATTAGGAGAAACTATGCCAAGAGGATCAAATTTTGTAAACGTTTGCAAGGTAACATTTAAAAACAAAGTTATTTAAGTAAACAAAAAACTATAGAAAATACTTCAAAGAGATCAAGAATGGATTAATTGGAAAAATAATGGCTGCCCCGATTTTTCCGAAAAAGCTGACAAGGCAGCGATGCAATTATATAAAAAGTTAATATTCGAGTAATTGAATTTATGATAAAGAGTTGTTTTTTTAGAAGAACTAGAAATGAATTTGATCCATCTTCGTTAGATTTAGGAACATCGGAGTTGACGAAACTGTGGAATAATGAAGTAAACGTTTTGACAGCTTGTAAAAGTGAAAAAAGGTATTTATAAGTTAATTTTTTTAAAAATTAGTTTATTTCTAGAAAATTTGCGCCATCTGTTGCTAATTTTATTCGAGATCCATTGGATGAAATGGATCCAGAGCAGCAAGTTGAAGAACAGTACAAGTAAAACAAACAAAATTCTCATTTGAGTAATTTATTCAAATTTTTTCAGAAGTATTAATAATCATTCATTTCAATGGAGAGCTGCTCGTTTACTATTGACTGAATCACCACAATATCTTGCAAAGCTTGAAAAAGAAACAACAGCCAATTTAAAAGAACATTTAGAAACGACTATAATCAATACTGCAAAAAATATTGAAGTATAAACTAAAAAAAATTGAATTTTTATTCAATTATTTCCAGGAGTTTCGAGAAAATGTACTCGCTCGAGAAGAACGAGAACTAGAAGCAAAAAAAAAGTTGGAAGATTCTTTAAAAAGAAAGTTAGATGGAGTGAATAGTCTATCAACGAAAGCTTCCCCAAATCCATATACAGAAAATTCATTGAGTGATGAACAATTAGAACAGTTAGCTAATGCTTTATCGACTAAAACGAAACAATTAGCAGAAGTTTTCGGAATTAAAAAGAAAGACGTGGATAAAGTTTTAGCTAATGGAACAACGGTAAAAAAATAGTTCATTGAAAATAAATAAATGTTTGTTTCAGGAAAAAGATTATTGTTTACAAATTTTGCAAAAATGGACCGAAAAGAACGGAAAATCAGGAAGAACGTTACTAAAAACGTTGATTTCTGATGTTGAAATTGTTGAAATCGCAACACGGACTTTAAAAGTTTCATAAAAAATTAAATTAAAAATATTTTTAAGTTTCAGAAAATTCTCAGCGATTAACTTTTCTTTCTAACTGAATTTCTATAATTATTCGGAATATATTTTTTTGTTGTTATTTTTTCTGTTTTCATATTTAAATAAAAATTCGGGTTTTTAACTGGTTAAAAGTTACTATTTGGTTATTTTACCTTTATATTTATTTCGAAAAAATTAAATTAAAAAAAAATTAACGTCTTTAATTATTTTTTCAGAAAATGCCTTCATTTTTTTTGAAAAATAAAAAAAATGGAAAAAGAGTAAGTAATTTTTAAAACGAATAATTAAATATTTTTTAAATATTTTTTTTAGCAAAAACAGTCAAAAGATGATAGTGAAATTGCTGCAAAAATGACTAGGAGACAAAAGATTATGGCAGCAACTGAAATCCACTCAGATGATGAAGTAATTTTTTTTTAGTTTTTTTTTTTTTTGTATATACATTTTTCAGGATTCTTTGGTAGGAACACCACAAGTATCTGAAGCTGGAAGTGATGTAGAATATGAAGATACGCACGAGCGAAATTATAGAGAAGCAAAAAAATTACTCGAAAAAATTCAAGTTGCTTCATTAGTTCATATTTTTTTTACATCTGAAAGAATTTTAGACAAGCGTTCAAAGTCAAGAAGAAGTTGATCAAAAATTAAAAGAAGATGCAGCTGCAAAACTTGGAGTTCAAATTAAAAAAGTAGCTGATTCAATTGAACTAGATGATGAACATGAAATTATATACAAACCACATAGGTCGGTCATATTCGTTGTGATAAAGGCTTTCATTTTTATTTTTTTAGGTCAACACCTTTATGTGTTACGTTTTCGCCCGATTCAAAATTTTTAATTAGTGCTGGAAAAGAATCAAGTATTGTTAAATGTAAGTATTTTTATTTGAGATCAATTATTGTGTTATAAAAAAAACATTTTTAGATAATATTCAACAAAAAAAAGTTGTCGGAGTCATAAAGAGAATAAAAGCTTGTAAGGAAAATCAAAATGCACATTTTGGAGTGATTTATGCTTTGTCCGTCAGTCAAGATCAAAAATTTTTAGCTTCAGGTGGTTTTGATAATGTTGTCAAGGTATTTAAAAAAAAATTACATATAATTTTTAAAATTTTGAGATTTGGAATTTCGACACATTAGAACATATTAAAGATATGAGCGGTCATCGTGGAACAATTTATTCATTGTGTTTTCAATTAAAAACGAATAATTTGTTCTCTGCTAGTCAAGATAGATCGGTCAAAGTAAGTTTTTTTTGTTTCTTTCAAAAAGCATAACAGCATTTTTTTAAAGATGTGGGATGTTGATCAGCTAGGATTAGTTGACACAATGTATGGACATCAAGATGCAGTTCAACAAATTTCCATTCTTTCAAAACCAAGAGTTGCAACTGCTGGGGGTAGAGATCGAACAGCAAGATTGTGGAAAGTCGAAGATGAAAGCCAATTGGTAATTGATTTAAGAAAATGCTGAAATAGTAAATTTTTTCATTAATCTAAAATTTAATCAGATGTTCACTGGTTTATCAAATTGTGTCAGTTTGGATTGTGTTTCTATGATAAATGAAGAATATTTCGCCACTGGATCAGCAGATGGGTAAGTATTTCACTTTTTTTTTATGTTTCAGATATGATTAGAAAAGTTTGTGTTTATTTTTTTTCAAATTACACTGAAAATCGAAAATAAAAAATTAGCCTTCGTTTACATAAAAACAAGTGTTGTTCAAAACTTTCTGAATACGAAAAATGATTATTCTTGTCGTCATTTCCTATTCTTCAACATAAGCGTATGCATGAATATATCATAATTCCTCTTTGCCCATTGTATCTCATCATTTTTTTATTTGCATTTTGGAAGAAAAAAACATACAGGAAGAATTAAAACGTATTGTTTGAAAATTTATTGTCGTCGTTGTTTGTTTTTCTATAGAAAAACAGGTCAACAACACACATTCGTTTGATAAATCAAAAAATATAGTTTTTTTTTTTAAATAAAATGTGTTCTTTCAAGATCAAAATAATTTTAGTTTAGTTCAGCTTGAGTTTATCGGAAAAATTTTAATTTTAAAAATTTTAAATTAAAGAAATATTGTATTGTTCAAAATTTGTTTAACGTGTTATGACGTCAAACGTGATCCGATAGGTTGTGAGCGTTTCCGTTCCGTTGATCCGTTCTAGTTGAGAACACTAGAACCTCCTGTTCACCATCTTACGCATAATAAAATATTTGATATTGTTGACTATTCACTTTCTCTTCTTTGATAGCACTCGTCTTCTTCCGTAGTTTTTTGTCGAATTGTTTGTGGAGCACAGAATGATGTTTGCTTAATGCCGACTCACGCAAGTCAATTCATTCGTTGAAGCCATCACGTTTTGACAATTTTTTTCACATTTTTTAGAATTTTAAAATGGAATTTTGTAAGTTTTTTAAAAATTGAGGTATAAAAGTTAAAAAAAAACTAATAATATCACTGTAAAAATAAATAAAATTTCTTTTCTAAAAAAAAACTAAAGCCGTTTTTTAAAGGTGAGTTTTTACCTTCAAAGCTTCATGCATCATTGATCATTTTTCCCACTAGTTTTATAATCCACAAATGTAGTTTGATTAAGTTCCGCCCGAATTTCTTGAAAAAGAGAGAACAACCGTTTTGAATCATTGTTCAACTGGGTTTCTTTTTATTTTCCTCTTTTTCTTCTTCATGTATTATAATAAATGAATACATGTTGAATCATACTTTCTTTCAATGTGACGCAAAATTATTTTTCTTCTTTTTTTCTTATAGAAGAAAACCACTTGACATGAATTTAAACATTTCTTTTGCTACCTTTCATTTTTTTTAAAACATATTTACTGTACGGATTGAAGGTTAAAATTGATTTGGTTAGGTCAAACTGTTCACTTAAAAACAAATAAAAAGGACAACATCAATTATCATTTTTACATTACTTTTTGAAAAAAAATCGATTTGGTTTTAAGTTGTCAGCGTCGGTTTCTAAGCAACTAAATGTTTTCGAAAAAATTTTGTTTTCAATTTTTTTTAATCCGAATTCGCAGTATCGGCCGAATAAATCGTAATTAAAATAGTTTCTAGTCGAAGAAAAAAAGAAGTTTATTGTGTGACCACGAAAATGGGTTTTAACAACATGTAATTTCAATGGAAAATGAGGTAGTTGACGTTAATGGGAATGTGTTCAAAATTTAATAACAATTCATGCTTTTATTTTACCTTAATAAAATTAGAAAGTTTAAGCTTAAAAAATTACCATTAAATATTTAGAAAATTGTAAACATTTTTTGGAACACGTAGCAATCATTGACTTTTTTCGTTTAAAAAATATTATTTTGTTTTTTTTTTGAAATATGTATAAAAACAAAAACAAAAATATTCGTATATCTAGGTACATAGTTATTATAATTTTTAACTTTTTTTTTATAATTAAAAATTGATTTATTATTGATTTTTTAAAAAATATCGCCAGCCAACCATCAAAATTTTTTTATATAAAAAATATTGAAAAGAAAAAAAAAATATTCTCAAATATTTCGCGTTTTTCTGGGTAGTCATTATGACAAGCCAAATCATCATCAAAGCTAGAATTAAAAGATTTTTCAAAAAGCTTCATAACTAGTTAGATTATTTTTATTCTTCTAGTTCTTTTCTACCCCCCCCCCCCCCCTCGTAGTTTAAGTATTAAAATTATACTCAAATAAAAAAATATTTATATTCTTTTTCTTCAATGTCACAATTATTTACTTATTTTTTCAAAAACTTGAGAGTTTAATTTTCTTTCTAACCTCAACATTTTTTTTCTTCACAGTTTATTTTTTGTTCAAATACAGTTTTAGTTTTTATCGATTCCATTTTTTTATAGAACCCTCGCCATTTGGTCATTATGGAAAAAAAAACCAATTTGTACCCGATTATTAGCTCACGGATCTGAAAATGGTTGTGGTCGATGGATTGTTTCATTAACAGCGTTACAATATACTGGTAATTTGAAAGTTTCTTTTCTCTTTTAAAAAAAAAGTTTCTAATCATACTGTTTGGTGGTGAAAATGAAAATAGATTTTTTTTCATATGAGCTCTTTTTTTTTGCTAATTTGCACAGCTGTTCGCAATTGCAATCAATTTTTTAAAAAATTGATTTATAGTTTGCCGGCTTTTCAGATGTAATAGCAACTGGATCAAATGAAGGCGAGCTTAAATTATGGAAAACTGGAGAAGGTTTCAAATCTATTTCTCTTTTCTTCACTTATTCTGTGGTAATATTGATTTTACTAAAAATATTTATTTAGTTTTTTCTATTTTTTTAGGCTGGTTTCATCAATAGTTTACAATTCGCCCCCAACGGAAAATCAATTGCAATTGGAGTTGGGAAAGAACACAAAGATGGAAGATGGTGGGTATGTAAATAAAACATTTAAGAAATAATTTTTAATAAAATAAAAAGTGTGTGTTTAGGTAGAGAAGAAAGCAAGAAATCAAATCGTTCTGTTGCCAATTCGATATTCAGGCGAAATTATGGAAGATGAAAAAGAAATTGAAACTGCCAAAGGATTTGAATCAGGATCAGATGATGATAATAATGAAGATGAAGAAGAAGAAGAAGAAGAAAACAGTACTGAAGATGAAAAAGATGAGGTAAAAAAAACTAATTGCTTCTGCTAAAAATTGTTAGAATTATTTTTTCTAGAATGAAGTCGAAGAAAATGATGAAGATAGCGATTGAAACTTGAAAAAGGTAAGACTAAAAAAACTGAATATTACCAAAAAAAAGGAATTTGAAATTTTAATGTGGTTTTCATTTTATTTTCAAATGTTCCAAATTCAAAATATTACTTAATTTCATATTTTCAAACTTATTTTTTTAAAATTACGTTTTCATCGTAAATTTTCAAATTCTGAAGACGTTTAAAATTGACACGAAACCCCAATAGAATTGAATTTTATTTGAGAAATGTTGGTTTGTTTTATTTCAAATTTCATCTAAATTCTCAATTTGACTTTTATCTCTTTTATTTCGTTTTTTTTTTGTGGAAATTGCGCAATATGTTAGCTAACCAGCTTTTATCTTGATCAATCAGATGGCAGATATAAATTTCGCACATTTCAAATTTTCCCTCGAATTTTTTCCTTCTACACATTTTTTGGAATTAGTGATTTTCTATTGAGAATCAGACATTTTTTTTAAATATCAATAGATTTTTCACCATTCAAGTATCGAAAAAAATACTATTGAATTAGTCGAGAAACAAAGAAAACATTGATAAAATGATTGCTTGATAAAAAATGATGTTGATCATTTCTAGTAATGACATTTCATTTAATCAATTGATTGTTTTTTTTCCACATTCTTGTTTTTATCACAGCGCTCTTTTACCATTTTTTTCCACATATTTTAAAATTTAATTTTTGAAAATAAAATTAAAATATTTGATTAATAACTTTCATTTTTTTTTGAAAGATTAAAAAAAAATTTAGTTTTTAAATTTTAAAAATCAATAATTTTCAGATGACTGGTTCGGAAGTTAAATAAATTTTTTTGTTTTCCTTTTCATAACCTGTCCAGGATTCATTGTCGTCATTCAACTTTCAATGCCTGTCAGAATCATTTTTTTGTATTGGTTTTACATTCTTTTTTTTGCCAAAATTGTTGAATTTGTTTCTCTTTTTTTTGTTGATTTTCGTTGTTGATTTGTTCTTATTTTTATTGGGACCACCACGCTTAACTGTTTTTATTTAAAATTAAACTTTTTTTTTTTTTGATTTTGAATACAAAAATATATTGTTTCATTATTTTTTCCAATCTTCTTCATTTTATTTTTTATTCGCGTTGAAAATGCCGCGTTTTATACCTGATTTTGTTTCTAAATGGATATTTGACTTTTTATTCGGGAACTGCCGAGGAATTTTTAAAAATTGTTTTTTTTCGAATGGTTTTTTTTTCAGCAGTTGGGCATCGTAGCTCCGCGGGAAAAAACGAGCCAAAAACAAAACGAAAGAATAAACAACAACCAAGAGGAAACATGGAGCCAAATACGATGCTTGCAACAAGTAATTCAACATTTTGAATATATATTTTTAAGTTTTAAAAATTATTTCAGTTTGCGCTGCCCGCGGTTTATACATGAAAAATAAGACAAGCATAGAAGCGTACGTTACTGTAACATTACAAGGAAAAGGATCGTTAAGAAGCCGAGTATCAACAGAGCCAAAACAAAACACTGGAGATTGTCGATGGGATGAAGTTTGTGAATTGTAAGTCTAAGAAATTAAGCCAAAAAAAGAAATCGTTTAAATCTAGCAAACTGAGTGATAAATTCAACACATTAACTGTAGCAGTACACAATAAAACAAAAATAGGATCTGGTGAATTAATTGGAAAGTGTGAACTGGATTTAGAAAACACGAAACAATTAAATGGAAAAACAAATTGGTTACGGTTGAAAAAACGAAGTTCCGATGAAAAATATAGGTAAAAAATATAAGACGGTTACCTGAATTTAAAAAAAACGCTTTTTTCAGAGGAGAAGTTCAGATGTTGTTTGAATTCTCATATGAGAAACCATCTTTGTCAATATCATCAACATCATTAAACACATTGGGAAATGAGAACAAAGGTTAATTTGAAAAATAGTGTTCAACATCGAAATACGTTTTCAGAAACTGGTGGTGGATTAATGAGCAGAATGAAAAAGAAAATAAAAATGGCAAAAAATGGTCATAAACAAGCAGAGGATACGATGTCAATGGCGTCTGCATGGAGTGCGACAAGTGTAAAATCAACGAAAAGTCAACGATTTTTTGGAAAACTTGGAAAATCGCTGGGAATAAAAGAAAAATCATCAACATTACCTGTTGGTACATTTTTGACGGCAAAAGATAATCATATGGATGTGTCAAATGGATTGTATGAAACTTGTCAAGGAACAATAAATGATGGAATTGGAGAAAATCGAAATAATAGCTCTTTTAATGTTTTCGACAATGTTAGTCACAATGGAGCAAATGGAACAATTGCATCTCGTCCACCATCAAGCGTTGCAAATATTTCACAAAATAATGGAAATCCATTTGCGGCTGCAATCGGATCAGTTTCACCTCAACCAGCACCAAGAATGACAACACCGAATACAAATTTCAATGGAGTGCAACACGCTGTAACTTCGCCTATCATTGGAGGCAACCAAGACTTTTTCAGAAGATCTGGCAGCGTTCGAAGTGTTGCATCAAGTGGTTTTGGATCTACAAAGGTTTAAAAAATATAAATAAAGTGTCTGAAAAAAAACTTGTTTCAGCATAAAATGATTGATCCAAATAATTCGCAAGATCTTTTGGCTGTTATTGATAGTTTAAAACTTGAATTACAAGTTAAAGATTCAAGAATGAAAGATATGCAATCATATATGGATAACTTGGTATTTTTCATGTTATTTTTCCATTTTTTTTTCACATCATATTTTTCCAGATTTCTCGTGTCATGGAACGGAATCCGGAATTATTAGCAGCAGCGCCGGTTAAAGAAAAATCAAAAATTCGCTTTTTCTAGTTTTATTTGTTTTCAATTTCGATTTTCAGTCTCTTTGTGTAGTTCAAAATTGAAGAAAAATCCCCAAAGTTGTGAGAATCTTTCAACTTCTAACAATTTCGTGTATATTTAAAATATTAATCTGGTCATTTATGTTATCGAATTTTCATCGCTCAGCCATATTAGTATTGTTTGTTTCGATTTAGGAAACCTCGTCAATCTTCCCGGTTTTATGCGAACTTTGCCACGTGTGTTAAATGCCCTTTTTTCCTGTTGAAGTCTGTAAAAATTCCCTGTAGAAATACTTAAAAAATTATTTTTATTAATTTTGTACATCATTATATTTAAAATAAATACTTATGCTTAGAAGTTTTTAGTTTTTTTTTTCAAAATAAAAAAAGCAAAAATATAAATTGATGAATTGTCGAATGATGTCAAATCATTGAAAATCAATGAGTTCAGAAATTCGTATCATTCTTATCTTCAATCTATTTTGCTGTGTGTCCATTTTATATTTTTCTCTTCTTTTTTTTTATCTTTTATCTTTTATCTTTTCAATTTTCTCATCATTTGCACAACTTTTTTTTTCTTTTAATGTTTGTTACATTACCACCACGTGCCAATTTGTTGTCTTTTCCTTTTTTCGTTTTTTTTTGTGCTCTTAAGCTCAAATATTTACTGGGAGAAATAAGTTTTTCAAAGTTTATTTATCATCGTTTTTTTTTCGAAACAATTTTTTGTCTAAAATTTGAAAAAAAAAATGCTTGAATAAATTGTTGTCAAAATAATCAAAAATCGTTTCTATTTTTTGTGCAGCTCCTAATGAGCAACTGGCAATTTTTAACTCGTCCACCATTTAATCCAGACATTGCAATATTAAATCCTTGTCCATTTTCACCGATTTGATTTGTAATTGGAACCTTTTTATTATTTTTTTAATTAAAATTAAAATTATTTTTAAATTATTAAAAAATATATAAATATTCAATTCAGGAAAATGTTTCTTCGAAAAATGTTAACATCTGGAAAATATTTGATTGGACAAAGATCATCTCATTTATATTGTTTAAAACGTATTAAATTAAAAAAAAAATTTTTATTTTAATTAAATTTTAAGCGAGTCTCAGTTTGGATTCGGATCTTGTTGAAATTCAAAATGTCGCACACGAATTTGCCAAAAAGGAAATGTTTCCAAAAATGGCCGAATGGGATGAAAAAGTGATTGAAAAAAACCCGAGAAGCTTTTTGAGAAAAAAAAGAAAACGTCGCAAAAATAATTTCAGCAAGAACTTCCACTTGATGTGTTGAAGAAAGCTGGTGAGATGGGTTTTGGAGCAATTTATTGTAGTCCAGCATTTGGCGGATCGGATTTGTCTCGTTTACACGCTTCAATTATTTTTGAGCAATTATCAATGGGATGCGTTTCAACGGCTGCTTATATTAGTATTCATAACATGTTTGTTTTATTTTTTATTTTTTCTAAAATATTTTTTTCTTTTTTTTTTTTTTGAGGTGCGCATGGATGTTAGACAAATATGGATCAGAAAAATTGAAAGAAAAACATTTACCACAGTTAGCAACTTTTGATAATCTCGCTTCGTATTGCTTAACTGAACCAGACTCAGGATCAGATGCGGCCAGTATTAGAACGACAGCTCGAAGACAAGGAGATTATTATATTGTTAATGGATCAAAAGCATTTATCAGTGGAGCAGGGACATCAAACAAGTTTTTTTTAAACTCAAAAAATCGAAAAATAAAAAAAAAACAATTTTAAAGTTATTTTGTGATGGTTCGAAAAGATGATGGTCAAGCTGGAGCCAAAGGAATTTTCTGTTTAATGATTGAAAATGGAACAGAAGGATTCAGTTTTGGAAAAAAAGAGAACAAATTAGGTTGGAATTCACAACCAACTCGAATTTTAACATTTGAAGATTGCAAAGTATTTTTTAATAATTTAAAAATAATTTTAATTTTAATTAAAAAAATAATAAAAGGTTCCAATTACAAATCAAATCGGTGAAAATGGACAAGGATTTAATATTGCAATGTCTGGATTAAATGGTGGACGAGTTAATATTGCCAGTTGCTCATTAGGAGCTGCACAAAAAAGTTTAGATTTAGCAATTGAGCACACAAAAGTTTTCAGTTTTTTCTAATTTTTTAAATAAAAAAACATTTTTTTTAGGTTCGAAAACAATTTGGAAAAACTCTTTCTCAATTTCAATACAATCAATTTAAATTAGCCGAGTTGGCAACAAAACTGGTCACAAGTCGGTGAGAATTTCCCAAAAAAAAAAAAAAATTTTTTTTTTTAATTTTTAATTAAATGAATCTTAAGTTTGATGGTACGAGAAGCTGCGAAACATTTGGATCTCGACTCACCGGACAAAGTTGCACTTTGTGCAATGGCAAAACTCCACGCCACCGATAATTGTTTTGAAGTGGTGAATGGAGCTCTTCAATTATTTGGTGGTTATGGTTTTTTGAAAGATTATCCAATTCAACAATATTTCCGAGATATTCGTGTTCATCAAATTCTAGAGGGAACCAATGAAATGATGCGGCTTCTGATTAGTCGAGATTTATTAACAAAAGATATTTTCTGGCCATCATCATAGTTTTTTACAATTTTTTTCTTGATTTATAAATTCAGCGTGCTCGAAAATTACCCGCCCACATTTTTTGGTGCTCTAATTATTCTGGTAAAATTCATTTTTGACTTCTTTTTTATTCCGAAAATAGGTTGTGCGGGTTGTTTCTGACCACTGGCTATGAATTAAATACTGTTTGTATTTATAGGCTTTTTTTTAAATTTCTAATCCATAAAATGGGGTACTGAAAAATGTTTGTGATTAAAAAAAAAAAAATTGAGAATTTCCAGCTTTTCATTTTAAGACTTTTTCTAGGAATCAATTTTTTTTAAATCCTCCATTAATTTTCTGATTTTTTTGTTATCAAAATCGTTTCTATTTACTTGAACTTTTGAAATGTTTTAACAATAAATACATTTTTTAACAGTAAAACAAATAAATTCTAGCCATGTTATTTGTTTTTAATAATGATAAAACATTCAATTTAAAAAAAAAGTTAAACATGTAACAAAAAAAAAAAAAAGAAAAGAAAAAAAACATAAATAGCACATGAAAAGTGTCTCTGTTTGTGTGTGGCTATGCGAAAGGATAGGAAGGAAGGAGAGGAGCAATTAAAACTCTGATAAATTTAAAAACAAAAAAAAAAGAAGAAACGGAAAAAATAAGTTATTTGTGAATGGAATATCAAAAAAATTGTAAAAAAAACAAAAAAAAGAAAAAGAAAAGAAAAATTGAATATCATCATGATTACCCGAAATATTCAGTTACATAACAATCAATATTATTGCTAGAGTAAAACAATCAAAGATACAATTTTGAATTTAAAGGAAGGAAAAAAACGGCCAAAAATGTTTCTTTTGATTCACAATATAAGTTAGGAAAACAATTCAAAATGAGATCAATTATCATTCAATATCGATTGATCTTCCCATTTTTGAAACAAAATGTCTTGTTTTAAAAGATTTAATCTAAAGTTTACAGCTTTCAACATATTTCAATATCCATCTGTATTTTCTAATAATGGATTTACTGATCGTGATGATTCTACGGTATGAATATGAAGGAATTTTCCTGTAATTTATTCGCTTTTCTTTTTTTTTTAATAAATCAATAAAATCAATTCATACAAACCCGCTTCATTTTTCTCCTCTTTTTTCAATTTTCTCCACAACAACACACCAATCAATCCCGACATTAAACCACCAGCAGACAAAATTGCGAGCTGCAAAAAAAATTTGTCGGCGATTCATTTTGGAAATAAAACTGACAATGATCAAATTCAAATTATTAAAATTCACTTCTTCTTTGGTTGTCAAAATTTCAGTCGAATCTGTAAAATTAACTAATTCATATTTCAGTCAGTCAGGCTTCTTCTTCTTCTTCTTCTTCTTCTTCTTCCTTATCCATTTCTCACGTTTTAAGGCAAGTCGGCAAGTCCGATTTACTGCAGCCACACATTGTTTACGATGAATCGGATCTGATTCAGCTGCATCGAGCATACAGTGACAAAGCTGAAATTTGTTGGCTTTTATTCTTTCTTGATTCGAAACTGTTCAAGTTTTGACAAGGAAAAGCTCACATCATGAGCACAGAAGTCAACTGAATGAACACTTGCACAAAGATCAAAATTAAATGAACATGAGGCCAATGTTACTGGAAAAATGTCAATGTCAAATTTTGAATCAAGAAGAGGAGAGAATTCTTACTATTCACATATGGACATTTTGTGTAAAGATCTAAATAATCGTCTTCAATTAATGGAACAGTTTTCGGTGCGACTGGCACAACGTTCGATGGTTTTAAAGGATCTTTAAACATCTTTTCGGTTTTTTTTCTTTTTTCCCCCTCGTTTTTTTCAATTCGAACCAACCGGTATAATTCGAATCTCCATAAGCATAGGCGCCAAAAAATGACACAACCGTACAAGCCGTATTCAACATTGATCGACAATTTTCACTTTCTTCGGTTGGAATTCGATGTATCAGCTGAAAAACAATTCTGCTTTTTTTTTGAAATTTTTGAATTTTTGTTTTTCTACTCGATTGCATTCACAAAATTGTTCATCACAAAATTCTTGTCCAGCTTGTTGTCCATAGCAGTCGTCATGTACTGCACAACAATGATTCACAGCAGCTCAAAATTTTTCATTTTTTATTTTTTTTAATTTAGTTTTCCACGGAAAATTTGTTGTTGAAATTTGAATTCAATTCAAATGCGTCATGCAATCATAAAATCTTCGATGTTTTTTTTTCAGTTTTTATTTAATTGTGGAGGTCATACGAAATATCAGACCACTTTTTCATGATTTTTTTTCGAAGGGGGGGAGGGGTGGTATAATTTGAGAAGAATTCACCAAGGAAAACAAGAATTAATGAGGATTTTTCACGCTTATTTACCCTCGTAAAGTTTTTAAATTATGGTATCATTTTCTCTTTTCCCCGCTTTTTTTTTTCTTCTCTCGAATAAAATGACCGATTCATTTCCCAATTTTTTTTAAATTTAAATTCTTAATCTACGTTGATCAAATTAGTGCAATCAACTGTTAAATGAAACAAGAAAAGGGCACCCCTCCCCCCTTTCTATCCCTACCTCCTTTTAAATGTTTCTCTTTAAAGCAATAATC
Source organism: Caenorhabditis drosophilae (assembly GCA_963572285.1). Classification (NCBI taxonomy): domain Eukaryota; kingdom Metazoa; phylum Nematoda; class Chromadorea; order Rhabditida; family Rhabditidae; genus Caenorhabditis; species Caenorhabditis drosophilae. Next base: position 3,804,685 of record OY751561.1, on the reverse strand, counting down.
GCGCATGGGAAATATTTTTTTTTAGTTACCGGCAAGAGATGAGCACTGTTTTGAGACTTCGTCATGTGTATAATTTTTTGTGAATCCTTCATTACCACAATGCCAATTTTCCTTACTAATTCCCATTTTATCAGGATCTGATCCACCTGCTCCTGAACCAAAAAAAGGATTTTTTATTAGAAACTTTGAAAAAAAAAACCTAAAAATGGAGCGAATGAACGTCTCGGTCGATGACTTGATACCAATAATGTTTGAAGAATTATCAATAATGTTAACAAATTGAAAATTCTTGCTTGTAGCATTATCTTATTGCCGACCGCCTGGAAATTGGTTGAAATTCAAAATGCTTCAATATCAACTGATCTTCAAAAAAGCTTTGGTGAAAAATTAAAAAATGTTCGACTGAAAAAATTGATTGAAAAAATCAATTTCGTTTTTAAAACGTGAAAACGTGGCACAAGAACTACAAAAATCAAAAAATTTCAAGTTCGCGCTATTTTATTCAAAAATATTTTTTACAGATGGCACAGGCTACAGTATCAATTTTTCTACAAATAATAAAAATGAATTTAGGTCTGAATAAAACAAAAATTTGAACATATTTAAACAAATTTTTAAATAAAATTAGTCATTGTTAGAACAAAAGAAAAATTTTTAAAAAGTAACCAAACATTTTAATACATTTGAAATGTTACTTCGGGAAACTACATTTAAAAAGGGCGGGGCAAATTATTCGAATAAAAGTTTGAAAACAAAAAACAAAAAAACTTATAAAAAATATTTGAAGATTTTGAATATTTTCTCAATGAATTTGAAAAAAGAAAAGAAAGTAAAACATTGAAAAATGAAATGTTCATTTTTTTTTTTGTAAATAAAAGAGCAAAACACTTAAGAGTTAAAGCGGGGGAAGAGCGGATGAACAATCGGATGGTTTTGAAGAAAAAAAAGGAAGAAGAAGAAGATTTTCGACGAAAAGAAAACATTTCTTGTTGTTGTTGAAATAATGGCGTGATCATTTAAAACTCAAATGAATCATACAAATTATCCAATTAACCGCTTTTCAGATTTTTGTGAGATATCGTAGTCTCGTACTCAACAAACAAAAAGGCAACACAAAAAATTCTCTCCCTTTCTCTCTCTAAAAATGGGAAACAAATAAGAAAAGGAAAAAAAAATGAAATCGTCGGAGATAAGTATCAATCTCGATTTTAAAGCAGCAGAGAAACAGAAAAAGAAAAAAAAAGACGAAGAAGTTTTTTTCCCCCCAAGATTGTGCAAATATCCCACGCAAACATTTTTTTCTCTTAAAAGAAAAAAAAAAAACAAAAACGATGTGTTTCGATTTTTCTTATCCGATTTTTACAAAAAAAAAAAAAAAAAAAAATTAAAAAAAGGAATTTAAAATTAAAAAATTTATTTTTTCTTTGCAAATTCTGGAAAAATCATGGGATTTTTTCTTGATTTACAATCTCCGAGAATTATTTTTATTGAAAAAAGGGCATTTTGAAATGATTTTTTATTGATTATTGAAAATATTAAAAAAGGAATTGAATAATTCAATCACAAATTAATTTTATTCCTTAAATTATTCAATTTTATAAATTTAAATATTTAAATTAAAAAAAAAAAGAAAAAAAAAGTGTTGAAGGAAATGAATTTTTCTTTCAATTATTTTCTTTTTAATACGTTCAATGCTTCGTTTGTCATGAGGCTTCTTCGTTTTTCAAACAACAAACAATTTTTAAAATGTCATAACCAATGATTGATGATTATTTTTTTGAATTATTTTCTCCACGTGCTCACCACAAGTGACGTGATAAACTCTGAAGTTAAAACATCACAAATCTTCTTTCTTTTTTTTTTGCTCAAGTTTGACTCTTTTTTAATTAAATTTTTAACCAAAAACAATTTTTAAACAAATTTTATTTAAAATCTGACAAATGAACAATTCGTTGGCGAACAGAACTAAATGCTCCAATGTGAGTAACATAATTCAGATCGGATTGTCTTCCAACAAATGGCGATTCATCCAGAATGTGATCTTTTGCATGTCCTGAAAAAAATTAAAATTGAAATATTTGTTTACGGATTATTTAAGTTTAAAAAAATACAAAATTAATTTGCATTTCTTCCGATATTTATAAAATCCAAACTTTTTTTAGAATTTTTGAAATACTCAACAAGTTGCTTACAAAATAAAATACCCCTGAATCTCCTAACGCCGCCATAGCTCAGTCGGTTAGAGCGTGGGTCTAATAAGCCCAAGGTCGCAGGTTCGACCCCTGCTGGCGGCAAATTTTTTGATAAATTTTGTTTCAAAAATACTACCTTGGTACGAAACTGTTTTCTCAAAATATCGGACCATTTTTGGAATACTTGTCGTTCGAAAAATCACAGATGGAGTACAACATGATTCAGGATAAGAAACATAAGCAGAACCCGTCAAATAATACCGTATTTCAGATGGAAACTTGAAAAATAAAAGATTAAAAAATTAAAAAAAAAAGATGAATCACCGTATTTCCATAACCGTGAATTGTATAAACGCATGAAAAAAATAAAAAAACAACCGTTAAAAAACATATAAATTTTTTAAAAACTAAAAAAATAACCGAAACTAAAATAATCGAAATCGCAATATTCTGAATTTTTAAATTGTTCAATATTAAAAATCAAAGAAATCATAAACAAACCAAAAATAGCGAAGGAATTTTTCGTAATTTAACTGGATGATAAAGCTTTACAAAATCAATGTGATTATGATAAATCAATAAATTTTCCAATGATAAAAGTAAATTTGAAAATTGGCTGATTATTAATGAATCATCTTCAATTAAAACAACAAAACTGAAATTTTATTTTTTTTATTAAAAAATCGTTTTTTTTTTTTTACTTCGCTGAAGAAAATTGTTTTAAACATGACCAATAATCTTGATTTTCTTTAGAAAGAGAAGAATTTAAATTATTTTTATTCTGATTTAATTCGGCTGAAAAAATTTTAAATTCAAAAAAAATGTCAAAAATCCAAAAATCAACTTACTATTTGAAGAAAAAATTGGAAGAAAATTTCGAAAATATTTTAATTGCTCGAATTCAAATTGCTCGACATTACAAATGCTCAAATTAAATTTTCCCTGAATTTGTTGTTCAATTAAAAATGCGGCGGTTTGAAAAAGATAATTTCTTTTTCCCCGATCTGATGCAATTATTCGAATTTCAATTTTAGGATTCTGAAAAAACAAATTGAAATTGCAAAAAAAAAAAAAAATTTTTTTTCAACTTCAATTTCAAAATTGCTCATGTTGTTGATTCTTTGTTTTAATATTTTTTCCGCAATTTTTGTTCGATGCTCATTCATTTTATCCACATTTTTAATGAGATCTCTGAAGACAATTTTTATAATTTTAAATTAAAATTTTTCATTATTTTTTGAAGCCAAAAAAAAACCTTGGAAAAAGACGCTCATCTGGTCCAATTTTTGGTACATAAAATCGAATATTTTTAAATAAAAAATGAATAAATAAAAAAATTGAAAAAAATAGGATTAATTGCAAAATTATATTTGCAAATTGTATTCGCATTCAATATTTTCAAAAAAAAAAAATCTGAAATTATTCTCTTCAAAACAAAATTCTTCTCAAAAAGATTTTAAAAACTGAAAATCGATAGTAAAAATAATAAAAATCGATTGAAAATTATAATTCCAACAAATTTATCAAAATAATCTTAGAAATATGATATTTTATTATTTGAATGAGCATTGTAACCAAGGAGAAATGTGTCGCCTTTTTATGATAACAAATAAAAATTAGAAATGAGAAAAAATCGACGGACGCAGACAAAATGAAAAACCTTTGAGCTCAATTAAAAAAAAATGTAAACGACAAAATAGTGGAGACAAAACTAATCAAAAAAGAGAAAAAAGTAATTTATAAATGAATGTGTACATTTATATGTATAAAAATATATTCTTCCATTTTTTACCCATATAATACATATTTCTATGGAAGAACATAAATCTGAAAAATGGAGTGTCAATATAAAATAACTATTCGAATTCCATAAGGTCTTGGGGTCTTCTTGGTTAGAGCGGAAATACGAATAATTTTTTTTCCTTCTAAGAATCATTAAAAAAGGAAGAAAAATGCTCAAATTGAAACCAAATATTTTCAACGTTTTTTTTTCGAATTCAAAATTTCAAAGCAAAAATAATGAACAAATTTAGTGGGGGGAAACAAAAAAGAGAAATAAAAACTGTTCGGCAAAAAGTGAATTATTCATTTATTTTTTTTTTTCAAATAAAAAAAAGAAAAAAATGTGATAAGGGCATTGAATATTTGTTTAGCTGGTGAATGTGTACGTCGCTTATTCATTCATAAAACAAATAAATCAATCGAATTTTTCCAATTTTTATTCAAGAAATTCTTTTTAAAAAAGGTAAAAATGACGAGAAAAAGAAATGAAAAGTAAAATTATTTTTAGAGCAAATAAAGAAGAAGCCGCTTCTTTTTTTTTTTTTTTTCTTTTTTTTGATAAACAATCAACGGGGCGGCGAGTTTTACAACAAGCAACAATTGTCTCACATTTCTCTCTTTTTTTCTTTTTTTTTCTTTTAATTTAAATAAAAATTTATTTAAATTTTTAATGAAGAAAACAAAATTTTAATGCGATTTTTTTTGGTTTGGTTTTTCTCCAAACATTTTCTAGTTTTATTTAATCCAAACTACAAAAAAAAAGAAAAAGAAAAAGGAAAAATGATAAAATCAATAATTTTATCCAACTTTTGGCAAAATGCCATTAATTCCAGTTTCCATTTGATCCATGGTTGTTAATGATACAATTGGTTCAATTGTCACTTTTTTCTTTTTCAATCGATTTTTGATTTTTAAATGAAAACTTGCTTTTGGTCTGGCCGTTGGAATATCAGATTCAGAAACCACTTTTGGCTGCATTGATTCACATTTGAAAAGATTTATTAAAGTTTTTCGAACTGTCGTATTTGTTGTCAAAAATAAAAGTGGATTTAAAATATTATTGAATACGGCTGCCAATGATTTAAGAAGATTTAAAAGAAATTCAATGCCAAATGATGAATTTATTCGTGGAGTTATCGTCATCAAAGTTCGCCAAATCTTTAAAAAAAATTGTTTTTGTTCAATTTTTAAATTAAAAACTTAAAAACTTACAATAATGGAAATTGATAACAAAAATCCTTGAAGTAATAAATTTCGATCATTATTATTATTTTCATCATTTAAAGTATTTAAATTTGAGCGAGTTTTTTGAAGGAATAAATAAATAATAATATACATAATAAAAACTGAGGATGGAATAGCATAACTTAAAAATATGACCATCTGAAAAAAAAAAACAATTTCTCTTTTTCTTTTTTTTAAATTCAATTCTCATTTACCGAATAAATTGGTCCTTCTCTTGTTAAAAAAACATCGGTGAACTCAAAATTTTTTCTGGAAAACTTCACGACTTGAGGCATCAAAAAAAGTCGAACATATCCAATTACACATATGATAAGCCATGTTATACCTAATGAATATTTGATATTTTTTCTGTAAAAAATGATTTTTAAGAAAAAAGCGTTGAATTTTCAACAATTTTTTTTTACTTGGAAAAAAACGGCATCATTTTTTTAGCAACAAAAACTGAAAATCGATTGATGGCAATCAGAAAGACGAGACAAGACGTGATTGTTTCACTTAAAGAGATACATCTTGATCCCCATGAATACCTGAAAGAAGAAGTTTAATAAAATTAAGAAAAAGAAAATAAAAATGACCAGCGATCCCATAATCCATCATTTTCATAATCAAAAAACATTGATGGAACAATACAGGAACATTGAATCATAATTGTGACCATATTTACAATTGTTAAATGCCAAACAATTGTAAAAAATGGAAACTGAAAAAAAAAGCAGAATTGAAAATGAAAAATGAATCGATAAATTTTTACTTCTTTAAATGTTGAATTCCCTTTTATTAAAACTGCAATAAATAAAGATACGGTAATCAATGCAAGACCAACACATGAAACATAACAAATTGTTGCAATAGAAACATACCATTTGTTATCGTCATTTGTAACAACGATACTTCCAAGATCTGACATTTTTATTTTATCTGAATTTTATTTGGTTTTTATTTGAAAAAAAACAATTAAAAAAAGGTCAAAAAGAAAGAAAAATAAAAATAAAAAATAAAAAATACAATTTCTACATTAATTTTCAAAGAAAAATAATCAGAAATTTTTTTATTTGCCTTTTCTGATTTAATTTTTGCCACATTTTAATCTAAAAAAATGATTTGTTTTCCTCCTGTAAAAACCACTTTTCAATTCAAAAAAACAAAAAATGTGGAGAATTGAAGTTGTCACACCCCACCATTTTTCCTACTGTTGACACCAGAATTTTTAGCAACAAATTTTAATTTTATTTATTATTTAAAAAAAAAAATTCAAATGTCGATATCCGAGAGATTCTTGAAACATTTCTTTTTTATTCTAGAGACGTAGGTGCACCTGCTTCACAATTCAATTATTATTTTCATTTTTTTTAGATGAAAAGAACATTTCTGACTAATCAAATTCTAATCAAATTGAATCGGCTCATTTGTCATGAGATCCAAATGCAAGTTTTTTTTCAATTTTCGGAAAAATAAAAGAAAAATCATATGAGATGGATGATGAATGAAATTATGTTGATTTTTTTTTTCTAAATTATTATTATTTTTTGTCTAAATCTGTCTACATTTATGTAACTAAGTGATAGAGTCGGGAAATAATAATAATTTTAATAAATAATGGACACATTTTTAATTCTATGGTTTAAAATGCGTAAAAGAAATGAAAATAAAATAAAATGAGGGGCATTTTTCTTAAAAATTAATTTTATGAAAAAATTCCCCAAAGTTTTCAGAATTTTTGCATAATTTTTGAATTTTTCAAAATGAGAAGAATCAAATAAATCAAACGTCACATATCTTTGGGAAGAAGAAGAAAGAAGAAGCTAATTTAAGGTTTTGATATTTTTTGGTAAAATAAAAAATGAATCGACTTGGGAATTTATAAAAAAAATGGAAATACATAAATTAATATTTTTATTTTTGCAGTAATTAATTATTTTAGAATTGTTTTTATTATTTTATGTCTTTTATTTTTATTTTTCGATGAATAAAATTCGAATTTTATAATCAATTTTTGTCGATTTAACTTCATTTGAACTACAATTTGAAATTAAAATTAATTTTTATTAAGGACTGAATTTGTGCAAAAAAATGTTGAAAAAAATTGGTCGGAACGATTTTGTTTGGAACCAAATTTCTAGTTTTTTGCAGCTGAATAATTCAATATTAATATTGAAATGAAGTTGACGAAAAATTATCAAGGGAAACTAAGTTTGCAGCTCAAGCTTTGAAATTTTTGCAAGAAATTGTTTTGTGCTTTTAAGAAAAAAGTTTGACATCAAATTTCAGACATTTCTGGGTTTTTTTGATTGAAAAGTTTTATTTAATCAATCGATAATTTTGGTTCAAGAAGAAAGAAAAACCCAAATTAACATGACAACAATTTATTATGGGGAACAAAGAAAAATCATTTGAGTTTCAAATCATTTAATCTCCATTTATTTGTTCTTTTTCCACTGTTTTTTCCTTTTCCAATTGCATCCGTCGGATCAAAAATCATATTGAATTTCCATCGATTTGAATATTTAAATTGATATTTTCCTTGAAGGATTTGATTCACTCGATAATGAAGAAAATTTGCCTAACAAACAGAATATTTTCTTTTTTCCACCATTTTTGTGGTTTTCTTTTTTTACTTTTGCTTGAGCAATTTGAAAAAGTCGAAAATCTTTTTGAGTATCTGGAATTGAAACGGGATGTGAATCTTTTGGCTGTAATAATCCTAATCGATGTTTTGTTTTGTATTTGATGTGATCAATAATTTCATATTCATTGGTTTGTCTTTCACTGTCATTTCTTATCTTAAATATTGATTTTTTCAAATAAAAATTGAAAAATTCAATTACATTTTCAAACTCAAACATGATTATTGTCACATACAACTGGAGCAACAGTTTTGAGCCAAGCATTATAAAAATGACTGCTACGATTGATCCTGTAAATTGTTGGATCAAAAAAAAAAAATGTTTTTTTCTTCAAAAAATCTACCAAATTGTGAAACCGGCGAAATGATGGTGATGTCTAATTTGCCAAGCATCCCCGCCAACGATGTTTGAAGAGCCGAAATCAAGCTTCGATAACTGCAAAAAAGTAAATTGTTGTGTTAAGAAGTGATCGGGGAGTCGGTAATGGATTGCGCCCAACCCGAAAAGTTTGTTTCCTAAAATCACATATAAAACGGAATCGAAAGTGAGACAAAACACGACAAAGACAAATCCGAAACCACAAATTGACACCAATGCATTATCAAGAGTTGCAGCAAGAATTCCTGGAAAAAAAAAGTTTCGGAAATTGATTTCTTTTTTTCTTCAAACCAATTCTTCGATTGAATTTCAGAATTCGAATCACCTTGCATGACGTCAGAAAAACAGTTCCAGCCAAACAATACAAAAATGCCAATTCAGTATTTCTTTGAAGTGATAAATTGATATAAGTGTTTCCATTATTTTTATTGAACTCATCAATCGCTTGTTTTGTATAAATTTGTCTTAACAAATAAACGACGACTGAAGATAAAGCCAATCCTCCAACCATTAAATCCATCAAATTCCATGGTGAAAATTTTCTTTAATTTTTTTCAGATTTTTTAAATAAATTTATTTTTTAATTTTTATACCTGAATAATAAATTTGCCACAAATTTGATTGGATTTTTTATTGTTTCCATATTTTTATAAACCTGATATCGTTCATAAAAATAAATTGAGATTTCTTTGATAAAAATGATCACCGAAAAAATGATGTAAACTATCTGAGAAATAAAAAAAATGTTATTAAATCAATTTTTTTTAAACAAAAAAAAAGAAAGAAAGAAAAAACCTCGAAGAATTGAACCGTTTGCCCATCAGCACCTTCTGATTTAATTAAACGAACAGATTCCACCCACACATTTGGCAAATAAATTCCCGACTTTGGAATTTCAATCAATAATTGAACGACAGAAAAATAATTGATTTGAGCATTATATTGAGAAAACTCAATAATTATTGCTCTCGTATATTGATCAATCCATTGTTCATCTTCCAAAGTTGAAAATGTGTTTATAAGTTCGTTAACAGTTCCAGCAAGGCTCACAGTATAACCACCACCGCCATAAGAATTTAAGGAACCCGATATTTTTGTGGCTGAAATTTCGGATGCTTAAAATCAGAAAAAAAATGAGGAAATAAATTCAAAAACTCATTAATTCGTCAGCTTTTTTATATGAATAATATTCATTTGGCTCCATTAAACTATCATTTTCAAATTTATTCCAACCTTTTTCCATAAATTCTGTTGTTTCTTCATTTCTAAAAAACAATTTTAGCTTCTCATTTTTCCCCGTTTTCCAACCCTTCTCCTAATTCTTCTTCACAATTTCCAATATAATTCTGAAATTGTTCCAAAACTTTACATTCTTTGGATTTTTTGATTCGAATTTGTCGAATTTTTCCGATTCCCATACTTCTTGAAACCTAGAAATAGAAATGAGGAGGAGGAGAATCAATCAATAAATCAATCAATAAAAAAGAAATTCAAACTTTATCATTTAGAAAAGCTCTCATTCCAAATGCTGCATTTCCATCATACCATGAAGCTCGAAGGGTTTTGGCTAATGAATTTCGTGCCCAATTCCAAAAATCGTCAGCTTTTGTTATTGACATAAATGCTTGATCCCCATAGGAGGATTGACTTAATTGAAAAGTTGTGGAAATTTGTTTTTGATACCAATAACCATGACGATCTTTACAATAATAAGTTAATGAAATCATTATAAAAAGTGAAACGAATAAGCATAAAATATCTTTGACTGTTATAAATAATTGCTCATCTCTAAATCAATCAATAATTGATCAATCAAAACAAAAAATCAATAAAAACCTCATTTTTCGATCTTCGGTTACTTTTAATTTTGTCACATCGGCTATTTCAGTTCCAAGATTCATTTCAACACGTCCATATGGATTTCCTGAATTTATTGAAGTTTTATGAGAAAAAAAATTTTTTTTTTTAAAAAACTTGTAAAAGTCTCGACAGGTTTAACATGTAATAATTCTTCCTCAAGTTTTGATGATATTTTATGATTTGGATATCGTTTTAATATGATAAAAGCCATTATGAAACCCTGAATTAGAACAAAAAAGAAATCATTTTTTTTTCTCATTGAACTTGACAAAAACCTTGATTGGCTCAAAAATAAAAATCCATAAAAGAAACATCAAAAGAAAGCGGAAGAAAAATGCATCAACAGCTGTGCTTGTCAAGCTCATTCCAATCTGAAATGTTTTCTTCTTCTTCTTCTTCTTCGTATTTTTTTATTTACCGTACCGTTATTGTTACTAAACTTCCCAATAAAATCAATGTTAAAAAGAGTGATCGAGATATGAGAATGACTGGATAAGGCCATGATTTTGTTGGATCTTTAAATGTTCTATTTTGAAGCTTGTATCTTTCCAAATATTGCTCTTCAAAACTTGAACGACAATTGCTGAAATTATTTTTTCTTTTCGATTTTTTTTTTGACTAAAATGATTTCAAAAAAATCACTAGCAAATTAAAATATGAATCATTGAAAATATTGTAAGAGCTAAAGCCATTAAAATACCAATTATAATCTGTAATTAAATTAAAAATTAAAATTAAAAGAAAAAAATGTTTAAAATTCTAAGAATTATTCAAACATCTTTAAATCCAAAACTGATCTGAGTGATTGCTATTGTCGTTGCAATTGTTGAACTATTATCATCCTGTCAACAACAATTTTTTATAGGATCAAATTAAAATCGAGGAGCAATTTATTTACATAATAACAAATAATTGCATTGATAACTGATAAAAGTGTCATTATTGATATAATTGATGTGCTATATTCATATCTTGATACTCTCATTCGATTTCGATTTCCTCCACCTCAAATTTCTTTTATTCTAATTTTTAAGTTTTAATTGATTTTTTACCTGTAAATGCTGCAATCCATGAAATTGTTTCACTTAAAATGTGCAAACTCATTGATTCATCAACAAATCGTCGTTTTGGTTCAACTCGGGCCAATCTTTCAGTCTACAAAAATCAACAAGAAAACCCGGGCTCAATTTTTTTTTTCCTCTCGAAAATCCAAAAAAAAAAAACCTCTCCATCACCATTTTTTGTTCCCAACCAATTAAAAAATGGGAAATAGAAAATTTGTTGTGTCTGAAGATCTTTGACAATAATTCGATTACAATACCAGGATTCGCGATGATCCAATCCAGCATCGTCAATCCATATTCGCATGTATTCAAGATTTCCCAGCGGGCTAAAATTGATCTTTTTTTTCTTTGATCGAAACAAAAAAAAATCAAATTTTTGAAATGTACAAAGCGGTCGTCATTAAAAATCGTGATGATTGTCCCCATTGAAATGGATATTCATAACAATGATCCTCTTCAGATTTGAACGATCGAAAAATTTGATCACCTTCCGTTCCCGTCAAATTAAAACATATCTGACGATTTTGATGATTTTTATTGATTTTATTATTGATTGACATACCGTACTATCAGTTGTTGCAAACATTTTATAACCAGTTTCAACAGTTATGATATACATGTAACCATCAAATGGTTGATTATCAGATAAAAATCGAATTCTTCCTTCTGAAATATCTTTTCTTTTTGATAACATTTCAGTTAACATCAATCCAGCATATAAAATTAAAAGAAAAACTGCGGATAACATTGCTCGAACATTTTTCTACAATTTTTTATTAATTTTTAATTGATTTTTTTTGTTGAAATACCACAATATTTTCTGTAACATAAATATAATTAAAATCAGCATTTGTAATTGGATTAAATGATCCAACTGAATATAAAGTCATATGATTTGATGAACAATTAACAAATGACATTCCTTCAAGCCGATTTGGTGACATTCCTTTTGAATTAAATTGATCCATTTCAAGTGAATATGAATAACAACCTTTTGTAATTGCAGAAAATAAATAATCAAATTTTAAAGCTGAAAAAAAATGAATTTTTAGAATTTGATACTAAAAATTCATGAACATTTTTTAAACGACCACTGCTTATTTTCGAAAATTCCATAATCAACTTCAAATGATTCATTTGTTGAATCAGTTCGTTGACCAATTCCAACATAAAAAAGTGATGAAGAATTGATTAAATCAGACGAATCAATAAAATATGTTCTTGTCTCATTCAATGTTGACAACTCAAATTTCCATTGATGATTATTTTGAAATGGTCCGGGAAGGCGTTGATGAGCCGAAAACATCCATAAATCAGTTAAATTCGAATCGAGATTCTCATCTGATTCAACAATTATTAATTGAATCGAAATATTCCAGTTTAATGTTCGAAATGCGTGAATATCAAGAATTTGATAATTTTCAAATTCGCTGCTTTTTATTAAAGTCATTTCATTGATTTGATTTGATCCTCTTCCTTTTATTGTTATCGGTTTTGTTGTATTTGAAATTCTGAAATTTTTTTTTGTTTTTTTTTCTTTCAAAAATGTTTTTTTTTTTGAAATTTACTCAATTATATTTTGATTAATATCTTTAATATGAGCTTCAACAGCACCAGATGTAATCAATAAATCAAAATTATCGGAATAAAATCGTGGATTTGTTAAATAACAAACTAAACCAAGTTGAATAATTGTATCATTTTCAATCATTTTTGAATTGATTGATGAAACTGGTGTTGGAAGAATGATCACCCAATCATCACACATCCATTCTTTCCCAACTAAACTTGATGCTTCACGTATTTCAATTATCATTCCAGTCCCATCGATATAATTATTATAACTGAACGGTAAATTTCCGGTTGCGATTGCTCTTGCCGCAATTGTATTTTCAAGCGAATTCAATGTGGATTCTAATTGATTCGCAAGATTTTTGGCAATATTTTTTTGTAACATTTCTGTCACATAAGATGCCCATTGATCCGACGTCATTTCTTCGACATAAACAATACTATCAGGATCTGATGGAAGAATATTATACAAATTGTCATAGTTCTCATTGGCATATTGAAGATTCGCTTCAAGATCCGATGATAATGGATTATTTAAAGCAATTTTCATTGAGCTTGTCAATGAGCTTGCAATTGACAATAATGTTGTTGAAGTTGTGTTGAGTTCGGCGTCTGACATTGACATTCCATTCGTTTTCAGATAATTTTCAGCATTATTTAAAGTGGTTCCAATCATTTCTTGTGATTCTTGTGTTAGTAAACTTTGTGGCAAAATTTCTAAAATTTTTCTTTTTTTTCTTTTTCAAAATTATTTTTAATATATTTTTTTTTAATTAAAAACCAATTTTTGCTCCAGTCATGTCTCCTTCTGTTGTTACTTTTCCATTCTGAATCACATATCCATTGCTACAATTTCGAATTATAATTCCACCGTCAATGCGAATTTTTTGAGTTTCAGAAAATTCGAGAAGAGAGCTGAAAAAACATGTTTTGAAGAAAAAGAAAACGATGCTTCTTTTTGTCCTACAAATAATGTGGTGTTGATTCTTCTGTATATGTTCCAGATTTTAATTGAATTCCATAACCTCCAAGTGCTAAACTAACAATTGAATATTTGGGTGAATTGATTAAAATCGAAGAGGACAACGATTCATTTGGTATAAAAATCATCCCATTTGCGGTTTTTAATAATTTGAAGCCAGTTACATCAATCGGTGATCGATTTGGGAACATTATTGATCCGATGATTTCAATTCCTAAATCATCAAGAATCATTTTTTCCAGTGTTGTTTGATCTGTCATCGTTGTTGGTTGAAATGTTGAAATTGAAATTTGTTGAGAAAACGATGAAACTTTTGGAAGATTGATATCTTTAATTTATTGATTGATTGGTTTTTTTTTCAATCGATCGATTGATTAAAATTGATACCAATCGGCGTGAAAACTAATCGTGGACTTTGATTTTTAAATCCTTCCAATGAAATTGGACTTGTTTTAGCATTTGTTAATGATTTCGAATCAATATCTAAAAATTCGAAATTTTTGTTTTCTTTTATTTTCCGCCCTAATTTTTACTTTCAATTGTAATTGGAAATTGCAAATTTTCTTTAAAATCTGAAATTTTTGAATTATCCGATGAAGTTATGGTAATTTCAGCAATTGAATATGATAATATGCACGTTTCATTACCAAATTCTATAAATTTTACTTTTCCACTTCTGAAAATTAATAATTTGAACAAAAAAAAATGTGTTTTTTTTCCAAACCCAAGATTAATATCGAAAATGTTTCCCTGATAAGTTGTTGAAAATTTCAATCCATAACTCTCAACAGTTTTTGTTGCTTGTAAATAAAAAATCGTGTCTGGCCCGATATTCAACGACAATTCAATTTTTTGAGTTGGAAGCCAAAATGAAAACGACGAATTTAATTGATTTTTTGATCCAATTTCATTTTCGTCGAATGAAATATTCCAAGCTGTCGAATAAATTGGAGAATTTTCGTATTGAGACATTTTGACAATTGTTTCACCAAACGATGTGATTGATTTTTTATTTTTTAGCATATCGATTGAATCAACAACTTCAGATTCTTTCACTGAAATTGATCGATCAAATAATGCGAATCTTCCATTTGCTTCCATTGTTGATAAACTTTTTGTTGTCTGGAATTTTTTTATTTGATAAAATTGATTTCAAAAATAAAATTTGTGAAATTACTGTAACAGAATCAGAATCTCTTTGAGTATAAACTCCTCTTGTATCCCCAATAATGAACGCTGTTGATCCATAAATACTCAATGATGATCGGGGTGTAATCACACTGTATTCGGTTGAATGAATTGAACCATAAACCACTGAATATGATCCATCAGCATTTGAGACTCCTAATGTGAACACAGTGCTTCCTTTTAACGCCAAATCAAGACTTGATAAAACCGAATTCATTGTTCTTGCTGATGTCATATTCACTTCGGATAATTCTTTGATGACTGACGTCATTTTTTCAGCCAACATTGAGTTGGATTCTTTTAATGCTGAGCTTAAACTTGTCAACGCTTCAATTCTTGTTTTCACATTTCCCAATTCCGAAATATTCACATTTCCAGATAAAATTCCTTTTGCAACTTCTTCTAATTCTCCAGCCTTAAAATGAGATCAAAAATTACACAATTTTTTCTTTTTTTTTTGATTTTTTTTAAACCGATAATTTCGAAATTGCCTCCATTATATTCGAACTTTTATTTTGATTTCCTGAATTATCCGCCCCCGCCCCCACTGATCGATTTGAATTTGTTTTTCCAATTTGATCCAATTCTCGTTTTATTCGATTTTCTCGTTTAATATTCTCATTTTCTTCTTCATTTGAAATTGGAGTTTGAGTCTTCAATGTTCTCTGAAAATTTATTGATTTTTTTGCACATCGAAAATATTGATTTTTCACCATGTTTTTAGTTGTTGTTTCAGTGGTTTTTTCATTTTCAGATGTTGGAATTGTTTCAGTGATTTTCGTTGTTCTTCTCGTTGTCTCCAATTCTTTTTTCGTTGTTTTTTCATCTTCTGAATTTGATAATTGAGTTGTCGTCTTAAATTCAATTTCAGTGTTGAATTTGTCAGAATCCGATGTGAACTCTTCCGATGTCGTCGTCAATGTTTGAACGATCATTTTCGACGTTGTTCTTTTTCCATTTTCTTCATTATTGATTGTTGTTAAATTATCAATGACATGAACTGTGAGAATATGTGAAGCTTTTTCCAAAGTGATTAGGTTTGTTAGATTTATTCGAATTTCATATGTTCCTAATCCAACAAATCCGGATGAAACTGGTTTCAGCTCGATTGTGCTTTTAAAGCTCAAAACTCGCATTACAGGCGAATCTGTAAATTTAAATTAAAGAGCGATTTTTGGTGAAATTCGGATTCAATTCAAAACCAAATTTAAAACAATTTTTTGCTGATTTGGCTGGAATAAAATCGTGATTCGAATTATTTCGGCATTCATATGAAATTGTTCTCTTAAATTATTAATTAAATTAGAAAAAAAAAAGTTTTTGATTTTTTCTTTCACGAACATATTTTTCATTTTTATTTGGAATTGGTTCAATATAAAATGTTGATGCTGAATAATAAACCGTTTCTTCCCAGCTTAAACCATTTAAGACAAAATCATAGCCCAATAATTCTGTCGTCGTTGTTTTCGATTTTTCTAAATCTGAATCCGATATTGATTTTGTGGTTGTTGACTTTTTATTTGATTCGGATGAGAAATGCGAAATCGGTTTTGTTGTTTTTGTTGTTGGAATAGAAGACGTTGATTGATTTGATTTATTGAAACCCGTTGTGGATATTTTATTGATTGTTGTAGATCCTTCTTCATTCTTTGTTAACAGATTTGTAGTCGTCGTTGTCGCCGTTGTTGTCGTAGTGAATTCTGAATTCGTTGTAGTCTCATCAATGACATAAACAGTTAAAATATGTGATGCTTTCTCAAAAGTTAATAAATTTGTCATGTTAATTCGAATTTCATATTTTCCAGTTCCAATAAATCCAGTTGAAACGGCGGCTAGAATAACGGTGGATTGAAACGACATTTTTTGCATTGAAACGGTTTCTGAAATTCAAAAGAAAAAAAAACGTTCTGACAATTAAAAAGAATTCAAAATTAAACCAAAATTGAAACAATCGGAATTTTTTGCCAAAACAAATTCTTTTGTTGAATCACTTCGACATTCCATTGAAATACTTCTCTGAAATTTGAGTAGAATTTTTGATGAAATTCGACAATTTTTTACCATTTCTGGATCTTTATTTGGTATTGGATCAATCATGAATTGTTCGTCGGAAAATTTGATCGTTTCATTCCAGGATAATCCAGTTAAAACAAAATCATAATTGCTCAACGTTGTGTATTCATTGATATTTGTTGTTTCATCAGAACTTGTAGTTGTAGACACTGTTTCAGTTAATTCTAAAGATGAAGCTGAAGTTGAAGGTGATGTTAGGGATGAAGCTAAAGATGAATGGGAAGTTGAAAATGAAGCTGAAGGTGAAGCTGAAGATGAAGCTGAAGATACAGATGAATATAAATCTGTAGTTGATGATGAAGCTGAAGTTGAAGTTGAAGTTGTTGAATCAATAACATAAAGTGTTAAAATATGTGTTGCTTGACGATTCGTATCTAACTCGACGGCGGTAATTCGAATTTCATATTTTCCAGGTGAAGAAATTGAGTTTGATACGCTGCTAAATGTGACCGAACTTGAAAACGATAATTTTTGCATTGCAATTGAATCTGAAAAGTTTGAAATTTGTTCTCATTTTGTGTTCAAACTTGAATTCGTACCAAATTTAAAACAAGATGATTGTTTTGCTGGAACAAAATCCGTTTCATTTTCCATTTTACATTCATATGTTTGAT
Organism: Caenorhabditis drosophilae; assembly: GCA_963572285.1. Classification (NCBI taxonomy): domain Eukaryota; kingdom Metazoa; phylum Nematoda; class Chromadorea; order Rhabditida; family Rhabditidae; genus Caenorhabditis; species Caenorhabditis drosophilae. The sequence continues at coordinate 3,787,111 of OY751561.1, read as the reverse complement.
TTTTCTGAAATTATTGATTTTTTTTTCTTTGGAATCAATCAATCAATCAATCAATCAATATATTACAATTATTGATCCAGTAACTGATGTTGCATTTAAGACAAAATTTGTTGATTTATATTCAATTGTTTCATTCCATGACAATCCTTGAAGATAAAAATCGAATGTTGATTGTTGATCGATTGTTGAAGTTTTTGAATCAATTTCACTTTTTGTTGTCATCAATGAGGAATCAGATTGAATAATTGTCGATGTTGGTGATTGATCAGTTGTTGATGTCATCTTTGATGTTTTTTTAGAAGATGTTGACTCATAATTTTTGGTTGAAATTTCCGAATTTGTTGTTGAGCTCATTTGATTTGGTGTTGTTGATGTTGTTACAATTCCAGTTGTTGAATCATCGAGAATTGTCGGAATGTGCGTTGGTGTAGTTGTTGGCGATTCTGACAATACAGCTGAAACAAAATTTTTTAAATTTTATGTCATCTGACGTCAGCAAAATCATAATTCCAATTAATGAAGAACAATATTTTAAACGTACAAGTTGAAGTTGGTTTCGACTCTTCAATTGTTGATGACGTTGATGGCGTTGTCGCAATGTTTGTTGACGTCTTCGTTGATGCTTCAGTTGTCGGTTCAATTGTAGCTGAAATTTAATATTTTATTTTCTTAAAATTGGACAAAAAATGTTTCTTTTTAAAAAAAACTCATTCTTAAATTCCCTTTTATTTTTTGAACCTACTAGTTTCCTGAATTGTCGTTGTTGTAGTTGTCAGCTCCGTTGTTGTAGTTGTAGTTGGCTCCATGGTAGTTGTAGTTGTAAGCTCAGCCGCTGTAGTTGTTGGCTCCATGGTTGTTGTAGTTGTGGTTGGCCCCATGGTTGTTGTAGTGGTTGTTGGCTCCATAGTTGTTGTAGTTGTAGTTGGCTCCATCGTTGTGGTGGTGGTGGTTGGCTCCGTGGTTGTTGTAGTGGTTGTTGGCTCCATGGTGGTTGTAGTTGTAGTTGGCTCCGTCGTTGTTGTAGTTGTAAGCTCAGTCGTTGTAGTTGTAGCCTCTGTTGTGGTTGTTGTTGTTGTCTTCGCTAAGGTATAATCACAAATTTTGTCATCAGAATAAACCAAAAGCTGAAAATTCAAAAAAATGAATTGTTTATTTTCCCATTTAAGCTAGAATATTCAACATCTCTTTTCCTTCTTTTATTTATTTTCATCGAATTATTTGCATGAATAATTTGAAAATGTTTCGCTTCAGCTATTTTTATCTTTTCTCCATAATATTGATTGCCTGATTTGTCTATGATCCGATTCGAAGAATTTCGTTTACCTTTGAAACAATTTTCATCAATTTTTTCAAATAATTCAACCAACTTTTTCTTTGACAAATCAATTGTTTCCATGGTGCCAAAATAATTTCTCCACCGAAACAAGAACCAAAATCATCAAGAGAAATTTCATTTTCACCCATTTGAACCCATTTTTTTCCACATTTTTTTTTAGTTTCATCATCATCGGAAATTGATTTTTTTTTCAATTTTAAAGCAAAAAAAATGATTGATTTACCACATTGATCATATTCAATTTCAATTCCTAACCGAATTTCATTTTCTGAACTCGAATTATTCAAAGAAATTGGTTTCATTTCATCCGAAAATCCAATAATCGATATTGATTTTTGTTGACAATTATTGATCTTTAAACATTTTCCTCTTGATTTCAACCAAAATTTTGATGTTTCACCTTTTCTTGATACGATTTCATCATTTTAAGATTTTGAATATTCAAAGTGTTGATTCCACATTTTAGAACAATTTCAATTAAACCATCAGAATTTGGTTGAAGATTATTTATGAGGAATTCTTTATAAATTTGAATCTTTTTTTTCAATCTCAAAAAAAAAAAATCAATAAATGTTACCATTTCCTGGTCGAAAAATTGCTTTTCCATTATTTATTATATAATCAAATTCTGCTTTTGAAACCAGCTGAAAATGAAAAAAAACCTCAAAGTTTTATAATTTATTACGTCACAACGGGGCTTGAATAAATTAAAAAAAATATTTTTTCCATGTGTTTTTTTTAAAAGTTCAATAAACACTTACAATTTGCCAAAAAAGAAGATAAAAAATCATCGATTGGAATTTCATCTTCAAAATTTCAATGAGAAAAAATGCCATGAAAAAATTGGAATCAAGTCGGGGAAGCAACGATTCAATTTTTCTATGGTAACTCGACAGAAAAAAAAAGTACACAAAAAATTTATTGTCGAAACATTTTTATTCCAGCACGTATAAAAACAAAAAAATTTAGAAACAAATCATCAAAAGAAAAAAAAGTCTTCATAGTTGGTTAGCAACACTCACATGGATGCTTTTCATTTTCTTCATTTTTCCTGAAAAATTCCAACTATACAACTACCGTAATCCGTTTCAACGTTTACTCGGCGTCCTTCTTTTCCGGCAACGTGTGTCCTCGACAATGCTCCGTTTCATGCTCGTCTGGTTCCCAAGTGCTTGGATCATCCCATTTACGCGGAGCCACATAAATACAGCAACAATTCGATTTGGCACGACCGAGATGCTCATTGTCTGAACGATTTTCTCGTTTTAAAGATTGCTTTTGCCGTGCCAGCATTTCTGATTTTTACCAATCACATCAGCCGCCCAAGTTACGTGTGGTGGACTTGCTGGTGGCTTCAATCTTAATACCAACTCTTCAACATCTTCCTCAAATTATTGATTTTTTTCCACAATTTTTTCTCAGTTTTTTAAAACTTCTTTTTGGGTTTTTTCAATCGTCAAAACTGAGCTTTGCTTTGCCATTTTTAGTTTTCAAACAAATTCTGGAATGATGAATTTCACTTTTTTGCAGATTTCAGTTTGAGTTCACGTCAATTTTTAATTGAGAAACGATTTATTTAACAAATTTTAAAATAAAAATCGAGGAAAAATGAAAATTTAAATAAAAAATAATTATTGATTTTTCATCCATTTAAAGAACGTCTTTAGCATTGAGCTGAAAAAAGAAAGAAAAAAAACAATTAAAAAAACGAAAAAAACTCCTTACGACTCCCAAAACAGTTCCCTTATTGAATTGAACGATATTGTCAGCGATTTCAGACGCAACTCTGAGCTGTGCATCAATTGTCGACGCGCCAAGATGTGGTGTACTAATGACAAGCGGATGCTCGATGAGCTCACGATATGTTGGTGGCTCTTGCTCGAAAACATCAAACGCTGCTCCTTTCGCGTGTCCGGCATTCAATGAGGCGACCAAGTCTGGCTCGTTGATGATTCCTCCACGTGCAACATTCACAATTCGAACTCCTTTTTTGCATTTGGCAAGAACTGGAAGGAGAAAATGCAAAATTTTGGCTTTTTTTCGGAAAGTGAAAAGCATAAACAAACCTTGACTGTTGATCAAATTTGCAGTTTGTGGGATTAAAGGAACATGAACAGTTATATAATCAGCCTGTGGCCAAATTTCTTCCAAAGGCAACAATTCAATATTTTTTGATGCTGCGACTTCTTTGCTCACAATCGGATCATAACCAATAACTTTCATTCCAAACGCTTGTAAACGAACCGCAACTTCGGTTCCGATTCTTCCCAATCCAATAACGGCCAATGTTCGTCCATAAACTTCTTCTCCCATGAAATCTTTTCGTGCCCATCGTCCAGCTCGCAACGATTGAGCGGCTTGTGGAATGTGGCGAGAAAGTGAAAGAATCAATGTGCACGTCAATTCAGCAGCTGAACGTGAATTGGCTTCTGTAAATTATTCAAATGTTAATAGGGGGGAAATCATTGAAAATGTTCACGTGGAGTATTCATGACAAGAATCTTGTTCTTGCTTGCAGCTGGAACATCGATGTTGTCAACGCCAGTTCCAGCGCGTCCAACAAGTTTCAATTTTCCAGCTGACGCTTCCAATAAATCAGCTGTGATTTTAGTTGCGCTTCGAACAATTACAGCGTCATGGTTTGGAAGTGACAATAATAATTCGTCTTTGGTTTGTTTCGTTTGAACAGTCACCTTCAATTATTCAATTAAAAAAATCAATAAAAAAATATTTTACATTAATTCCATTGTTTTTTAAAATATCAACACATTCTTGTTCAATATCATCAGCAATTAAAACTGTTTTGATGCTCATTTCTGATAAAAATTGAAAAAATTAATTTAAAAAAAAAATAATTTTATTATTAAAAATAAAATATCAAGAAAAATTGATTTTACATATATAAATATATTTTTAATTAAGCTCCGCCCCCTCCTAATTCGTAGTCAATTTAAATTAAAAATTTTTATTTAGAAAAAGTCACGTAGAAATTGTTAAAAGAAACATTTTGATTGTTTGATGATCACAAAATATCATTGATATGAGATGAACAGGAAAAAAAAATGGAGAATTGAAACAAGATTGTGGCGTGATAAGTTTTGATTAAGTAAGGGGAAAAAAAATTTTCAAAGAAAAAATGTTTCATTTTTTTCTCTTCTCTTAAAACTATTTAAAAGTTGATAAAAAGAAATTGAGACTTTTTTTTTTTTGACTTTTTTTTTTTAAATTTTGAATCAATAAAAACCCGGAAGAAAATCGATAAACAAGGAAAATGTGAAAATCTAGGAGAATTAAATTGATTAAATGATGAAATGGATAACAAATACAACGAAAAACGCGCTTTGCCCGGCTAGAAAGAAAGAAAAATAGATCGAATAATACCGAAATGATTAAATGATAAGAACATTTGTTTTTTTTTTTGCAATCAGCGTCCGATCGACATTTAAAATAGGCGGAGATAAGGAACGAAAAAAAAAAGATTATTTTATTACATAAAATAAAATTTTAGGTCTGGAAAAATTTAAAAAAAAAAGTATTATTTTTTAAAAATTAAAATTAATTAAAAACAAAAGAGAAAAAAAGAAATATTTGAAAACAGGTGAAAATTGGATTTCTGATTAGAATTTAAGAAATCAAAACAAAAAATCGAAATTGTTTTATTGAAGGAATTAAATGTCAACAGAACTTTTGAATTATTATGAAAATATTTATCCAAAATGTAATCGAACTTTATCATGGTTAGCTTCTCCTCAAGTATTTCAAGATGCTTGTCATATTGGATCAATTTTAATGTTTATTTTATCTATTTATACAATTTTTTTAATTTCCAAACAATCCCCACCAGTGATGAAGCCAATGATTCCTTTAATGATTCATCAACATGTTTGGACAATTATTTGCGATTTTATGTTTTCTGGAATGCTTCTTCCCTATTATTTTCTACCGCTTGTTGCCGCCAGATTATACGGTTTCTTTCAATTCTTTCGTGTTCCAATGCGAATTCAAATTTGGTTTGCTTTTGGTGCACTTGGTGGAATGATCGCTTCAATTATGACAGTGTTCGAGCATCGTCATCGTTCAATTGTCACCAATAGTAAATATGTGATGAGGCGAAAATCAACTCGAATTATTTTTAATTTATTTTTATATGGATATCATATCAATTTTGGAGTTCCTGAAATTTTAACAATGCCATATAATCAATTGCAGATCAAATTTGAATTATTAAAAGTTTCCATAGAAAAAATCATCAAAAAAAAAACAAAAATTGATTGATTTCAGCTTTTACCTTGTCCACCACCCACATATTTTGATGATGACGTCATAATTCTACAAGAAAATGGTAAAACATTATTCAATCCTCACATGTATTTCACTTGTTTCTCATTGTCCTGTGTTGGCTTTTTTTTTTGTTTCCACACATTTTGGTTTCTTTTACCATCGAATAATCCATCAATGTCACCATCGACACGAAAACTACAAAGAAACTTTTTTTTTTCAATGTGCATTCAAATCTCAATTCCAGTTTTTGTGATTTTGTTGCCAAATATTTATTGGAATTTGTCGATTACATTTCAATTTCATTTACAAGGTTTTTTTAATTTTTATTTTCATAAAAATATTTTTAAAAATAATTTTACAGAAGGAAATTCAATAAGTGTTTTTATTTTAACTCTTCATGGAATTTCAGCATCATTATCTACAATTTTTTTGTATGGAGCTTATCGAAAATACACGATTAATTTAATAAAAACTAGTAATTATTTTTTTAATCATTAATTTAATTATTTTACAATAATTTTTTATAATTTATAGAGATTTTTCGAATTAATATTGTGAAGCCATCAGCAAATTCAAGTTTTGAAACAAGAAATACTTTAAGAAGTCATCGACAACAAATTTGATTTAAAAAAAAATATTTTTTACAAACGTGGAAATTTTAAATGTAAAAATTTAATTTTTTAATTTTAAAAATCAATAAAAATGAATAATAAAACATTAATTGATGCTGAAGCTTTATTATTGTTTTTAGCAAAATTCAAAATCGAGGAAAAACAAAAAATTGGAATTTATTTGATTCTTTTTTCTTTTATTGTTAGAAAATTTTTTTTTAATTTAAAAAATAAAAAAATTAAATTTCAGGCTTTTGCTGTCTCCTGTTTAATGCGTTGGACAACTGGTGCCGATGATATTTTATTAAGACAATTTGTAGGTTTTTTTAATTTTTAAATATTAAAAAAACAATTTTTTCTTAGGAAGATTCTCAGAATATTGTATTTGATATTGATTATCGACCATTGATTGAAACATTTGGTGATTCTGATGAATCTTATGGAGTGGATGAAAGTTTTGATGAAGAGTTTTAGAATTTTTATTCAATTTAATTTTTTTTTAAATTTGTTTAATTAAATTCAAATTAAATTGAAAAATGTTAATTATTCATTTTCAAATTTTAATTGTTTTGCTGATAAACGAACTCAAGGTAATAAAAAGTTATAAATTGTAATGTCAAATTCTGACGAAACCTCGTTTTCGGACAACCTAAATTTTGCCTATAAATGCCTACTGATAAAAAATCAAAAAGGCCTGAAACCTTTTGTTATCAATTTTCTGGTTCTTTTTTTTTCCTTTTCAAATTATGATTTCTTTAAATACTCAAAAATGGATAATGATTGGAATAATGGCAATTATCACTGTTATTTTTGGGCTTCTTCCAATTAAATTATTATCTTTTTTGAAAAATCAAAAATCTGGAACTCATCAAAAAGCGTCACTGATCCTTTCACTTTTATCTTGTTTTGCTGGCGGTGTTTTTCTGACCGTTTGCTTCTTGGACATGTTTCCAGATTCATTGTAAGCTTAAATTAAAGACAAATATTTTTTAATTAATTTGAAGAATTATTATAGAGAAGCTTGGGAAAATGTTCAAACGGACACTGGTTTCAATAGTGGTTATCCATTTGTTGAACTGATTTCTCTTATGGGGTAGGGTGAATTTAGAATTAAAAAAAAAAAAGAGATTTTTGCATAAAATTTGGTAATTTTTCCAGATTTTTTCTCGTTTATTTACTTGAAGAAATGTGCACATCTTTGTGCAATTTTGAGCATTCACATTCTCATTTGAATATTCAAAATATTGAATCAAACATCACTTTTCCACGAGCCAGACTCGCCACAGTCGGAACAATTTTCGATGTTGATGGGAATTTTGTTCAATCGAAAACTGAGCAATCAATTGAGGGAAACGAAGAGAAACCAATTCGAAAATCGATTGTTTTCACGACCGCCTTCATATTTCACGTATTCTTCGAATGTTTTGCGTTCGGTGTTCAACAGGACGAATTATCGATTACGTCACTTTTTTTGGGAATCATTTTGCATAAATCAATTGTAATGTTTTCATTGGGAATGAAATTAACCAGGTTTTTATTTAATTCTTTTTTTTTTTAATTAAATAATTTATAAAAAATATACAAATTAAGTAATCATCCAAAACGAACTTATATTGTTGTAATTCTTTTATTTATTCTTGCATTATTCAATATAATTGGAGGAAGTATTGGAATGTTAATTGAGGTAATTTTAATTTTTTTTTAATTTTTAAATTAAAAAAAAAATTTTTTTTTTTTAATTTTTGTTTATAGAATTCATCAATAAATGAAACTTCAAAAGATATTTGCACAGCAACTTTTATGAGTTTTTCATTGGGAACATTTGTTTATATCACATTTTTTGAAATGCTTTCACCTGAAAAAGCAAATAATCATTCAAATCTTCTTCAATGGTTTTCATCATTTATTGGTTTCCTCATTATTTCGATTATTATGATTTGGTCCAATTAAGATTTCATTTTCAATTCTTTCTTTTCTTTTCTTTTTTTTTCTTTTTTTTGAATTATTTTTACGTGTCCAATATTATCAGGGAAGGATCATCATTTCGAATATTTATTATATAAAAATTTAAATAAATACTTACTAAGTACATTTTGATTTTTGAAAAAAAAATAAGAGAAAGAGAGAGAGAGAGAGAGAAACAGAGAGAGACAGAGAGTCGGAGAGAGACAGAGAGAAACAGAGAGAAACAGAGAGAAACAGAGAGAGAAAGAGAGAGAGAGAGAGAGAAAGAGAGAGAGAGAGAGAGAGAGAGAGAGAGAGAGACGGAGAGAGACAGAGAGAACACCCTTTTGATTTTTTTTTGTTTTTGCTTTTGAAATCATTTAAATCACAAAAATACCAGTATTCAACCTTTTTTAAAGTTTTTTTTCTTTCTTTTTTTTTTTAGATTTTTAATTTAAAAAAAAAGTAGAAATTTAATTATTTTCTAATTAATTAAGTGTATAACTAGGTGATGGTGATCTTTGACTACAAATACTGCTTGGCGATAATTGATCACGAGGTGATTGTGGACGACTTAAAAGAGCTGGTGGAGATGGTGAAACAGTCAAGGAGTTTCTTTCTGATAACAGACGATAAAGAGCATGAAGAGTTCGAGAACTTGCATCGACTTTTTTATCAAGTGAGCTCATCTGAAATTATTTTTAAAATGAAATTCAAGTGAAAATTGAGTCTTCTGAACTATTTTTTTACCTGCATTTCTAATCGGGATAATCGTGATCCAATCGTAACTGGATGTCCTTTTTTTGATCCTTTACCATCATATTGACCAGGTTTTCCAAGTGTCTGATCGAGTCTAGATATTCACAAATATGGTTTATTGATTTTTTTCCTTTTTTAAACCTTCGTTGTAATTCTTTTATTCTGACCATCATATTCAGATGACCTTGTGAATATTGTTCAATAACATCACGAACATCATAAGGTTTTCTGGCTTGTTGAAATTTCCGCCTTGCAACAAAATATTTGATTTTTCGAAGAGCTCGAATCGCGTTTCGATGAGCTTCAGTCAATTCACAAACACTACAAGATTTTCAGTTTTTAAAGTTGAAAATTGATTGATTTTGAAATTACTGTGAAATATGTGTTGAAGCTGCTGTTGGTGTTGGTGGCTCCTCAGTTGTATCATATCCTCCTCCACCTTCAGTCTCATTTCGAAAACCTTTTCGATCATCGTCCGTGTCTGATCCTTTTTCTTGACGTGACAATCGTTCATGATGAATTTCTCCAAGTTCCACATCAACACCAACCGATTTGTTTCGTTTGAAAGTGTTGACAAAACTTGATCTGAAAACTTTTCAAAGTTTTTTTTTCAGAAAAAAAAATAGGAAAAAATTCTCACTGTTTTTTGAATAATTGCCTTTTTCTCGAAACACAATTTGTGTCGGGCGATTTTTTTGAATTTGAGCGGTTGTGAACTTCTTTCGTTTCATGAGCCAATGGATCAACATGAGCATTCCTTCAAGCAAAAACCAATTTTTTGTTTTCTCGATTTTTTTTTCTCAAAAATTATTCTACCACGTGGCCGATGATTTTTTTTCAGCCGCATGACATCTCCATAAACATTGAATAAGTGTTGCCGCAGCCGGAATTTGTCGATTGAAATGCTTTTGCCGTTGTTTTTGTTGAACTTTCAATGCGAATCCGGAGCCGAGAATTCCAGCTGGAAGAGCGAAAAAACTAATGGCGAAAATTGAAAAACACGAAGCAACAATTCGACCCGTCCATGTTTGTGGTACAACATCACCATAACCAATTGTTGTCATTGTAATCTGATTTATTGATTTATTGATTTATTGATTTATTGATCAACTCTTACCACTCCCCACCATAAAGCATCTGCATAACTTGTAAATGGTTGTTTTCCATCAACTGTTACATGATCTTTTTCAGCAAGATAAACAAAATAAGAAGAGAAAATTAAGCCCAAAAATCCGATATACAAAGTTGTTATCAATTCTTGTCGATGAATAAAAACCACAGAACCCAGTAATCTCCTTCAAATGATTAAAATTGAAATAAAACTCACCAAAGTCATTGGAATTATTTACCATGTTCCACCTTGACGATCAACATGTAACATTCGTAAAATTTGCAAAAATCGAATTCCTCGAATGGCGCTGGTTGCAAAAACTTGCCCTTCACTACCAAATGAAATAACCGTAATACTTGCAATCACAACACAAAGATCAATGAATGAGATTGGTTTTCGAGCAAACTTCAATCTTCCCCAAAATCCAATATATTTCGATCGACAACCAGCCGACCATAAACGAATGATATATTCAATTGCAAAAAAGAAGACAAGAAAAATTTCCTGGAAAAAGCATAAAATGATAATTTGACAAAAAAAAAGAAGAAAAAGAAATGAATAAAAAAATCTGAAAAAAATTACCAAAATATATAAAATTTCAGCTGCAAAATGGCTGTGCTCTTCAACTGTTGATAAAACGCTCAATATAAGACAAATTAAAACAATCAGAAAAACACTAAAATGATAAAGAAAACATTTCCAACCAGTTGGTCTTTCTAAACAATTATAAATCTGAAAAATTATTGATTTTTTAACAAAAAAAACAATTTTTTCCTTTTTACCATTGCTCGATACGTCATTTTTGCTGCTTTTTTCTCCTTTATATTCCTATATCGAGCATTGAACATCTTAAAAATTAAAAATTTTTCAATTTTTTTATTTATTTTTTTTTAAATTTATTCTGAAAGATTTCTCACATTTTTTTGTTGTTGTTTATTTCAATCTTTTTTCTACATTTTCATGTGTTGTTTTTTGATGAAAATTGGTGGGAAAAAAGTGTGGGTTTTGTGAGAAGAACTTTGGTATTAAAGGCGCATATCATTTTGCTCTTTTTTTTTCTTTGAACTTTAAAAAAGTGAAAAGGAAGTGGAGTTGAAGGTTTCTGACAAAACATTTTCATATTTTTTGTTGTTCATTTTCAGAAAGAAAAAATTTTTGAAATTTATTTTCAGAAAAACAAGCGAAATTTAATCCAAAAAAAAAAAATGAAATTTAAAACTTAAAAAATTAAGAAATTAAAAAAAGTGAAGCAATTTTGAAAATTTACAGATTTTCTTTTCAGTCCTTTTCAGACTTTTTTTCACACGAATACAACTAATTTACATTAAAAATGAGAAATTTTTTATTCTGATAAGCTTTTTATTCACCTAAATTATTCGTAATTTTGCAAAGTTTTATTGTGCTTTTTATAAAAAGGAAAAGCATTAAAAAAAAAGAAAAAAAGAAGAAATAATTGAATTTTATTATTCATTTTTAAGGTTGAAAAAAAAAGAAGCAAAAATCATGAATTTATTCATTCACAGATGACGTCAATTATGGGAAACAAATGAATTCAACCCGATTTTCTTTGAAATCTCAGAACAAACCTCTTCAAGAGTTTTATAGATTTTAGGTTTCCTATCAGGACCATACAACATTTCTCGAAGCTCCCATGTTCCGATTGTTAAACTACCGCGTCGATCCAAACAATTATACAGGTTTTGGTCAATTATTTTTGCAATTTTTTGGATGAAAAAATGAGGAAAAAAAAAAGAAAAGAAAAATTGATATTTCAATGCATTCGAAATTTGAAGAAATGAACGAATTCAGAAGATCTTTGAATGAAGAACTCAAATTTATGAAAAATGCTTGAATAGAAAGAAGAATTTGAGAAAATTTTTTTTAGAAATTTGATAAAAGAAAAGAAAAATGATAAGAATAACTGGAAAAAAATTGTTGTTTTTTCTTGAAAAATAATTTAAAAAAATAAAAAAATAAGCTTCCATCTCTTCTTATAAATATTATCAAATTATTTTTTAGAAAAAAGGGAACAAATTTTTCAAAATTGTCAAAAAATTAAAAAAATAAATTTATAAAATAAAATATTTTGTGCAACGATTATATTTAATTTTACATTTAAATGATTTTTTTTGCTTGAATTTCAGATAATAATTATTACTTTAAGCTTCTCCTTTTTTTTGAAGTATTTTTTTTTAATTTTTAGTTGTTCACAATTGAAAAGTTAAGCATTATTCATCTCCAAACCGGGGATCAACGGGGAAGAGTGAGGGTGGAGCTTCATCCACAAACCGGGATTCAACGGGGGGAAGAGAAAAGTTGAGTTTATTTCTAAACCTAGGAAAGTGAAGGTGGGAGAGGTTTCATCCACAAAACCGGGTTTTACTCATTTTTTCTTTAACTCGAGTGATTTATTTTCAATGAGAATTTTTTTTTTCTAATTATTTGATAAAAGAATGGATTATCACACAAATTATTTGTAGAAAACAGTTTTTTGGAATAAAAAAAAGGGTTTTCTTATCTCTGTTTTCTTTTCTTTTTTTTTTTGTTGATTTTTTAACAAAAAAAATGATAAAACCACACTAATCTGAAAGTTTTAATTTATTAGAAAAAAAATGAAGAGAAATCATTTTTTTTTTCTTTAGATTTTTACTAAAAAAAACAGAAAAAAAGAGAAAATAATTCATTCTGTTTGATGACTTAAAGTCTGAATAATCAAAACTCATTCAGAAAAAATTCCAAATTTAATTGAAATTCAAAAAAAAAAAATTTCTTTTGAAAAATGATGTGAAGAGAAAAAAGAAAAAGAAAAAAAGACCTCTTGAACAAAATTTATTGGTTGAAGAATGAATATAAAATATAAAGAATGAATTTGGATATTTTTAAATTAAAAAAAAGTCTGAAATTGTTAAAAATTCTTTTTAAAAAATAGAAAAAAAATCATTGAATATTCCAATTTTCATTTTTTCAAATTTTTTTTCTTTTAATTTTTTTTTGATCTGCAAAAGCTTGAAAGCCGATAATTTTCTATTAATAGAATATTTGATGAGCTAAAAATGATGAACAAAAACCAATGAAGATCGAAATATTCATTCATTTCTAATTTTTCAGATTTTCTAATCATTTTCAAAACAATTTGTAAATAATTTTGAAATTATTAAAAAAAAAGTTTTTTTTTTTTAAATAAAAATTGAATCGAAAATATTTTTTTTTAAAAACCATGAAAAACACACATTTTTTAGCAAATTCAAACTTCTGAAAAACATTTGGATTCTCAAAATATTCTAATCCTGGTTTAATTCATCATTTTGTTCAGCTTAATCTTTTTCCTTTTTTTTATTTTATTGAGAAAAAAAAACGATCACGAACCTTTCCAATTCCGTCGCCAGTCACCATTCCTAATAAAAACGTTTCAGATTCATCTTGTGGTTCACCAACATCTTCAGTCGATGATCGAATTGATCCATTCACATAATTGTTGGCTGACAACATTCTGAAAATCATTCAATTTACGTCATCACAAATTTTGAGATTTTTGCAGAGTTGAGTGGGAGGTGTAGAGAGGGTGGAAAAGACAATTTCAGGGGGAGGGGGGTTTCTTTTTATGAAGCTGATCCGCCCTGGGAACAAATTGTGACTGATGCTGTTAGAATATCAATGGATTTTATAAAGATTTGTTCATTGTTATGAAGGAAAACGATTTACCCACACTTCCCTTCCCTCTACCACCGCCCTTCACCCACCCTTAGCAACCAAATTCAATAAATTTCTTGTTAAAAATTATTTTTTATTTTATTTCTTTTTCATAAAATGATTCATAAAACTATTTGGAAGAAGTTTTTTTTTGAATTTGAAGAAAGAAAAATTTTAAAAGAATTTTTTTTTTTTTTTAATTAAAAATATTGAAAGCCGAGCTTCAAAAGCGATTTGGGAAAAAGAAAAAAAAATTGAGCAAAACCCAGAAAAAAAAAAGAAAAGAGAAGTCAAGCTGAAGGGTTCTCAATGTGCCGATTGAGCTTCAAAATTGTGTTCGTCAAATTTGTAGCCATAAAAATGTGTGTTTTAATATTTTTTTTCTATTAAAATGAAAAATTTATATTTCAAAAAAAAAGGCAAAAATTTGGAGAAAAAAATTGATTAAATTGAAGTTGTCAGAATGAAAAATGACTGATTATGTGAGAGCATCAAATTAATGAAAAAAAAACAAAAAGTCCAAGTGAAAATTGATTTTTTTGCAGCTCCCATGTCAAAAAAAAAAGAAAAAGAAAAAGGAAGAAGCTTATTTCCTATTAAAATAAATTTACCTCCTTTCTTTAACTGATTTTCTTCTTCTAATCGCAAAAATGTTCTTCATTTACTACAGAAATGTGTTTTTTTCCTTTTCTTTTGTCACCAAAAAATTATGATATTCAGGAGAAATGTTCAGAAAAATATTCAAAAACCAATCTAATTTTTTTTGTGTATTAGAAAAGAGATTTAGACGTTTCAAATGGATTATTACGACATTCAAACAGGGATTAATAAATACATTTATCGATAAATTTAAAAACAGAAAAAATTTCTGTTTTTTTCTTTCTTTCTTCAGGAATAAAAAATAATAAATGAACACATTTTATTTTTCTTTTTTCTTTTTTTCGAAGCTTGAAATCATTTATTTGTTTGAAAAAAAACTTCTTCTTTTTTTTTTTTTGGAATTTCATTAAATTTAAATTTTATTGAGGAACACAAAGTTTAAGGAAATAAAATTGCTGAAAAACAATTTCGTATAAAGTTCCAAGAGTTTTGAATTATTCCACAACATTTTTCCACGGGCTTTCTCGATTCTCGAAATTATTATTTGAACAACACAAAAAACCTCAAAGTTGAGCTTTTTCAAAAAAAAAACGCAAAAAAATTGACTATTTTAGATCAAAAAAACAGAGGAAACCGAAAAAAAGGAGAGAAAGAGAAAGAGAAAGAGAGAGAGAAAGAGAGAGAGAGAGAGAGAGAGAGAGAGAGAGAGAGAGAGAGAGAGAGAGATTTCCATAGAAACAAGAATAAAAAAGAAACGCGCAAAGTTTGAGTGATAAAATACGAAAACAACCAAAAAAACAATCTTGAAAGGAATAAAAATTATGGAAAAAAAATGTATTTCTAATTATAATTTTCAAAAAAAAAATTTTTAAAAGAAAAGAAAGACGGCATTAATATTCCTGAAGCAAAAAAAAATTCAAAGAAAAAAAAACGAAGGTTTAAAATTAAATTTTGAAAGAAAGTCGTATTAATTTTAAGAATTCAAACATTTAAAATAATCGATAAATTTTTATTGATTTTAATATGATTAAAATTTGTCAAACATCATCAATTAATTTTAATCGGCTTATAATGATAATTTTATTTTATAAAGGAAGTTGTTTTTTTTTTTTTTTATTTTTGCACTTTTCATTTTTTTTTTATTAAAACAAACAACATTTTTATTTGAAATTCAAATAAAAATAAACAAAAAAAAAACGAAATAAAAATTGTTATCAAAAAAAAACTCATAAAAATACAATTTTACCATAAATTTTTTATAAAATTAGCACATTTTAAATATCCAAAAATGAGATAAGAAAAAAATAATAAAAACTGTAAATAATTGTTTTCTTAAAATATCATTCATTGAACTATTTAAAATCAAATTATCATTTTGTTTTGTATTTCGAAAAATATCGAGTTGATTCTTGTTAAAAAAAGTGTTGTTCAATTTAATTTCTGACAACAAATCAACATTTTTCAATGAATCAAATGATTCGGATGTTGGAACATCGTCAACCACACTGTCTGAAATTGAATCATCATCGGATTCTGATTCTGATTCGTATAAAAAATAATTTTGATTTTCATCAAGAAAATGATTTGTCAAAATCGAATCTTCTTTTTCCTTTTCGATTTTTTTGAATTTCTCGTACATTTGGCCAAGTTTTATGTCCACCAATATTTGTTCATCAATCTGAATTTCAGAAAAAAAACTTTTTTGTTTTTTTAAATTTTCAAAATTACTGAAAAATTATTATATTGATTCACTGTATAACCTAAATCAGCAAGTCGATGACGTTTTGACTGAAATTTTTCTCATTATTTTTCACTGGGAAAAAAGCGTTGAAATTTTCTACATAAAATTGTGGAAGATCAAGTTTCGAACTTCTCAAGCAATAATGATAATTTGTCCATTCTTTTATTATAATTCGAGTTTTTTGATTTGTCCTGAAAATTCACAAAAAAAATCATTCAAGACAAATCAAGAGCACAAACCAAACTGGAATATTATTGACCATCATTAATCCTTGATTATCATCTTTTCGATTGATACACGGTTTTCCTTTTTTGATACATTTCAGATTATATCGAAAATACGTCGTTTCATTCCTTCTCATTTCTGCCTTTTCAACCAATGATGGAATTTCTTTGAATAATTTTTTTTGTTTTTTTGGCTCGAAAAATTTTTAAATTTTTACTTTCATTTTCTTGGCAATGAATCATTACAAAATATTCTTCAAACAATTCGATGCCACGTGTCTGCCAATTATTCAACTTTTCAATTAGCTGTAAATAAAAAACCAATGAGAGAGAGAAAGAGAGAGAGAAAGAGAGAGAAAAACCTTCATATCAACTGGAGTAAAAAATTCGTCGACAAGTTCCTGAGTTGTCATGTTGCTTACAAGTTTCTCAATATGATCCGGAAGACGATAACGCGGTTGTTCCATTGGTCGAATGAATAACGATGGAGTTTGTTTCTTTCTTTTTATTGCCGCTATTTTTTCGCTTAAATCGCTTAAAATGGCGGTTGAGAAACAAAACAAAAACAAAAAGAGGCGCATTGTGCTTTTTGAACTTTTTCTTGGCTGTCGAATGTCGAATCAAAATTCATTTTTCTTTTTTTTTTAAATTTAAATTAAAATTGATGTGCGAAACATTAAATTGAGAACAAGATTTTCTCACGGAAATCGTCGAGATAACAAATTGAAAACTATTGAAGAATTTGCAGATAATTTACGTGTGAACTCCGTTTTTTTTTTTACAAAAGTCATAACCAAATAACAAAAATTTATCAGTTGTTACTCTTTGGCCTAGTGGTTTGCAAGGGTGTTGCGAAGGCTGAAGGTCGCGGGTACGAATCCGCACACTTTTTTCAATTAATCTTCGAGTTTTAATGTCGAAGAAACAAAAATGTTGTGCAATAAGGAATTTGCTCACGGCGTTGCGGGACGTTTAATTTCAAGAACTTTCCGTGTTATTGTGAGTAAAACAATTTTTTTAGGAAAAATAAAATAATTTATCGATTTTTTAAACCGAAACAAAAATGCCATTCACAATTTACTTTTTTTATCTTTTCCAGTTCGTCCACGAATTAAATCTTCAGCATGTTTCCACGTGTCTTCATCCCAATCATGCAAAAATTCTCCCATTGATGAGCCATGATGCATATATTGCTGACCACCATCAAAATCAATAACGGCGCCTGTCATCCAAGACATATAATCAGAAGAAATGAATGCAACAAGATTTGCCAATTCTTCTGGTGTTCCAGTTCGTCCAGTGAGCACAGCTTCACCTGCATTATCAACAGCATCTTTCATGTCGCCAACAGATAAACGACCGAACGCTCCTTTCGTTGGAATTGGTCCCGGAGCGACGACATTCAAACGAATCCCGTATTTTGCCCATTCATTTGTTAATGATTTTGTCATTGTTTCAACACCAGCTTTAGAAACAGCTGATGGAACAACAAATGGTGCTCCAGCACGAGCAAATGGAGTTGTAATGCTTAAAACCGACGCTCCTTTTCCTTGCTGAATACAACGTCGACCCAATTCTGTTGTAACATTCAAGGTTCCTTTTAATACAATATCAATGATTGTTCCATATGCATTTGGTGACAATCGATTTGTGGCCATTATAAAATTTCCAGCTGCATTATTGACTAAAATATCTGGAATTGAACCAAATCTGAATTGAATTTTTAAAGAAAAAAAAAAGAATTTTTAAGAGAAAAACTTTTGAACGACTTGATCAAATGCTGTTGACACCTTAATTGGATCTTTGATATCCAATTGAAATGGTTCACAAATTCCGCCAGTCGACGAACGAATTTCAGCAGCAGTTTTTTCTAAAACATCAAGGCGTCGAGCTGCAATCGCAACACTGGCTCCCAAATGAGCCATGGTTGTGGCGATTGCTCGTCCAAGACCAGTTCCACCGCCGGTCACCAATGCTATTTTTCCCTGCAAAAATGGAAATAATCGAGATTTTCTTCTTTGTTTTCATTTTCAAACTTTCAATGCGCCATCCGGTAATGAAACACTTTTGACGATTGGAAAAAACTTTGACGGATTTTTACAGAACGACATTCTGAAACAAAAAACAATTGGCGTGAAAAATAAAATATTTCGAAAAAAAAACTCAATAAAACTAGGTTAAGAAGTTTAGAAATATTCGAATACGTAAAAAAAAAGGAAAACAATTTAAACGAAAAAAAAAACAACGCAAAGTTGACACAAAATGAAAAGATGAAAGAAAATGAGAGAAGTTTGACGAAAAAGAAAAAAAAACACCGACTAGAATGTAGTCACCATTAATTTTTCTTTGATAAGAACGAAAATATTTCTAGCCAGGTTTTTTGGAAAAATGTTTGTTAAACAAAAATTTTAAAAAAAACCGTATTCATTTCTGTAATTAATGAGATTTTTGATGACTTTTAAGTGGAGACAAAAATAGATTTCGTTGTTTTCCTCGAGCCTTTCTCGGGTCTTCCAGTCAAGAATATTTATTTTCATTGTTCTCTCGGTTGAAATTCAAATTGCGCTCCAAAAAAATGTGGAAGACTTGAAATAAACGAAAAATAAATGACTTCACAATGATCATGATGACCGGTGTTAGGGAAGGGAATTGAGAATTTTTTGGTGATTTTTTATTGGTTGGACATGGGGATCAGTGGGAAGCAAGCACGTTGTTTTTTTTTCTTTTTCATTTTCTGACAAGATCAGAAACATTTTCTTTTTGTTAAAGACGAAAACCCCTGAGAGAATTTTTCTGAAATTCTTTCTGAAAATCAAAGTAAAGCAGGCTTGAGAGGGTTTCAAATCTTTTCATGATATTTTGGTTGCAGTTAAAATTCAAAAAAATGCTTTTCCCGCCCTCTTTTTTTCCTTCAAGAGTCTTTAAATTCGAATTGTTCTTAAAATGATAAATTCTCCAACGAAAAAAAAAATGAAGTCGGCGTATTGCTCTATTTTTCTGATTTTTTACGATTATCCACGCCAAAAAATGTTTATTACCAGTTTCTCGGCAACTCATTTCACTAACATTGTATTTCAGCAAATGTTGAATGTTTGAAATTTTTCAGAGAAAAAAGAAAACGTGACGAGACCCAAAACAATTTGTAGTTTTTACAGCGAAATCGACATAATCATAAAAATCATGCAAATCGAAATTTACCTGAACCGAAATCAGAACTACGCGGCAAATCAGCCCCACCTTATTTAGAATCCGACATTCTGTTGGGAAAATATCGATTATTTCAAATTGAAAAAATGATTGCTGGTGGGGGGTTTGGACAAATTTATAGAGGAATTAATTTAGTTATTCGTTTGATTTTTTTCTTATTTTTTGAAATTTAAAAAAAAATAGAAAAATGTTTAGAATAATAATGCGGAAGTAGCTGTAAAAGTTGAGAAAGGTGTTGGACATGATGCTCAACGAATAATATTGGAATCAAAAGTGTTGGAAGATATGATGGGAACATGTCATTTTCCAGAAATGTATTATTGTGGTCCTTATATTGATTATAATTATATTGTAATGCAAATGCTTGGCATGAATTTGGGCGATATTCGAAAATCATTACCGCATCGAAAAATATCGATTCATTCATCGATTCGAATCGGAATTCAAATAATTGAAGGTCTTCAATCACTTCACAATGTTGGATGGTTACATCGTGACTTGAAGCCAACAAATTGCTGTGTTGGACTGGACGAAAAACGAAAAACCGTTTATTTAGTTGATTTTGGAATGTCGCGAAAGTTTCGAAACAACGATGGAAGCTGGCGTCAACCGCGGCATTATTGTGGTTTTCGTGGAACAACTCGATATTGCTCCTATCGAATGCATGATCGAAGAGAATTGGGACCTGTTGATGACTTGTGGTGTCTTTATTATTCATTGGCCGAATTAATTGAAGGATATTTGCCATGGAGAGAAATGAGCTCTGTGGATGAAATGGCTCAAACAAAAAAGAAAATGAGACATGAAAATATTTTTCCGTAAATTTTTTCAGCATTTTTAAAGATTTTTTTTTTTTTTAATTTTTATAGTTCAATGCCGTCAAGATTTGCAAGTTTTGATCGTAATTTAAGACGATTAAAGCAACAATCAACTCCCGATTATAATAAATTTCAAACTATTTTGGCTGTAATTTTTTTTTCTTTTTTTTTTTTTATAAAAAAATATTCCAGAGCTGTGTTAAATTTGTCGACACAAATGCTGAATTTGAATGGGATATGGTCACGAATGATTATTCTTAAATCAAAAAAAAAAAGATGGGGAAAATAAAATATTTTTATACAAAATTTTATAATTTAAAAAAAATTGTTGACTTATCACAGATGAATTTTGTTTTTTTTTTAATAAAAAAATAAAAAAGGGGAAGAAACCTTAAAAAAAACAAACATTGTAAAAAGTGAAGTAGATGCCACAATAATTTGTTTTTGTTGGTTAAAATAAAATAAATATTAAATTGCGTATTTACAGAAAAAAGACTAGTTGAATTCAGCTAAAAAAAGGAAATCAATAAAATGTTGTGAGCAAAAATTGTTTGGATCATTTTTTATTGATTTTATTGCTTATAAATTCTTCCCTGCCTTGATAAAGCATCAGGTCGAAGTTGTTGATAATTTGGAATATTGTAATTGAGTTGTTGAACATCTGGTTGATATCTTCCATTATTATTTCCATTTTGAATTTGATTCATTCCATTTTGATTTCCCATTAAATTCCCATTTTGATTTGATTGTTGTAATTGATTTTGTAGTCGATTCTGAACACACAAAGTATTGATTTATTGATTTATTTATGTGTCAAACCATGATTAGTTGACTATTAAGATCTTGAGCTGTATAACTAACTGATGGATTTCCAATTATTGGATATGTTGGATTTGATTGTTGTGGTGGTGATGGAGTCGCATTAATTGTGACCGGATTCCCAAATTCGTTTAAAACTCTTTAATTATTGATTTTTTTTCCCCTTCAAGTTTTTGAGATCTTACGATCCGATTCTTGGTCCAAGCTGGTTATTGTTATTATTTGATGCTTGTTGATTGTTTGGCCCATTTTGTCCCATTTGTCCCATTTGTCCCATTTGTCCCACTCGTGCATTTTGTGCTATTTGTCCATTTTGCCCATTCTGAGACGTGTGCGAATAAGTTGGAGCTGCACCAAAACCATTCATTTCTGGATATCCGTTTGTATTTCCAGATGAAAGTTGAGATTGAGGATTTGAATATCCACTATTCACATTTGAGCCATAACCCCCATATCCCTGAAAATATTGAAAATTGAAAATTATTTTTAAAAAAAAATATAATTTTAATTACCAAATTTCGTTGAATATTTGATTGTTGTTGTTGATTATTGATCATTGAATTTGTATTATATTCACTGTTCTGATTATTTCCATTGACACCATTCAAATTAACAACTCCATTAACTGCTGCTGGATGATAACCATTTTGTTGTGATTGATTTGGTGGTTGATTTGGATTTATTCCATAATTTCCAAAATTCGAATTGACGTTATAAACTCCATTTTGATTTGATTGCTGCTGTTGTTGTTGTGGATTTTGTGGTTGTTGCCCCATGATTGCTCCATAAGCTGTTCTACCATATTGATTGATTGCACCACCGATTTGTCCAATCATTGATCCTGTTGTATTCATCATCACATTTCCTATTTTATTGATTTGAATTTTTGAAAAAAAAAAAGGAGGAAAAGAAAATACTTGAAACTCCGTTTAATGGTATCCATCGACTTGAATTTGGTCCATTATCACCATATGAAACTTGTAAATGTTGACGATTTCTATAATAATTTTCAAAATCCATTTGATTTTGCTCGATGGATTTCGCTTGAGCATAAGTTCTCCATTCGGGTACAAAAAGATAAAAACATGTTCGACGAACAATATTTAAATATTCTTCATTGTTATTTTGAACGTCTTTCATGATTCCATAATCCGGAAGGCAAAAATCATAGCAATCCGTACATCGACGATCTAGAAATTTTCGAATTTTATTTTAAATTTTTTGTGTCTTTCAATTCACTTTTTTGATCGGATGTTGGTTGAAGTTGAACAATTCTAGAACCATTACATTCAGGTATTGGCGGATTAAAAACATTCTGAAATTTTAAATTTTTAAGATGAAAAAAAAGGGGTTTTTCTTGTTTTACTGAAGGAGAATTTGTAGTTTGAACTGGTGAAGGAATCCACGACCATTGCTCTTGCCATCCTTCCGTTTGTTGATGTCTCACAATTGAATTACGAGCTGCTTTTCGAACTTGACTTGGATTTGGCATTGTTGATCGATCAATTGGAACAATAAAACAATAAAGATTTTTTCCATTTACTTGGAGAGATTGATCAATTATAACAGCATGATTCTGAAATAAAAATCAATCAATAAATCAATAATTGATTTGAGAAAAAAAAAACGAAACCATATTGAAATCATAATAATTCACAAAATTTCCTTTCATTGGAGCAGCACCAGTCATTTGAAATCGGACTCTTTCCTTATTAACTTTCATTAAAATTGTTGATGAAACATTTTGACCATTTGTTAAACTGGATGGTGCCACCCAGTTAAATGTTGCTTCTTTAGGATTTGGTAGAACTTGCGAAAGAACAATTGCAATAATTGCAGCAATCACTAATGCAACTAATAAGAACAAACAGCATCCTACAGTTCTTTTATTCGATAAACTGCAAAAAATGAGCACTTTTTTTCGTTTTATAAAATTTTGAACTTACAACTTGAAAAATTCTTGTAAACGATTTCGTTTCAATGTCGAAGTCGACGAATTTTTCTGTTTTTTATGACTGATCGGAGGAGATGGATTGATTCCAGTCAACACTGATCCAGTTCGAGATGGTGCAACACTTGTCGTCTGAATTGTTCCAGCCGGACGTGGTGCTGACACTAATCGTGGCTCATTTGAATACACTTTTTGCATTGCCATCGCTTGTCCGTGAGCCTTCAAAATAAAAAGAAAAAAAATGATGAAAAAATGGTTCGAGATTGTGATTTACTGGAAGATCAATAATTGTAGTGTTGGATGTTGTTCTACTAGTATTATTTATTCCACTACCACCATCATTATCACCGTCACCCGAATTTAATTCTTTTTTATTGTTTTCAATTAATTGAATTGTTTGAATTTGTGATTGAAATCTTTCAATTTCCTACAAACAATTTTCAGCGCTTTTTCTTCCTTTTTTTTTGGTTTAAAGTGCAATGTACAGGTAAGTTGTACAGGTAGGTGGTGAAAAATGAAGGTGAAGAATGGATTGGGAGCAAATCGTAGTAGAAAAACCATTACAATTAAAAGTTTGAAATCAAATTACCGTAAACTGAGAATGATAAATTGTTGTTGGAATAGCGGCTTCAGACGATGTTCGAGAACCGACTGAAAACGTTGTCGTCGTCGGAATTCGTTTCGGCATTTCTGGTCGTGGAGGCTGAAGTGATGATCAGATAACCAACCAGAAAATAGAAAAACAATCAAAAAATCGAAATCTACCGCTTGTTTTGGAATCATTGGATCGCCGCCGACTTGTACCAAATTGTTCCAGCTGCTACGACGTTTACCAGCCATTGCTTCTGAAGAAACAAAACAAACGGGATTTTTTGTTTTGTAAAAAGGAAAAATAAAGAAACAACGAACGGCTTGAGCCAGAAGCTGTGCTCCACGAATCTTCAGTTGCAGCCGAGTTTCGATAGGATGGTGGTGGTCCTGAAATTTTGGAAAAATTAACAAAACAAAGCCCAACGTTCGATCTGCGTATAGGTTTTGTCATTTGATATTTGTCATGTCAATAATGTTTCTTCTTTTTCTTTGTGAGTACCACCCCCCCCCCCCTCTCTCTCTCCCTCCTTTCCCCCAGTGAATACTAAAATGAATAACATTATTTATAAATGTTTATTTTCAATAAAATATGGAAATTAATATTTAAAATATCAAAATTTGTAAAATTTGTTGTTTTAAAATAAAAATAAAAATACCTTGAATTAAAAAATGTAACATTTCTTATAAAATAAACCAAAATCTAAATGGAATATCAAAAGACGACGACTCAAAAGCTTAATGAGCAGGTGTGTTTACTATCATTTTCTACTTTCCAGCTCATTTCTTTAATTACCAAAATTAAGTATTAAAAAGAAAATAAGAAATGGATGAAATTTAATAAAGGAAATTAGAAAAATGCCTACCATTTCCTCTTGGCTCATGATCCAATGCTGGAAATTGAGTGACAATTTGATTCGATCTGGACATTCGAGGAGGTTCAACCTTTAGAAATTTCAAAAAATAATCAATTTCTAATTAATAAAATGTTAAAAGCGAAGAACATGAAAAATGTTTGAATTTTTGATGTTTTGTTTTGGGAAAAGATTTATTATGTATTTTTGTGTGTACGCCGCACAAAATTTTGTTGAGAGGAGCAGGAGAAGAAGAAGAAGAAGAAGAAGAAGAAGAAGAAGGAGGAGGAGGAGGAGGAGGAGAAGAAGGAAGGAATTGGAAATAAAAGAAAATGCACGGTACTGTATATTTATTGCATATGCAAAAGCAGAGCATATCAAAGTAAACACAAGAAGCGTAATCTCGAGCAACGATCTTCTCCCGCTTTACTAATAAATTGAAATCAGCCGTTAGTTCGATAATGAAAATACAAGAAAAAGAACGTTTTGATGAGAGACAATTTCTAGAAGATTTTTGAAAACTTAAATTTAAAAAAATGAGAAAATTCGGGGGCGGGGCAAGACGTGAGGGAGAAAAAACAAGTAAAAATTTGGAAAAAAATGAGCTGACAAAATCAAAGTTTCAAGTGTTAAAAATAAAACCGGAAACAAGATCATTTTTTTTCCTCAGTGCAAAACATTTTTCATCATCAAATTCCTAAAAATATAATAAAATAACGATGTATAGTTGGATGGTGAAAAACGGTGAAGAGGTAGCCATCGGCGGAATTGACCGGTGGTGCTGGTGGTTGATGATGGAGGGAGAGGAGAGGAGGTCAAAAGTAAATATTTGAAAAAGGCAGGGAGTGGGAAGGGGAGGGAAGGGGGGGGGGGAGGGAGGGAAAGGGAGCATTTTGGAAGGAAAACATTCATCAGTTAGGTTGAATATAGAAAAGGGTTCGTCGATTTGAAAACGAGATTGTTGTAGGTGATGAACACTTAGAACGTTTTATATTTGATTTTTAATAAAATAAAAAATAAAAATTAAATAAAAATGTTCCATTTATGAATCTAAAAAAAGAAAAAAAAATCATCAAGTCCATTGCTCATTATGAACAGTCGTCGAAGGAAGTGATTTTTGATAAGGAAGACTTTCAACAAACTTATCAATGAGTATTTCGATTAAGCTGAAAAGTTTCCTTTGAAGTTTCAATTTTCTTTTTAATCCCAAATTACCTCGGTTTTTGTGTTGATTTTTTGAATTCTTTTCCAGTTTTTTTTGAAACTTTTTTCATCGAGTTTCCAGTTTTTTTTCCACTTATTTTATTTTTATTTAAAACTTGAGCTCGACCAATCACAAAATCATCAGATGATGATAATTCTCTTACCAATGGACTTGGATCAACTTGAGTTATCTTTAAAATTAAAATGAATAAAATTGAAGACTTAAAAATGGCAAACTTTCATATTTTCTTGTTCATTATTTGAATGTTTCCAATAACCTCCAGTTCTTCCATTCCGAATATTTTCATTATGAATTGAATTCTCGTGTGTATTTCGTTTTCCTCTTCTCAATTCATTACGATTTTGAGTTGAAGAAATTTGAGTTGAAATTGGAATAAATTCCGTTTCCCCATCGGTTTGTAAAATTGGTTTTGATCTCGAATTCTTCGATGCTTTTCCAATTGAAGGCGGCTTTGATAGTTGTGAAATTCCATTGGCTTTTGTCACGTTCACATTTTGCGAGAAAATTTTTCGAATTCTCATTCGATTCATTGTTGGCCTTCGCATAAGATTCAAAATGCGAGTTTTGTCGTTTTTGTTCGAGTTTGGAATTCGGCGAAAAAATAATTTTTTTGATCTCAGCTTTTTTCGATATTTTTTCAGCTTTTTCGACATTCTGACATTATCAATTGCACCTCCATGAAGCTGAAGAAAAAATCGACGGAGAAAAATTAAAAAATAAAATAAATAAAAATTTACCGTATATCTGAAGTTTGACTTCTTTTTTTTAAATTTGGAATGATTTGGTAACGAGCTATGATCACTTAAATCATAATCCAAATTTTCGAAAGGATCAGGCTTTTCTGTCGGTGGAATATTGTGAACTTCTTGAATTACAGTTGTATAAAGGATCGGAGCATTTTTTGTCGTTGTTTCTGTTGTTGTGGATAAATCAGAATTCGTGAAAAGTGTTGTTGTTGTTGCTGTTGTTGGAATAACATTATTTGATTTAAATAAATCTTCCATTATCAAAGCATTATCTTGTCCTGATCCATCTTTATCAGTGTCTTCTTTTTCTTCTCCTTCTCCTTCTTCTTCTTTTTCTTCTTCTTCATCGCCTTCTCTGTTGCTTCCTTCTTCTTCTTTTTTTAATAATTCAACATCATTTATTGTCATTGTTGTTGTTAAAGGCGCAGTTGTCATAATTTCTTGAGTTATTGTAGTTCGTTTCGAGACATT
Source organism: Caenorhabditis drosophilae (assembly GCA_963572285.1). NCBI lineage: Eukaryota > Metazoa > Nematoda > Chromadorea > Rhabditida > Rhabditidae > Caenorhabditis > Caenorhabditis drosophilae. Next base: position 3,760,135 of record OY751561.1, on the reverse strand, counting down.
TCTAATTGTTTTTTGACGAACACGTCGAGATAATTGATCACGTGTTGATTTATCAAGAATTGGTGATTTAAAAGCTGGCAAAATTTCAGGCCAAGTTTGAGAAATTGTTGTTGATCCATCGTTTGATTCAGTTTCTGATTCAGAAGTTTCATCAGATTTTTTTGTGAATTCGTAATCGTCATAATTCGAATAATCAGTTACTAAAAATAAATATTATTGGTGGGAAAAAAATGGTTTGAATTTTAAACTGTTCGATTGATTGTTTTTATCCTTTTTATCGAATTCATCATTGATATCCAGATTAACTTCTGAACCTGCTGATCGTTTTTGAGTTGTTTCAAGATCAACAACATCTGAAAATTTGATTGTGTTTTTTTTTTTTTGGAAAATTTCAGAAGAATAAAAAATCTAAAAATTTCACTCATAAATTCGCGTTTTTTAGTGATTGTCAAACGAACACTGCAAAAATTACTTTTTAAATGAAAAATATCAAAAAATGTTTACCTTTCTGAAGGGAAAAATAAAATAAAAAAATAAAGTAAAGAATACATTTCGATGAATAAAAAAACGAAGGGATAAATTGTGTGGATTGCGTTTCGGCAATTGATGATCGGATCAAGTAATTGGAGAATTTGTTAATAAACTAAAAACAGAAAATAACAAGTTTGATATTAACTTGTATTTTCCTTTTTTTTTTATTTGTGAATATCTTTTATAATCTTTTTTTCTCTTTTAAAATTGTTTTATAATATCCAATATACAGTAACGGTCAAAAGATTGTGTTCTATGACTTTTTTTGCTCTAACTTTTCGCAAATATGCCCGATCTGGCTGAAACTCGAGTATAATATTTTCAACACACGTTTTCATCTAATTATTAACGGAAATTATTATTCGTTTAAAAAAAAAATTTTTTTCGTAAAAAAACTGGTTTTCGATTTTTTGGAAAAAACAACTTTATGGAAACCGCTGCAGAATTCAGAAATATTCTGTAAAATGATAAAAAATATACTCAAAATTAATTTCCTAAGCAAAAACTATTTTAAAAAATTCAAAATAATCAATTCAAAAACAAAAATTCAAAAAAATCGAGATTCTGGGAAATTCCAAAAAAATCGCATATAGCGCGGATTGCACAATCCTTTTTAAAACATGATGAAATAATTTTTTTTTCAAGGTTTTGGTTGAGTTTCAACCCGATCGAACAAATTTGAGAAAAGTTTGAGCAAAAAAAGTCATGGTACACAATCTTTTGACACACGGTAACTTGACCCGACCAGATCCGACTCTATGGAATTCAAAAAATTCTATAAAGCTTAATCAAAGAAGAGCAAAATAAGAAAAAAAAAGGAGAATCTCTAAGAAAAGGATTTGATTCGAGGAAAAACTGAAAAGCGTCGATTTTATCGATTGATTTTAAAAAAATTTGAATTGAATTTGAAGAATTTGCAGAGGTTTTATGTAGCTCGAAAGTAATCAGAAAACTTTTTTTTCAGACGACAAGGAAATAATTTAACTCTTTCTCAATTTTTTGGATATTTTTGATTTCGCTGCAGTTTAGAACATATTGAATCATAATTCAATGAAATCCGATGAAGATAAAAACTGAAATTTTATTATTAAAAAGCTGAAAAAATGTCGGTAATTTTTGCTGAAATACTTTGCTCCAATTTTACGTGTGGCAGTAGAATCAATTTTTTATTTTTTTTTTTGCATAAAAATCCATGTTTAAGTTTGAAAAAGTTTGTTTTGGTTCGATCAGGAATACTCAAGGTTGCCCTACATGTATTCTGATTCCTTGTTAGATTTTACCATTCAGTTTCTAGAAAAGTGGTCACAGGCCGAAATAATTGAATAACAAGGTTTTTGAGCTTCGAAATGATCAACGTCTCACAACTATAAAAGATTAATTTTAATTGAAAATATTGATTTTTTGAAAAAATAATTTTTTTTGAGGTATTTTTAATCAGATTTTTCATGGTGTGCTCTTTACTACCTGAAAAGCAATTTCGCTCCAGCGCACCACCACCGCACACGCGTTTACTACGCGTAGCGCCAATAATTATTTCAAAAAATTAAGTTTATACCTAAATTACTGATAAATCCCAAATTATTTTCAAACACATATCAAAACGTATTAGCCACTAATATTTAGCAATTTCCTGGTGCACCAATTCACGCTTGAATTTTCTTCAAAGGCAAGGTAGTAAGTAAAGCATTATTTTGCTTATTTTACACAAAAGAAATTTAAAAAACATGATTTTATTTATTAATAAATTTTGTAAAGTTTTTAAATGAAATGGAAAAAATATATATATGAACAGTTTCTTTATTATTTTTCCCATTGTTTGTTTTTATTGTTTGAAATATTTTCTTGACTCTCACTTTGTCAATAATTGAAATCACAACCCGCCAAAATAGTCAATGTGTGCAGTTTTACGTATCGGTGTATGACATGGGTTGCGTGAACAAATTAGAAAGCAAAAAAATATGTGAATTTTTTAAAATTAGAAGAAAAAGTTCCTGACATTTTTTTTGTTTTATAACTAGAAATGTTTGTAAGAAAAACTTGCTTCTAAGGATGCAAACAATAAATCGATCAATTAAATTCCATCTACCACCATAAAAATGTTTAAAAGTTGAAAATATAAAATTCATGCTGGCTCCTTTCTATGTTTCTATTCTCTGTTGTTCTGACGATTGTCTAACTTTTTTTTCTCGATTTCTCTCTTTGCAAAAAAGAATTTCTGCATTCATTCAAAAAAGAAATATTAAATATTAAAAAAAACCATTGCGAAATGTTTTTTTCGGCTAAACAGAAAATTAAATGTTTTTTTGTTTTAACATAAGTAAACTTATTCAATTTTCCTCATCAAGAAAATCATGACCCCAATTATTTAGTTTTCTCTTTTTCTATTCTTGCGTCCAGTTGAAAACGAAAAATCGATAGGATTGGCCAATTTTCGGAAGACGAAAATGGCGCAGTTTTTATCTTTTATTGGCATCTTTGTCTTTATATTATATTTGTTGAAACTTTTTAATAATTTAAAACATTTATTATAGAAAATGAGCAATTGGGATTATATTGATGAAGTGGATATCATTCCAAAGTTACCACCAAATTTTCAAGAACTTCGTGAATCAAAGAAGTGGCAAGAACGAAAGGAAGCTCTTGAAATACTTTTAAAGTTGCTTACGGATAATGAAAGATTATCAACAAAAGTTTCTTATGCGGAGTTAATTGGAAATTTACAAGTGGTATGTTTAAAAACGTTTTACTTTTTTGAAAAAAAACAAACAAATTAAAATTACCAGATTCTCGCCAAAGATGCTAACATTCATTGTCAAGCCTTAGCTGCAAAATGTTTAGGAAAATTTGCCACAGGTTTACGTTCCAAGTTTTCACAATTTGCGTCTTCGGTAAAGCTTCAATCTTCAGTTTTATATTCATAAATATTTAATGTTCAGCTTCTTCCTGTTATTTTTGAAAAAATGAAAGAAAAAAAACCACTTCTTCGGGATCCATTAGTCGAATGTTCTGATGATGTTGGCCGAACTATGTCATCGTTAGAGCCGAGTTTGGAAGATATTTTAGCATCGCTTGGAAAACCAAACCCACAAATTAAACAACAGACGGCTTTATTCGTTGCGCGACAATTAGATCTTGTTCCGCCAGCAAAGCAACCAAAAGCATTAATCAAAGCAATTGTTCCAGTGCTTGGAAAATTAACAGGAGATGCGGATGCAGATGTTCGTGAAGCTGGAACCACAGCGCTCGGAGCTGTTCAACGATTAATTGGTGATAAGAATCTTAAATCTCTTCTTGCCGATTTGGCGTCAGATGAGGCAAAAATGAAAAAAATCAATGAATCAGCCGAAAAGTCAGCGGTAAAATTTGCTGAAGAACAGGAAAAAAATGCTCCAGCTGCTCAACCTGCAAGTACGTCTTCATGTGGAGAAAAGAAATCTAGTGGTCGAAAACAAGAAGTCGAACAAGAAACAAGTGGGCAAGAAGCAGATCCTTGGGATTTTCTCGATGCATTTGATATTTTGTCAAGAATTCCTGAAGGGTTTGAAACAAATATTGAAAGTAAAAAGTGGTTGGAAAGAAAGGAAGCACTCGAATCTTTAAACACTTTAATGATTGCTAATTCAAAATTGGATCCAAAAGGAAACTACGGATCCTTAATTGAACGACTTCAAAAAATTTTGGAAAAAGACGCAAATATCAATGTTGCTGCAGCCGCGGCAAACAGTTTGACTTTAATAGCTAAGGGTCTACGTACTAAATTTGCACCATTCGCAGTCTCGGTTGCTCCAGTTATTTTCGAAAAATTCAAAGAAAAGAAACCTACCTTACGAGATCCATTAATTGCTTGTATTGATGCTGTAGTTTCAACAGTAATTTTCCTTTTTCATTTTTTAAAGGATAACAAAAATTTTTAAATTTTAGACAAACTTAGAAACTATTGGAGAGATTGTTCTTGCTGCATTAGGAAAACCTAATCCCAGTATCAAAACACAAACGGATCTGTTTCTTCAAAGATGTTTCATGAAATTAAATTCTCAAACGATGCCCAAAAAAACATTGAAAACCTTGATACCATTGCTTATCAAGCATTCAGGAGATTCGGATTCGGAAGTTCGAGATGCATCGTATGCAGCAATGGGAGCAATGATGAGAGCGATCGGCGAAAAACCATCTCTTCAATTGTTAGCTGATATTGTTTCTGATAATATCAAAATGGGAAAAATCAAAGAATATTATCAAAAAGCGTTAGATGAAGCTGGACCAGCTGAAATTGCGGCAATGGTACAATCGATTCATAAAGCTGATGTAAGTTGAATTTCACTATACACTGCGTTTTTCTTGTTGTGATTTGGTAGTAGCTGTGAAAATATTTAGGCGCCAGCATCTGCTGCTCCACAGAAGCAGATTAAACAAGCTTCACCACAAAAAGAAGAAAATGAAGATGAACATTTAGAAGACGAAGAAGAGGCAAGTTATTGATATAGTGATTATTTATGTAGTGAATTGTTTTTTTTTTATTAATTAATAATTCGTATCAATAATTTGTTAAAATTTCAGCCATTAAAGTTGCCTGCTGGAAGTGATCAAAAAAAAGAAAAAAAGAAAGCACCAACGCCAAAAGATAATGCAGAAAATGAACCACCAACCCCAAAGTTAGAGTTAGTGTTGAGTGAAAACAATGAAAAAGCGCAAAGAATCAAAGATGAAAAACAGTTAAAGGTTTAAAAAATGTAAAAAAAATGTATAATTTTTAAATTTTTTACAGCTTGTTAAATGGAATTTTCAAACACCAACAGAAGAACACATTAGTCAATTACAGACGTTAATTGGGGCACAAGCGAAAGTATCCTTAATGTCCCAATTATTTCATAAAGATTTCAAGCAACATTTAAGTGCTGTTGATTCTTTGCTAAAAGTAAAAAAAAAACACAATTATTCAATATAAGTTAGTTTTCAGCTTTCTGATACTGCTCCAAATGTTTTAATATCAAACAGTGATATTCTGCTCAAGTGGTGTACACTTAGATTTTTCGAAACAAATCCGGCAGCATTAATAAAAGTTCTAGAATTGAGTCGAGTTATTGTAACATTGATTCGAGACACAGAAACTCAAATGTCAACAGAAGAATTAACGGCCTTCGTACCGTATTTATTGTTAAAAACTGGAGAAGCCAAAGAGAATATGAGAAATTCAGCAAGAGAAATTGTCAATATTCTATCTGATATTGTTGGTCCACTTAAAATGTGTCCAATGTTGTTAGGTATATTGTTTTTTTAAGAAGTAATACTTTCTAATTGATTCATTTTAGATGCTCTTAAATCAAAAAATGCTAGACAACGAGCTGAATGTTTATTAGTTATTGAATCATATATTTCGAGTTCTGGAATTGTTCCGCTGAAATCATTGGTAAAACTGTTCCATTCAAGCAACTTAGTCTTTTCAATTTTTTTTATTTAGTCAATTGAAAAAACTGTAGCAGCACACGTTGGTGACAAAGATGTTGGCGTCAGAAATGCGGCTATAAATGTTCTTGTTGCGTGTTTTAAATTTGAAGGAGATGCAATGTGGAAAGCTGCCGGTCGAATGGCGGACAAAGATCGCTCCTTGGTTGAAGAACGTATAAAAAGAAGTGGTGTGAAAGCCGGAAGTGGTGTTGTTTCAAATTCTGCTCCAAATGGAGGAGGCCCGAAAATTGTCGTTCCTGCAACATCAGCGGCGACAGCAGTTCGAAGACCAGCTTCAGTTTCAAGAACCCGAGAACCGGAAGAAGAATTCAGCAGTCAAAACGTGACAAATACAGTTTCAGAAAACGAAAGAGGGAGGTCAAAATCAAGATACGCTCTTCGAAATGACGTGAGTCGGCTTTTTTTCATTAATTAAGTAATTATTAAATAAGGTTTAGGTAGTCGATAAAGCTTTAGAAAGGTTAAGCATGAACGTGCCTAGACAAATTGTATCAACACCGTCAGCTACAAACGGATGGAACATAGTTCCCCACCAATCCATTAAGTTTGTTTTCAAAAATATCAATTTCCTAAATATTTAAAATTAAGACGAACGAATTCATCGTCGTCAATATCATCAATTGATACATCAGATCAGATACAAAGAAGTATAAACAACATTTCAAGTACTCTTCAAGATGTTGCTCAAGATGCCATGTTTCAGGTAATTTATCAGAGTAATTGTATTCCATCAAAATTCTAAATATAGATGACTTATGTTCTGAATCAAGCAGATCAGCGTCATCTTGTCGATCGACAAGCTGATTTAGTATTTCGAGCATGTGCCGCTCAGCTAGAAAGAACAATTGAGGAATTCAATGCTGGAAAAGATATTCTAGGAATAATGGAAGCATTGACGCAAATGCTATTTATTTTAATGGGTGGAGTTGAATCTGACGCTAATTTAGAGCCATTCAATGCTTCACCAGAAACTGTAAAATCCTTCATTTCCGCTGTTTTAAGATGTATAGTTCATATTGGAAACACAGAAGGCGGATACGCTGTAAGATTAAACATAATTAAAATTTGAAAAAGTTAATTTTTGCAGATGGCAAAGTCATTGAATCGATTGGCCATGAAGATGATTTATAGAGTAGAACTCTCAAATTTATTATGTGGTTTGATTATTGCTATGACTGAATCCTTCAAAAAGAATACTGAAATTGTTGGATTAATTTCGAAAGTTTTAAATGATTTAATTTCATAATTTAAAATAATTAATTTTCAGCTTACATCAAAATGGTGTGAAGAATTGGAAAAAAGAAGAACTCAGCTAAGAGCATCAGACATTGTTGATGCGTTCAACAATTTCTATATTTATACACTCGTGGTAAATATCTCATCTTAATTAATATCATGAAAATTGTAAAACATTTTAAGGAAAAAAAGTTAGATATATCTAACGAATACATTCAAATGATGGATAATTGCCTTGAAAGAGTTATTTTACAACAAGGTGAATATTTGTTAGACGCAGCTCGCAGATTATCTCGACCACACATGCATTTAACAAGTTTGATCAATAAAGTTCTTCAAATGATGAGAGAACAAGGTGTTGCGCCTATCATGCCTGGAACAGTAAGATTTTTTGAAAATTTGAAAATTGTAAAAAAAAACGTTCTTACAGTTGGAGGATAAAATACATAAAAATGAAGAAGAATCAATTATTGTCCGAAGTGGCGTTCAAGTAATTGTTGACAATATAATTCGAGACACTTCATCAACAGGGAAATATATTCAACAACTCAAAGAATTAATACAAAATGAACAATCGAAAAAAGAATACAATGAATATACGCAAAAGCATGTTCTTGGTGGAATGGTCAGAGAATTAGTTAACACTTTTAATAATTCGACTAATGTACGCCCAAATTTACCGGTTAGTGGGAGGTTACAAAAACAATTTAAGAATATTTTTTTACAACTCTCAGCATATTGTTGATTCTTCTATGATGGTTTTCAAAGCTGTTTCCCTTCTTGGACAAGCAGCAGAACAAATACGAATAACGCCAGTTGAGAATTTAGATAGAACAATAACATTGTAAGGGTTGAAAAAAATAGATTTTAAAACGGATTAAATTAAAGAGGAACACCAATGCGCGGGGATGCAACAATTACTCGAAGTCGTGGAAATATGATTCGACAACCGAAACGAACGACAATGAGTCGAGAACAATTAGAATCGATTAAACTTCAGTTAGCTAATGCTAAACAAGCGGCAGTTTGAACATTTTAAAACATCGATTTTTTTAAAATAATCCCCAGTTTCGCATTTGCATAATTGTTCAAACGTGTTTTTTACTTTTTTCTACTGGTAGATAAACTGTCTCGGTCCCTGTAAAATGTGAAATTTCTACTTTTAACCTTAATTACTATTTATTTAAAAATTCATTTATCAATAACTTTTATGAATCTAACGTTTTATTCACTAATTATTCAGTTGCCGTTGAATTTCGCGGCGAATTTCTTCGGATATCTGAAAATTGAGCTTATTTTTTAATGTATTCTAGCAAAATTATTAAACGAATAAAATGAATTAGGATTATTTTGTAAAAACAATAATTAAGTTTTAAATTGAACAACCTCATAACAAATAAAAAAAAGAAACCTTTCGATTACTTCCAGTTCGTAATTTGACATTCCAAACATTTTTTGGTGTATCATCATTATCAATAATATCATCAAATATTCCTTTCCTAGCTTTTGGTGTTGTTAAGTCGATAACGGATGAAGAGTTATCTGTCATATCGATACCAGCAAAAGCACGTGATGATTGGAAAGATTTAAGATTGGAATTTGATGATTTCAATTCAGCAAACAATGGAGTTTCGTGTTCAAAATTGAAATTGCAATTTTGTTGTGTTAAATTTGAGTGGCTCATATGAACAGGTGAAATTGAATCAAAATTAAAACTTGGATTTCTAGATCGAACAGTTCCATTTAATGAACTGATATCTGCTAAAAAGCCCTCATCTTTCTAAAAAGCGAAAACATTTAAAAATGTTTTGTTAAGCTTATTACTGTAATTTCTCCCATTTCTTGAGAAGCATTAAAAAATGTGGTTTCATCATGTAATTGAGAATTCTGAAACGATCAAATCTTTTTTTTTAGGAAAAAAAATGTTCAAAAAATCCGAAATTACCGAATTTATTGATGGTGTTCGTGGAAGATTTCGATCAACTTCGATAGGTGACGTTGAATCCAAAGCTTCTTGTTGATAATAAGGCATTGATGGTGATTGAAGCTCACCAAAATCAATTGTTCGACGCATCACATTTAAACGAGATTTCGATGATCTGTAACAAATCGATAAAATTTTGGAAATGTCGTAACGTAAAAGTTGTTGTTTTTACCTCGAAAGACGAGTTCGATGAATTAACATTGAATCATTGAGAAAAAGTGAAACATCAATATTTTTATAATCTTCTCGAATATTTCTTAATAATTGAGAATATTCATCAAGTGATTCAATTGCAATATCAAATGCTTTTTCTTCCAATATTCTATCAATCAATCAATCAATCAATAATTGAAATAAAATTAAAAAACAAAAAAATTACGATTGAAAAGCTAAAACACTTTCTCCGACTGATTGAACGATATGTTTAATACATTCCGAATAAGCCGTTAATTTTAAAAATATTAAAACGCGTCTTTCTTTTTTTCTTTTCTTACCGTGGTTAAAGTTTGCTCATCAACTTCGCTCATTTTTCATAAAAAGGAAAATTTGGTTCGAAGTTTTGAATTTAACATTTATCAATAATAAATCATTTTCTTTTCCTCATTAAATACTGTTTTTCACGTTTTTATTTTAAATTATTTTTTGTTATAAAAAAAGCAAAAAAACAAAAGCGGTCGCTGCAAATTCAAATTAAAAATTTTATTTTTAAAAGAAAAATTAAAATTTTTCCTTTTTTTTATGAAAAATTTTTTCAAAACCTTGGCATTTTCTTCTCGATTTTTTGGTGAAAAATGTTGAAAATTTCAATTAAAAAAAAATTTATTTAAAACAAAAAAAAAACCCATAAAATGTTGAAAGAAGAAGAAAAAGAAGAAGAAATTATTTTAAAATTAATTTTGTATCCTTGTCAACTCCATATTTTTGTTTATTTTCTTCAAATAATTCTGTCAATTTTTGAATATAAATTTGATGTAAATCATCAATTTCTTCTTTTGTTGGATTTTCAACTTTTTCAACTTTTATTGGAGCTCCAACAACTGTATTGATTGGTTTTCGAAATGGAAGAAATCCAAAATTATTCTGAAAATAAAAATGAAATTTGAAAAAAAAAAAGAAAGAAAGAAAATAAAAAAACCTGAAAGAAACCTCTGCCATGAAATAAAGGATAAGAAACTCCAAATATCTTCTTCGACCATTCTTGAATTTGTCGAAGTGGAGACCCAACCGGATTTCTTATTTGCTCAAATAAATCATTTTCTCCAAATGAATACGTTGGAACCAGATTGGCACCAGTCAAAAGAGCTTCTCGAACAAATCCTTTACGTGATTTTAATGTGAGAATATGAAGGCCTGGATGAGCATCCAATGCTTCTTCAGCTCCCCCCACAACCAATACAACTGCTCTGCCTTTTTTTCCCGACTTTTCTAGAACGTATTCGATTGATTCACGTGAGCAATCAATTATTCCAGATAAAAGAAGTTGCTCACGACGAATTGGAATTTTGAAATTAAGCGCCAATGTGCATAAATTGAAATGAATTCCAGGAAACTGAAAAAACACGAATTATTGATTCCCGTTAAAACGAAAAGGAAAACTTTTTCAAAAACTCCAGTTCCATTTGTGGCAAAATTAGCCCAAGTTGCCATTCCAATAATTCCATGTGGATGACTTCCAATTAAATAATTCTATCAAATCGAAATATTAAAAAAAGAAAAAAAATTACGGGAAATTTTTAGCTTCACCTCATCTGGAGATAAATTCACAGTTTTATGTAAATGAATTGGAAAATATTCCGCAAACCAATTATGAATTTTTCTTCTGGAAAAAAGAAGAAGAAAAAGAAGAATTTATTGATTTTTTGTTGTTGTTGTTCGAAACCTTCGAAACCATTCACTTGAATATCCGCCACGTTTTGGTGAATCAATATCATAATAATACCAAAAAGCATAAAAAATCAATAAATACCATTGAAATGTAAAAAACTGAAATTATTTTTAAAAAAATATTAATTCGAAATAAATTGAAACGCTGAAAACTCACCAGAAAAACGGGCAAAAAAATACAAAAAAAACTAAAAAAATGATTGGCAAGAAAATGATAAACAACGCCAAGAAACGTTTTTTTACGATCATTTGATGCATAAACATCGACCCATTCAACTCCAAGAAATCTCGGCATTTTTGTTTCTCGAAAAAAAAATTTAGTTTTTCTCTTTTTTTAAAAAAGAAAAGAAAAGAAAAGAAAAAAACGAGTTAACAAATTGTTTTCAATCACTGATTCAATCAATCAATCAATAATTGACACAAATATTTTTCATTTTAACATTTTTTTTAAAAAACAAAAAAAAAAAATTTTAAATATTAAAAATAAAAAGTGAAAAAACAAATTTATTAAATTAATTTGTAAATTAAATATTTTATTTTAATATTTGGTCCTTCTTTTTTTTTTGATTTTATCGACATTAAATTCAAATTTAAATGATAAGAAAATGTTTTGTCTTTAGTCAACTTTTCCAATGTTTTTTATTTGATCAAAACGGTTCCTTTACATCATTTGGCAACATTTTTCTTTTTGATCATTTATCAACGATCATCTGTTTTTTGATATCATTTTGATGAATACAAAGTACAAAGGCTACAATGTAGTCATAAAAAAGAAGAAGGAGGGGGAGGAGTTTATACATAAAATATTTAAATGAAATAAAATAAAAATAAAAAAAGCATTCATTATCTGATATTATTTTAATTTATTTTGTTTTAAAAATGCCAAAACTATTAGGAATTGAATGGATTGATATTTTTTCGTCATACGAAAGAAAAAAAACCTATCTTGGTCTTGTTATTCAATTTTTCCTTACATATCCTTTTGGAAATTTTTTAATTATTTTTCCAATTTTTTTGGTCAGTTTTATACATTTTTTATTGATTTTTGTTATGACTTCAAATAAAAAGTTGTTCTTTTTGCAGTTTTCATTATTCAATTGGTACATTTTAGCTGCTTATATTTGTTGGTTTATTTATGATAAATCAACTCCACAAAAAGGAGGATATGAAACCACTTTTGTTCGAAGGTTTTTTTTTAATTTTAAATTTTTTTTTTTAAATTTGCCCAATTTTAGATTGAAAACCAACAAATGGTTCGCTCAATATTTTCCGGCAAAACTTCATAAAACTTGTGAATTTTCTCCAAATGAAGTGAGATTTAATTTTATTGATTTTTGAGAATTTGAAAAAGTTTTAGAATTATTTATTGGCTTGTCATCCTCATGGAATAATATCAATGGGAATTTGGACAAATTTTGCAACAAATGGAACGGGAGTTTTTGAAAAAGTAAAAAAACAAACAAATTTTTGAAGGTCAAAAAAGTCGCCACTCGGTTTTTCGATGAAACAAAATCTATTCGATCAAGCTTGAAGGGCTGATAAAGAAAATTTTAAAATAAATTGAAACCGAATCTCTGAGCCAAAAGTTCGATGAACTCTGTAGTTGAGCCAAATTTTTTTCTTTGAGCTCGAACCGAGCGGCGATCGATTTGACCTTTGCTAGTTAAAATAATTAAAGTTCAAAATATCAAAAATCTTCAGTTTCCTGGAATTCATTTCAATCTTTGCACTTTAGCAATGAATTTTAAAATGTTGATTCGAAGAGAAATTCTTCTTCTTTTTGGTTGCATTGATTGTTCACGTGAATCAATCGAATACGTTCTAGAAAAGTCGGGAAAAAAAGGCAGAGCAGTTGTATTGGTTGTTGGTGGAGCAGCTGAAGCATTGGATGCTCATCCAGGTCACCATATTCTCACATTAAAATCACGTAAAGGATTTGTTCGAGAAGCTCTTTTGACTGGTGCCAATCTGGTTCCAGTTTATTCATTTGGAGAAAATGATGTTTTTGATCAAGTTTGAAGTTTTTCAATTTTTTTTCATTTTTTTTTAAATTTTTTGTTCAGGTTCAAAATCCAATTGGATCAAAATTAAGATATTTTCAAGAAGTGGCCAAAAAATACATGGGAATGTCACTTCCACTGGTAAAAGGACGAGGATTTTTACAGGTTTTCTCCATTTTATTTTATTTACAATTTTTAATCAAAATTTTAGTTATCATTTGGTTATCTTCCATTTCGAAAACCAATCAATACAGTTGTTGGAGCTCCAATAAAAGTTGAAAAAGTTGAAAATCCAACAAAAGAAGAAATTGATGATTTACATCAAATTTATATTCAAAAATTGACAGAATTATTTGAAGAAAATAAACAAAAATATGGAGTTGACAAGGATACAAAATTAATTTTAAAATAATTTCTTCTTCTTCTTCTTCTTCTTTCAACATTTTATGGGTTTTTTTGTTGTTTTAAATAAATTTTTTTTTAATTGAAATTTTCAACATTTTTCACCAAAAAATCGAGAAGAAAATGCCAAGGTTTTGAAAAAATTTTTCATAAAAAAAAGGAAAAATTTTAATTTTTCTTTTAAAAATAAAATTTGTTTAATTTGAATTTGCAGCGACCGGAATAAATTGAAAAAGTAATTATAATTAATAATTATTATTTTGGGTTAATTTCAAATAAAAATGTCGTCGATTATTCTTAAGTTTTGATTTGTTTTGACTGTATTTGGGTCAACTTTGTCATGTAATTTTCCTTCGTTTTTTTTTCATTTATTTTCTTTCTTTCATTTTTCCCAATGTTCCGATTATTATTTTTTCTTTTTTTCAATCCAATAATTATATTAACAATTTCTGAGGTTTGAAAACCATCAATTTAATGATAATTTTTTATCAATTTTCTCAGGAAGAAAATATTGATAATGATTATTATGAATCAATCAATAAACCCCGTTCAAAAATTGAAATCGATTTCAACCCATTCGGTGATGATGATTTGGTTGATGTTGGAAGTTCTTTACAACAATTTTTTGGACAAGCTGCGTCAATTATTGATAAGTTAACATCACTTGAGAGGGGAAGATTTAATAAAGTTATTAAAATAAATAAAAATAGAAATATTTTTTTTCTGAAAATTTTCAGCCAAGATTAAATAAATCGAAATTCAATAAAAAAGACGAAGAAGAAGAAAATGAAGAAAAACGAGAAAATAGTTTTTTCGATTTATTTGATGAAGTTGATGAAAATATTCAAGATTTAAAAGGGTAAAAAATATTTTTTTTTTCAAAAAAAAAATGATTCTTCAGACCTCATATTTGTGTAAAAGAAATTAATTCAAAAATTGATTCAAATAATTCAAATAATGGAACAAAATGTAATCGATATCAAAGTTCTTTAATTTGTATTACAATTAATTCTGGAAAAATGACACATCGAATTCAAGATTGTTGTGATGGATACACAACAACAGATATTTTTAAATATGGATGTAATAAAGGTAATTAATTTAATTAATTTATTAAAATTTAAATGAATCATAATTCAATTTAGAAATAAATGAACAACTTTTATTATCTTATAATATTTCAATCAACGATTTTCCATTAAATTCAACTTTATTATTATCAAAAAATGACGAAGAATCTTTTATTTTACCTGGAATTCAGAATATTTATGAATGGGTTGATGAACAAATTTTAAAAACTGATAAAGGACAACAATTTATTGTTCGATTAAATCAAACTGATCAAATTGTTGGGGGAATTTGAAAATGAACTGAAAAGAAAAAATGAAAAAAATTCTAGAAAATCAATTTGAATTGTGCACGAAATATTGAGACGATTAAAATGGAAAAATTGGAAATTTTGAAATTTAATGGAAATTTGAAACCAGCGGCAAATAATATTTTAAATATAATTGAAAAACATCCAAATCTTTCAATTTTCTCAAAAAGTCAGAAAATGAAAAGAAAGGCGGGGAAAAATGTGTTGTTTATTTTCAGTATTGGACGACGAGTTAAAGCAAAATTTATCGAAATTGGAAAAATCAACAATTTTTGCGTTTACAAATGAGGCTTTTGATGAAATTTCAGACAATTTGAAGAATCAAATTTTACAAAAAAATGAAAATATTTGTATTGAAAGTGAATTTTTATTTTATTTAAAAAAATAATTATTATTGTTCATAGTTTTTAGGTCTGATGAAACTTCATATCAGCTCTTCTGAATCCTATTGTGCTTCTGATCTTCCTTCACACATTAAAACACAAAATGGAGCCATTTTAAGAGTTTTCAAAAATGTTTGAAAAACAACAAAAATTAAAGAAGAAAAAATCTGAAAATAATTTTTTCAGGCATCAAAAATAAAAATCGATGAAGCTGAAATTGTCGAAGAATCATTTTTTGCTCTTAACGGAGTTGTTCATATAATCAATAAAGTTTTATTCCGTGAAAATTGTAAGTTTTTCAATTATTTTTTTCCCCCAAAAATTCTTCGTTTAGTTTTATCGTGGCAAAATGCTCTTCAAAATTATAACAATGATTTTGGAAAAAAATTGGCAAAAAAAATGAGCGGAAAAAATCAGAGTTTTTTGACAATTTTCGTTCCTCCAAACGATAATTCAACTGAGGTTTTTGATTTTTTTACAAATTAAAATGATCGAAAAAAATTTAAGATTCCGAATTTGCTTGATTATGTGGTTTCGAATCGGCTAATTTCCATATTTGATTCATCTGAATCAATAATTACAGATTCAGGATCAAAAGTATTTTTTTCCCAATTTATTTTCATCAACAAAATAAAAATTTAAGATATTTATTGGCTCATCAAACCAAAAATCAAATAATTTATCTCTTCGATTACCAATCAATAAATTTTCATCAATCAAAAACTATCGAATTGGATGTGCGAATTTAATTTCGGAATCAATTCATTCCTGTAAATCAATAATTCATTTTATCGATCGAAAATTAAAATTTACAAATCAAACTATTGAACAATATTTATCGAAAAGAACTGATTTGAACAAATTTTATAGGTAAAATCAATTTTTTGTTTCTTTTCAAATTATTGATTTTTCTCGCATTTTCAGTTTATGGTCAAAATCAAATATTTCTTCAACAATTTTCAATTATCCAACCACTTTATTTATTCCTCACGACGATGCTTTTTCTCCCAACTTTTTCAGAAAAATTCAAAAAAATCAAAAACAAGTTGAAGAATTTGTTAAACGACACATTGTGAAATGTAAAAATTTCCACAAAAAAAACGAAAAAAAAATGAAAAATTTTTCAGCAATTTTATGTCAATCTGATTTAATTCATAATCCGAAAGAGATCCGATCAACGGTTAAAACATCAATGAATGGAGACATTTTATCTTCGATATCTGACGGCAATTTGACAACCATCAATGATATTCCAATTCAAGAATCGGAAATTGTTTTATCGAATGGTGTCATTTATATTTTAGAATCTTTTATTCCAAAAAAGTATGAAAATCCTTCAATTTCATCGATTCCATTGAGACGTTATCCATTTGATCTGTTTTCTCATATTATTGGATAATTCAAATTCAAATCCACCTTTGAATTTTATTTATTTAAACCTTAATTACCAGCAAATTTTATCAAAAGTAAGGAATGTAAAAATGAGAATTTAAAGTGTTAAAACATGCGCTAAAATAAATATTAAATATTGAGTTATATTGAATAAAATCAATAAAATATTTAAATTTTTCTAATTAACACAGCCGTTGCTTCTCCTCCGCCATTACAAATGGCAGCCACTCCTAATTGGCCAGACTTCAAAGAAAATGCTAACGAATTAACAATTCGCAATCCTGACATTCTGAAACAAGTTTATTTTTTACTTAATTTGTTTTTATGAAAATTATTATCAAAAAAATCATTATTTTTACCCCAATGGATGACCAAGAGCAACAGCTCCTCCTTTAATATTCACAAGGTTTGGATCGATTCCAAGTTCTTGAATGAACGCCAAACCTGTTATGGAAAATGCTTCGTTTAATTCCCACAATGCAATGTCTTTAGCATTCAGGCCTGCTTTTTTCAACAGCTGAAAAAGATTAATTTAATTCAATATTTTCTAACATTTTCAAACATTTTGAACAGCGTTGACAGGTGCAACTGTGAAGTCCACTGGTTCTCTACCTTCTTCAGCAAAATCGAGTAACTCTGCCAAAGGTTTAACGCCTGCAATATGAAAAATGAGTTTAAAAAAAAAAAAAAGGAAAAGACCATTTGGAAGAGAATCTTCTCCAACTACAACTGCAGCAACAGCTCCATCATTTAAGGATGATGCATTTGCCGCTGTAATCGTGCCAGTTCCGTCTTTTATAAAAACTGGCTTCAAGCTGGATACCTAAAATCCTTTTTTTTTTCAAAAATATTTTATCAAATTATAACCTTTGATTCAATCAATTTTTTATATTCTTCATCTTCTACAACAACAATTTCCGATCTTGCCGATTTGACGGTTACTGGAATGACTTCTTCAGTGAACTGTCCAGTCTGTACAATAATTTTTAAACTTTTTTTTTTGAAACTACAAGTTTTACCTTCCACGCATTCGAAGCTTTCTTATAACTTTCTATTGCATACGCGTCTTGTTGTTCTCGAGTGATTCCATAATCTTTGACTGTTTTTTCAGCACATAAACCCATTGGTTGTTTTTCTTTTGCATCTTCTAATCCATCTTTTGCAATTCCATCCTACTTTTTCTTTTTTTTAATGCTGCTTTATTTTAAATGCATTTAATTACAATTAATTTTAATCCTCCATATGGAATTTCTCCTCTTTGAACAAAAAATGGAACTTGGCTCATATTCTCTGTTCCAACAACCAGAACACGATTACGATATCCAGCTTTGATTTCAACAGCTGCCAAAACGAGAGCTTTCATTGATGATGAACAAACTTTATTGATAGTTACAGCTTGTGATGTAACCGGCAATCCTGAAAAAAAAATGTTCGAGTAACTCGTTTCAAAGTTATTAAAATACCAGCTGCTAACGCGATTTGCCGTGTAACATTCTGACCTAATCCCGCAGACAAAACATTTCCTCCAATTGTTTCCTCAATGACAGATGAGGAAAAGCCTTAAAAGAAAATTCGTTTTCGGCAAAACATAAAATTTAAAAAAAACCCGATCTCTCAATCGCAGCTTTTGCTGCTGCGGCTCCAAGCTCAACAGCTCCAAAATTAGTGAATGCTCCTCTGAATGATGCAATTGGTGTGCGAGCTCCAGAAACAATAAAAACTTTCTGAAATTTCTACATCGAAATCAAAGTAAAACGTTATTTTGATTATTTACTTTCTCGCTCATTTTTATCTCACCGATTTCGAATTGTTACCTGTATCAAAAAAAATTTCAACAAGAGGAATACATTTTTTTTTAAAAATTAAATGGTAAAAGAACCACTAACGACAAACACAATTTTTGTTTTTTGAGCAGTTTTTTTAAACAAAAAAATTCAAAAGTCAAGACAAAAAACCGTATAAGAAAATCTATTCACACAGTAATCTAAATCAATCAAATTTGAAAGGGAAATATTATGAAGAATCACAATTTTTGAATGACCATTCCACTTGATCCACCTCCTCCGTTACAGATCGCAGCTACACCAAATTGACCCTTTTTCAAAGAATGAACAAGGTGAGTGATAAGACGAGCCCCTGACATTCTGAATAAATAATATGATAACAAATTATTGTTGCTTTCTTTTTGAATAGTTTTTATCAGATAAAAAAATCGAAAGAACAATCAAGTCATACCCGATTGGATGTCCAAGTGAAACAGCTCCACCATTTGGATTTACAAGGGCTGCATCGACACCAAGCTGGAAAAATTGAATTGTGATATTTTCAATAACAAAAACTAACTTTTTTAATAAAAGCTAATGGAACACAAGAAAACGCTTCGTTTACTTCCCATTGTGCAACATCAGATTGTTTTATTCCCGCTCGTTCTAATATCTGAAGAATTTAAATTTTTAAAGTTTGTTCATTAAAAACTAAATTATAAATTTATCTTACCGCTGGGAACATCATTGTTGGGGCAACTGCAAAATCAAGAGGATGAGTGGCAGCATCACCATATGCCAATACTCGGGCTAATGGTGTTAAATTTTGTGCTGTAACTGCATCTTGTGATGCTAAAACTACAGAAGCCGCTCCATCGTTTAAAGTTGAAGCATTTGCAGCAGTGATAGTTCCATCTAAACATAGGTATTCAATATTTTGTTTTTAAACAATTTTATTTTCAAATTGGTTACCCTTTTGGAAAACCGTTCGAAGCGAACCAAACTTTTCAAAGTTAACTTTAGTGAATTCCTCATCTTTATCAACAATCGTAACACCTTTTCGTGTTTTCACATTTACTGGCACCACTTCTGGTCCGATTTTTCCATCCTGAAATTCGGTGTTATCAGTAAAAAAGGCAGCTGACAAATTGAAAAGATTATTTTTTCAAATGTGTTTATTTCTTGGTTGTGTCTGTTTTATTTTGATTTACCTTCCATGCTTGAGCAGATTTTTTATAACTTGAAATTGCATAATTGTCTTGATCTTGTCTAGAGAATCCTAGTTCGCGTGACGTTTTTTCTCCACAAACTCCCATATGAACATTGTCATATGCATCAGTAAGACCGTCTTTAACGATTCCGTCCTAAAGTAATGCATTTTTTTTTCTTTTTAACGAAAAAATAATACATACAATAACTTGGAGTCCGCCATATGGAATATCTCCACGTGGTACGTAAAATGGTACTTGAGACATGCTCTCCATTCCTCCACCAATAACAACCTTAATTCGATTTCATTATTTTTTAATTATGTTGTTTTTACATTTTGGTGGCCTGTTTGAATTTGTTGAGTAGCTAACATAATAGCTTTAAGACCTGATGAGCAAACTTTATTAACAGTTGTTACGGCTACGGACAAATCGAGACCTATAAACAATTTTGGTTTTTATTAGGCTTGAAAATTAATTTTAGTACCAGCTCCAAGAGCAGCTTGACGAGCTGGAGCTTGTCCTACATTTCCTTGACAAACTTGTCCTAAGAAAACCTAAAAACTCACAAAATACTTTTATTTAAATTTTTAAATCTACTTCTTGCACGGCATTAGGTTTAATTGAAGCTCGTTCAAGTGATGCTTTGATTGCAATTGAAGCAAGTTCAGGGGCTGTCACTGATGCTAAAGAAGAACGGAAAGAACCAATTGGTGTTCTAGCAGCTCCAACAATAAATGCTTCCTTAAAAAATAAACGAACTGAATTCATATATTATTTTAGGATACTTTATTAAAAAGGGCTGAAGATGTAGAAACTCCTCTTTTTGCTACTGAACAAGCAGAAGAAAGCATTCTGAAAAATAAAATGGAACTAACAAGTTTTAATTGAAGTCGTGACAGTGTATAAATTTAAAATAAAAAAATCAAAAAAGAAATGAAAATTGAGATAAGAGAAAACACGTTAGTTGTGATCAATGATGTTTTACGAGAAAATCGAAATATTGTTGGGAAAATAGATAGATCGAAACCTCATGGCTGTTGTTTGCAGAGAGAAAATAATGAAAACACCTTTTTGAACTTTGTTAATCTGTGATCTTTTTAACACTTTGTAATAATTATCTGAATGATTTTTTTTAACTGAACAAAGTTTAATTTTTCAAATAATCATGTTTTGGCAATAATAGTTTTAAATTGTCAGTATTTTTTAATAAAAATTAAATGGGAAGGAAAATTTTTCACACCTTAAAGATATTTTCAATATTTACAAAAAATTGGTTTTCAGAACAAAACAAATTAAATTTTAAAAAAGCCCGGTCTTTCGAGCTTTTTTTTAATTGTGAATAAAAATTTTTCTCTATTAGAGCATTTAAAAACCTGAAAATTTGAAGGTATTAATTATTGCAGATTATAAGAAAAATAATTTTGTCAAAAATTTAAATTTCCTATTAAAAGTGCTCATTTAAAACATAAATGAAGAGCTGGTCAAACTTTTTTCAATTACGTTCTTCTTTTTTTTGGAATAGAGCGCACTTTCTTTTTTTTCTTCTTTGTCTGCGTCTTGTTTGGTTGCGAAGCGTCTTCTTTTAGTTTCGATTTTTGCTAATTTTGGGTTGTGAAATTTTGAAACAATTTTTAAAAATAGATTTTTGAAACTATCAATTTTTTTTCATTTTTTACAATCAAATTTTGTGAAATTTAATTGTTTTCAAGTTATTTTTTTATCAATTAAACAATTCTTATTTCTATTTCGGATATATTAATTGAAATTTCGAAATGCATCCTTTTATACCCAAAACCGTTGATTGAAACAGATTTCCATCGCCAAAGTCAAATGAAAGTCGATATATAATAAATATCAAATAGACGGAAAACACACACGACACTTCAAGTGCATCAATGCGAACCGACCGACCAGAAAACAATAAAAATTTCTTTACGTGACTCATTTTTTTTGTCTTCACAGCGCACCTCCTTTGACATTTAAATGTTTCGGAAACTTTATCGAAAAATGGTTTTATTCTTGGCATATTGAATTTTCAAAAATCTCAATTTATCGCGTTTTTCCTCTAAATATTTTTAAAATGTGTTTTTTTTGCAGATTTTTACAAACATTGTTTTTTGTTTTTTGAACGGATGTAGTAATGGCATCTTCGTCAAAATCATGGGAAGATCAAGACCCGAAAACTGCTCCGGGTCCTTTAGGATGTAATATTTTTAAATTATAATTTTTTTAAAATAAAAACAAAGATAGTAAAACAAGTTTTCTATAATTTTTAATTGTCTTTTAATTAAATATTTAAGGTCGATATGATGATCATCCAACACATCTTATTATTCAATTAGTTGTTGAAGGTATTCGACATAAAACATATTATCGAGCAGCAAATACAGAAGTAAACATTACGAGTGATCCATTGTAAGAAAAAAATTTTAATTCGATTTTTTATTTTTTATTTTTCAGCTCAATGAGTTGTATAATTGAAATTGTATGCATAGACAAAAATAAGAAAAATCCCAAAAAATCGATTATTGATCGAAGATATTATGAAGTAAGTTTTTAGAGCTGCAAAAAAACTAATTTTTTAAATCGTTTGATTAATATTTTGAAGGTTCAACGATTCCCAAGCGAAATTGGTGTTATAACGTTCAAATTGAAAAAAAATTGCTGTGTACTAACAATAAATAAAAAAACTCCTCAATCATGGGAAAATCAAATGTCACAATTTGGATTGACATAGTTTTATTTTTAGCAATCTTTGCATCTCATTTTTATTGAATTCGTTTCATTTTGGCCAGTTTTATCACAAATATTGTTTTAACTTTAAAATGCTTTATTAATACAATACTTACAATTATTTTTTATCAATTCTGTTTTTTTATTGTTACAATTTTTAATTATCTGAAACATGAAAATATTAATTACAGCAGATGAAAAATTGCACTTTCTCAACCGTAAGCAACGAATAAACAAATAAATATTTGCAAGTATTATCACACAAACTTTTCTAAATGGAAAAAAGATAACCAAAAATTTATCTGGCGGTTATTCCTTTATGACATGTGCATGATTATTTATTTAAATATTTCGTTTCTCATCTATTTATATAAAGAAAAAATCAATATAACTGAAAATCTTCATTTTATTTATTGAAAAAAATGAATATAAAAATATATAGTATACAGTACAAACATTAGGTTTATACACGGTTCTTTTTCACATTTTTTTAATCCAAAGAATAATTCGAGGATATTACCCGATTAAAATATCGATAATATGACAAAACATTAACATAAAAGTAAATTAAAACTATTTTAGTCCTCATCACGTTCGTATGCTCCATTGAAATTAACTGGTGGAGAGTGAAGCGGTTGATTTATCTGAAAGATCTTCATTACCAAATTTTACTTTCTTCAAAACTTACATTTGGAGAATTGACATTAACTCCAAGAATGTTATCACGGGCCATATTATTTTCGAATCTATTTTGTGCAGCTAACTGTGCTGCTTCTCCAAAACCTACGCGATAATGTTGCTGCAAAGGAGCTGGTTGTGGTAGTGGATCCGAGGCCGCAGCAGCTAGCGATGGATTCGACTTTGACTTTAAAAAATTCAAAATTACTTCACAATGTGAAAACACATTAATAAAAATAAGTACTTTGACAATTGGACACGCAAAATCAACATGTCGACTTCTCGCTTCTTCTTTTTCCCATGAACAATGAACAAAGGGACGCTGCACGTAGTTATAAATAACTTCAGATTTATTGAACCTTCTTTTTATTTTTTCTTTATGAGTTGGATACCCTTCCATGCCTAGTCGAATTTTTTTCAAACCCCTTTCTTTTAGAACCTGAAAACTATTTTTTTATGATTTTCAGGACACAACAAATTATATGGTACAATGAAAAATATGAGCATCAAAAATTGCTTTCAAATAACAAAAATTAATTATTTTTCGACAACAAAGTGTTTAACTACAAACCTGCTTAGCACAATCTCGATTTTCTGCATACTTGAAGAATTTGTATAAATGTGTCGAGTAAACAACATGAGTAGTTTCTTCACCCATTTGAGGAGGATATTCATCATCCCAATCAACCACGTCATCATCTAACAAAACAACTAAATGGCATTCTCGTTCACCGTGTTCTGTGCTAGCGACCAACTGGGGTAGAATTATTTCTTCCAAAAAATGAGAAAATTGATCTCTGGCCCCTTCATTGGAGAGCTCATGAAGCAAAGCATGCAAGTTTTGACATCTAAAAGTTTTAATGAAATATTTTTTAAATTTAAAGCTTTATAACAATCGCCTCACTTTACAGTTTGCGCATTGAATGGTACAAGTAAATAATCACAAGCTTCTCTTAGCTCAGAAACTGATACTGACGGTGGACATCGCATTGTTCCTATTGAATAATATTCTAGAATCGCTCGAAAGCACGAAGTAGTTAAACCCTCAGCTACTTCAAACTCGTCCCTTTCATTTGGTGTAACTAGATCTGCACCCAGGTCTCCGCATGAAGCTCTCATAGAAAACATTCTACCAAGCATCGTGTCCGGTTTGGAAGTTAAGAGCCGTTGTGAGACCAAAAAACGTGTACCATCAACCACCAAAACAACTTTATCTCCTAGAAAAATTACAGTTTATAACAAATAATTGTTTTTTTTATTGCTAACTACTAAGTTACCTTCTCCTGGTGAAAAATCTACAGTATTTCCTTGTCTTGTTCCAAGTTGAGACATGAGCATTTCATGAGCCGGTCCGCCTAATGACATAGACCTTTGTCCACGATATGTATTGTCTTTAGAGTTTTTTAAGGCAGGCGCTAATGGTGGCGTTATTAAATGTCGCTCTTGGGCTACAGATTCCCCAGAAGAAGAAGAAGAAGTTCCGTCGCTATTATTGATTCCAACTCTTCCAGGAGATGTTGATGGAGATGGACTAGTATGACCTGATGAAGATGCTGACCTGCACCCACCTCTTGCAAGGGACGACTTCCGGGACGATGTTAACTCACTTGATGTACTTGCTGAGAAATGCTCATCTTTATTTGATAATAATCATTTTAATAAGTTTACGTATTTTCGCTGCTGGCGGCTGCGAGTGAGGCGTTGCCGCTTTTGCTCCAAAAGACCATGAAACTTGTTGTGGAGCTTTTGTTAATCTTGGTGGATTCGACGAATTAACATCTGCGCTATCTTGCGACTTTTCATTTTTCAGGCAACCTCGATTTGATGATGACGATGAACCATCATTTTCGACAGTCATTCGTTCTAAATTGTAATTATAAGCACAATCAAACTTTAAAACACAATGAACTTTTTAATATTATTATTTTAGAATACCTTTTTGGTTTAAAGTGCTGTTAGGCTCATCGGAATTTGAAATATTAATTGTATCAAAAACTTGATCTTTTGTTTGGGATGAAGTTCCGCATGTTACTGAACTTTTTTGCTCTGTAAATGAACAACGTAGAAACTTAAAAACCTTTTTGATTTAATTTTAATTACTTTTTATTCGAACCTAACTTGTTTTTAAATTTAAATTAAACGCCACGATACCTGCTTTATTTGCAGAAGTTTTTTGTTCAATTTGTTCGCTTCCGTCTAACTTCATTCAACCGTTTTGATAAGCAAGTAATATTTTAGTAGAATTACTGAAAAAGAAATACCCAATATATATATTTATAGTTCATGAATACTTTTTAAAAGAATGAAATTAATGAATGAAATTAACTAAATCTATTATAAAACACATTTTTTCATAACTATAATTAAACAAAATTGATTAATTAACTTGTTAAATTTGTTCTGAAAACTATTATATTGAAAAAAATTGATATGTTTGGTTATTTCAACAGGAAAAATTACGTTTAAAGCTATGAACCGTTAAACGAAAATAATATTAAAACTGAGACTTTTTACATTGTTCTTTTTTGTTCTCTCTTTTTCGTCACTGTCTCGCAATTTCTCATCATGTTCTTTTTCGTCTGCAGTGGTGCGCCTTTAATATCGTGCTAAGAGTTTGTAAATTGAAAAATGAATGCTTCTTCGAATGACGTAAACACACCTTAACTAAAATTTCTGAACTTTAATAGCTTCAATCATTTTTAAGTTTTTATAAAGTGAAAGAAAAAGTTTACGCGTAATCATTTTTGTTAAATGTTGTTAAAATTATTTTCAGTTTATTATTCTTATTAAGTTCAATAATTAATTTAAAATCAATATTGTCATAAAAGCCTTTTTAGGTATAAAATGACTGAAGAAGAAACTAAGAATTCTCCGGTTTTTTCATCTGACGAACAGAATTTAGTAGTTTCATTTCTTCAATTCGTTCGCCAAAAGGTAGCTCATAATGAATGCAGTTCAGAACAAGTGGAGACATTAGAAGGTAATCGATATTTGTAAAAATTCGTTTCATATACTTTAAAGTTTTAGTCGCAATTCAATGTCTTGAACACGCGTTTGTTTTGACTGATGCTAACTACGCTTTCCAACCATCTCGTCCACTTCTCGAAGTTTTCAAATCGGCAGAAGGCCTACCTTCAGGGGAAACTACTCTTCCGGTGCCAAGTGAAGCTGATATTACTCAGGCTAACAAATTGAAGGAAGAGGTTTTATTTTTCTACGATTTTTTTTGACAATTCTGATAATTTAAGGGAAATGATCTTATGAAAGCATCGCAGTTCGATGCCGCTGTGAACAAGTATAATGAGGCTATAAAATTAAACAGAGATCCAGTTTATTTTTGCAATCGGTAAAAAGTACAATAGTATATGTATTCGAAACTTATTTGCTTTCAGAGCTGCGGCATACTGTCGTTTAGAGCAATATGATCTTGCTATTCAAGATTGCCGTACGGCTTTGGCACTCGACAGTCAATACAGTAAAGCTTGGGGACGCATGGGGTAATAAATATTATGTAAAATATCTAAATTGAGTTTATTTAGATTAGCTTTTTCTTGTCAAAATAGATACGAACAAGCAGCCGAAGCATACAAAAAAGCTGTTGAATTAGATCCAAATCAAGAAAGTTACAAAAACAATTTGAAAATAGCGGAAGAAAAAGTGAAAGAACTGGAATCGGCGCGAGCAAATGCAGCTCCTGGAGGAGCTAGCAATCCACTTTCCAGTTTGTTTGGAGCTCCTGGAGCCGGAGGAGGGGCTGGTATGCCTAATTTGGGACAGATTTTCAATGATCCAAACATGTTGAATATGGCCCAACAAATGATGAGTGATCCTGGAATTCATGACATGGTATAAATTTAAATTTTGCTCATTTCCACATTATATTTTAGATGAATAATTTGATGAGCGGTGGAGGAGGAATTGCCGATCTCATGCAAGCTGGTCAAAGAGTAAGATATCTTTTTATTTGCATTTAATACATTTCGAAATTTTTCAAGATGGCACAACAAATACAGCAAACAAATCCAGAAATAATTGAAAACCTCAGAAGACAATTTGGGCAAAATGATGATCAGAATCAACCACCACAACCACCACCAGAGCAATAAAATCTATAAAATGTTAAAAAGTGATTTTTTTTAAAAACACGTATTGTTTGGCTTTTTCAATTTCCTGTTTGTCTTAGACTTTTTTCATCAAACTTTACGATGTTCATTTAAAAAAATCTGTAATGATTCCTTCCTTTTTCTTCCTTATTAGCGAACAAATTTTTTAAATGTTAATAATCTTATCAAAGCAGTACAGAAAAGTTTTTTGTTAAGCTTATTTTTTTCTAAATGAAAGATGAAATGACTATTAAAAGCAGAAGTGTTCCAAATATTTTCTAATAATCGAGGAAAAATGTGTTTGAAAAAAAAGCATCAAGTATCGTAATAAATATTTATTGAAATGAAAAATTAAACAATAACGTTAATTACAAATATTTACATACATTTTTTGTTTTAAGATACTTCTCATTTCGAAGTAATAACTTTAGTAGATGAAAGAGGAATTTCCTTTTTCGTTTTATGAATTAATTTTTGAGGAAACGTTTGCAACAGGGAAAATATGACAGGCATGACGATCATTCCATGAAATAGACCAATGAGTACCACCAATAACATACATTTGGCAAATACCTGAAATTCAATTATTTAAATTAAGTCGATTATTAAACTTTTTTACTTGTGCCATATTGAGCTCAACGAAAAAAAGTGAAATGACACAAAACGATGTTGACAAAGAAGCTTCCAGTATAGGGAATCCAACACTTTCAATAGTTAATTGAAGACGTTTTCGAACATCAGAAGTTTGTTTTCCTAAAATTTAAATAATAAATAAATAAATATTTGAATTATAATTAATACCAGTTTCATAATAATGATAGCTAACATGACTTGGAATATCAACAGAAAATCCAATGGACATCACAGTTGCTGACATCATTATTGGATCAAGATCAACTCCCCACCAAGACATTATTCCAAAAACTCCTAAAAATGTTTCATTTGAAATAAAAGTTTAAATATTTAAAAAAGAAAAAAATCTCTAACCGAGCGATGTACTTAAAATTGAAAATGTGGCAACAAAAAGTGTTGGTGGATGAGTGATAAACAATGCGGTAACTAAAAACATTGAAGCAAAAGTCCATAAAGCTGATTGAATCGCCGTCGGTGCCATGGTTTCAATTAAATCCAAAAATTTGGCGTCTTCTTCATAAACTGACACATTCAACGATGGAAATTGATCAGCAACATTTCGAAGCTCATTTAAAAGTTTTGCGCGTCGAGACCATTCGACAAGTTCTGATCCGTGATAAGCGGTTGTCACTAAAAATTTCGAGATTTTCAGTTCGTCAGAGTTGTTCGAAGTGTCGCAATCAATAAATCCTTTCCAAAATGCGAATTCGGGCCACTCGAGAAATTCGCGCAATTCATTTCTCTTTTCAAATGTTTGAAAAGATGACGAATGACTGAAAATAAAAATCAATAAGAAAACGAAATTTCAACATTTTCACATTGAGAAAAATTAAGATTTTTTTGAAAATCTATGAACAAAAGGATAGAGAAATGATGATCCGAGAAGAAAAATGTTTTCAAATTTTGTTCAATTTCAGAAATTCGTGAAAAAACTTGGAAAAGAAAAAAAGTGAAATCAAAGGAAAAGTGAAAAATTTGTTGAAACCTTTGATTTGTTTGAGATTCAAGAGAAAATTCGTCATCATTGTCTTCATCAAACGGCTCTTCTTCGCTTTGTTTTAAAAAATCTTCATAATCTCTCAACCAAAACTTAGTTGAATATCTTCCATTGGATGTTGGAAGACTTTCAAAAGCTTCAACCAATCTTTCAAGCTTTAATCTCTCATTTGGATCATTTATATTTCCAGGATTTTCCACTAAAATCCAAAATGCTGAATAATGTGGTATGATAAATTTTTTTCGTTGTTGGAATATCTTTAAGAATCAAAATAAGATTTAAAAAAAAAAGAAAAAACCAAAACCTCAACAATTTTCGAATTTTCTAGAAAAAGTTTACTTGGACTTAATTCAGATTTGATTTTTAAGGCGCCCAATATACAAAAATACCAATAAACTGCCAATAAACCCAGAATTATAGAACAAATCCATGAATTTGTTAATAAATTACAAATTATATTGACAGAATGAGTATAAATATTTTGTTTAGTTTTCTCATTTTTTGTCGGATCTTCATCAATTTTTCTAGGCGAAACTTTTTTCATTCCTTGAGCTTCTTCATGAATATCAAATTTGGCAACAATTACCATTAAAGCTCCATACATTGTGATCTGAAGTCTCGAGTGAAGTAAATTCAATTGGAGTCAGACGAAGTTTACCGTAAATAAAAAATCAATAACAACAGCTAAAGCATTTCCTATACAGAATAATTGAATTTCAGCTGCTGGGGTTGTGGCACCAATGCCAAATGCTAAAACATTTGTGATTGTTGTAATTGTAATCTTTAAAAAAAATTATTTTTTATTGATTTTTATTGATTTGTTTTGTTGTTAAATAATACAGAAGGACCAGTTTCTTTGAACATTTCAGTGATTCGATATAAAACTTCCTCATTTTCCTCATATTTGATTGATTTTTGGCGTCGTTGTGTCGTTATTCGTTGCCAAGCATTCATCATTAAATAAGCATCATCAACACCAATCGCTAAAACAAGAAATGGTGTGACGCATAAAATTGAGCCGAATCGAAATCCGACAAGAAACATTGCACCAAGCGAAAAACCGCAAGCCATGAATGGTGTGACACATGCCATTATAGCAAGAATTACCTGAAAAATAAAAAAAAATTAAAATAAAAATAAAATTAAAATTTGCACTTTATAAATACTCATTTGATTAACATAAATCGCACTGACAGAAAATGTAAATGAAGAAAATAATGACATAATTGTGAAACCAATTATAAGAAATGGTAAAAGAGTTAAACCAGCTCGAACAATTTCTTCAGTGATAAAACAATCAGTTAAAATATAAACTTCAATATTTGAAGAAAAAAATTCTCTGCAAAAACATTTTTTATTTTCTTTTTTTTTCGTTTCTTTTTTCCACAAACTCATGGAAATAATCAAGAATTTTTCTTTCGTATAATCTCAAATTTGATGGTAAAACGGTTTCGGTTCCTAATTCTGAACGAAATTGAAGAACAATCAATGAGATTTCTCGAATATTATTTGGAATTTGTTTCTGAAATTTTCGCGTTTTTCAATTATTTGAAATTGTTTCAATCTGGATTTTCTAACAAAATTTCCGTTGAAAACCGTTTGATCCACTCCTGAAACATTTTTCTCATTTATTGATTGCCATTTAACACCAAAAAAGTTGGGATCCATGTAAAGTTTTGTTCCGAGAACTGTCGTTATTGGATATCCTAAATCGAGATGGCTGAAATTGTTTCCGTGCTCATTTGCTAAAATCATTCCACTCTGGAGAAAAAGAGCACATTTTTCAAATTTTCGCCAAAACAAAATTGATTACATAAAAATGTCGAACTGGCTCATTGAGAAGACAGAATCCACTACAATATTCTTCAAAATTTTTCGGACCATTATTGGTTTCGAGATAAAAGTCGCGTGAAATCTTATCCAAAACCTGCACAGTCTCATTTAATTGACGAATGCCAAGCATATTTTCATTGTTTTTTGCCGAAATAAATGCATAAATTGCTTTTGGTTCTCCTTTATTTGTGAAAAAATTACGATATTTCTGCAAAAATATTTGGAGAATTTTAAACAAATTCAAAAATTAAAATTTCAAACTTCTAATTCTATTCGACTTCGGGCTCCAAATGGTGTAAAATCACTTATATCATTTTTCATTGGAGTAAATGGAATTTGTAATGATAATAGCAAAGTGGATAACGTTGTTAAGATAATACAAGTCCATGGGCAAAAGCTTAACAATTCAAAAAAAAAACTCAGAAATTTAACAAAAATAAAAATTACCAAATAATTCTTGAACAATTTTTGAAAAATAATTGAATCAATCGAAGAAACCAGGTTTTATCATTTTCAGAATGATTCTGTGTCATGTTTGGATAAAGCTGAAAATCATAAAAAATTCATAAAAAAATCAATGGGAAAACAAAAAATCAATTTACCGAAGTAGAATAAAATTATTCCACCCGCGTCTTTTTGCTCTGCGGTGCCTTTATAAATGTTGTTTGGAGAAATGTGAACTGTTGGATAAGAACAACACTTGAAAATTGTTCGAATTTAAATGAGAAAAAAAAAACGACGGAAACAAAGAGTAAAAATAAAAGAAAAAAAAACATCTCAAGAATACTTCAAAAAGGGTGTTGAGTATCACCTTAATTAATGTCGAATTTCATTTAAAACTCGAAAAACTCGTTTTTTTCCACCATTTTTCCTAATTAAAGTACGGTAGGTAGAAGTTTGAAATGTTGCTTAATCCTTCAAAAATGATGGTCATTTCAAAGGCAAAAATAAATGAAGAAAAAGAAGAAGAAGAAGAGGAGGAAGATTATTTTTTTTTTTGAGGAAAATTGTCAAATTTTTTTTATTTTTCGAAAAATAGAAATTAAACGATACGAAATAAAAGTAAAAATCAGACAATTGAAAAAAAGAAGAAGAAGCATCACAACATCATCTTAAAGTGAACCAAACCTGTCTTTTCTTGAATTTTGTTCATAACTTTTAGTAAAGAATATGTCTAATTAATACAAAAACAATAGAAAAATATTACACTTTTTTCTTGAATCATTTCAATTTTTTTTTTTTTTTTTGATTTAAATTATCAGTTTTTTTTAATCGTAAAGTCGAGTTTAAATATAACTTGAAAAGTTTTTCTACAAAGTATTTTTGTAGGATAAAATGTGTAATAAAATGGTTTCCATTGTAATTTTTTTAACGTTCAACCAACATTTTTTTATTTTTCTAAACTTGAAGTCATTGATAATTTGATAACTTACAAAAAAAAATGTTTGTAATCACTTTAAAAAATCGAGAAAAAATCGTCCAATAAAAAGAATTTTTATCTGAAAAACTTTGTTTTTACAAAAAAATCTGTGGGAATTTACAAGAATCTTCATCTACAATATCTGTTCGACTATCAATACCAAATTCCACGTTATCGACCTTGAGACTTTTAAACATTTCTAACAGTTATTGCAAACAGTTTCTCGTTTATTTGCATCTGACAGCAAATTGTCTGATTGCTTACACACTGTTTTGTGAATGAAACTCGAAAATCAAATCACATTTGTTTCACTTTCAAGAAAAACGTGTCTGCGCTGTCAATTATTTCTAATAATAAAGGTAACATTTATCAATACTAAAACTTTATTCGAAAAAAAAAATGTAAGATGCATCCCATGCCATTTCTCAAAACTTTTATATTTCGAGTAGGAATAAATTAATTGTTTGGAATTGAAATTAAATTTAGATTGAAACTACAATTTTAATCGACTTTTCCCATTACAAAGCTTTAAAAACTAACATGAGTTATAGAAATTGTAGAAAATCAGTTCAATTCAAAAAACCAATATTTACAGGTTGTTTATATTATACCAACAAAAAAAAAACTGAAAATATCCGCTTTTTTTAAAAATTTAAACTCCCGCTGGCAATCCACACATTGAACAGTCTTGTCGACCATTTTCATTTTCAAATGTGCAATGAGAGCATGCCCATTTTCCACCAGATGAAGCTGATTCTCCTGGAATTGCCGCGGTATCTGAGAAGCATGTTATTTGTTAAAATCCTAAACAAAACATAAGTTTTTACCTTCTGAATGCGCATGCGATAAAGCTACCAAATGATGCCAATCTTCACAGTCTTTCGCCCATTCCATTGCGGCTCCTCGGTCTTGAGTGGCAACAGCGTTGCATAGTTTTTGCATCCAAACATCGTCAATTTTTTGAGCATCATTCGTCATCAAATACAGAAGGAAGTGAAAGTTACTCGCTTGTTCAAGAAATTGGTTCACAGAAAAGTCATCACAATAATTTGCCAAATTTTGTCCTCCTTGAGCTTGTCCAATACTTTGCCGATTTTCAACATTAAAAGTCGTATTTTTGTTGATGTAAAAAGTAAAATGCGGTTCTTTTGGCATTCCAGTTGGAACATCGACAAGAAGGTATTCAACTGGAAACGGTCGTCCATTTTTGATTACTTCTGCTCCATACTCATTTTTTTCCTGAAAACTGTTTTTTTTTAGAATTGATGTCCCTTTACTTAAATTAATTTTATTGGCTTTTGCATTTAAAACGCGTTTTTTTTTTACTTTGATGAATAAATGGCTTGTGTACCTTATATTGAACATCGGTAATGTAATGTGTTTCCGAAACTGGATTTTCACGAACGTATGCTAATTCTGGTGTATACAATGTTGGGCATAAGATATTTGCTTCTACCATCGCAGCACATTGGTTTGACACTTGATAACCATGAAAATTTACATGCATTGATTCATCCCCTGACGCAACTACAGTGACAAATTTTGAACCAAAATATCGATCCATTGAGAACTCAGTGACATTTTTATATTTATTTTGAAGTGCAGCTGACGTTATACATTCTTCAGCAGTGAGGAAGAAAGCTTCTTTATGACGAGTATAATGAACTGTTCCTTCTGCTCTATTTGCTGTCCATAAATCGGTAAAGATCCATCCTACGCGTTGTAATCCTAGCCAGTTGAGAAGTTTATTCACACTTGATTCATTAGGATCTTCTATCAATTCAATTCCATCTTCTTTGTCATGTTGAGGTG
Organism: Caenorhabditis drosophilae; assembly: GCA_963572285.1. Classification (NCBI taxonomy): domain Eukaryota; kingdom Metazoa; phylum Nematoda; class Chromadorea; order Rhabditida; family Rhabditidae; genus Caenorhabditis; species Caenorhabditis drosophilae. Next base: position 3,726,296 of record OY751561.1, on the reverse strand, counting down.
GCTCATAAATTGCAGCTACAGTTGCTTTAATTCCTAGTGGAACTTCAGAATGAACTTGATATTGACCAATTAAAAATCCAGCTCGTTGATGACCAGAACCTCGCCAATAATTTAAAAATTCATTGACTAAATCTTGATTTTCAATTTGAATGTTATCGACGTGACGGAACTTTTGTCGATTTAGGGTGACCACTGGTGGCTTACATTTTGTGCAAATACCTTTAGGAAAAGGCTTATGAGCATTGCAATTCGGAATTACATAATATTTAACATTTTCGAGCGGTTTTTTAAGATGAGTTCCTTTCCCATGAGATCCAGTAAGTTTTCTAATATAAGAATGAAAACTCATATGCTTGATATCTTTTTCTTTTAAATATTCTTCATCAAATGGCTGAAAACAACAAAAAATTACTTAAGGAATGATTAAATATGAGTCTTACATCAAGTGGAAGACAGTTCGTGCATTTCTGTCGAGAGGGATGTCGACAATTTTCACTTTTAGGACGATTGATCTGTCCGTCTTGTGCAGCTAGAAAAACGTCGACATCATCTAGTTTTTCCTCTTGTGAAGCTTCTAAAACCATCACTCTGAAATGTATTTAGTTTGAAAATTCAATTTTAACTACAAGCATTTTTTTAGTTTGTAGATAAAAAAAAACATATATATTTAAATATGAGAAAAATTTAAAGACTTGTTAGTTTAAAAATAATGAATTACATATAAAGGAAAATTTAAAAAATCGAATCAAAAATTGTTGTATTTAAGAAATATAAGCTTAAAGTTTTTTTCAATTTTAAAATCTATATGGGGAAATTTAATAATATTTATCATCATGTTCTTAAACAAACTCGCTCTATTGAAAACTTGCAATGGCCTAGAAAACCCAACATTGTTTGTGTCACTTGCAAAAAACCCAAAATTAACAAAAAGCATTGAAACTAAAATTTAACAAAGATTAACAATACAATAGTAAGAATAATTTTTTTTAGTAGCAGAGAATTTCAAAGCTACAACTTTGGTATCTTTAAATCTTTTTTCTAATCCAAAAGTATGCAGTGAAACTAACCCAAAATAAGTAAAGATCGGGTTGAATTTAAAACCATAAAATTGTTGTTTTAATTATATCAATTTTTATCATAAAAAAGTTTACAAAAGAATCAAACGACAAAAACTAAATCCTGTAATTCAAAATTCCTCCATTTCTTCCATGTACTTGAGAAAACGCGCTCTAATGATTTTTTAGGTTCCCTAGGCCAACATCAATGCAACGCTGGAGTACCTTTTTTTCAGTTTTATTTTGATTTTATTCCTAACTTTTGCTAAAAATTCAATTTAGACTAACAAAAAATTTGTCTAAATTTTAAGATAAACGTTTAACATTTTTTTTTCGAAAGATCTTTTCAATCTCACGCTTAACTTATTAATCGATTACATTTTGGGAAAACACTTTTTCAGCAATCAAGTATGTCACGTCGTGTAGAGTTCGATTTAAGCGTAGAAGACAACATCGAACGTCGACGAGGAAATACATTTTCTTGTAAAATTTTAAAGTTTTTTAATCTTAAAACTTCAACGAAATTTGTTGGCTTTACAGCCGAAGAAGATGGAGTTCCGAGTGAGGTTGTGGATTATTTAGTATATTTCGCAAGAATGATTGACGAGCAAAATGTTCCTGAAATAATGACATTGTATGATCAAGCATTTCCTGATTTGACAGAAAGGTAACATTTTGTTTTCTGAAAAGTAAATTAAAAAATCGTTTATAAGTAGTTTAAAAAATTTTCAATTACAGATTTTTTCGTGAACGAATGTGGCCTGATGAGAGTATTGTAGAAAAAATAATTGGCCCGGGAAACAAAATGTTCATTATTCTCTATAAAGAACTTTACTATCGTCAACTTTATGCTCGAAATGCTCGAGGCCCACTTCTTGTTCATCGCTATGAATCCTTTATGAATTATCAAGAGCTTTTCTCTGAGCTTCTTTCTAGCAAAGAACCAGTTCCACTAAGTCTTCCAAATATTTGGATATGGGATATAATCGATGAGTTCGTCTATCAATTCCAAGCTTTTTGCCTTTATAAGGCTAATCCAGGAAAGCGTAATGCTGACGAAGTAGATGAATTAATGAACATTGAAGAGAATCAAAACGCTTGGAATATCTATCCAGTTTTGAATATTTTGTATTCTTTACTGTCGAAAAGTCAAATAAATGAGCAATTAAAAGCTATGCGTGAAAAAAGTGAGTTTAGTTTACCATGGATACCGGTACAGATTCGTTTCAGGAAACCCCGATACTGTGGCCGATGAGTTTGGACAATCTGATCTTTATTTTAAACTTGGATACTTTGCTCTTATTGGGTTATTGAGAACTCATGTTTTATTAGGCGATTATCATCAAGCCATTAAAACTGTTCAATATGTCGATATTGATCCAAAAGGAATTTATAACACGGTGCCAACTTGCTTAGTTACTTTACATTATTTTGTTGGATTCTCACATTTAATGATGAGAAACTATGGAGAAGCAACGAAATTATTTGTTAATTGTTTGCTTTATATTCAACGAACGAAATCAGTGCAGACTAATCAACCAGCGAAAAAGAACTTTCAATATGATGTGGTAAAATTATTCAAAATTGCTGTTTTTCTACTTTTTTTTCAGATTGGTAAAACATGGGATCAGCTTTTCTATTTGCTAGCAATTTGCCTAGCGGTTCAACCTCAAAGAATTGACGAGAGCATTGCATCCCAATTAGCAGAAAGATGCGGGGAACGAATGATGCACATGGCGAATGGAAATATTGATGAATTTAAAAACGCATTTTCTACTGGGTAAAATTTTGGCGTCCTTTCTAAAATTATTTTTTCAAGTTAATTGGCATTTTCTCTTTTCCAGATGCCCCAAATTTTTGTCTCCAACTACCGTTGTATACGAAGGAACAAACCAATCTAAGGAACCACTTCTTAGACAGCTTCAATCTTTCTTAGAAGGAATAGAATCACAAATGGCTCTTCCTGTTTTGAGAGGATATTTAAAATTGTACACAACTTTGCCCACAAAAAAACTTGCTTCGTTCATGGATGTAGATGATGAACATTACGATTCGTTTTTGGGAAAATTATTAACATATAAGGTTTTTTTTGTAATCAAAGGGATTTTATAAATTAAAGAAGAGCAGTTCAAACAAAAATAAAACCCATTTTCAGATGATTGTTAGTGAGTTGGGAAAAAAAGGACATGGTATCAACGAAGATGAAGAACCTCAAACTGATATTGATTTCTATGTTGATAGAGACATGATCTGCATTGCTGACACTAAAGTTGCCAGGCATGTCGGTGAACATTTTATTCGCCATATACAAAAACTTCATGAGGTTTTTTATTATTTGAAAAAAAAATGTTGATAATTTTTTTTCAGGTTCGTGAGATTTTACACAGATTAGACACCAAAGTTTAAGTAAAGTTTCGCGGGATTGTTCTAAAAAATTAAATGTTTGATCCACTTCCGATTTCAATTTTTCTATCGAAGTCTAATGCACTCATCTAATTTTTTGTGTTTAACGAAACAACATGGTTAACGTTTTTTTCAAAACTTTTCTGTTTATGGTCTTTTTTTAATTAATATGGTGGCACCTGTTCTGTTTGTTTTTGTTAAAACTAGTTAGTAAATTTTCTTTTTTTAATTGTTCGAAAAATTGATGAATAAACTATAATTTTGAAATATATCCTTTTTAAAAAATTTAAAAAGATGGCTTTGTATCTTATTTGAAAGAAAGTATTTCAATTTCAATGGTTTTCAGATAACCTCAAAGTTTTAAATCATTTATTTTATTAAAAATATGTTAATCATTTATTGAATATTTAAGATTTAAATGCTATGTTCAAAGTATTTTTAAATGATTATTAGAAATATAAAATAAACGTTGAATAATTTTAACTAAAAAAAAATCGAATTTAAACCAAATTCATTCATTTTCATTTTTAGTTGTTAGTAGAATTGTTTTCATCACTTTTATCTGTTTTGTTCTCTTTGTTTCCATTTTAACAATATTCTCTTATCTTTTCCTATCACTTTATCTATTATCGATGTTCATTATTGAAGATATTTTAGTAGGACAAAGTTCTTTTCATTTAAAAAGAACTCAAATTCTTTATTCTTTTTATTTTATTCCTAATTAAATTGGTTTTCTTTATATTCAAAATATTATTAAGAAATGTTAAAATGTCACTCAATTATCAAATTTGGCAAAAATGCATTATTTTCAACTACGGCAAATGCAAAAAACAACATCAAAATAATTGAAGAAAACAATCATGTTTTTCATGTAATTTTAAATCGGCCAGAAAAGTTGAACACATTTACAATGGAAATGTGGAAGTAAGAAAAATGAAAAAAAAAAGTTTTAAAACTTGAATTTCAGAGAATTTAAAGAAAAAATTGATAATTTGGCAGAAGAACCAAAATGTAGAGCGATTGTTATTTCTGGTGAAGGAAAAGTTTTTTCTGCAGGAATTGATTTGAGCGGTGGATTAGGGGTTTCTAGTTTTTAAAGAATTAAAAAAAATAATCTTTATTGTTTAGAAATTGATAGAAATTATTGAAGATAAAAATTTAGATGTTGGAAGAAAAGCAAGATTTATTCGGAGATATGTGAAAATTGTTCAAGATAGTTTCACATCTGTTGAAGTTTTTTTTTTTTTTAATTTCAACTCGTTTTGAGCTTTAAAATTGAATTTTAAGAATTGTCCAAAACCAACAATTGCTGCTGTTCATTCACATTGTATTGGTGCGGGTGTTGATTTGATAACGGCTTGTGACATTAGATATGCATCGCAAGATACCAACTTTTCGATAAAAGTATAATTCTAACGTTTAAAAGCTTGAAAAATAATAGATTTTTGTTTTAGGAAGTTGATGTTGGATTAGCAGCCGATGTTGGAACATTGAACCGTATTCAAAAATTGGTTGGAAATGATAGTTGGACAAGAGAACTGTCTTTTTCTGCTCGAGATTTTGGAGCGGATGAAGCTTTGAAATTTGGTAATTTTTATAGTTAAAAATAATTACGGCTGTTAATATATATTTTTTTTTTCAATGAATTTATATTTTCTCACGAATCTCAAAAGAAGTTGTAATTCAAATTTAATTTTATCCGAAAAAATAATTACCTTTTCAGGATTAATTTCGAAAATTGGAGCAGATAAAAAAGAAACTCTTGGAGCAGCTATCGATTTGGCTAAACGAATCGCTGAAAAAAGTCCAATTGCTGTACAAGGAACAAAACTGGTAATTTCATTAAAAAAATCGATAAAATAGTTTTACTTTTTCAGACATTGAATTACTCGAGAGATCACCCAATAGAAGATTCTTTGAACTTTATAAAAACGTGGAACATGAGTCAGTTATTATCAACCGACTTAATGAACAGTGCAAAAGCTGCAATGCAAAAGAAAAAAGCAACATTTGAAGATGTATAAAAATTAAATTATGAAAATACAAAAAAATAAAGTTATTTTTTAAAAAATTATTCGAAATTGAATGAATATATCGTTAATTAAACGATTTAAAACTATTTTAATTTCTATTATATTCTTTAAGATTGAATTTTACATTTTCAGAATTAAATATTAATTCAACATGTTCAATACGGGGTAATTTTCTCAATTAAAAAAAATTACATTCAACAAGTTTTTCCGAGTTTTTAGAAAATTCGCTGGAAAAACAGTGCTTATAACTGGAGCATCAAGAGGAATTGGAAAAGAAATTGGATTAAAACTTGCCAAAGATGGTGCAAATATAGTGATTGCCGCCAAAACGACAACAGCTCATCCGAAATTGCCAGGAACCATTTATACAGCAGCTGAGGAAATTGAAAAAATTGGTGGAAAAGCTCTTCCTTGTGTTGTTGATGTCAGAGATGAAGCATCAGTTAAAAAATCAGTTGATGATGCTGTAAAAGTAAATTTTAATAAAAATGAATTAAAAAAAAAAGGAAATTTTAAACAGAAATTTGGTGGAATTGATATTTTGATCAATAATGCTTCAGCAATTTCATTGACAAATACAGAAGATACTGAAATGAAACGATATGATTTGATGCATTCAATAAATACACGTGGAACATATTTAATGACAAAAACATGTTTGCCATATTTGAAACAAGGAAAAAATCCTCATGTTTTAAATATTTCACCACCATTATTAATGGAAACGAGATGGTTCGAAAATCATGTTGCTTATACAATGGCTAAATATGGTTTCTTTCCTTTCCCTCAATATTTTAATATTCAATTCAAAATCAATAAAATTCATAAAATTTAATATTAAAATGCAAATTTCTTTTTTTGCAGGGATGTCAATGTGTGTTCTTGGTCATCATGAAGAATTCCGACCATTCGGCATTGCTGTGAATGCTTTATGGCCATTAACCGCTATTTGGACTTCAGCAATGGAAATGTTGTCAGAAAAAGAAGGAGAAGCTGGAAGTCGAAAGGTTTTCAATTTTTCATTCTGTAAAAGAAAAAAAACCGTTTTTTAGCCGGCAATAATGGCCGATGCAGCATACGCTGTTTTATCCAGGAACAGCAAGGATTTTACCGGTAATTTTGTGATCGACGAAGATATATTGAAAGAGGAAGGAATTACTGATTTTGAACGATACTCTTGTGTACCCGGTGCACCTCTTATGCCGGATTTTTTCATTCCAACTGGAAATTACGAACAAAAGTTTGGATTTAACAAGTCTCGTAAAATTCATGAAGAAAAAGTGATCGACGAAGAAATTTCGATTGTTTTGAAGACAACAAAATCACTTTTGAATCAAAAAATTGTCGAACAAATCGGAAGTGTTTTCGAGTTCACATTGAAAGGAAAAAAAGAAAGAAAAATAACGTTGGACTTGAAAAATGGATCAGGAACAATTTTGGAAGAAGCAAGTTCAAATCCCGATGTCAGATTTACTCTCAACGATTCGGATTTTACGCCACTCTTCACTGGAAAATTGAAACCAACCGTTGCGGTCGTCTCAAACAAATTGAAAATATCTGGAGATATTAACAAAGCGATGAAGTTGGAAAATCTTTTGAAAAAACTGAATAAGTAAATTGAATTTGCCAAACGTTGATTTTGTTTTTTATTTCCAATTAGCTTTTCAATTTTATTTTTCATATAAAATTGATAAAAGCTGTAAAAGTGTTCTAATTTATTTTATTTCAAAAGAGAAATGTATTTAAAATCTAAGAAAATAAAGCTATCAAATCCAACGTTTTTTTTTCTGAAAGTTTGAATTTTTTATCTCAGGATTTTACCTGAGAAAATAAATAGAGAAAAAGTGGTCTTTTTTTTATTTGTGTTAAATGAATTATTATTTGAAAATTATTTTTTTTGGAAATAGTTTGGAAGTGCTTATTTGAAGCTAAATTTTGATTTTTTATCTTGTCGAATTCTAGAAAAGTTGAAAATGATTTTTTTGTAAAAATTTTTGAGTGGTTGGATTTTGAATTTATTTAAAAGTTATTTTGGACATTATTATTATAAGATAAAAATTAGACGAAATTAACATTTTCTCATTTATTAAAAAAAACAATTTTTTATTCATTTTATTTCCAAATAAAAAATAATTTTTAATTTTCAATGTTAATTGTAAAAATCAGACGAATTAACTAAAATTTAATTATCCAGATTTGAGGTCACCAATAAAACAATCTGAAATCATATTGAAGTCGAATCAGTCTACGTTGAAGCTCGAGAAAGCGTCGGCATAAAGTCACGTGGTTGTCCCAGATAAATTCTCCATCTTCGAACAGAACAAGACCGGAAAAGAAACGAAAGTCCGATGAATAAATTTGGCTCAATGCTCTTTGCCGGAGCTGATAAAAGAATGAGAAAAGGATCTACGCGAAGAAACGGAAAATAAACATCCTGAGTTGATGAAAAAATCAACGGCCTCGGGGCCCAGCTTGAGAAAATTCCTTCATCATCTATGGTCACGTCGGCTTCAGTTTTTTCAAGAAGGAGTTCACTGTTCTCTGATGGGGCTAGAGCAACTTCTCACCTAAACTCTCCCCTCTCATGGATGTTTCTAGAATTTATTTAAAAAAAAAGATTTTAGTCCCGCAAGATTAAGATTAAGTTCGATTCAATTTCAATTCAAGATTATTTCATCTCAAAATTTTTGTAAATCTTATTTCAAGCTTAAATAGTCTAATTTTTAAAGTTGTTTTTTCTAATAAAAACATCTCTTAAACCAAATATTATTGATCGAAAAATTCAGAATTGTTGATTCAACAAAAACGCTTAAAAATTATCAATTCTGATTCTAAATTCTCTCTGTCAAATTTTTTAATTTGTTGTTTTTGTTTTAAATAAAAGTTTGAACTCTGAAAGTGTAGGTTTTTTCCCCATTTTTAATGTTGTTTTGAATTAATTTTTCATTTTTTTTTCATTTGTAATTTTCTATGAATAAATAAATTTAAAGCAAATTTTAAAAAAGTGACTTTGAGAAGAAAAACGAATTGTTTTTTTTTCTGAAAAATACATTCGTGGCGATAAAAACATGATAAAAAATACAATCAACGACTACACTGTAGCCGATATTTATTTATACATTTGAAACATTTGTTACCAATTTTCAATTGAATATTTCTTATTTTCTAATTTAATCATGCTTGAAAATGTGCCAAATACGGGGTTTGTCTAAATTATTTCAAAATTTTTAATTTTTAAAATCAAAAATAAAAACAAAATCGATTCAGATATTTCGCTGGAAAAACAGTGCTTATAACTGGAGCATCAAGAGGAATTGGAAAAGAAATTGGATTAAAACTTGCCAAAGATGGTGCAAATATAGTGATTGCCGCCAAAACGACAACAGCTCATCCGAAATTGCCAGGAACCATTTATACAGCAGCTGAGGAAATTGAAAAAATTGGTGGAAAAGCTCTTCCTTGTGTTGTTGATGTCAGAGATGAAACATCAGTTAAAAAATCAGTTGATGATGCTGTAAAAGTAAATTTTAATAAAAATGAATTAAAAAAAAAAGGAAATTTTAAACAGAAATTTGGTGGAATTGATATTTTGATCAATAATGCTTCAGCAATTTCATTGACAAATACAGAAGATACTGAAATGAAACGATATGATTTGATGCATTCAATAAATACACGTGGAACATATTTAATGACAAAAACATGTTTGCCATATTTGAAACAAGGAAAAAATCCTCATGTTTTAAATATTTCACCACCATTATTAATGGAAACGAGATGGTTCGAAAATCATGTTGCTTATACAATGGCTAAATATGGTTTCTTTCCTTTCCCTCAATATTTTAATATTCAATTCAAAATCAATCAATAAAATTCATTTTTTGCAGGGATGTCAATGTGTGTTCTTGGTCATCATGAAGAATTCCGACCATTTGGCATTGCTGTGAATGCTTTATGGCCACTGACAAGTATTTGGACATCAGCCATGGAAATGCTATCATCAGGAGATGGAAAATCTTATAGCAGAAAAGTAAAAAATTCCACTTTTTTTTCGTTATTAAATTTTGACATTTTCAGGCCTCAATAATGGCTGACGCTGCTTATGCAATTCTATCAAAAAATAGTAAAGAATATACGGGAAATTTTGCTATCGATGAAGACGTCTTGAGAAGTGTTGGAGTCACTGATTTCGATCGATATTCGTGTGTGCCAGGATCAAACTTGATGGCTGATTTTTTCGTCGATACCGAAAATTATTCAACAGTTTTTAAGAATAGTAAATTGTAAAAAAGTTTTAATTTTTATTTAAAAAAAAACAATTCGATTGATTGTTTACAAAGACACTTGAAAATTGTTTTTTCTTAAAGTTACGCCAAAAATTGAATTTCTCAGGGCAAAACAAGGTAGGAAGAGTCAAAATTTATTATCACAGTTCAATTTTTAGTGAAAAAATGTGTTTAAATTTTTTCCAAAGACTTTTAAGCAATAAAAACCAACAAATTTAGCATATTCTGGGGCATTTTTTTCGACCTAAAACCCTTTTTTGATAATCGCCCAAATCATGCTCCACCGTGAGTTCATCTGAGATCTGGAATTGCTTTCCTTGCTTTGTACACAGATTTGCCCGGATTTTTTTTCAATAAAGGTTCTTTGAGCTTCATTTCATTTTAATTTAAAATTATCAAAAATATTTACAAAAAAAAAGGAAAAAAAAACAAAAAAATTCCAATTTTTAAAGAAAAAAAAGTGCTAAATTCTAAAAAAAATTGGATTTCTTCTCAACCATGAGGATCCGGCTTAATTTGTCTCGCTAAACCATACGGTGACATTCCTTTTTGAGAAGCACATTTGTTTGTTCCATACTGTAATGGTATCACCATTTCACCTCGTCGAATAACAGCTTCAGGAAATTGTCGTGGGCAGCTTTGAGAAATTTTCACCACCCACGCCGGAAAATTGGCGTTTGGTTGACGTGATTGTGCCTGAAATTTAATTTGACCAAATTTCAATAACAAAACGAAATCTTAGAAGAAGAAGAAGAGGAAAAGCTCACGACAGCAGCCAATAATCGAAGGCATTCAATCACTTTATAACATTGCTTATTTTCGTAAAGATCGACAGTTTGAAAGCAACTAATTTCCATTACTCCATACTTTTTTGCTGCTTCCAAAAATGAAGAAATATTTTCCATCTGAAAAATCAAAAAAGCTGACGAAAAAAAGAAGAAAAACTGACCATATGAAATGGCATTTTTGGATTTTTTTTATACGGGCATCTGATTGAAGGATCAAGCTTTTCAATTAATTTACAAAGCATAACACCATCTTTCAAAAGTGACGAAACATCATTTGAAGACGTACACGAAGCAACATCAACAGGAAATCGTTCATTTGTCATATTTTCAATCCAATACAAAACTTCAATGGCTTCTTCCAATACAAATCGAGCGTCATTCTTCTTTTGTAGTTCACGGCTTAAGCCATAGCTCGGACCATGGTTTGCCATCTTAAAATTTTATCGTCAAAAAATTCAATCGAAAAAAGAAAAATTAAAAACGACATTTTTTTATTTAAAATTATTTAAGAAATTTTTAAGAAAAATTAATTTTAAAACTTTTTTAATTTTGAGAAAGAAGTGAAAACATATTTTGGCATTCTCTTCGTTTTTAAAAAAAAATAATAAAAAGCAGTAAATTTTAATTTATTTAAGAATTCAAATTATTTTCTTTATTTTCAGAAAAAAAAATTTTAAAAAAAGTCATAAAGCAAAGAAAATCAATTAAATAAAGAAATTTGACGAAAAAGCATTTGAAACAGATAAAGAAAAGAATAAGGCGAACAGACAGAAATGTATTTGAATGTAATGGAATGACAGAAATAATAATAATATACAGGAAAGGAAAAGGAAAGAAAGGAAAGGTGGAGGTGTAGGTGGAGGTGGAAGGGGGAAAGAGGAGGAGGGTGACATATTATGGATCTTCGTTTATCTCTCTAACATTCTCTCTGTGATTCATTCATTTTTCTTTTTCCTATTTTATTCATTGTATTTATAACTTTTATCGTTGGATTGAAATGAAGAAATTATTGAAGGACAACCAAATGAGATATATAAAGTGAAGGAAATGAGAATGATCGGTAGAAATGAATCATAAAAAGGGATTTAAACCAGGAAAAACGTCACAAATAAATCAAATCTTCCTTGTTTTGCAGCTGAAAATCATTTTCAGAAATTCTCATTTAAAAAAATTATATTCAGAAGGAAATTCCTACTACCTACAAAGGTTCTTTTTTTTTTTTTCAAGATCTGTTTTTGTAAAAAACTAGAAAAATTTCTGTGGTTTTGTAAGCTTCTTCGTTCAGTTTCCATCTGTTTTTTTTTTCTGAAACCAGTTTTAAGCAAAACTTAACATCTGAAAATGATAAGAAAATTTCAACAAAAATGTGATTTTTAGAATTGAAAAACAAAAATTAAAACGATTAAAAATTGATTTTAGAGAAAATTCAAATTTTCGTGCAAAAATAATAAGAAAAGCCTTGTGATTGATAAGTAATTTAACCAATAAAAATCCTGAAATCATTGAAAAGTCGCAGTATCTGTTTTAATTGAATTTCGAATTGGGTCGAATCACTTTCTCCTTCATTTGGATTTTGCTGACATATTTTAATAATGTTTTATCAACTATTTAATCAATTATTTTATAAGTTAATTTGATAATCAAAAAAAAATTCAGTTAATACAAGTTTCTTTCAACTTGTTCTTCATTCAAATTTATTTATTCAAATCCATTTTTTCTCTGCTTGACACAAAAGATTTTAAAAATTTTCTTTTTTCAAAATCCTTTCTTTTTTATTTTTCTTCGCTAAAAAATTTTGCGTTTTTTAAATTTAAATAATAATTAAATTTAATTTCAGAAGAGAATTTTTGATGAGGTTTTGGCTCTTCGAAAAACCACCCCCCCTCCCCCCTTTTTTTTTGGTCCCAGAGTTTACCACTTTCGTGTTAAATTTCATCAAAACTTTGATTGGTGACTTAAAATCTTGGATTTTAAGATACCAATCGAAGCATTAGAAAATAGCAAGTGAGACTTTTCCATGTTTTTTGTTTTCAGAATTTTTTAGGAAAAAATTAACCAGGATAAATTCAAAATCCGTTTCATTTAAATTTATTTAAAAATTCTCTCTCCCCCCCCCCCTCTCCCCCCCCCCCCCCCCCCCCCATCTGCCCTCTTTTTTTTTGTTGGATAAATCAATGAGAATATACCTTACCGTATTTACCGTAATCGAAGATATTCAAAGACATAATTTATTAAATTTATTTGCAATCAATTTACTGTTTCGTTTTTTTTTTGAATTTCGTCAGATCTAATTTTTTTTTCTTTTTTCAGATTTTTTTTTATTTTCTTGAAATCTTAAAATTTATTGGAAAAATTTCCCTTTTTAAGCAAAAATGATTAAATTTATTTTTCCAGAATGTGGTTGGTCACTTTTTTAATTATTTTTCAATTCAATTTAAGCAATGCTTTTCCTACTTCCCGTAGGTTTTTTTTAAAGAATTTTTAAATTTTTTTTTTAAATTGAAATTTTCAAGCTTCGACTGATGCGAATATTTCTGTTAATTCTTCTGTTCCCGAAGTAAAATCACTTGAAAATGTTGTCGAAAAATCTCGTCGAAATTTGATTTCAACGAATGTCGATCCGTCAGTTGATACCAACAATGATGGTGTGCTTGATGTTGATGAAGTTCGTTATGCAGCGTTCGTTCATCACGGCTTGTCATCATCTGTTGTTAGCGATATGTTCAAGCAGGTTTTTTTCTTGTTTAATTTTTATTTCAAACCGAATTAAATGATGAAGCTTAATCAAAATAATTTATGAAATTTATTATCAAAAGCTGATTTTACCATAACTTTCAGAAAAAAAAAGAAGTTTTTTTCATTTTTTTAAATTTTAATTTTAATCCAAATAAATTTGAAATGTTTATTTCAAGGTCGACACAGATCATAACGGAGTTCTTGACAATCGAGAATTTGATTCAATTCGAAAATTAGTTCTTGAACGAGCTGAAAATGCGGCTCTTCGCTATCTTCAAACTGTCGACGTTGATCATGATGGTTTTCTATCGTTGCAAGAAGCTCAAATATATCTTCTTCGAGAGTATGGAATCGGCAATCGAGATGTGACCAGATTATGGAAATTGGTGACACCGAATTCTGATGACAAACTCAACGCCACCATGTTTAGTCGCCTGCGACGACGTGTTCGTGGAATGACAATTCGACTGGCTCGACAACATATTAAAAATGGCGATTTGAATGGGGACGGTCATATTTCGGTTGATGAAGCTAAAGCAATTGCATTTGAACAAGAAGGTATTGGAGCTGGTGACGTTGCATCAATGGTTGAAAGTGTCGATGAAAATATGGATGGCGAATTAAATGCTCCAGAATTTGCTGATTTTGAAAGAATTATTCGAGCAAAAGCATTAGAAAATAGCAAGTGAGACTTTTCCATGTTTTTTGTTTTCAGAATTTTTTAGGAAAAAATTAACCACACATTTTAAGAAGAGCAATAAAAGTTGTGGATTCTGATAATAGCGGAACATTGACACTTGATGAAGCAACAAGAGTCGCATTTGAACATTATGGATTTGACGAAATGACATTGACACCATTTTTCGGTCAAGCTGATGAAAATGAAGATGAACAATTGGATCCGGTTGAATTTGCTGGATTCCGATCGGTGATTCGATCACGTTCTGTTAAAGATGCGACTGAAAAATTAAAAGTTTTCATCAAAATTGATTTTTTTTTTTTGGGAGGATTTATTGATTTAATTTTTCAGAATATCGATATTGATAAAGATGGTTTAATAAGTTCTGAAGAAGCAATTTTAATCACTCAAAAAGAAGATGATATGGAACCATCAGAAACGTTAACACTTTTCGCTATTGCTGATCAAAATAAAAGTGGAAAATTGGATAAAGTTGAATTGGCTGATTTCATTCGACTTGTTCGATTGAGTTCCATCAAATTTGCCACAGATCATTTCAAAGTAAAATTTTTATCAAATGATTCGAGAAAGCCTCAGTCGAGTTTTTTTTTTTTTTTTTGAAGGAATTTGATCTTGATGGGAATGATGTTGTAACATTTGACGAAATTGCTTTACTCATTGAACAAAAATATGGAATTCCGAAGAATTTAATCAAAACATTTTTTGATAAAATCGATGTGGATAAATCTCAGGATTTGATTCCGGCAGAAATTGTTGATTTTAGGCATGGAAAAACCGTTTTCTTCTTCTTCTTCAAAAATATTTTTTACAGACATTTAATTCGAAATCATGTTTCTCAACAGCGAAAGGAAAAGGTGTTTTATTTATAAATTTGAATTTTGGTGTTGAAAATTTATGAATAAATGAAATGAAAATCAACGAGGTCGATTCAATGAAAAATGTTTCAGCCAATCACTGTCGCACCACCACCACCACCACCAGTTACACCTTCAACTCCAGCATGGATTGAAGAAACCCTTTCACCACTTTTCACCAGCACTTTGTTATCAGAAATTCGTTCGAAAAAATTACCGAAAACCATGGAAATAACTGATGAAATTGGGAACGATGTAATTGCTCAGGATATCGCTGAGCCGAAAAATAATTTTGGGAATTTATTAAAAGAAAAAACCAATTTAACTTTGACAACAATGGAAGTCATTGAAATTCCAAAAAATATAACCACTTTATTACCAAATTTCCATTCTATGACTACGGTAAGCTTTTTCTTTTATTTATTTTTTTTTAATGAAAAAAAAGGAATTTTTTAAAGAGAGAGAGAAAGAGAGGGAGAGAGAAAGAAAAAGAGGGAGAGAGAGAGAAAGAGAGGGAGAGAGAGAGAAAAAGAGGGAGAGAGAGAGAAAGAGAGGGAGAGAGAGAGAAAGAGAGGGAGAGAGAGAGAAAGAGAGGGAGAGAGAGAGAAAAAGAGGGAGAGAGAGAGAAAAAGAGGGAGAGAGAGAGAGAGAGAGAGAGAGAGAGAGAGAGAGAGAGAGAGAGAGAGAGAGAGAGAGAGAGAGAGAGAGAGAGAGAGAGAGAGAGGGGGAGAGAGAGAGAGAGAGAGAGAGAGAGAGGGGGAGAGAGAGAGAGAGAGAGAAAGAGAGAGAGAAAACTTTTGTACAACAAAAAAATGTTTTTTTAAAGACTTTTCCCCCGTCAACAACAAAAAATCCACCAAAACCATCGCCACCAAATTTCAAACTTCCACCACAATTTCATAGAAAAAATGAAACAAACTCGAATCAAAAATTATTGTCAAATCAATCAGATTTTGAAGAATCAAAAATTGAGGAAATGATTCGTGAAAATAAAAAAGGTTTTGTTTTTTTCATTTTAAAAATATTTGAAACAATTTTTGAATTTTAGAAATTCCCGCCAATTCTCCATCGAACATTGAGATTAATAAAAATGAGGAAGGCTCTTACGAAGAAATTATTGAATATGTTGATGAATAAAATATCATTTTATCACCAAATCCTTATTACGGTTATTTTTGTTTTATTTTATTCAAAATAAATTTATTAAAAAAAAAAAAAAAAAAAAAAAATTTGAATAAAAATGTTCAAAATCAATTAGGCATTGATGGAGCCCGCATTGCCGAGTTTGATCTTCGTTGAGTTGAAGAAGACGTTTTTTGGCAAGAATTTCTTGAATTATTTCATTTCAGATTCTTCTTTTTTCGCTGAAAAATGTCCACTTTACCTCGTCGAATTTCCCGGATAAGTGACCGCAATTGAAGCTGAAACAAGTCCACTGGAAATCGGTGGAAAAATTCGGTGTGGACTTGATGGCGACAAAATTGGCGGTGAGTTTTGTTGTGATGCTCGACGCCGATGTTGTGACGATGCCATCGCGTCACGAAGACGTATTGAGCGAAGCTGAAAATCGATAAAAAAATAAAAAATTTGATGCTGAAAATTACCTGCCTGTTGACTTAAATGTGTGACAGTTTGATTTCGATCATTCAATTCATCATTTAATTGTCTTATTCGACAACTTTGGATTTCAATTTGATCTTGTAATTTCTGAATTGTCATTGTCACCTTTTTTTCCAAATTTTTTGTGAATAATTCTTTCTCATTTAATGCTTTCTGAAGTTCATTGATTTTCTCATTATTGCATTCCGATCTTTTTCGATTTTCTTCATTCTTATTTTCCACTTCCTCCTCTTCAGCTGCCGATATTCGTTTGGCTTCTCTCAATTCATTTGACAATCGATTCACTTCCTGATGCAATGATCTCAACATATTTGATGTTTCGTTTTGTAAAAATTGAATTTGAGCTTTTTCATGTCGTCGCCATTGTTCATCTCGATCTTTCAAAGCAGATTCGATTTGAACTTCGAGTTGGTGCCGCTGTTATCAAGCAATAGTTTGTCGGCTAACAAAAAATTGAATCAAAACCTTCTCTTTATTCACAAAATCATTTGATGATTCATTTGAAGTTGAGCATCTCATTGTGCTTGGCTCATTTATTGAATACAAAACAGTTTTTGATGTCGTCGATTCGTCTTTAAAAATTTCTCTTCAGCAGAAGCTTAAAAATTTGTTTTTCTTTTCGAAAATAAATTACCTGATGTTGGTCGATTTATTGCAATTTTTGTTGACATTTTAATGTTTTTTTTTTAAATTCGCTGAAAATATTGATAAATGCAAATAAAAAAAATAAAAAAAGGTTTTTTTAATCGCCGAAGGAATCGAATTTTTCTTCTTTTTTATGTCAAAATAAAAAAGCAAAGTTTCGAATTTTTTAAAAAATGAGTGAAAAAGAAACAACAAAAAACATTCTCAACTTTTGATATCATTTTTCACAACGACGAATTTTGAGTTCAAAATCGAAGGAAAAAAAAAGCGAATGGAGAAGCCGAGAAATTCGAGAGATTCAGACACATTTTGTGGAAAAAGACGACAATGAAAGTGTAAAGAAATGAATGGAAAAAGCTGAGAGTCGAGAGAAAATCGAAAACCCTCTTTATAGTCATGAAAAGTCGAGAATTTCGATGACCGCTTCGCAAATACGCGTTCATACATATTCAAACCTCCCTCCTTCTCTCTTCTTTTCTTTCTTCCTTTCTTCTCCTGTTTTTCCAACATTTTCCTTCCTTTTATTTCCACTTCTCTTCTCAATCTTTCTCTCTCTCTCTCTTTCTGTTTCTCTGCTTCTCTCTCTCTCTCTTCTCATTTTTGATTTAATGCAAATCTGATCAAAAAAAAATCTGAAAAAAAAGTTTGAAGAAACTAAAATCAACATTTTTTTAAAAGCAAACTTTTGACATCTTTTTTTTTTGTTTAAAAAATCTAAGAAAAACAAAAGAGGACACGTGGAAAAATGTACTTTCAGATCGACGAAAATTGTTCTTCAGGACATTTGTAAAGATTTCCACGATTATTATTTCCTGACAAAAAAATTGTTTTTTGCATTTTTCAAATAAAAATGATGGGAACAAAATTTGTTGACAAAAATGTGAGCAACAATGAAATATTTTGAAAAAATTCATCGAAATTTGATCTGTCAGAAGTGCGTCACCAGAAAGTGCACCAGAATCTATTCGAACTTGGATTTGAAAAAAAAATTGATTGGATTATGATTTGAAAAAGAAGAAGCTGATTTTAAATTAAAATCTTGATCATCAGAAAAATGTGGTTGGATTTGATGGAAATTTTTTTTCAACTCTTAATTATCAGGTTTTCATTTCAGTTTTCTTCAGCTTTCGAACTTTTTTTGTTACACATTTAAATGAGCTCACAACGTAGAGAAAGAGAGAGAGAGAGAAAGAGAAAAAGAGAAACAGAAAGAGATAGAGAGAAAAAGATCAAGAACGAGAGAAATAAGAAAGAAAGTGTAATTGAATATATTGATTTCTTAAATTCGAACAAAAAAAATGGACTCAGAATCAAAAAACAGTTCATTTTCGGATGAAAATCAAGTTTTAACCGGATTAAGATCCAAACGATTATTTGCTATGATTGTTTGTTTGGTTATTTTATTTTTTTTAACTTTAATTTTATTATTTGTAAGTTTTTATTTTAATTAATTAAAAATTAATTAATTTAATTTTTATTTTTATTTTAGTTAAATATTCTAATTATTTCAACATTGAG
The DNA here is from genome assembly GCA_963572285.1 of Caenorhabditis drosophilae. Taxonomy (NCBI): domain Eukaryota; kingdom Metazoa; phylum Nematoda; class Chromadorea; order Rhabditida; family Rhabditidae; genus Caenorhabditis; species Caenorhabditis drosophilae. The sequence goes on along the minus strand of OY751561.1, from coordinate 3,707,658 downwards.
AATGAATCCAAGTGGAATTCAATTTTTAAAATTTCATCAAACAATGAATAAGCAAAGTGGTAAAATGGAAAAAGTATTTTTTCCTCTTTTTTTATTCCAAAAAAATGAAAAATTGAGAAAAATCAATAATTTGATTTTTAGACGGTTGAAATGGCCGGCGACAAAATTGAATTTGATAAAGTCGAAAGCAATAAGATTGTCGGCTTTCCCGGAAAAGAAATCACAATTCAAGCTCCACGAGTCCTAATTTCAGCCAATGAAAACGATTCTTCGCTTCAAATGAATCAGAAATTTTGTCGACTGGAAAATATCAATAATTTTCAGGTAAAAAAGAAAAAAATTTCTGAAATGAAAAATGTGAAAAGAAAGAAAATGCAATGAATTAATTAAAGGTGTCTTCTTTAAATGGTCGAACATTATTTTCGGCTCGTCATCCAACTATTTCAATTGATAAACGAATTAAGAAAATATCAGCTGAAAAAATAATCACAAATAAAATCAGATCTCCAGTTGATGATGAATTAAAAATTGATGCGAATAATATTATTTTACGTGGAAATGAATATGTCCGAATCGATGCAAGAAATATTCAATTTGAAGCGATGAATCGAATTAGTTTTAATATTTCGGTAAGAAACCAATTTTTTTTTCTTGAAAACTTTGATTTGAAATGTGTTAAGAAATGTTTTTATTTAATTTTGCGCAAAAAAATTAGAAGGGAAGAACACTTTAAATTCTAAACATTTGAACACCCACCAATTTTGGGAAATGGCCGAGCCTTGGTTTTCTCGTCCAGTGTTACGGTGCCAAACATCATTCAAATTGATTTTATAGCGTGATGGAGTTGTTCATTTTCGCGGCAAAATTCGTCTCGGTGATGGATCAAAATCATTGCCAATATCGACAAGTCCGTCATTATCAGCAAGTCAGGATGGTCTTCGATTATGCGCTTGTCTCAATTCGAATCATAAATTATTTACGGTTGCAGCTAATAAAAATTGTTACGCGCAACACACTTTTTGTATTTAAAAATTGATTTTTTTTTTGTAAAAATGTTTCTTTTCTCCTTTCTCGAAATAAAATTTTTAATTTGTAATCTTTTTTTTTCTTCGCTACTTTGCTCCAAGTTTTTCAATTTTCTTTTGAATGTATCAAATGATATGATTATTCTTATCATTTCTTCTTGATTTTTTATCAGCTTTTCTTTTTTTCTTAATTTTTCTATTAGTATTTTAATTGTAAAAAATTATTAATGTAAATTGTTCAAAAGTTTTATAAAAAAAAGAAAATTATAATTAATTGAATAAAATATTTGTTTTCTTTAAAATCCAAAATTTTGATTTTGTTAAATTTGTTTCAGTAAAAAAAAATAAAAAACCATGTCGACTTCATCAATCGGTACAAATCGTGGAAATGAATTATTGCCACTTCGAGGTTCGAATCAACCAACAATGCAACAAATGTTTTCTTCACGAGTTCGAGATTCAAGTTCGATTTCTCCTGATCAGGCATTGATTCATATGATCAAGGTTGAATCGAAAAAAAATCGATGAAATTTGCATGTTTTTTTTGTTTGGTATTTCAGGTAATGATGGGTACTGGAATGTTATCACTTCCATTGGCTTTTAAACATGCTGGACTTTGGCTTGGCTTAATTCTTCTTGCAATTATATGCTTTATTTGTATTTATTGTACAAGACAATTGGTTTATGGTCAACATTATATTACATTTTTGTAATATTTTTATTAATTGAAAAATTAACAAAAACGAATGAAATTTAAGAAAACGAGAGCAACGAATGGATTATGCAAATGTGATGAGATATTCAATTGAATTAGGACCATCATGGATTCGTGGACATGGATATCTTTTCAAGTAACAAAAATCTTTTTTTTTTTGGATTTTTGGAGCAGAAAATTGATACAAAATTTTAGACAACTTGTTAATTTAAATATGTTCGTTGCTCAATTTGGTTTTTGTTGCGTTTATTTCGTTTTTATGGCCGACAATATTAAACAATTTTTCGATCAAACATCAACAATTCAAATATCACAATCAGGATGGATTGGTATTATTCTTATTCCTGTCCTTGCTTTATGCACAATTCGAGAATTGAAGGTTTTCTTCTTTTTTTTTGTTGTAAAATTTCAAAACTCAAAAACTGATTTAGGCTCTTGCTCCGCTTGCAGCAATTGCAAATGCCGTTTATATTGTTGCCGTTTTTATTGTTTTAGCTGATTTATTTTCAAATTGGCATCCATGGACTGAATTTCCAGCGTTTGCTTCATTTGAAACTCTTCCTCTATTTTTTGGAACTGTTATGTTTGCGTTTGAAGGTGTTGCTGTGGTAATTTCAGAATTTTGATCAATTCCAATTATGGAAAATTATTTGAAATTTTATTTCTTCTTCTTCTTCTTCATTTCAGGTTCTTCCAATTGAAAATCAAATGAATGAACCAATTCATTTTATAACTCCAAATGGAGTTTTGAATACTTCGTGTACTTTGGTTTTACTTCTTTACATGATTGTTGGGTAAACATTTTTATTTTTTATTGATTTTTAAAAGATTTTTAAATAATTTCTTGAATTGACTTTAATGAAAAGAATTCAGACCACACAACAATTTCCTTTTGAATACTTTTTCATTTCTTATTTCTTTCAGATTTTTTGGATATCTTCGTTATGGAAATGATATTAAAGATACATTAACTCTTAATTTACCAATCACACCGTAAGAAGATTTTTTGAATCAAATTATGATCGTAACGAATTTTTGAGTTGAAAATAAATTTTCAGATTTTATCAGGCAATTAAAATTATGTTTGTTTTATGCATTTTAGTCTCGTATCCACTTCAATTTTATGTGCCAATGGAACGAGTGGAAAAATGGATAAAAAGAAAAGTTTTCAACGTTTTTGAAAAAATCTAAAATAACAAAAATGTTCAGATTGTTGAAACTAAGCAAGAACCAATGATTTATGCGGTTCGAATTATGGGAGTATTATTGTCATGTGCAATGGCACAATTAATTCCTCATTTAGCATTGTTTATATCATTGGTGGGAAGCATTGCTGGAACATCTCTTACATTGGTTTTTCCCCCACTTATAGATCTTTTATGCTCATACTCAAAGCAAGTCATTATTGATTTAAAAAAAAATTAACATTTTTTTAAGACAGCAATTGACTACCTGGGTTTGGATTCGAAACATTGGATTGATCATGTTTGCATTTATTGGTTTCTCAACTGGAACATATGCGAGTTTAGTTCAAATTATTGATGCTTTCGGAACTTCTACTGTTTGAATTTAATTCTTCTTTTTAAAAAGATTTTGATCTCGAGTTCTTGAAACGTTTATTCAATCATTACAAATTGATGCAAATATAAATAACAAAAGTAACACAATTACAATTGTCCACAGTCGGCAATGACGACCTCGGCATCCGGCTTTCCGGATTTCGATCCTTTACTTTCGACAGCTTTGACAACCTCCATTCCTTCTACAACTTTGCCGAAAACAACGTGCTTTCCATCAAGCCATGCAGTTTTGACGGTGCAAAGGAAAAATTGCGATCCGTTAGTGTTTGGTCCAGCATTGGCCTGAGTTTAAACTTTAAACCAATTAGACAACGCTCATTTACCATTGAGAGAACTCCCGGTCCGGTGTGCTTTTCTTTGAAGTTCTCGTCTGGGAACTTCTCTCCGTAAATTGATTCTCCTCCGGTTCCATTACCACGAGTGAAATCACCTCCTTGGATCATGAATTCTGGGATAATACGATGAAACTTGCTTCCTTTGAAGTGAAGTGGATTTCCTGATTTTCCCACTCCTTTCTCTCCGGTACAGAGAGCTCGGAAGTTTTCAGCAGTTTTTGGGACAATGTCGGAATAAAGCTAGAAAATGCATTTATATTAAAACATTATAATGATTTTTTTGTTACCTCCATGACAATACGTCCTGCAGCTTTTCCTTGAATGGTGATATCGAAGAAAACTCTTGGCCGACTCATAATTTTATTGGGAATTACTGAAAAAAAGTTGGTTAGTTAATAAAAATAAGATAGTAAACTGAACACGATTTGCTGAAATGTTAAATTTGGTTTCGATAAATCTGATGATAAGAAAAGGAGAACATTACAACATAAGAGAGCGCTTGATAAGGTTGGTGTAAACACTGGGAAGATTTGAAATTGATAGCAAACTCTGAACAACAGACCGAAGAAATAATTGCCAATCGTTTTAAGATATTTGGTAAACAACTAGTTTGAAAAAACAAATCAATAACACCTTTTGAATTATTTTTTTAACTTAAACATGATATTAATGTTTTTGAAAAACTATACGTTTCCTTTTAAAAAAATCTTGTTTTAATTTTGAAAAAGTGAATGGAACGAACAAATTAGAAACATGATTTTGGGCCGTTTAAAAAAAATGATCTCATTAGGTTGAACAAGAAATGGACGCCAAAAAAAATCAAGCGTCTATTTAAGCGGCCGACATACACGATTATCTCACTAACTGCACACTATTTCCGAGGAAAATTTCGAGAAGAAACACACAAACACATTCAGACAGACACACAGAGTGACTCGATAGAAACGAAACTGAATTTTTTTTTTAGGAGAAATGAAAACTGTGCGGAAGTTGCAGTTGCGTCATTTGCAAAAGTGGGAGGGACTTCTTTAGAGCGCAGTTGAAACGTTCAAAATGTTCGAAACACAAACAAGCTTGAAAACAAGAAAATTTTCGTCGATATTTTTAAAATTCTTTCTGTTTTTTTTAATTCATAAATTTTCAATTAAAAATATCAAATTAATTATTTATTCTTTTAGTTACAATTAAAATTTTAAAACTATTAATTATATCTAATTTATGTTCAATCAAATTCATAAATAAAAGCTGAAAAATTTCCCTCGCTAATTTAAAAAAATGAAATTATTTAAACATTAATCTTTTAACTGTTTTTTAAATATTGTAAGTTATTATAAAAATCATTCATTTAACTTTCAGAAAAATATTCCAATTTGATGAATTAAAAAATACAACGTATGGATCCCAATAACTTACAGGTTTTTTTCCAAAAAAAAAACATCTCTAGTTTTTTTTTAGAACACTATTAACGGGTTAAGCGGAAACCATGGAAATTTTTCTGGCAGTATCCCAAATCAAAATTTTACTCAAAACCTAATGGGGCAAAATGCAGCCGGACAGTATAATCCAATGATTCTTCAACCAAACTATTTAGGCTTTCCAGCAACAGCTTTCAATATGAGTTACTCTAACAATCAAGTAAACTATTCGAAAATCATGGTTAAAAAGTGTTTTTCCAATAGATTCTCGATTTTCAAACTCAACAGCAGCAACAGCAATACTTGATGCAGCAAATGCAACATCACCAACTACCAGCTCATAATGTTCAACCAGTTTTTCAACAACATAGTATTCATCAGCAACAACAACAAGTAAGGAAACATTTTTTCTTCATTAACAAACCAATGTTATCTATTGTTTTAGTATAGTTTAATTCTCGAAAATTTTTTAAGATCATCCAACAACAACTTCAGCTCATGCAACATCAACAACCAGCAAATCAAATAGTTTCAGCTTCTTCATTTCAACCTTAAAATTATCTATTTTACAGCAAATCAGTCAGTTGGAACAAGCTACTCGGCTTTTTCAGCAACATGAACTTGTAAATAACATAAAGCGTGTGAACATTACCAAACCATTATGAATTTAGCAGCAGCAACAGCAACAGCAACAGCAGCAGCAGCAACAACAGCAGCAGCAGCAACAGCAGCAGCAGCAACAGCAGCAGCAGCAACAACAGCAGCAGCAGCAACAACAGCAGCAGCAGCAACAACAGCAGCAGCAACAACAGCAGCAGCAACAACAGCAGCAGCAACAACAACAACAACAACAACAACAACAACAACAACAACAACAACAACAACAACATCAGCAAAACCATTCTCAACAGGCTCAACATCAAAGGCTATATGAAGAACAGTGCCGACAGATTGAGCAAGAAAGACTTAAAAATCTGGAAAGACAACGACAAATGGTTGGAAAGTTAAAAAGAATATTATATAGTATTTTTTTCAGGAAGTTGCTGAACAGGAAAAAGCACGGGAACGTCATGAAGCTTTGGAAAGAGAGAAACAAGAATTATTAAGAAAGCAAGAAGAAGAAGCTCGAATTCTTGAAGAAAAACGAAAAAAAGAAGAAGTTGAACGAATTGAAAAGGAAAAATTGTTACGATTTGCAGAAGAAAAACAACGAAAAGCTGCTGAAAGTTTAAAAGTACATAAAAATATAATTGTTTATCAAAAAATGTTCACTAATTAACTGAAAATTCCAGTTAATTTTAAGTTTTTTCAAAATTAAATTTTAATCATAAAAGTAAAAATAAAAAAAATATAAACGTAAAATATAGTTTATAAAATTTGCTAATGTTTAAGCTTCGAAGTGGAATGGAAGAAAAACATGCGCAAGTTGGTCAACCAATGACATTGGTCGCAACACATTTTTTACCAAACTGTTAGATTATAAAATCTCAAATTAATATTATTTTTATTTTCTAGTCCTCAACATGATTCCATTTCCATATGAAGGAATGACTACTTCCAGCTTACCTCAAGTTAGTGATTTATCAGTAGATTGCGATCTTTTAAACGATTGTAATCCCGATACTGTATCAGCAATTTCAAATGTTCTTGCACAAGTTGATGTAGATGATATGTGAGTTTTTTAAAAATTTGCATTTGAAATGAATAAAATTTTTGCAGTACTTCACGAATTGATAAGCTATGCCCAGGTGCAAAAGAAAGTAATGATTTGTTCTTAGGACAATTACCACCACTCATTCAAGCCGTTGTCAGTTTCAGCAATAGTGTATGTCTTTAAATTTTATTTTTGAAAAAAGTAAAACCTTTAGGCTCTTGATGTCGATTCACATAATAACATGACGTTACTTGATAATGAAGATTTAATGATGCAAGAAGACATAACCAGATCAGGACCATCAGTAAAATTTAAAAGTTACTAAATATTTATCGAGTTAAAAATTACAGCAAGTCCTTATTCAACAGTCCGATGAATTTTCAAGAACACAATCGCATTCCGACCATAATGAGCAGAATGAAAATTCAGATATGGTGGAATCTCAGCATCATTTAGTTGAATCAGGACCAATTTCAATGGAAAAAAGAAGACAGATGGCGTCAGTAGGAAAAGCTCCGAAATTAGGTGGAGGAAATCAACGAAAAAAAAGAGATATGGTAAAATGTTTTAAAAATACAGTTTATCATTCAAACATTTCAGGTTGAAAGTCTTTACGATTCTCTCACTGATAACTTTGTTCCATCAGTAGGGCGAAGAGGACGTCGAAGAAATCGAGAAATGTCAGATGATGACGAGGATGCACTCAAACGCGATTTAGAATTAATAGCAGCAATGGAAGCTGGGCAAACATTACCCAGTAATGTAACAGGGTTTCGCGAAGATGATTCAGATGAAGATAACAAATTTTTTGATCGTAAAATGAAAAAAAGAAAAAAAGATGACTTATTGGATAGGCCTCCGACACCTACTGATGGTATGACAATTTTTAATCAAATAAATATAATGTTTTGAGTTTAGTAATTTCTGCTCGAGATGCAGAATGGGACGAACGACAACGACAAAAACTAGAGATGAGAAAGAAAAGAAAAGTTGAAGAAAGTTCGCAAGAAGCATGGAATACAGATGCAATGGCTGAAAATGATTCATTCATACGTTTCAACGCATTACTAGATACTATATTTGAACAAGTAGAGCATTTCGATTTTTCAATGATGACTAGCAAAAAAAGAAAATCGATCAACTCTAACGTTTCGAAAAATTCCGGTAAAAATTCATCGAAATTAATTTTTATTTTTAATTTTTTTTTTGTAGATAATAGTCAATCAGATGAAGAAGAAGAAGATGAAGTAAATCCTGAGTTGCTTATTGACCGATCAATGATGGATGAATTAAGACGAGAAGCTATGAAACTTAAACATTGGCAAAAGCTACATAAAATTAATGTTGACCGATTGGTGAAAATCGTAACAATGCTTGAAAGAAACATTCGAGATGTTATTTCTGCGGACAATGTTCGATTATTGGTTCCAGTCTTAAATGATGTTCGTTTCAAATTTTTAAACTTGATATTGATTTTATTTGTAGGATATGGAAGAAGAAGAGGTTGCATTAAGAGAAGTTGTCGAAGAACGACTTATTAAAGCAGTTGACGCAGCATGCACTGCATTAACCATAATGACAAGTTATAAAATGCATAAACAAGTAAAGATTTCAAAAAATAAGAGAATTGTGACAAAATAAAATTTTCAGGTTCTTCTAGAAGATACGATTGAAAGAACCATCGGGTTAGCAAAACTTTACCTCAATTATGTAGTTTATCCAGCATCAGATAGTTTGTACAAAGGATTCGGAGGAAGAAAAAAGAGTAAAAACTTATTTTTTTAAATTAAAAATATTCATTCAGGAAAAAAAATAACTCAAACTTTTCCAGCCTCAGCAGATGAACCTAAACGGCGTAGACGTGCCGGTGGAGTTAACAATCGTTCACCAGTTCTGCAACTTATTTATTTAAGAGTTACTGATTTGTTTGAATGTTTTGCAGAATTGGTAAATTTTTAAGTTTATTGTGAAACGAAAATTTTAAAAGAAAATCTCTTTTCTCGAAAAATTAATTGTTTTAATATTTCAATAATACAGGTACGATTGGAAACAGTGCCAGATTCTTCAATTCATCACATGGCATCAATGTCTGTCTCTTCGTTTTTTGTCGCTAATGTTGGCGAGCTACAAATTCAATCAATGCGCTTAGCATCGAACATTTTTTCTCGTGGCGACGAACAAGTTCGATTCTCAGTCATCAATGACATTTTGTCATCATTGCACAGGATTCCGGCTACAAATATAAAAAACGTAAACAACGGATATCGATTGAGTAATGATTTGTGGATATCAAATACAACGGCATTAGTAATGCAACTGATTCAAAGTACAATCAAAGTAATTTTTATTTGAAATGATTGATATATCTTTAGGAAAGTATTTAAAGAAAAACTTAATGTTTAAAAAAAATTTCTAGTGTTTATATGAAATAAAAACATATTTTCAGGTTCCTAAATTGAAAAAACACGAGGAAGATGAAGAAGAAAGTGGGAAACGCCAAATAAATAATGATGCTGTCGTTCGGGAATCGTTTGCTCAAGCGGCAAAAGTGACCAACATTTTTTTAGCCGGATTTTTGTCAAAATGTTCTCAAAGAGGAAACAAACTAGATGGGGAAGAAGACTACAAAAACTTATTTTCACAATTTTTACAAGAATTGTTAATGTCTTTATACCAACCAGAATGGCCTGTTGCAGAAATGATGCTTACGGCTTTGGGATCTTTGTTAGTAAAACATTTTAGGTAAGACTTTACTTTAAAAAAACCACATATTAATTTTCTTAAAGTTTTTACTAAAAAATTGTTTTCCAGATCCAAATCCACAGATATTGCAATACGACAAGCTTCATTAGATTATCTCGGATTGATTACCGCTCGACTTAGAAAAGATGTTAAAACAGCTATCGATGATTCAAATGAAAGACTCGAATTAGTTGTAAAAACGATGATCTACGAAGAAGATGAAGAAGAAGTTTTTGAAACAGTAGATGATGTTGACCTGTCAGATGTAAGTAAATAAAATATAAAATATTTTCAGAACCTAATTTAATTGGTGCATTTTTACAAAAAATTAAATACAATCTAAAAAATTACAGATTTCTACAACTGATAAGTTGAAAAAATTGGAGCAAGCATTGATTGATTATATAATAGAAAAAAAGGGAAATTCCGATGTCAGCGTTGAGGTATTGATAGAAAAAAAAATATTTTTAAAATTTTAATTTTAGTATGCGGTGATGTTTTATGCCGGCGAATGGTACAAAGAAACTGCAGAAGATTTAGAAATTGCTAAACAAAAACATAAAGACTCGTTGTCAAGAACGGATCTCACTGAAAAAGAGCGAAGAAAAATCGAAAAAAAAAGAGATCGACTATTTGAAAAGGGACAAGCTATGAAACAATTCTTAATGAAATTGGTTGATAAAAAAGCGATGAGAAAACGGGCAGATTTAATACGGTTTTTTTTAACTTTTATTTTTATATTTATTCAAATTTTAAATTTTAGAAATCGTGGTAATGTAATGATGGAATCAGATGCGTTGTGGGCGGTTAAGTATTTAGCGCAAAGTCGGGAATTCAGTCACTCATTTGAAACTTATCTAAAACACGTACGTAACTTTAACTTTCTAGATAAAGATGAGTGAATTGTTTTCACCAACATACATTTTCAGATTGTTTTTGGTGCTGGGTCTGAAACAGTTGTAAATCTACGAACAAAAGCCTTGAAATGTTTGACAATGATAATTGAATCAGATCACGAGGTTCTGATAATGGAAGAAGTTCGCAAAGCAGTTCACAGTAGAATGATGGATTCACATGCACAAGTTCGAGAAGCTGCCATTGAACTACTTGGCAAATTTTTGCTCGTTAAAGAAAGCTTCATTCCACAATACTACAGCATGTTAATTGAACGAATTCTTGTAAGATCAATTCAAATAAATATCTGTAGCCAATGTTAAACTTTCAGGACTCTGGAACAGCAGTTCGGAAACGAGTTATTCGAATAATGAGAGAAATATGTGAAAAATATCCACGGTTTGAAAAAATTCCAGAAATGTTGTCGAAAATGGTGAGACGTGTGAACGATGAAGAAGGAGTGAAGAAATTAGTTCATGAAACATTTTCAATGTTATGGTTTCATCCAATCGATGAAAGAGTACACCCTAATGCATTATCAACAAAGGTATTTTAAATCAATCTTTAAAATAAAACAATAAATTGTGCCAGTGTTATTTTTAAAAACATTTTTGACAGGTTCTGGTAATGTCAAGCGTCGTTCAACATTGTATTGCTGATGCCACGGTAGAATACCTCGAACAATTAGTACACACGATTCTCAAAACGGATGAAAAAGTTCACTATTTGTTACACAGTTTCAGAAAAATTATTTTTTTTTTCAGTCAGTTCTATTTTCTTGCAAACAAATTGTTGATAATTTAGTTGATTGTATTTTGCACCTTGAAACAAAAATCGCCAACGGTTTTCATTATTTGGTTAAAATGTAACAATTTGTCTATTTCAGAAAAACCGATAACAATTGAAAATGACACAGACCAGGGACTACTTCAAATTGCCGCAAAACAAAAAGAAAATCAAGACCAATTGTTGGCGTGTTTGACTACGTTAGCAATTTTCAGTAAAGTAAGATTTCAACAATATTTTTAAACAAGTTGTTTTTTCAAATAACATTGAATCATTTTGACCTTTTGTGAAAATGCATCAAGAAGAGTTAAAAATTTTTTCAGGTGAGACCTGAACTCATGGTACGACATGCTGAAACACTTCAACCTTATTTAACATCGACAACGTCTTGTGTGAGAACAGCTGCTGAAAATGCGGTTTGTTTCTATTTTTCAGTTTTCTATTGACAACGAAACAAAATATAATTGTTTTATCAGGTCATGAACGAAGTTATTGGAATGCTCGAAAGGGTTGTACCGTTGATGTCCCACCCATCCGATCAATTTTTGGTAGGGATTGATGAAGATTTAACAAAAATGGCAACACAATCGGGAATGCAATTAGTAATGTCAGCAGCGGCATGCGCTTCAGCTATTTGGCATCGATTCAAAAAAGGAAAACCGAAATTAGCAGATCGCTTTTTGACAATATTTGGTTTGAACATTTTCCGAGTTTCTCTTCCCAAGTTGAAAAATAACTTTTTAGGGTATTTGGAAGGGATGAAGAAAAATTATGACAGTTTTGTCTCTCCTCGACCAGATGAAAAAAAGATGGCAATGATGCAAAGATCGATATTTACACTAGGCGTACTATGCAGATATTTTGATTTTGACGAAATTCTTGCCATAGATAATGAGAAAAAGTTAGATGAAACAGAAGAACCAATAGTCAGGCGGTTAGTGAATTTTTAAAATGTAGAGTTTACAAAACAGAACCACCGTAAACGAAATGTGGGTTTTTTTGGAATAAAATGTGTATTTCAGAGGAATACGCGATAGAGCTTTTGCATTGCTTGAATTTTTTTCACGAAGCAATATTGGGCCAATAAAACAAAAGGCACTGACATCCCTTGGGCACATGTGTTCACAATATAGCGAATATTTGACAAAACCGGAACTTCAACACATGTATTTAGCAATACTGGGAAATAAATCGCCGAATGTGCTACCTCTAAAAATACAGGTTTTAAAAAATTTAGAAATGTTTTTGCAAATGGAAGAGAAAAAACTAATCAAGAGTAATGAAGAATGTAAGATAAATTTTTAAAAATTTTATAAAAGTTGACTTTAAATATTTACAGGGGAAGCTAAAAAAGATCGAGAAAACTTGAAAGATATGGAATTGAGCGGATCGGGGTTGGGATCAACGGTGATACAAATTTATTGGAATGCTGTTCTTAATTCATATTATGATCCCGATGTAAATATCCGATCAGCAGCTTGTCAAGTCACATGGTTAACGCTGACGCAGGGTCTTGTAACACCAGGTTCTTCTATTGCAACATTGATCGCCATGACGACAGATCCTATTGATATAATCAGAAATAAAATAGAAATTTTATTGAAAGAAATCGACTCAAAGTACGCTGGAATGGTTCAGGTTGGTTTTAGTTAATTTTTAAAAATTGAGTTTTCTCTTTCATTTCTTTTCCTAAACATTCCCCAGTTTTTATTTAGCTAAAATTCAAATTTACAGAGTAAGGCAATTATGGGTGTTCGAGTTGCATTTAAACTTCATCAAAAAATTCGACAATCATCATTAGGAGATCGTAATATGCTTCCTCATTTGGCAATTGTTCGTGGAATTCGGTTCTGTGATTTTTCAGCTACTACAAGCGGTAAATTAGGCAAGCTTTGTTTGCAAAAAAATTCATTTACAGGAAGCCTTGTGAATCGAGGACCATTCGAAATTCCAAGACTATCGAACGATGGAATGGCATTACTAAGTGGTCTTTATCAAAGTTTAAGAACAAATCGACAACAGAGGCGATCATTTTTACAATCGATTTTAAAGTGATTTATTTGCAAATTTTCAATGACCAAATGTTATTTTTTTAAGACTATTTGCGGATGATAGCCGAGAAAAACTTAAATTAGATGAATGGATATTTGTAGCCGATAACGTTGCCATGTTTCCATATCAAATGATGGACGAACCACTTTATGTAATAAGATTAATTGATCAAATTGTTGCTCAAACCGGACAAGCAATTATTGTTCAATTCAAGGTAAAATTCATTTTTCCAAATGTTTTGTGAAAAAGTTTTGTTTCTTATTGTAATTGCTTAAATTGGAATAAGAAATAATTTTTTGATGACGTAGTAAAATTAACATTATCAGTTTTTATTTCAGAAAAATCTCATGCCATTGCCAGCATACGAGCAACAAAATGATGATGAAGACGTTATATTTGATCCGGAAAATTTGTATCGCAGATTTCCTCCAAATAAGGACAATTTGTACGAACTGATGGTCAATAGTCAATCATGCTTTATTTTATTATATATTAGGAGTTTTTTAATGAAACTATATTCATTCACAGAAGCGTAAGTTGAATTAAACAAACATTTTAATTTAAATGTAAACAATTTCTCCCTTATTTTAGTAAGGTTCAAGAATATTTGCCATCTGAAGCTGCAAAAGTTTACGAGAAAGCCTGCTCTAGAAAAAATGTACAAATTTTTACACCATCGACTGCGTTAGAAGAGTTGAATCCACAAATTGTGGCCGAAAGGAACACAATGAAAGGAGATTTCGAATTGGCACAAAAAATTAGTAGGGTATGCTATTTTTTCCTTTACTTTAACCCTAAATAAAAAAATTTACACAATTATCAATTTAAGTGAAAGTTGTTTCATTTTAAATGAGGATTATTTTACAGTTCCGAAAAATGCTTCTATCATTAGACAAGGGAGATGACAATGAGGAAGATAATGAAAAAGGAACAACAACGATTACTAACGACGACGATTATGAAGACGAAGAGGAGGAAGAGGCAGCTTTTTCAATAAGTTCAGCAGCTCCAATAGAAGAATGAATTTATAATTTTTTTTTCATTTCTTGCCTTTTTGATAATAACCATTATCAAGTTTTATTTCGGACTGTTGATTGATAAGTTTCTGACCAGTCTCAATTGATTTGAGAATCAATTTTTCAATAATTTCTAGTATTTGATCACTTTATTTTTTCAATTTCTAGACAGTGAAAAATACTTGGTCATTTATTTTGAAGAAATTGTGAACGTTTTCAATTTTAGAAAAAAATTCATTTAATTTTTTGGATCCAAAAAATACATGTAAACTTTTCGAAATCTGTAATTTTTCTATTTTGTATCAAAAATTTTTTATTAGTTTTGTGAATTTAAATTTCGAATTTTTAAATGGCCACGTGTTTCAAGAAACACATTTTAAATCACTTATTAATCCGTTTTGATATATGGGTGAATTAGATTTTTAGATCTCTACTGTACAATCCGATAAGTTGCAAAATGTTTTTAAAACTTCCATAAGCTTGATTTTGTAATCCCGTGTTTTCTGATCTCTTAAAAGATACGGTAGTTATATTGTATAATTCATTGTTTTGTTATTAATGGTTTATATGAATTTTTCCCTAGATTATAATCCATAAAAAAAAAATTTAAATTCCCTTTGTTTACACAATCAACGTCACAGTTTGCCAGAGGCGTAAACATGTGCGTTGAGTCATTTTGGCAACAGCGAACAGTCTTTGAATGGGGAAAGTGCGCTCCAAATAACATTGGAAATATATCCACACGAAAAACAACAAAAAGAAATCATTTATCATGTTTAGTGTTGAAATAATTTTGATTTTTTTTTCATAAAATTTCCAATAAAAACAAAAATCAAAGTTACAACGAAACTATTTCTTCTTTTTTCTGTATTTCAAAAAAATTTTTATTTAAAAAAATAAATTTTCAAAAAATTTAAATAAGACTAATTTATTTTTAATAAATTTTTTTCAATTCATTTTTAAAAAAAACTAAAAATTACAGAATAACATGAAAAAGGGAGGTTTAAGTGACTATGCCGATTTCTCCGATAATGATACCAATTGCACACAAGGAATTGAATGGATTAAAAATGTGAAATTCAAAAAAAGTTTAAAATTTCAAAACGAAATATGTTTAAGGTTTTCACCGACTGTGTAGATACCGATTTAAAGTTGCTTGGCTTTATTGTTGGACTTATCTCTCTGGCATTGTGGTTAATTCCCTTTTTTCCACAATTGTTGCAAAATTATAAAACAAAAAAATGTGAAGGATTATCGTTGGCTTTTTTGTTTTTTTGGTAAGTTTTATCTTTTTTTTCAAAAAACATAGTTGTGATTGGGAAAAAGTTTTTTAAAAATTAAAAAAAAATGGTTTAAAAAGGGGGGAAACTTTAATTCTTATTTAATTTTTCTACTCTTCAGGCTTGTCGGAGATACGTGCAACATGCTTGGAGCAATGTTAACCAACCAACAACCAATTCAAAAAATTATTGGTGTCTACTACATTATTCAAGATGTTGTATTGTGGACTCAATACATTTATTATGTGAAAATTTATCCAAGAAAAAGAGAAAATCATCGAAGTAAGGGTTTTTAATGACTGAACATTTCTTTATGATTCCTAATTTCAGGTGGCACAATTGTAGTTCCGTGCCTTGCATTAACTTCGTTTGGTTCCTTATGTCTTTTCAGAAAATCAGAATTTCAAGCTGAGCCGAGTAATATGTAAGTATTGTAATAAATGCAATATTCCCATTTTGACGAAAAAAAAGCTTAAATTGCAGCCATTTAAGTTTTAAATTAATTCCAGGTCGTTAGAAAATGCTTTAGCAATGTGGCCAATTTTTGAAAATTATTCAGATATGGTAATTTTCTTCACTTCATTTTTCAACTTTTAATTTTAATTTATTCAGTTGGGTTATATCATTGGTTCAATTGCAGCTTTATGTTATTTTGGTGGCAGAATTCCTCAAATTATTAAAGTTTAATTTATATTTCTGGCTTCAACTTATTCAACATTTTCAGAACTATCAAAGACAAAGCTGTGAAGGTTTGTCATTGACAATGTTTTATATAATTGTTGCTGCTAACTTCACATATGGCGTCTCTGTTTTATTAGCAACAACAGGAACATTGTATTTTCTCAGGTTTCTTTTAATTTTATTATATTGATTTAAAAAATTAAAATTAAATCTCTTTTTTTTAATTCTAGACACTTGCCATGGCTTGCTGGAAGCTTAGGATGCTGCGTTTTTGATGCCATCATGATTTCTCAGTATTATTATTATCGTTCGAAAAATCAAACTGTAGAAGAAGATCCAGAAAGATCCGGTTTGTTAGTGACTTCGGAAGATTCGGAATAATATTCGCAACCAAGTTGTGTTAAATTTTCTTCTTTTTTTTTGTAACAGAAAATTTTGCATTTTCTATAATTACTGTCAGGGTTTTACTAACATTTGTGTTTTTAACTGTGCAATCACTTGAAAATTGAAATACTTTTCTGTATAAATTTTTACTGTCATTTTTTTAAATCAACAAAAAATCGAGTTATTAAAACTTTAAATATCTATTTTTATAAAAGCTAAAAAAGATCGAGAAAACTTGAAAGATATGGAATTGAGCGGATCGGGGTTGGGATCAACGGTGATACAAATTTATTGGAATGCTGTTCTTAATTCATATTATGATCCCGATGTAAATATCCGATCAGCAGCTTGTCAAGTCACATGGTTAACGCTGACGCAGGGTCTTGTAACACCAGGTTCTTCTATTGCAACATTGATCGCCATGACGACAGATCCTATTGATATAATCAGAAATAAAATAGAAATTTTATTGAAAGAAATCGACTCAAAGTACGCTGGAATGGTTCAGGTTGGTTTTAGTTAATTTTTAAAAATTGAGTTTTCTCTTTCATTTCTTTTCCTAAACATTCCCCAGTTTTTATTTAGCTAAAATTCAAATTTACAGAGTAAGGCAATTATGGGTGTTCGAGTTGCATTTAAACTTCATCAAAAAATTCGACAATCATCATTAGGAGATCGTAATATGCTTCCTCATTTGGCAATTGTTCGTGGAATTCGGTTCTGTGATTTTTCAGCTACTACAAGCGGTAAATTAGGCAAGCTTTGTTTGCAAAAAAATTCATTTACAGGAAGCCTTGTGAATCGAGGACCATTCGAAATTCCAAGACTATCGAACGATGGAATGGCATTACTAAGTGGTCTTTATCAAAGTTTAAGAACAAATCGACAACAGAGGCGATCATTTTTACAATCGATTTTAAAGTGATTTATTTGCAAATTTTCAATGACCAAATGTTATTTTTTTAAGACTATTTGCGGATGATAGCCGAGAAAAACTTAAATTAGATGAATGGATATTTGTAGCCGATAACGTTGCCATGTTTCCATATCAAATGATGGACGAACCACTTTATGTAATAAGATTAATTGATCAAATTGTTGCTCAAACCGGACAAGCAATTATTGTTCAATTCAAGGTAAAATTCATTTTTCCAAATGTTTTGTGAAAAAGTTTTGTTTCTTATTGTAATTGCTTAAATTGGAATAAGAAATAATTTTTTGATGACGTAGTAAAATTAACATTATCAGTTTTTATTTCAGAAAAATCTCATGCCATTGCCAGCATACGAGCAACAAAATGATGATGAAGACGTTATATTTGATCCGGAAAATTTGTATCGCAGATTTCCTCCAAATAAGGACAATTTGTACGAACTGATGGTCAATAGTCAATCATGCTTTATTTTATTATATATTAGGAGTTTTTTAATGAAACTATATTCATTCACAGAAGCGTAAGTTGAATTAAACAAACATTTTAATTTAAATGTAAACAATTTCTCCCTTATTTTAGTAAGGTTCAAGAATATTTGCCATCTGAAGCTGCAAAAGTTTACGAGAAAGCCTGCTCTAGAAAAAATGTACAAATTTTTACACCATCGACTGCGTTAGAAGAGTTGAATCCACAAATTGTGGCCGAAAGGAACACAATGAAAGGAGATTTCGAATTGGCACAAAAAATTAGTAGGGTATGCTATTTTTTCCTTTACTTTAACCCTAAATAAAAAAATTTACACAATTATCAATTTAAGTGAAAGTTGTTTCATTTTAAATGAGGATTATTTTACAGTTCCGAAAAATGCTTCTATCATTAGACAAGGGAGATGACAATGAGGAAGATAATGAAAAAGGAACAACAACGATTACTAACGACGACGATTATGAAGACGAAGAGGAGGAAGAGGCAGCTTTTTCAATAAGTTCAGCAGCTCCAATAGAAGAATGAATTTATAATTTTTTTTTCATTTCTTGCCTTTTTGATAATAACCATTATCAAGTTTTATTTCGGACTGTTGATTGATAAGTTTCTGACCAGTCTCAATTGATTTGAGAATCAATTTTTCAATAATTTCTAGTATTTGATCACTTTATTTTTTCAATTTCTAGACAGTGAAAAATACTTGGTCATTTATTTTGAAGAAATTGTGAACGTTTTCAATTTTAGAAAAAAATTCATTTAATTTTTTGGATCCAAAAAATACATGTAAACTTTTCGAAATCTGTAATTTTTCTATTTTGTATCAAAAATTTTTTATTAGTTTTGTGAATTTAAATTTCGAATTTTTAAATGGCCACGTGTTTCAAGAAACACATTTTAAATCACTTATTAATCCGTTTTGATATATGGGTGAATTAGATTTTTAGATCTCTACTGTACAATCCGATAAGTTGCAAAATGTTTTTAAAACTTCCATAAGCTTGATTTTGTAATCCCGTGTTTTCTGATCTCTTAAAAGATACGGTAGTTATATTGTATAATTCATTGTTTTGTTATTAATGGTTTATATGAATTTTTCCCTAGATTATAATCCATAAAAAAAAAATTTAAATTCCCTTTGTTTACACAATCAACGTCACAGTTTGCCAGAGGCGTAAACATGTGCGTTGAGTCATTTTGGCAACAGCGAACAGTCTTTGAATGGGGAAAGTGCGCTCCAAATAACATTGGAAATATATCCACACGAAAAACAACAAAAAGAAATCATTTATCATGTTTAGTGTTGAAATAATTTTGATTTTTTTTTCATAAAATTTCCAATAAAAACAAAAATCAAAGTTACAACGAAACTATTTCTTCTTTTTTCTGTATTTCAAAAAAATTTTTATTTAAAAAAATAAATTTTCAAAAAATTTAAATAACACTAATTTATTTTTAATAAATTTTTTTCAATTCATTTTTAAAAAAAACTAAAAATTACAGAATAACATGAAAAAGGGAGGTTTAAGTGACTATGCCGATTTCTCCGATAATGATACCAATTGCACACAAGGAATTGAATGGATTAAAAATGTGAAATTCAAAAAAAGTTTAAAATTTCAAAACGAAATATGTTTAAGGTTTTCACCGACTGTGTAGATACCGATTTAAAGTTGCTTGGCTTTATTGTTGGACTTATCTCTCTGGCATTGTGGTTAATTCCCTTTTTTCCACAATTGTTGCAAAATTATAAAACAAAAAAATGTGAAGGATTATCGTTGGCTTTTTTGTTTTTTTGGTAAGTTTTATCTTTTTTTTCAAAAAACATAGTTGTGATTGGGAAAAAGTTTTTTAAAAATTAAAAAAAAATGGTTTAAAAAGGGGGGAAACTTTAATTCTTATTTAATTTTTCTACTCTTCAGGCTTGTCGGAGATACGTGCAACATGCTTGGAGCAATGTTAACCAACCAACAACCAATTCAAAAAATTATTGGTGTCTACTACATTATTCAAGATGTTGTATTGTGGACTCAATACATTTATTATGTGAAAATTTATCCAAGAAAAAGAGAAAATCATCGAAGTAAGGGTTTTTAATGACTGAACATTTCTTTATGATTCCTAATTTCAGGTGGCACAATTGTAGTTCCGTGCCTTGCATTAACTTCGTTTGGTTCCTTATGTCTTTTCAGAAAATCAGAATTTCAAGCTGAGCCGAGTAATATGTAAGTATTGTAATAAATGCAATATTCCCATTTTGACGAAAAAAAAGCTTAAATTGCAGCCATTTAAGTTTTAAATTAATTCCAGGTCGTTAGAAAATGCTTTAGCAATGTGGCCAATTTTTGAAAATTATTCAGATATGGTAATTTTCTTCACTTCATTTTTCAACTTTTAATTTTAATTTATTCAGTTGGGTTATATCATTGGTTCAATTGCAGCTTTATGTTATTTTGGTGGCAGAATTCCTCAAATTATTAAAGTTTAATTTATATTTC
The DNA here is from genome assembly GCA_963572285.1 of Caenorhabditis drosophilae. NCBI lineage: Eukaryota > Metazoa > Nematoda > Chromadorea > Rhabditida > Rhabditidae > Caenorhabditis > Caenorhabditis drosophilae. The sequence goes on along the minus strand of OY751561.1, from coordinate 3,687,184 downwards.
TGGCTTCAACTTATTCAACATTTTCAGAACTATCAAAGACAAAGCTGTGAAGGTTTGTCATTGACAATGTTTTATATAATTGTTGCTGCTAACTTCACATATGGCGTCTCTGTTTTATTAGCAACAACAGGAACATTGTATTTTCTCAGGTTTCTTTTAATTTTATTATATTGATTTAAAAAATTAAAATTAAATCTCTTTTTTTTAATTCTAGACACTTGCCATGGCTTGCTGGAAGCTTAGGATGCTGCGTTTTTGATGCCATCATGATTTCTCAGTATTATTATTATCGTTCGAAAAATCAAACTGTAGAAGAAGATCCAGAAAGATCCGGTTTGTTAGTGACTTCGGAAGATTCGGAATAATATTCGCAACCAAGTTGTGTTAAATTTTCTTCTTTTTTTTTTGTAACAGAAAATTTTGCATTTTCTATAATTACTGTCAGGGTTTTACTAACATTTGTGTTTTTAACTGTGCAATCACTTGAAAATTGAAATACTTTTCTGTATAAATTTTTACTGTCATTTTTTTAAATCAACAAAAAATCGAGTTATTAAAACTTTAAATATCTATTTTTATTATTTTTCTTACTTATTTTATTTCTTAAATTTACAGCAGTTTCTCCCATTTTAATTATAAAAAAAAGAAATATGACAAATATGCAAAATTATATGGAAGACATTCATGACAGTATATTTAATTCAAATTATTCAAATTGTTTTAAAATTAATTTTTTCTAGGTTTGGAAGACTTAAATTTGGAAATGGATAAAAGATTTAAAAGACTTCTCAAGTGGGATCTTCAGATTTCTGGTACTTATTCGTTTTAATAAATCCAAAATAAAAATATATTTTAAGCTTGCAACGATAAATCAAAAAAATTAGAAAGTTTCGTATTAGACCAATCGAAACCTAAAAATGAACGAAAAAGAAAAATGATAAAACTTGCTGAGGTAAATTGAGAAATTCAATTTTAAAATTAAAACTTGAAAAAAATTTAGGTCAGAAATGAAATGAGAGAACTTTCCGAACGGAAAATAGCTTTATGCGAAAAAAATTTGTTAATCATTCAATCTATAAATTTCAAACTATCTGAACTCGCTTACAATTGTAAATGTGAAGTAGAAATCGATAGTCCTGGTTGTACTGAAATTCGAGAAAAACGTATGGTTTCATTTTTTAAACTATTTAATCTTTTAAAATATTAAAATTAAATTTGTATATAATTCAAAATAATTATTTTTTTTAATCTTATTCAGTGTTCTCTCAATCAATTGAGTTTGCCAAAAATTCTCATGCAAATGAAACAAAAGATTTATCCGAATTTTCACGCGATGGGAATAACAAAATGGCTCTTATGGCGGACGATGACATGTCATCTTCGATGAACGTCATCCCAATATTAAAAGAGAAGTATAAACAAATATTTAAAAAAAACAAAGAAATTTTTTTTTAAAAATAATTTTTAAAAAAGAAAAAAAATTAAAGACGAAGAGTGGGACGACCGCGAAATGTAATGAAAGAAAGCTCAATGTATAGTAAAGGAACTAGTTTCACGCACAATTTAGACAGAGACTCAGAAAAAACGGGAAAAAAAATGAAATCAACATATTTGAAAACAAATTATGAAGTGGAAGAACAGCATCATTCAAATGAAACAAATATTAAAAAAACGAAGCATTATAATTTAAATGGTAAACATTTTAAAAATATCATTTATTATTTTATTTTTTGTTATAACTTTTTTAATTTTTCATAAATTTTATTGATAACAGAAAGGGTTCAATCTTATTTTGCAGTATTAAAAAGTAAAATAAAAGAAGAGGAGAAAGAGGAAGAAGACACACCATGTGAAGCAGAAAACAACGAAACGAAAGATCATCCAAATACTGAAGATGATGATTTGCTGGATTTTATATCTATTGCGGGAAAATTGCCTTCACCTCCAAGAGAAATTATGGAAACTTTAAATGTATCGGTAAAAGTTTTATTTTGTTTTTTTTTTGTTCAATAACCGTCAAATATTTTGTTTTCAGAATTCAGGTATTTTTCCAAACGACAATAACTTATCTCGACCGAACAAAGATAAAACGTCGTCAGAAGGTTTTGATAAAACTGCAGAACATTCTACAAAACCATTAAAAAATCCAACAGTTTTGAAAAGAAAAAAGGTATTTTTAAAATTATCTTCATTTAATATAAAATCTATCAAAACAAATTTTTAAATTTCGAAAAAAAAAATATTTTCAGACTTCGTCACATTCTATCTCGTCCAGCTCAATGTATGAATCAGAAAAACGAAAGCGTTTGCCATTATTTGTAGCGGATAAAAGCTTCAGTGGTCGAACTATAAAGTAAATTTTGCTATTTATGTTTTTGTTTCTTTACATGCTCGTAAAAAAGTTTATCAACAACTGAGATCTTAATTATGAATAAATAAAAACTTAATTTTGGAAATCGTGAATTTCAGATTAACTGAGCGAGCAACTGAATCAGTAAAATCTACCAAAGAGATTGAAGGTCATCGAAAGATAAAACAACAAAATGATGACTGGTGTATCTGTGATGGAGTAAGAAAGAAATATTTTTAAAAATGTATTTATTAAATTTTAGATTGTTACATCTGATATGATGATTGAATGTGACAATAAAAAAGTATGTTTTTGTTTTGATTTATTCTATTTTAACAAATCAATAATTTATTTTACAGTGTAAAATTGGATGGTTTCATTTTGAATGTGTTGGATTGGTTCAGTCACCAATTGGAAAATGGTTTTGCCCATCGTGTCAAAAAATTTCAATTCAACCGATGTCAGTTGAATCACAAAAAATTGAATAAAATTAACTAATTTTTGAAGAAATGTGTTTTTAATTAAGTTTAACTAAGGCTTAATTAATATTTAGTAGATTAAAATATTTACAAAAAAAAAGAAGCAATTAGCATAGAATGCGTATTTTAAATAAAAATCAATGACTAATTAACCAACTGCGTTTAGGAAATTTCACAAAAAAATTTTTATTTTTTTTTTCGGGCTTAATACTTTTTCTTTGAGTATCAGGGTTTTTACACTGTTTGAATGTTTAACGGCGATGGTAATCAGACGAGTTTTTTTTTGTTTTTTGTCTTTTATATGAATTAATTTGTTTTTTTTTTCGTAAATTTTGCCAAAGACAATTTTTTGATATCTGAAAATTTCAAAATTGTTGAAGCAACTTTAATGGTTTAATAAATGTTTAACATAAAAATGTTTCGTTTTATTTCTAATTTTAAAATTGTCTGCGAACTTTTCGCCCTTTTCATAAAAATTCAAAAAAAAAAAACATTTTTTAAATGAATAAAGTTTTCTGTGAAAATTGACGTTTCTCTATTTAAAAAAATGTTTTTTTTCCCACGTTAAAAAGAAATTGTTCATTGGAAATAATTTAGTACTTGGGGATTTTGGTCAAGAAATCTGGTGCCCACACTCGTGACGCATAAGACGCTCCAAAATTTGAAAAAAAATAAAGCACGCACAGCTGGTTCAAATAGGTTTTTCCGTAATTTTTGTTTTTTTTTTGTTTTTTTCATTTTTCGAATATGTTTTTTCAATTAATAAAGAAGTTTTTAATTTTATTTTCAAAATATTTTATATTTTTAGGTTTTTTTTTCGAAATTTCAATAAAATCTTTTAAAGCAATTGGGTGTAAGCCTCAATGAACAAATGTTGTGACAAAAAATTTAAAAGATTTTATAAAGGGCAGTTATAATATAACATTCATTAAAGAAGTTTGATGAAAATCAGCTGAAAAAGTGCTTTTGTTGAAAATCGATAGTTTAGAGAGTGTGTAGGTGAATGAGACTGAAACATTTGTGTTAGAACGAGTAGAAAGATTGGTTAGAGACGTAGAGACATGATGACAACTTTATTTCTCTATTGCTTTTTTGCTATTTTTTTTTTTGATGACGGTGCAGACTATTTTGATGCTTCGTCGTTTTTTTTTATACATTTATTTTTTATAATTATTTTTGTTAATAATTTTAATATTCTTTTTAGAAAAATTAATATAAAACATAAACTTTTATTTCGTTATTATAAGCAATTAATATGTAGAAAACCTAGAAGTTATAATCGAAATTCAATTAAATTTTATTTTTTCTACTATATAAGTATTAATATTAAAAAAATTCCTATAACACCAATCATTGTCTTTATATTTTTTATAAAGTTTTCAAAATGGAGTAAATTTCTTTTTCAGTTTGCTTTAATAATGGAACATCTCGATTTACCAGCGGAACAACTTGAAAAGTTGAAACAATTTACGGTTAGAAAAACACGCGTTTTCGAGTTTAAAATCGACATTTTTAGGAAATTACAAATATTGATGACTATGATGTTGCAATTGGAACATTAGCGTCATTGAACTGGAATGTTGAACAAGCAATTGAAACGCATTTAATGCAGGAGTCGGAAGACGGAGACGATGAGCCAGAAATTATTGAAAATCTAACTAGCGTTAATTCTAATGCGGAAAGAAGACAAAATTCATTGCCGTTTGATATTCACAGAAATTCTCACTTGTAAGAAAAATTCTGACTTTAAAAATATTCTTTTTCCTATTTTAAGTTAATTTGAAAACAAATATTGCAAATATACAACTAACAAGTTACTTTTCTAGACCATTTCGTAAATTAATTTCATTTCTGTAGCATTGCGTCATATTAATATATTTTTCATATCGATCTTCTTTTCAAAATAAGATCGATTTATCGTTACATTAAACACAAAATGCATTTTATATTTTTTTTATCGAACAATTAATTTTGCAGTCTTCCAAGTGCAAATGGCCGAGCACGTCGCCGAGGTGTTGAAGAAGATGTCGATAATCAGGTGAAAAGACTTCGGGTTTGTAGTGCATATAACTTTTAGGTCTTAAACCAACAATTAAAAAAAAGCGAATCATTTTTTGTTTAATTTAAAAAGTTCTAGAAGTAAAACCAAAGATCCAAAATTTAATGTTGTACTATAATTCGTGTTTTATCAAAATTTTAATTAATAAACAAGCAAACAAAGCTTTCTTTGATGAACTTCGTTTTTACGCATAACAAACATTTATTCATCTTATTTTCACTTTTTTGTTTATAGCTTGATGATGACGTTGCAATGTCGATGGAAAACAATCAACCAGAGCAACAATCTCAATCATCAAGGACAGCTAGAACTACAAGTTCAATGAATTTGAGATCTTCATCTCGCCGTGAGTTTTATATTGATTTTTAATTTTTTGGCTGTGATGAATGAATTTAAACGAATGTTCGATAATACGCGTTCTTTCATACTTCTGTTTACGTTCAACAGAAGTGGCCGCGATATGACCGAATGACTGATCTTCTCTCTGAGCCTGGCACAAATGTCAAAAATTTAATTTCCCTAAATATGAAACATATTCAATTTTAAATATTAAGGTGGTGGTGCATCATCTTCTAGAGTAGCATCATCTTCATCAAACGCTGGTCCATCATTCTCTAGAAACACAAGAAGTTCGAGAGCTGTGACTAATGGCACTGCTAACATTGTTACTATTGATAGTGATGAAGATGATGATATGCGAGTAGATTATGATGATGATTATTGTGAAGATACAAATGAAATAAATGTAAGTCTTTTTTTAAAATGTTACAAATTGTATAAAAGTAAACGAGACATTTGTCAAAATAAAAAGAACATTTCTAATAAAATATTTTTTTGCGAAATATATTTGTCCACGTGATAGTTTGAAACATATTTTTTGTTATTTTCATTTAAAATATAAAATAGTCCAAAATGTTACGTTCTTTCTTGGAAAGTTTTTTCAATTGGAATAACGCTCCAATTAATAGATTTCAAATAGATTATGAGGTTTGATGTTTACATTGTATAATACAAAAAATATTTTCAGCAAATTCGTAGCAGAAATGGCTTTGTTCCATTAATTCCGGAAAATTGTGAAGATGTAGTAGAATCGCTTCGCAATTTTGTGACTGTTTTTGAAAACAGGTAAACACCTTTTTTTTGAATTCATAGAAACCACACATATATTGAAGCTATCATTATGTGAAAAGTAATTCATAAATTCTAATTGTCGAATATTTATGGTTTTGAATAGAATTCGCTGTTCACTCCAATCATAAACAATCCTCTTTTTCTCAAAAAATACACGAAAGCTCTCGTTTTGTTTAAAAATTTCGCAAAATAGATAATTTTCAAAATCTCCTATTGTTTGGTGTTTATTGAAAAACTAAAGTATTATTTGATTCCGCACGTTTTATGTTATTTAACCAGTTTCATTAAATTATTTTAAATTACAAATTCTGCTTAAAAATTTCATTTTCGAAATCAATATTTATGACTCATATGTAGAACGAATATTTAAAATAAAATTCAGAACTGAAATTTTTCAGATTTTGCTCGAAGCCTCCTACCTCAGCTTTTATGCCACATTTTTCTACCGAACCATTGCCAGAAGCAATAAAAGAGGCTTTTGATCAAACGGACTGGTATAGGATTTGTGAAAAATAAAGCATTTAAATTACAAATCTTTTTTAGCTCCTTGCGACGTCCATTAGCCATTTACATTCATAACGAGAAAAGTATTGCTTCAAATATTTTTGCGTCTCAAGTTTTATGTACTGAAGCAATCTCAACTCTTCTTCGTCATCAATATATTTTGTGGCCCTGGGATATTACAATGACGTTTTTTTCTCTGCTGAATAACTTGATAGTAACATGGAATTGTTTTTTTTTAGATCGAATCTGAGAAAATTGTTAGAGTGGCTTCAAATTTTGAACATTTCCGAGGTGCGACAACTAATTCAGCGTTGGACGGATTCGAATGTAGAATCATTTCCATTGATTGCTATAGTTGTACGTGAAAAAGGATCATTCAGATTAGTCGATGTGTGCAGAGGTATGGTTAAACTAAATTTACTATTGAACAAATAAAATTTCAGGAACTGAAGCGTCTGATCAAGTGGTTGAAAAACTTATGAGAGGAATAGAAGATTACGAAAATATTCGTGTGACTGAAGTAACTGAAAAAAGAGAAAGAGCAGCAAGAGAAGCATTAAGAAACGAGCAAGAAGCAGAGTACGTTTTTTTTCTAGACTTTCATATGAACATACTACATACATATTATTGAAGTTGAAAAATAAAAACATAATTATTACAGATATCATGCATCTTTAGCGGCAGATCGTGCACGCATTGAAGCAAAACAACGTGAAATTGAGGAGCAAAGATTAGAAGAGGAAAGAAAACGAAAAGCGCTAGAAGAGGAAACATTAAGAAGACAAAAAATTGCCTCACTTTTACCAAATGAGCCAGCAACAACTGAAGCAGATATTGTACATGTTAAATTCCGATTGCCAGAAGGAGGTCAAGATATGAGACGATTCAGAAAATCTGAAACTCTCGAAGTTTTGATTAATTTTCTATCATCAAAAGGTTTCGCTCCAAAAAGTTTCAAGTATTTCAATTCTGATTTTCCGAAAAAAGAGGTTTGAATTATGGCTTAGTATCATTTGTCACTATTTATTTTTCATTAAGGTTACCTCTCATTTCGATTTGAAAAAAACATTTAAAGAAGTGAATTGGCCGGCAAGAGAACAAATTTTTGTTGATGAAATTTAAGTGATTATCGATTTTTTTATCGGGTCTATCCCAGTTTTTTTGAAACTTTTAATGTGCGTAAGAAATTCTTCAACTAGTTATCATTTATTTTTTGTAATTTCTTTGCTGCCTCCTCTCAGAGATCCTCATCATCATTATCATCATCTGAAGGAAAATGTAATGCACGCGTATCGATTTTTTTTCTTTTATGACATGATCATAATTAAGTTATTATTGTTTTTTTTATGTTAAGTATTTATATTTTTCCTTTTTTGAATGTGAATAAAAAATGAGCAAAAATTAATAACGTCAAAATGAAGAAAAAATTGTACGCTTGACGTAAGTTAACCGAAACTAACTTTCCGTGCTAATTGTTTATTTTTTTTTTGTATAGCTGTTGAAATTATTTTTCATAATTTTCAGATTTGGGTGTTTTTTTTTCGAAAGTTTTGAAAAATGGGATAAAATTGGAAATTTGTAAAATTTCCAATATTAAGAGGAAAAAATTTTAAAAAAAAATCGAGAAAAGTTTGTTTTCTGCTGAAGAATTTTAAATAACCGAAGAAAGCCTGAATTTTAATTAATCGATGCTTCAAAGAATTTCGAATTTTTTCATTTTCAGAAGCCGATGGGATTCGAATTTTTTCATTTTCAGAAGCCGATGGGATTCGAATTTGCTCGTTTTTAAAAATGAACTCAGCCGCTCGTAGAGTTTGTTTAATTTTTTAAAATAATAAAATATCATTTTTATTCTGTAAAAAATAAATTCAAAGAAAAAAATGTGTTAGAAATAAAAATACAAAATAAATAATAACAGAAATGTGTGAATTTTCTGACAATTCAGAATACAGAATTTCCATAATTTTAGCGAATTTTTGTATGGAAAATTAAAGATCAATATTATTTTTACAAAAAATCTAAAATAAAATTAATAAAATTGTAAATAAAATTTTTAGAAAAAAAATATTTGAAAAAAAGAAGAAGCGAAACAAAAAAAAATCAAAACCCGCAACACATCCGATTCTCGACTACCAGACAACACATCGTTTCTTCGGATTCATTGGTGATCCAGAAGGGCATTGAAACACTTCAGCGAATTCGGGTTGATTCGATAAAACTGTGTTCACTCTGCAAGTTTTGTCGGTTGTTTAATGTTTAAACTCCGCCCCTTTCGCGCCCCCCCCCCCACAAATTAATTTCTCTCAAATTTACCGCGAAGTTTCCGGCGAATGCGGATCAGTCAACAATAAAAGTGTTTTCGTTTCGGGTGTTTTCGAGCCGCACCACGTTTGAGCATAACCAACAAAGAATAGTTGCTCGTTGGTTAGTTGCTCTAAACCTGGAAGACGTGGCTCCTCATTTCCATTTTTTTCTAAATATCGTTTATAAGCCTGAAAAATGCATCCCAATTTTAAGTGATTTCTTTTTTGGACACCTTAAATGCTTGTTTAATTCCACCATTATCGGCAATGTTTTCTCCTTGTGTCAATTTTCCATTGATTCTCAGTTCAGTTCCTTCAATCTTTAATCAAAATAATACAAAAATTGGTTTTTCTTTTCAAAATTTTTTGAATTTTTGTTTTACTTCAACTTTGCCATATTGCTCAATTATGCATTGTGCTCTTTCTGTGAATTTTGCCGATGTATCATTGTCCCACCAGTCTCGCAAATTTCCCAAATTATCGAATTGTCGTCCTTTAATTTATCATTATTTTTTTTAATTTCTCTTTCCTCTCTCTTTCTCTCTCTCTCTCTCTCTCTCTCTCTCTTTCTCTCTCTTTCTCTCTCTCTCTCTCTCTCTTTCTCTCTCTTTCTTTCTCTTTCTCTTTCCTCTCTCTCTCTCTCTCTGTCTCTCTCTGTCTCTCTCTGTCTCTCTCTGTCTCTCTCTGTCTGTCTGTCTCTCTCTCTCTCTGCCTCTCTCTGCCTCTCTATCTCTCTCTCTCTCTCTCTCTCTCTCTCTCTCTCTATCTCTATCTCTCTCTCTCTCTCTCTCTCTCTTCTTCGAGATATTCTTAAACTTACCAGTATCATCAAATCCATGTGTAATTTCATGACCAATAACAGCACCGATTCCACCATAGTTTAGAGCTCTAAAACATCATTATTGATTCAACGCTGACTGAGGGAGGAGGGAGGGGGGGAAAGAATACCTCGGAAATCTCGAATCAAAAAATGGTTGCTGTAAAATTCCAGCTGGAAAAGCTGAAAATATATCAATGACTCATGTTGTTATGCGTGGGGGGGGGGGAGGGGGAGGGGTAAAATGTCTGAAATTATTTATTTCCAGACTGACCAATTGCATTTCTTGTTGGTGAATAAAATGCGTTGACAACAGCAGCACTTGAAATAAATTCGGTTCGATCGACTGGCTCCAAAAGACGACGATAATACCAATCATTACGCCAATGAATATGTTTTTCAATCAACTCACTGAATGAATCATCAGCTGATCCTTCGATCTTTAATTTTGTGTTTTGTTTCGACACTTTTAAAGCTTCGATAAAATTCAACGAATAAATCTTACTCCTTTATACCATTCGTCAAGTTTTTCATCGTTTAGAATAAAATCTGGATATCCAATTTGTCGTAGCATTTGTTCACCTTTTTCCAATGCAAACTAAAACAACAAAATTCAATAATTATTGATCGAATTGATTTTTATTGATTTTCTTGAAAATATGAATGAAAAATTTGCCTTTTTTGTTTCAGTGTCCATCCAATCATTCGCATGCATCATATTTTTAAATGCTTCTTGTAAATCATTGATCATATCAAGTGTCGCATTTTTTGCAGTTATATCGAAATATTTTCGAACATACATTGACCCTGAAATTATTTTCAATAATTGCTTCTTCCCCTACCATCTATTTTCAGCTCACCAGCTGCAAAGCTAAGTTTTCCACCAGCGCTTGAGACGCATTCTTTCCATTTTGGTTGACGCTTTTTTCGTCCGTACATTTGAAAGGCGAATTCCTTCAAAATTAAGATTCAGATTAAAAGCGTGTTGGTTTTTCAGCAACCAAAAAAAAAAAAAACCTGCTGTAAATCTTCGTATTTAGTGCCAATTTCATGGCTCCATGAGCCAGCATATCTCAACAAAATGTAATTGGTCACAATTTTTGGATTTGTTTCTTGCAATAATTTTGAAATTCTTCAAAACAAAATTTTTGATATTTTTTTTTTTTTAAAATAAAAATTGTGACTTTTTCAAATATTCAATATCTGCAATTACAATTATCGGATTATTTCGAATGTAAGAGTGGACAATAAACGGCGTTGTTGATAAGAATAATTTTTCCCAATCGATCTGAAAATTCGGAAAAGTTTGAAAAATCTTTAAACAAAAAAAAAAAAAAAACGAAGCGAACAATTGGAACATATTCTTGTAAATCTTTGAAATGTCGAATATTATAAAGTTGCGTATAATTTCTTCGATCCTCCTCAGCGACAATCACTTGCGCCCATTTTTTTTCAAACTCGATCATTTCTTCAACGTCTTCGGCAATTTTTGATTCATTCACTGGAAATCCAGCGTCTTCGGTGTAATAGCGAATCTGAAAATTTGGTTTAAAAATTAAAAAAAAATAAAAACCGAGAAAATTGGGAGACAACTTTATCAATTGTATATTTTCGATAAGCGTTCATTTGTTTTTGATACTTTTTTTCATCCAAATAATAATCGCGAGTTGAATATCCAAGACCCAAATTTCCTTGATCAAACTATAAACAATCTTCTTTTTTTTTCTTGTTTTAATTAGCTTTTTCGTCTTTTTTTTTATTTTAAGCGCTTACACTTATTAATCGTCTTGATACATTTTTTGAATCTTCACTTGGTCCAAAATCAAAAAATACTGAAACATCCCTTGATTGAATTGTGTTGATTAAAAGTTTTGTTAAATCAAATCGATTTTGTTGCCATAAATCTTGATGAATAATTGGCCAAAATCCAAAAGTCTGCAAAAATGGCTCCGTAAAAAATGGATTCTGTAAATTTGTGCACGAAAAACCTTGATTTTTTCCAACAAATTTCGTGCGCCAATTTTGTTGTGATTATCGGTGTCGATGCAAGCATTATAAATGTTCTTAACCAGAGCAATCGATTTCGATTTTGTTGTTATCGATTGATTTTCATAAAGTGATCGCATTTCGGAAAGAACTTTTTCACGTGTTGCTGAAAACTGCGAATATGTCGTCAGATCAGCTGGAATTGGATTTGAATCGATCCATTTTCGACAAGCGAACTCAAAAAAATCTTCGCACGGATTCAGCTGGAAAAGAAAAGAAGAGAATTCAACCAAAAAAAATTTGGATTCTTCCATCAACGAACTGATAAATTAACACTTTTTTGTAATAATTCTGATGCTTCTTTCCATCCTTCACTGTCCCCAATCACCACATTTTTCTTCTCATTTTTGACGACGTCATCGTGAACAAATGGAAGACGTGGTAAAGCTGTTGATAAAACGATCGTTGGAATCAATAAATATGATATTCGATACATATTTCTGAAATTATTCAAACATAAATTTTAAAAAGGAAGTGTTTCGAATAAAAATCAACGAAAAACAAAAGTGGGAAGGAAAAGATGATAAATAATGTTGATATGATATCATCGTTATCAGCCGAATCAAGAAAAAAAGCTTTAAATGATAAATGAAAGAACTGAATTGAACAACGAAATATCTCATCGACTGATTGATTTTCTCATTTCATTTTCAACTCTCCTTAAAATGTAGGCGGAGCCAGAATAAATGACAAAAAAAGAAAAAGAACCGAGAGAGAGAGAAAGAGAGAGAGAGAGAGAGAGAGAGATAAAGATAGAGCCCGATAAATACAATAAAAGGCAAATGAACAAATATTTGGAAAACGTGTTTTGTGACCCGTTTTGGAATAAAGAAAGAATCTTATGAATCAATAAAAAAGGTGTTTTTTTTGGCGAAAAAAAAGAAAACAATCAAAAGTGATAAAAAAGAATTTCTGAAATTTGTTAAGAAAAAATTGAAAAAGTCGAGAAAAATTTTTTTTTTATTAAACATTTTTCTGAAAATAAAAAAGAAACGAAATTTATTTTTATTTAGGCTAATAATTTAATAAATAATAAAAATTAAGAAAAAAAAAGCATTTTTAAGCAAAATTTTCAAGCAGAAAAAATTGTGAAAAAAGCGTATTTTCATTTCGATCGATTTTTTCAAAGTTGCGAGTTGAATGAAAAGTTTTCTCAGATTTTTTCAAATCTAATTTATTCTTCTTGAAAATGTGAAAATGGATCTCTTTTTTACTATTTACGGTGCTTTTTCACATCTTTTTAAAACTTCAATTTTATTTCACTTTGAAATTTCATTTTCTTGGTTTTTTTTACAAAAGAAAAAAATTCGAAAATTTCTACGGTAAAAAATTACATTTCACTTTTAATTTATTTTTTTTAATGAAAAAAAAAGAGGGAAAAAAATCAAAATTGACAAGGAAAAATCGATATTCGAAAATTATAAAAATCGGATTATAGATCAAATATAAAAACTCGAATGTAACAAAAAAAATCCGATTTTTAAGTTTTTAAATAATTTTTTTAAAATAAATTTAATTTGAATAAATTTTATGTTTTCTTTAATTTTTTCCCTTGTCTTTTTAGAAAATTTTCACCAAAGGGGGGGGGGGGGGGAAGCTAAAAAAAAAAGTTTTTCCTTATAAATTTAAAATTCTTTTTTTTTTTTGAATATTCGACTCTGTACAGTTTCAAAATAAATTGGTTTCGAAATAAAAAAAATCAATATTTGTATTTATATGAAAAGTGTGCAAATTTTGGAACTTTTTTTTAAAAATTGACCGTATTACATTTTGAACTCCAAATTGACCCCCAAAACATGTAGACATACATAAATGGAAAAGTAAATATTGATACAACCTGCACGGACGGTTCTTTTGTTTTCGTTCCACCAAACTTTTTTTGCAACAACGAAAAATTTATTTTTTTATTTGACTGCTTTTTCTTATCATTTTGTTATCAAAAAGTAGAAGAAAAAAATGCAATTTTATCGTGAAATGCAGTTAAGATTTCTTTTAACTTTTTCTAGGTTTACGTACGCTCAAGAAAATCAATAATTCGTTCCCTTTTTTTTTGGTTGAATTTCATCAAGATTTTTAGATGAAGTCAGCTTCAACTGAAAATTCATTAACATCTCGATTAAAAGCGAACGCAATTGAATGGCTGGAAAACAATCGAGGCCTAGTGATTCTCATTTTTTGTTTGCCAGCAAGTTTTGTAAGAAAAACGTTTTGAGCCTCGTTGAATTCATGTTTCTTTCACCTTTTTTTTTTGGTTTCAGCTCTTCGATCTTTTCATCAAAATTCGAATTTGGATTCATCGAAAATTCTCGAAAAATTCGAATCATTCGACTCGTGTCAGCCAAATTCAACAAAACGTGTTGGAATGGAATCGTCTTCCGGAAAATCAAAAAAAATTATTATGCACGGCAAGGCCGAATTGGTTAAGTTTATCAACGACATTTTTTAATAAAGTAAATCTTTGAAAAGGAAGAAAAAATCGATATTTTCTGATTGTTTAGGAAGCTTGTCACAAAATACCAATTGATCTTCATGAAATATTAAAATTGGATGAAGAAAATCTTTCAATAACTGTTGAACCAAACGTGACAGTCAATGAAATCTGCCAATATTTGATTCCACTTGGTTACACTTTGGCGGTAACACTTGAAGTTGGTGATGCAACACTTGGCGGATTGGCGTTCGGTGTTGGAATGACGACGTATTCGCATAAAGTTGGATTATATCAGGAAACAATTTTGGAATATGAAATTATTACCGCAAAGGGAAATCATATTTTTGTGACAAAAGACAATCAACATTCGGATCTTTTTTATTGTCTTCCATGGTTGGTTTTTGGTATCGAAAAATATTTGATTCAATAAAAGTTTTTGTCAGGTCTCATGGAACACTTGGCTTCCTTGTTGGGTTGAAGCTTCAAATTATCAAGATTAAACCATTTATTCATATGAAATATATTGCGGTTTTTATTTTCTTTTTCCCCCTTCCCCAATTTTTCCCTCTCTTTTTTTTCAGTGTAAAACTCAAGACGAATATTGTGACAAAATGATGGAATATTCGGGAGCAAATCGAAGCAATGAAAAAGTCGCTGATTATATTGAAGCAACAATTTTTGATAAGGAACGAGCTGTTATTATGCTTGGCAATTTTGTGGATTTAGATTCGACAACAAAGCATTTAAAGGTTTCTCTCCTCCCCTCAACCGATTAGCGGATTTTTTGTCTTCTTTCGACAGGTGAATGATGTTTGCCAATGGTGGAAACCGTGGTTTTATAAACATGTGGAAACATTTCTGGACAATGGTGGCGAAGAATTGATTCCTCTTCAATCTTATTTACTTCGACATAATCGTGCAATTTTTTGGGTTTTGGAAAGTATGATCCCATTTGGGAATCATCCGATATTTCGATTATTGTTCGGATGGCTTTGTCCGCCGAAGCCAGCGTTTTTGAAGTTCACAACAACACAAACAATTCGAGAAATGACGTTTGCCAAGCAAGTGTTTCAGGACATTGTGATGCCATTGAAAACGCTCAAGCAACAAGTCAACACATCAATTCAGCTCTTTGACACTTTTCCATTATTGGCGTATCCATGTCGAATTTATGATCATCAACGTGGTCTTCAAGGTCAACTACGGTTTGACTTCTTCTCACACTTTTCCCATTTCCCCTCATTTATTCAGACCTCCTTCATCGGATTTATTAGTTCCTGATACGAATTATGCAATTTTCAATGATCTCGGAATTTATGGAACGCCAGGACCAGTGAAACGTCAGGAAAATTATAATCCAACATATGCAATGAGAGCAATGGAAAAGTGATTCGAATTTTTTGGTTGAAAAAAATTGTTTTGATTTTTCAAGATTCACACGAGATGTTGGTGGTTATTCATTCCTTTACGCTGATATTTTTATGACCGAAGATGAATTTAATCAAATGTTTGATTTGACTCTTTACAATCAAGTATTGATTGAAACAATTTTTTTCTTCTTTTTTTTTCAACAACAAAAAAAATTTAAAAAAAAAAAATTTCCAATTTAAGGTTCGCATTAAATATTCGTGTGATGGAGCTTTCCCAAGATTATTTGATAAGGTTAAACCGGAAATTGATGTTATTTCAATTGGAGAATCATATGGCCAGAAAAAAATTGATTAATTCATCGTTTTTTTGTTTCTTTTTTATTAAATATTTTTTTTTTGATATATTTAATTATGTTTTGGTGGCAAAGATTTTAAAACTCCACGAAGTAATGCGCACATTTCACTCATTGAAGCTCTTTTTTTCTCATCAAAAACAAATATTCGATCAACAACGAATTGTTGAAGTATCAATGGTGTTTCTGGATTGAATTTGATCCACAAATCTTTCTTCATCTGCCCTTAGTTTTTCAATCATTTCTTGTTTTTTTTTCTTTTTCGCTTTTTTTCAATTAATTACCAATTCTTTGAGTTGTGGCGCCTTTATTTGGGATCCTTTTGAAACAATTAATTCCTGATGTGGTTGAGGTTTGACATAAGGTTCACAACCATTTTCAAAAATTTCCCAAATTAAAAGTCCAAAAGCATAAACATCACTTTTTTGACTAAATCGAAATGTTGTTAATGTTTCTGGAGCCAAATATCTGTTTAAAAACGAATTTATTGATTTTTTGAACCAAAAAAATTCAAAAAACCTTATAGGAATTTTAGCATTTCCAGTTAATTTATAAGATGATCCATATCTTGCCATTCCAAAATCAGCAATTTTCGGCTATAAAAATAATTGGGGAATGAAAAAAAAAACCAAAATTGATTGCAAAAATGATAAAATGATAAACCACATTCGATTCAGTTAATAAAACATTTCGTGTTGCCAAATCGCGATGAATCAACATTTTACCATGAATATACTCGACACCTTTTGCTGATCCCAACCCGAATCGAAGTTTTTCTTCAATATCGCATTGATTTTTCTTCAAATATTCTCGCAGAGCTCCATCTGAAGTTTTTTTTGGAAAAAATGATTTTTTTTTCTGGGAGGGAAAAGCTGAGAGTAAACGTACGTTCACAGTATTCGGTTACAATAAAAAGTGGAGTTTTTAGAATGCAAACGCCAATTGTTCGTAAAACATTCTGAAATTGTCAGAAAAAATGTTTTTTTTTTTTTTTAATTTGTTGTAAAATAACTTTATTTCTCATACAAAGTTGTAATCGAGCTTCATGCATCATTTCTTTGATGCAATCTTTCGAATCTTCACTTTTAAGCTGAAATCAACCTATTTTTTGTCTCCGCCTCCACATATTTTTTGTTTTACACTTTTGATGGCCACTGGAACTCCGTCAGGAAAATCTTGACTATTTCTCAAAACGCCATTGCGAACTTCACCAAAAGCACCTTCGCCAAGTAGTTTTGAGCCAATTTCAAGATGATTTCGATCCAATTCCCATGCAAATAATGGGACTCCTTTTAATAAATTAAATTTTTTCTATAAAATTAATAATTATTTTTAATCAAAAATTTTTCTTTTTTCTTTTTTTTTGAATTCTTCTTACATCTTTATGATATCCCAAATGATTTTTGTAATATAATATCAATTCTTCAATTGAAGGGAATTTTTTCCTTTTTTCAATGTAAAACGTAACCCATTTTTTATCTGGATTTTGTTCAATTGTTAATGGAATATCAATTATCTCATTTTTTGTTTTATTTCCATCCAAAAAATCCAAATAAACACTTCGAGCTGTCACTTCAGTTGGTTTCACATTCTCGTTGTCTTCTGTAATAAAAATAAAAAAGGATTTTTTTTTAAATTTTAATTAAAATTTCACTTATATAAACTCCAAAAATAACACTGATTCGATTATTGTGATTCATTTTTTGATTATTTGAAGCTTCACGAGAAGCTTTCTAAATATTTTTTAAAGTTTTCGTTTGTGAATTAAAAAAAACTCTTCGATTTGCATGTTTTTTCGTTGATTGAACTGATAATCTCATTAAATATTCGCCATAACTTTTAAGAAGCATTGGTTGATATTCATGTAATAAAAATCCATGAAAAAATGAATGTCGGCTTAAACTCTAGAAATGATTAAAATTTTAAAAAAAATCGTTTCTTTTTGTTTTCACTTCTTGAATTTGTTCATTTGTTATTCTTGTTACTTTATGCGTCAACTCAGAATTTGTTAAAACACTTGGCGCGGCGGCGATATCTTCTCTTTCTTGATCGCTTTCCTTCAAAATTAAAATTGAAATGTAAAATTTGAAAAAAGAAATGAAATGAATTGTTTTTGTCCGATATTGATAATGAAAAAAAAAAACTGGAAAACTTTTGAATTTGGCCTCAATGGTGTCGTCACGAGACGCTCTTCTTGGCTTCTATCGGTTGCTGTTTGAGCTTCAAAATTATCGTTACTTATATATTTTGACATGATAAATGTAGAAAATAATTCAATCAGTTTTTAGGATTTTTTCCAATATCGATTGGTTTTCAGTTCACGTCAAGCAATGTCAAATGTTTATTTTCTGATGTTTCTCAGTGAGAAAAGAAAAGCAGAGAAAAAGGAAATAATATAAACTTAATTTTTTAAAGTTTAATAAAATTATCTCTTTTTTTCCTTTTTTTTTTTTTTGGTATCAATTCAATTGATTTGACCGGGGCCTAGCAACAATGTAATAAATCATGAAACAATAGGTAAAAACTGTGTAATAAAATATTTCTTTTTTCTCTGTGATAAAGTTAAGATTTTTACCCGAAAAATTTCTTTGTCATTTGAATGAACTTTTGAAATGACAACCTTACGAATTCTGTTATTTTTTTCATTTATTGGAAGCATTTTTTCAAGTAAAAAAAAATTTTTTTTTAATAAAAATAATTTTTTTAAATATTTGAAGCTTGGTCATTGAGTGGTTACGCTTGTAATCAGCCACAACTATATCAACAATGCAATTGCCAATCATTTTGTAATTCTTATATTCAACAGCCTTGTGGGGGCTATAATGATTGTGATAATTATGGAACAAATTATCGTGGTTATCATCCAAGGCGACGGCATCGAATTAAGCATCGAAAACTTCGTCGAAAATTCCGATTTGATTCAGATGAAGGTTTCTTGGCTTGTTTTTTTTTTCTTTTGGATTTTCCTTTTGAAAAGAAAACATTTTTTTTTTGCAGAAGATTTTGAAATTCCGCCACCACCAAAAAGTAGAAAGCATCGAATTGAGAAAGTTGACGAAGGTTTCATTGAAGAAAAATCAATAAGAACAACAACGATTCAAGCATCAGCAGCAAGTGATAATTCATGGGAAGACGAAGTGATTTTCAAACATTTTTGTTTCAAAAAAAAAAAAACAAATTTTTCTTTTTTCAGGATCTTTGGGAGAAAAAATTTGTAACAGAAAGTCCAAAAAAACTTGACGAAGATGAATTCCCTGAAATTTCGAGCTCCGAAATTGAAACTCATCGAGAGGAACACATTATTCCAGCGAAACAAACACCACGCTTACCAGCGAGAACCGGACAAGGAATTGGTGTTAACACTGGATTAGGTGTTGGTGCTCCTGGAATTGGTGGTCTTGGAGGCGGTGGTGGACTATTTGGAATAAGTAGTGGTGTTGGTGTTGGTGTTCCAGGAATTGGACCAATTGGAGTATCATCGGGTTTAGGAATTGGAAAATAAGAAAAAAAAGAAGAAAAAAAATGCCAGAAATTTCAATATTTTGTACAAATTAATTGTTTTTCAATTTTTATTTTTTCTTTTATTTAAAATAAACTGGTTTCACTTATTTTTCTCAAAAAAATTCCACTGCGGGAGATTGTTTTTTGTTCAAGACTTTTGGTATAAAACTGTTCCAGGTTTAATTAAAAAACTATTTTCAAAATGTTTCTCCTCATTTTTTTATTCTTTCTGGCAAGTTTGAATGGAGTTTTATCAAGTGAGTAAAATTAAAATAATCTAAAAAAAATTTGGTCTGAGATTGATTTCTTAACAAGACCAGTTTTCAAGGTCTTTTAGATGTACCTTTAAAATTGTTTTATTTTTCAAAAAATGGTCTGAATACATCCAACATTAAGTGTTAATTTCTTTCGTATAAATTATTTATTTACCTACCCCTCCCCCCTCCATTAAAAATCTGAAAACAAAAAAAAACTTTGAAAAGCTAATAAAAATTAATTTAAAGATTTTTATGGCTCACTATCCGGATATGCGTGCAATAATCCTCAACTTTATAATTCTTGTGGATGCCCATCGTTTTGCCAGTAAGAAAATAAAAAAAAAAATTTGATTTTAAATAATTTTTTAAACAGGTATTACAACAATTTCAATGGGAATGGATGTTATCATGATAATAATAATTGTCATCAAAGAAAAATGAGGAAAAAGCATAAAAAAAAGAAATTCAAATTTTCAAGCGAAGACGATATTTCATTTGAAAGTGCTCAAAGTGCACAGGAATCAAAACATCTCAATGATGATGATGATTTACCACCTCCACCATTTTCAGAAGAAAAAAAATCTCGAAAAAATAAAGTTTGGGAAGATGAAAAGGAATGGGATCATAAATTTATGTCGAAAACTCCGCCTCCTCAACAAGCATCGACAGCTCCAAAAAATATGGGACTAGGAAATGGACAATTGTTTAATATAGGATCAGGAGTTGGAGTTGGAGTTCCAGGCGTTGGACCAATTGGAATTTCATCCGGAATTGGAGTTGGGTGAACACTAAACACGTTATTTCAATAAATTTCTTTTGATCGAATTTTTTCATATTTTAAAATTTAATACCTTTTAATTTATGAAATTTTGAAATTTATAAAACAAAAATAATTTAAAAAAATAGAAAAAAATGAAGAGATCATATTCACATAGAAATGAGGTTACTTAGTATTTGTAAAAAACTTGAGGTAATTTTGGAAGGCAAAAAAATTATTGGCAAAAAATTATTTCAATATTAAAAAAAAGAAAAGAAAACAAATATTTTAATCCAATTCATTTTTTATTTTTTTTCTTATCTCTAGGTGTTGAGGTTTCATGATAATTAAGGTATAATTTCGATTCCTTCGAATTTAACCTATAAATTATATCTTCTTTTTAAGATATTATTATTATTATTAATTTTTCAAACCGATCGTTTGCTACGAATTCCTCTTTATGTTTTTTGTTATAGCTATAATCAAACAATAATTCAACTCCTTCTTTCAAATCTGTTTTAGCAAAAATTCCAATTCGAGCTTGACCATTCACAATTATAATCTGTTTTATTTAAAATAAATGTTTATGGTTTAAAAAAAAATGCTTACTTTGGTATAACAATTGTCATTTTTATCTGAATGATTAGCAAATCGAATCAGATTTCCCATTTTATGAGCATCGATACATTCATTTTCATTTAAAGCTGAAAAAATTCCATTTCGATTCTGTCAAATTCATCCTTTCATTTACCGAAAAGATAACTCGTCTTAAATTTGTCATAAATATGCCCTCTTCTTTCCACTTCTGATGTTGAGATCAGTTCTCCGGTGTATTCAGATATAAAATCCCCTTTTTCAGCTGGTTCCATCAAATATGCTCCCCAGCCAGCAATTTGTGATGGGAACACTTTCAGCTTTTTCTGAAACCCTTTTGAGAAAACTGCATTTTTGCACATTTTCTCTTTTGAAATTACGTCATCTTAAATTTCCAAACGTTTTTCTATTTTTTAAATATTTAATTTTACCGCATTGGCAAGTTTTGCACGTGATTGGATCACATTCCCATTTGGCATAAAAACATTGGCATTGTTTTGTTCGACACATTCCTAAATATTATAATTGTATGAATTATTAAAAATCAATAATTGAAATAACGTCTGGACCCATTTTGTACAACTCTTACCTGGTGCACATCTGCAGCCCGGAAACTTGATTTTGCACGAGTTGTCACATGAGCAAAACTTCGTACAAACACCATTTTTGTTGCATCCACAATGAATATTATCCGAATCGCATGATCCTTGATGATTACATGGGTCCAGACGGTATTGATTCTTAATTTTTCCGACTCCTCGTGCCCACGTGCTATTTCTAAAATTTTTGTTCATTTGGCTGACGTCTCTGAAAAAAACTTTGAATCGATAAAACAAATTTTTTTTTTTAAGAAAAAAACTTTTTTACACTTTTAATTTTTCTCGATCAGCATACAATCGAAATTTTGATGGGCGTTCACTTTCACGTAACAATTTTTTATAAATCTATAAAAACATTTTAAAAGTCATGCTTCATCATTATTTTACCTCGCTGCATGACAAACTTTTGTTCAAGAAAAACTCCGACGCTTGTTTTGCAAAGATGCAAAATGATTCTTCATTCTGGAAAGAAAAAATTGTATTCTTTGAAAAGATAATTTAACCTACGACGTCTTTTAACGACAATAAAATTATAACATTGAGAAATGTCGAATCAAGCTTTCGAATTTCTTGGCATTTATCGAAACGAAGTTCAATTTCATTTGCTTCTGAATCATCATTTTCGGAAGAAATTTTGAACTCATCCAAAACACCCTGAATTTTAAATTAACGAGAGAATAACGAGAGAATTTTCATTCTTACACATCTTTCTATTGATCTCCAACAATTTTCCGAACAAACATTTTTACTTTTCACCGTGTTTGGTGGTAATGGTAATTTGACAATAATCCAATTTCCATTTTTGTAATTGTTATGTAAAAACGGGGAAAATCCTCAAATTATTCACATTTTCTTTAGTTTCCAAATATATTAAAATTTACCATGAAAAGTACAAGCGTATGATGAGCACTGTAGACATCTTAAATTTTCATTATCTCGAGGGCACAAAATTTGGGAATCTTTTTGATAATTAGTATCCCATTTTTCTCTTAATTGCTCAAATCTAAAAAAGAAAAATATTTGTTTTATTTCATTCAGTGTTTTGACTTACATTTTTGGTAACTTTCGATATGAAAGTTTGTTTGGAAATAATTGATAAAACGCAAAGTAAACATGTTCCTGTTCATCGGGATAAATATCAAGGGCTTTTTGAAGAACGAGAAAAAGTAAAGAATCATTCACATATTTCCAATTTTCTGAATATCCATGAATCCCCTAAAATAAATTCAAAAAAAAAAAAATGAAAGTGTTCAAATTTGAAATATTTTACCTCTTCAAAAAGTTGATGTAAATCTTCACAAAGATCATCATCATCCTGATTCTCATTTAAATATGGTACATGAGACAATCTTAAATTATCATCCGCTTTAACATTACTTTCAACATGAAGCCAATAAGCCATTGGAGGTAAAACCAATCCTGATTCAATTTCAACGCATACAATATTGTCATTAATTTTATTTGATGATCCTAATGATTTGACTTCACATTTTGGTCTTAAATGCATTGGTGGCATAAAAAGATTTGTTGACTGCTCAGGTTTATTTTCCACGGCTTCTTTGAATGTTGTCTGCAAATTTTTTATGTGATAAAATTTGGAAAAAAAACAATTAAGAAACATTCAATTCATTAGAAACTTCTTCGTTGTGAATCTTTTCAACTTCTCTATAAATCTCACGTAGTTTTAGCCCAATTTCTTTTATACGGTTATTATCAAACATTTTATTCTAAAAATCATCAAATTAATTATTTTTTTCAATTTTTAAATAAACCTTAACAATAACATTCCGATTATCAAGCAATAATTCATTTTCTGATGTTGATTCGTTACAATTTTCTTTTTTCTGTATCGATGCTCTTTTTGATTCTCCTTTGTAAGCGGGTCTTGACATATTATTCTTGTTTTTTTTAGAAGTTTCCATTTCTGAACATTGAAAATTTAAATTTGAAATTAAAATTTGAAGTCAAGTAAGCATAGAATTATAAACATTTTGAAAATAAAAAAAATTTATGACGAATTTTTATTTTTAAAAATCGAACGATAAACAATTTATCAATTATAATAATAAATAAAAAAAACCTAAAACCTAAAAACAACCAAATCTATTTTAACATAAATGGACATTATTTTTTTAAATTCTAGCTGATTAAAATAACCACCACGTTTTCTGTTGTCCTTTATTTAAATCTTTTTCTAAATCTTTGAAGTATTTTTCTGCAAATCGCTTTACTCGTTCATCTCCATTTCGACTTAATTGAACTGCTTTTTTTGCATATTCTAACGCCTCATCTTTGCTTCCAGTATGAAACAGAGCTTCGGCATAATTACAGTAATATCCTGGTAACATGTGAGCACACTCATTTACATAAAGAATTCGCTCAATTCCGATTTCCAAGTATTTTCGAGCAAGTTCAAACCTTAAGAAAATTTTTTAAATTTTTAATTAAAAATATGGTTCTCACCTGTTCTTTAAAATTAATGTAGCTCCAAAATTGTTTAAAATATTAATTGAGTGGGCAGAACTTGCCCCATAAATTTGATATGAGATCTAAGTTTTCTCGTTAAATGACAGGAAAAAATTATGAAAACGCACCTTCATGACTTCATCCATATATTCTTCAGCTTCTGCAAGCCTTGATTCATCTCTATAGTTTATCTGAATATTATGATTTTAACAAATTTGCATTTATTTTTACCAAAAAGCTAGCGTAGGCTTCAAGAGTCATTCCTAGCAATGCAATTGGATCGGTAAAAGTATTTCCGTAAGTATCAACAGTATGTCTATCTTCAATCATTGCTCCATGAGAAACACTAAATTTTTTCATGTGATTGTCGACAATCTGTAAAAGAATTTTTTTAAGAGAAAGCTGTTCTAATGCTGAAAATGCAAACCTTTATTTGTCGTCTTACACAATGTTTAAATCCTGCTTCAGCATTATCAAGTTCTCCTTTGTTCGCCAAAATATCAGCTAACTTCAGTGATACTCCAATAAACTCTGGTTCATAATCTTTTTTACCATGAATAGAAACAAGTCTAGAGAACATTAATTAAAATAAATGTATAATTTTACTTCTTTTCTACCTTTGAATAACGATTCGGAAATATTTATCTGCTTCTTCTAAATCATCTTTTTCGTAGAATGTGTTCGCTAATTCATCATATACTCTAAAATTAGTAACAAATTTAAAAAAAAATAGAGAAAATCGAAATTCTCCCAAAAAGTGGTTTTTAAAAACTAATCTTATAAGAGCTTAAAATAAAAAAAAAAAGAACCTGGTGATTGGTAATTCTTCTTTTCTTTCTTCAGCTTCTTCTAACGCTATTTGTAAAATTTGTATAGCTTCATTATACTGTCTGCGCCTTCGATATAACCATGACTGAAAATTTAATATTTTTTTTGGTATTTGTTTTTATTTGAAGTAAACTATTTTTACCTTTTTTACTTTTTCTTTCAATGGATCCACGTCAAGTTGAACTTTTTCAATTCCAAGAACATCCTTTATCGTGGTCACCCATGAAATCGCTAAAAGTGTCGTTGGCATTCTAGTTTTTTTGAAGAAACTGTTCCTAAACAATTCGGAATCGATTTTTTTTTTCAAAAAAAAATTTGATTTCTTGTCAGATTCTGCTTACCAGTTTTCTTTACTTTTATTATTTTGTCGATTCTGCTCATTTTTCTGATGTTGATAAAATCTTCTTGATGAAAATGATGAAGTTGAAGTTGAGTAGCTTTTAACGTTTTTAACAAAAGCTCGTGGAAATGAATTGAACATCTGCATTAAACAGTTATTTATCAAATTCTGTTTTAAGAAGATAAAATGGTTCCGAACCGAGAAATATGAATTTAAAAAATTAAAAAGGTTAATTGTTTATCTACACACCCGGTAGTATTCTATTTATTAATTAAAATCTAATTCTATTTTTTGAAGTAAAAAAGTATTGTTTTAATCCATTTTTGGTGCAAAGCTTGTTCCGCATGAACATCCTTTTTCAGCAACTGGATTATCAATTACTCGAAATGAAGATTTCATTAAATCTTCTACAAAATCGACAGTTGCTCCTTTCATATAACCAAGTGATAACTGAAAAATAAGTTTTTCTTTGCTAAAATAACAAAAATTTTAATGTGCCACAAAATTATTCACCTCATCAATTACAACTTCTGGACCATTTTCTGACTTCCATAAAAAATCATCGTCTTTTAAATGTTTATCCAAACGAATTTTATATTCAAAACCAGAACACCCTCCACCATCTACTTCAACTCGAAGTCGTTCTCCATCTTCTGCTATTGTCTTAAATTGATTTTATTTTTAAAGAAAGTGTAAAAGAAAATAGAAACCAAATAAATAATAAGTTTGAATATTTCAGTTTTTTGAATAATTCTTCTCAAAACTTTGATTCGTTAAGTATTATGAATAAACTTTAATATTTTAAAACTTACTTTCAATCTTTGCACTGCATTTGGTGTAACTTTTAATAATCCATCGTTTAGCACTTTATAACTCTGGTTGTATGTTGTACTAAAGAACATATTTTGAAAATTCTTGAAGCTACATGATGGATTATTAACATTTAATCGTGATAAAATACGATTGAGATGATAACCGGTCATATATTAAATCTGAAAAAAATATTAAAAAACTGAAACTTAAGAAACATGAAAAATAAACAATTAATGAAATTGATTTGGATAAAAACCTACTTGACAAAAAACAAAAATTGTAAAATTTACTACAATTTATTAGTTAAAATGTTGGTAAAAATCTATATAGAAAAACATATGATGCAATAATAAAAAAAATCAGCTATCCAATGTAAATTTTAGTAAGTTTTAAACAAATATTATATCTACATACATATTAATTAAAAAATCAATTTTTTATATCAGGCTAAAACTTTGAAAAAAAAACGGTATCGTTTATATTTTTAAGAATTAGTTTCATATTGGGATTTTTTAGAATATTTTTAGCAAGAAGCTGCGTTTTCGAAATTGCGAATGAGATATTTTAATTGTTTTTAGAAAGCTATTTGGTTTAGAAAAATTAAAGACATTTGAATGAGGTTTGACGGAAATTTTGTACATTTTAAAGTTAAGAAAAAATATATAAGCCGGGTTACAGTCAGAAAATTTTATCTTCTTGAATTGTGAGTGGGGCTTTGCTGATTTGACCGAATTCTTTGTCTTTCAAATCGTCTGAAACAAAAAAAAAACTAAATTATACAACCTTTGACTTTAACACAGACCTTTCCATTTCATCGAGCAGTCTTGGTGTATATCGAACCACCAGTTTTACAGTGCCAACTGATGTTTTCAATAGTTCAACAGCTTTTTCATGACATTCACTTTCAACATTCTTAAAAAAAAAATTAAAGCTATGTATAAATTTTAAAAGCTTACAACGCCATTTACAGCTATTAGTTGATCTCCTCTTTTAAGTTCTCCATGTCGATCTGCTACTCCTCCTGGTATAATTCTGAAAACAATTTACCAATTCAAGACGGAAAAAGCATTATTTTACAGAAACTTTAAAATCAATTTTGAATATTTGAAAATTCTATGTAATTTATTTATTTACAAGAACATTTGTAGAGTTGTTAAAAACATTGCTGCGTAAATTAAATTATTTAATACCTTGATATATATATCGGTGAATTTTGCTCTTTGCCACCCATTACATTGAATCCAAGCCCTTGATCCGTTTTGGGTAATTCAACAATTCTTGGGTGAGTATGACCTTCGGCTGCAGCAAAAGCAGCTACAGTTGCTTTTGCAGTTGCAGCTGCTCGAACCTAAAGTTTATAAAATTATGGAAAAACTGTTTGAAATGTTTACGTTCGTAATTTTTAGATTTAATTTTATTTAGAATTAAGCATTTTAAAGAAGGAAAAACATGCTTACATCTGGTAATGCATTTTTGTCAATAGTTTCGTAAATTGTTTCATAAACTTCTCGAACAGTGCTGAACAACTCTGATTGCAGAATTTTATGTAACGTCGCTAACTTTGGATTAGCAATTTCCCCAGTTTTTTGAACATGTTCTATCAATTCTAAAATTCGTTGAACATCTGAAAGATGTTTGATTAAATTTTATTTTAATAAATTTTTTTCTACCTCTCTCTAAATTTAATTCTTCTGGATTGTTATCCATTTAAATTTCCAATATTTTAGCTAAATCTACACGTTTTAATTTGAAGAAAATGAAGTTGTCTGCAAAAAAAGTAATTTAAGAAAAAGTAAATGAAAGCATTTAATGAGTTAATGAATAATAAATAATTTTTTCTGTATTTCAAAACTTCATAGATTAATAAATAAATCAGTGGTTATAAACCAATGGAATTTTTCGTATTAAAAAATATATAACAATTTTATTTAAAAAAATGAACAACAATACCGAAAAAAAGCAAAGTATTGTTAAATAGTAAAAAGAAACTAGCTAATAAAAAAAATAGTTTGTCTAGTTCATACAACAATACCGCGTTTTAAAATAAAAGTTGTTTTATTATATAATTGAGCTGATCTAAATTTCATTTCGAAGAACATGATTTTGAGACATTTCAAAAGGTATCACATTGAACGTGAACTTATACAATTCTATATCTTTTCTAAATTCATATTCCTTCATTTCAGGCAGACTAAAATCTGGGTTGCATTTTTCTCGAGTTATTCTTACAACTCCATCACAATGTGATCGAAGAATTTTCTCTCCTCTGTCATTTTCGAAGTAAACCTTAATTATTTTATTTCTGAATTCTAACAAGCTTTTGAAAAATTACGTTTAATCCTGGATGATAATTCATTTTAAACTGATTGACAAGTAAGTCATCTTTTTTAACAACGTCACCATCTTTTCTGAAACAAAATTAACTAATTAGAATAAATTTAAATTAAATTAACCTATATATTCCTCTAAATGGCAAATTTTTTGGTGGTCGAAGCAATCCACGAATTTGTTGTAAATTAAAAGATTTTGCAACGTTTTTTGTGATCATTTTATAATGAATTTAACACCGTTTCGCTGCAATTTTAGTGTAACATTATTTTTTAAAATTTAATTTAAAAACTTTTTTAACAAAATTTTTTCTAATTAAATAAGTATATACTCGATCGAAACAAATTTTTTAATGTGCATTTACGCGTAGTTACGGTGTACATGGGTTGTACGCAATTGCGGACATGCTCACCGTAAAATTGTTAACCTGAAGATCTTAGTATAAACGCTTTTTTCTTTAATTTAAATATTTTATTAAAATAATTTTGCTTATATCGTTTTTTTCAGAAGTTTAAATTTAAATTAACATTAAAATGGGAAAAAGAAAATCTAAAAGAAAGCCACCACCAAAGGTGAAAAGCGTCATGCCATTAGATACACAGTTTAATTGCCCGTTTTGCAATCATGAACGCGTTTGCGAAGTGAAAATGTATAGTTTTTAAACATTAACAGTTTAAACTGTAAATTAAAAATTTTTTTTAGGGATCGAGAGAAAAATGTTGGATATATATCATGCCGTGTTTGCTCAGAAGATTTCCAAACTGTCATCAACTACCTGTCTGAACCAATTGACGTTTATTCAGATTGGGTCGATGCCTGTGAAACAGCAAATGCCGCAAGTTGAATTTTGTTACTCAATGTTAATTTTTCCACAATTTGTGATCTCGCTTCCCTTTTTTTTTCTCATTCCATAGTTCATATCTTTTTTAATTTCTACATTCGGTGCAAATTAGGAATTAAAAAAGATATCTAATGTTCAATATTAATCAATCTTTTAAAAAATCCTGCGCTTTAGGTGAATGCTGATTGCAAAAATGTGGAGCTTTCATTTTTTTTTAAACTCTAAAAGTTGTTGTAATTTTGGATTTCCTCACCATTCCTGTTTTGAGTTCCCCGACAGTTACAAGCGTTCACCTTACGTAGAATTACCTAGAAAAAACTATTTCTCAGGTGTTTTTCATCGTATTTGTTAATTTTTTATTGTTTTGTATTTTCAGTTACTTTACTACGAAATTGTACATTAATTTTTATTATCAGCTTCAAGCTATATCTGAATAAAATTTGAAAAACTGGCAATGTAAATGGACTAGTAAATAGAATAATTGGGAAAAAAGTTATCATAAAAATTAGGGTATATTTTCATGAGTTTATATTTCGTGAAAATTTAAAATCTACATATTTTCTATACTATTCGAAACGCTTCTAGATGCTATTTAATTTAGACCATGCTTCTATTAAACATCCAATTGACCATGCTTGTGCTGGGCAGCTTCCAGGACAATGTTGACCGTTTTCATTAGTCAACTCCGGCAATGACCGCCAAGGAGATTCCTTAAAAAATGATGTTTGCTTAATCTTTTTAATGAGTTACCATTATGTGTTTATAGGCTATTCCAAGTCGTGATTGTACTTGCTCAACAGCATATTTTAAATATTTATCTCCAAGTATTTCTCCAACAGCCAACCGAGCAGATAAATAAAAACCAGCTACCCAAAGCCATTCTGGACCTTGATGGTAATTCCAACCTTTTGCTGTTTTTTTATCAAAACCATCATTATCGTTATCATAATAACCATAGTATGCCCAATCACTCGGATCTAATGTTTTTATTCCTAATGGACCCAAAAGAACTTCGGCTGTATCTAATGATTTCCAGGCTTTATGAGCATCAACCAAATCTGGGGCCTGGAATTAAGTCAATTTTTAAAAGAGTAGAATTTCAAAATAAAAATTAAATAATTTTCACTGCAAAATAATGATGAGAGAACTTTACATTTGTAAAAAAAATAAAATATTTGAAAAACCTACGACTGTAAGGGCTATTGTAAAATTGCATCGCAATTGATAATCTGTATATCCAAATGTCGATCCAACGCTATCTTTTATTATATTTTTGCGATTCACGTATTTGTCAGTGCAATCTTCATTGACAAAAAACTCTTTTTCAAAATTGTTTCTAATTTTTTCTGCCCAAAATTTCCATGTCCACGAACTATCTTAAATCAATTTTTGAAAATTAAAAATTATAGACGTTGTATTATACCCGATTTAACTGATGTTCGATCAATTACTCCTTGCTCTGCCAATTCAGACAGCTTAGTTAAAACGCGATATGCTAAGGCTTGAAGCTCAACTGCAGCACCATCTCGAGGTGTTGCTGGGCATCCCTTAAGATTTAAAACATTAAATATTTTTAATTAATTCATTTTTACTTTATTTTGAGCTTTTTCACTACTTCCCATTTTATCCATCCATGTTCCACAATTCCATTGATTTCCTCCATAAACAAATCCAGTTTTTTTGTCAATCCAAACAGAAACATTGAAACCTGAAGAACATTTTTTTAAACTTGCTTTTTTATATTTTTCATTCAGACCGTTATCTGTCATTTGTTCATCAATCGATTTTCCTGCATTTCTTTCCCGATACGATATTCCGTCAAAATGTTTATCGATTGCTTCATAAATTGTTTCAATTAATGGTTGTTCGAGTTCTACATCTCCATAATTCGTTTCATCCGTTGGATAGATTCGTAATACTGTTTCCTTTAAAATTGAATGACCATTTGGTGCCATTTCAACATATTTGACTATTGACAATAACCAAAACCAAACAGCATCTCGACAATTGTATCTTGCACCTAAAAAATTCGAGTTTACTGGTTTTTAAAAAAAAAGTTGACACTGAAGTTTTTACCAATGCCTTCAGCTAGAAGATTTGGAATTAGTCCATGTCTCAATGAGCCGGCAAAAGAAAGAATGATATTTTTGGCATCACTGAATCGACCCATGTGCAATAAAATACCAGGAAGAGCGATAAATGTATCTCTACCCCAATTTCTCCATATTCCAACTGAAAAATGTGGAAGTCCAGCTGCAAGTGAAGACGCTGTTGCATCTTCAATTTCGATTTTTGGCGACAAAGGTGCCAATCCGGAACCGGGAATATTTCCAACAAAAGCAACCGATGATATTGCAAGCCATCGAAATAAAGATGATGATTGACTTATATTTCTAAAAAAAAAGAGAATTTTAATAAAAATTAATTGTTTTTACTTTGGTAATTTATTGAAAATTGAATTTCGAGCTTCATTATAAATGAAGGAAATTAGGGTCTCAAAATAACATGGTCTTAAGTAATATGGAACATCTTCCAATGGTTTTAAAATTTGTTCAATTACTTTTGAAACCTGAAAAAACACATGTTAAACATTAAAATAATATTGAAAATACCAATTGAAGGCTTGAAAATTTGTTCAATCTTTTGACCAAATAATCACACAGCCATGTCCCATTTCTTAAGTTTTGGCAAAGTGGATGGCCCAAATCATTATTTACTCTTATTTCATCCAGAACTGGAATTAGTCCTTGTAAACCACAATAGACAACTTTTCCATAGTTTGGAATTTCATATCCTCCTTGTTGTATTGTAGCATAATCCTCGGCTTCACATGAAAACAATAAATGATTGAAACTTTGCAAGGACAACTTTTCCAATTCATTTTTGAGAACTGAAATACTAATTTAAACCACTTTTATTAATAAAGAATGTCTACTTATTCGATTTTCTGAAGTCTCCGAGTTAACCACATTTTGGATTGAATAAATCGCTTCTTTTGCCTTGTCAGATGGTCGAATTCTACAAAAATTGAAAAATACAAGATTTCAGGTAATTTTCCTTGAGAAAATTCTTACTTAAAACCTACGACACAACCAGAATGAAAATTTATTAGTTCGATATATCCACTTAGACCTCCATGCAATTTCATCATTTTTGATTCATCGAGAGAAACATTTTCTTTAACATCAATCAAATAATTTGATAATCCAATCAAAACATGTTCATCTTCTTTATCCCATTCTTTTGACGTTTCATTTAATTTCATTTCAAATAAAACTGATTCAAGAACTCCTCCTATTGGAATATGCTTCAAGCCTTCTGGATACTTTATATTTTTAGAAAATGCAGTATGTGATACAACCACAACTGTATCATGTGTATTTGGATTATGACGAGTAATAGCTACAATATCTGCATTCATTTGATCAACAAAAACCTGTAAAAACCATTGTTTATGAAAATGAAAAATTCAAAAAAAAATTTAATAACCTGGGTGTAATTGTTTTCAGCAAGCCAAATGTGCAAGTCATTCAATATTTTTCTTCCTTTAATTATGCCTTTGTTAATATTCACTTGTTCGGTTTTTTCCCAACTTGAATATAATCTTTTTTCAGATACAACATCGATCTGAAAACATTTCAATTTTTTACTAAAACGTTTTATCAGTTTACGTGATTTCTGATAAGTTCATCATATCCTCTAGTTGAACCAACTGCACATGATGCCATGCTAAGCATAGCTGCAGTTGGTAAAAGATCCATTGCACTTCTTGTTTTAATCGGTGAAGGATTGTCATGTGATTGATCTAAAAATAATCCATGAGCTATTGAGGGTTGCGCTTTTCGGACTTTTTTTTGAACAAAAGCTCCAACACAATCTCCTCCGTACCTGTTAAATCAGATTTTATTGAATACGTTAAGCCAAAGGTGTACCTGTGGACTAATCTTCCTTGTTCATGACTATCATTTGCTGATTGAGCTTCTCTAATTAACGAAGAAATTCCCAAACGATTAACAAACATGTTGTCTAACTGTTCACTTCCAGTAAACAACTCGGCAAAGACATAAATATCTGGTCGAACTTCCCTTGCATAACGTAACAATTTTTCAGCGACATGTATTGGAGTTCCATGAGCATTGTCAATTCGTAGGCCATGAAAAATTTTGGCACATTTTTGTCTAAAAATGCTTTTTTTTGAGGAAAAATGCAAATTATTTACGAAAAAATTACGTGTATTCTTTCATATAATTCCACAAATATGGTGAATCTTTTTCTTCGGTTCCGTAGTTTAATTTTACAGAATCTCCCCAACATACTAATTCCCGACGTAAATAAACCTAAAACAATTTTTTTTCTATTTAAAATGTTATTCAAAACTACCTGTGAAGACGGCAAGGCGAAGTTATCTAACGGATTATTGCTCATTACCCAACCATTGAAAGCCATTAAAAATTGTGATTTATTTTCATCATATGCCAAAAACTCTTCTTCTTCCCAACTGGTTTCAGCTTCCAAGTGGAGAAAATAACTAAAAACCAAAACTTACAAAAAATTAAATAAATTAAAATATTTACTCTGTAGTC
The DNA here is from genome assembly GCA_963572285.1 of Caenorhabditis drosophilae. Lineage (NCBI taxonomy): Eukaryota > Metazoa > Nematoda > Chromadorea > Rhabditida > Rhabditidae > Caenorhabditis > Caenorhabditis drosophilae. The sequence goes on along the minus strand of OY751561.1, from coordinate 3,653,434 downwards.
AAAGGACTGGACGGTGAAACTAAACCTCGTTTAGGACCATGATTTGCTACTCTTTCGTAACTTATATGTCCAATAACAGCGTTTAAACCAGCTAAAATTGTATGCCAAGATTGTTCAGCTGCTACTTGATTTAACTGTTCAACTTTATGTTTGAAAGAATCAACACATTTGTCTCTTCGTTCTTTTTCTGATGAAGCATCATCTCTTGTTCGATTAAAAATTTTTAGTGATTTTTCGAAATCGACTGTGCCTTTTAATCTTCTCCACTCTGGATCATTTATTATTTCAATTGTTTCATTATCCAAAGGTTCTGTAATAAATTGATCCTTTTTTTCATTAATTTGTTTTACGAATTTAGAAAAAGTTAATCGGAAAAGAATTAAGTTTTTTATTAAAGATTTTTGTGTATAATGAAAAACTACCTTCAGTTGGCCTTTGAGCATCATCTACTAATTTTTTGAAAATATTTGTCACTTCTTCAACATTTACTTGGAAAAACTCATGAAGTTTTACTTTTGGCAATATTTCAGCTCTTAGGAGATATTCAATAGTCTAAAAATGTTTTTTACTGCTTTGAAACAAAATAATTAAGTGAATTACAAACATTTATATGATGTATATTTTCGACAACTGGTGGAACACCTCGATGTTCCCAGACACCCTCGCCAATTTCTTTTCCAAAATGATGATAAACCCTGAAATTTTGTTACTTATTTACTACTATAAAACTTAAATAAAAAACACATTAATAAATTTTTATCTACCTGTCAATAACATATGCTGGTCGCAAATGGGGATAATTTTTACAATTGTATGATGAATCTGGATGTTCTAAAAGCCATTCTGCATTTTTTGCAGCATGATTCCAGACAACATCTTGAACTGTTAAAATGTTCCATTCTTTTTCAATTTGGTTAACTAGATTATGAACATCTTCAAAAGTTGCTTGTTTTGTATTCTGTATGAAAAATAATAGTTTGAACGTTAATAAAAATAACATACTGAATTTAAAGTCGAGTTAAGCATATGATGATCACTTATTGAATAACTGCTGTTTGAAATTCCAAGTTTATGAATTGGTGTCAAATGAATCATGTTATAACCACTTTCTTTAGCAACTTGAAGTTTTGATTTCCATGACGGTAAATCATCAAGAAGTTTAGTTAAATATGTTTGACAAACAATCCCATCTAATGATAACTTTTTTGTGTTAATTTTCAACTCCGGAAGTACTAGAAAATATCCACTTCCAGCCTCAGTTTCACTGAAAATGGGAAAATAAAAATCCTTTTTGGAGCGACATGAATTTATAATATTTTTAAGACGAGCTAAACATATTTCTTTTTAATTTTAACCACAATTTTAAAAATGATTGAGTAATAAAGCAACGAACCTATTAGTGGTGAAGGAATATCGAAAAGAACCAGCTATAGAGCAAGTTACTTGACAGTAAACGGCCAGATGATCGTTTCCTGGCGTCCATTCTAGTGGCTCATCTCCAGTTAAAGTTGTTGTTACCTTTAATTGTTTTCCTAACAGTGAAGCACCTCTTTTGAAACGAACAACCCATCCTGTTTTTGTTTAACATTTTTAAAACTTACATTTCCAGAAAAGGACTGACCAACCTTTTTCTACTTTTCTAATTGTACTTTCCAAATGCTCATCTTGTTCCAAAATTATAATTCGAATTTGAGAATCATCAGTATTCATCTAAAAATAAGTGTTGTTAAATTTAAAAAAAAAGTAATAAACTATTAAAAAAAAAGTATTTTCAAAATGAAAAAAGATAATTTTTTAAATAAAAATTAAAAAATATATCGAAGTTGTTGAGTTTTGCTATTGATGACGAGTATAGAGAAAATATGTGGTGTTTAAAGTGAAAAAAAAAAGATAGAAAACATCACGTCGACTTCAGTCGAAAAAATAGTGAGAGATAAGACAAAAATCTTTTGAAATTGAAAAAACAAAAAAAAACAAGTTGTTTACAATTAATTGTAGGACTTGCGCGTGAGGTTTCGGGTGATAAGTGTATTTGTACGTAAGTTGTAATGGTCGAAAAATGCAGAAAAACAGCAGATTTTCCTATTTTTAATTTATCTTTTTTTTTTAAATAAAACATTGAAGATTATGTGAAGAATTCAAACCTTTCTGAAAATGTTTTTTGAACATTTAAAAATTTAATTTTTTTTAGAAATTTCAGTCAAATGGAACATTAAATATCAATATCGCTTTCAGTAAGTTTAATTTCAAATAAAAATGACTGCAGTATCGAATATGGTAAGGTTTTTGCAATTATTAAGAAAAAAATCAATAAAATTATAGGCATCTTTCAATTTAAATAGTTCGAACAGGCCAGCTGGAAATGTGACATTAACTATTCAACCATCAACATCAGCAAGTATTGCTCAACCTAGAATGAGATTCCAAAATACAGCTACAACAGTATCACAACGACATTTGATTTAAATATTTAAATATTTTTAGTTCCAAATGGGCATGGGAGACTTGATGGGTGATGGACCTGGACGTCGATTACGAAAAAATGTTGCAAACGTTCGAAGACATGTGGATTATGTTTCAACAGTGTTAAATTATACAGAGGTAACAAAATTAAATTTGTTTCAAATTAAAAACAAATTTCAGGCTAGATTATGGAAATATGGTCGTCAACGAGTGTTGCAACAGCCTGATGTTTTGTATCAAAATGTAGCATTACCTGTGCACTGCACAATGGAAGTTCCAATCGATTGTGTACTGACAAAATTTATTCGAACAGCCATGAATAAAGTAAAATGCCCAGTCTACAGTTTATGTGTCAGTTTCATTAAATTAAAAGACAACCGAAACAATTAAACATTTTAGTGGTCTCCAGAAGGAAAACGCTTAATTACTGGAACACAGACTGGCGAGTTTACACTGTGGAATGGAACAGCGTTTAATTTCGAAACTATTTTACAAGTAAGATTCTACAACATTTTAGTTTTTTTTCGAGAAATAAAAACTTACAAATTAAATAAATTTATAAAAGTTAAAAAAAAAAGAAGTTTAATAATTAATTTTTCCACCTCGTTAAAATGCAACCTTATACTAAATTAGAAATTTAAACGTCTTGAAAACGCTATAAAAATTTTTTCCAGGCTCATGATTCAGCTATACGAGCTTTAAAGTGGTCATCCAACGAGCAGTGGCTTTTGAGTGCAGATCAAGAAGGATTTGTAAAATATTGGCAACCAAATATGAATAATGCCCACATGTTTTCGGCTCACAAAGATGAGGCTATTCGTGGTATATCGTAAGTTTTGTTATTTTGAAAATGTTAATATTAAATAATTCATATAAATAAAACAGATTTTCCCCAACCGATGTGAAATTTGCAACGGCTTCAGACGATGGAACTGCAAGAATTTGGGATTTCGCTAGGTATAGTGAAGATCGAGTTTTACGAGGGCATGGTTCCGAAGTTCGTTGCATTGATTGGCATCCAACAAAAGGATTGATAGTCACTGGTTCACGCGATACACAACAGCCAGTAAAGTTATGGGATCCCAAATCAGGATCGTGTCTGGCCACATTGTACGTTTCACTTTTTATTTGAACAAAATATGTTTTTTTAAGCGTGCCATTCATTATTTTTATCTTTTTTTTGTCTAGAAAAATAAAAATGTAAAAAATATTTCAGACAAGAGCACAAGAGTAGTGTGATGGCAGTAGAATTCAACAAAAATGGAAATTGGCTATTAACAGGGGGAAGAGATCACCTGATTAAAATGTATGATATCAGAATGATGAAAGAAATGCACACATATCGAGCGCATAAAAAAGAAGTTATATGTAATTTATTTAGTTTTAAAATTTAAACCTGTAACAAGCTCAATTTATTAAGCTCTCGCATGGCATCCAGTTCATGAAGGCCTTTTTGTGTCTGGAGGGGGAGATGGTTCAATAGTGTATTGGTTAGTAGAATCGGAAAAAGAAATTGGATTCTTAGAACATGCACATGATCAAGCAATTTGGGCCATGAAATGGCATCCAATGGGTCATATTTTGGCAACTGGTTCAAATGACAATAATACCAAGTTCTGGGCTAGAAACAGACCTGGTGATACCGTTGAAGATATTTTTGGACTTTCAGCGTCAACAATGGTCAATGCTTTCTTATTTTTAAAAATTAAATTTTTTTTTTCAGATTGGGCACTTAGATAAAGAGCGAGAACCAAAAATTGTGGTTACCAAAAGTATATTGAATGATCAAGTTTTTTATAATACGGATACATTCATTCCTGGAATGGGATTAGATGACGATATGTACGAACAACTTAATAAAGATTCAACTATGTCACTTGATTCTACACTTTTGGTGCCTGAAGACTTAAACAAAGTCTCTATGGGTCCAATGATTGGCGCTAAACGAACGTTAATCAAACAGCCGCCCGCGAAAAAAGCACAAAAACAATTTGAAAGAATGTGGAATAATTCGAAAGGAATCGGCGCAGGGACAGATGACTTTTCAGCCTTGATAGGTGGAATGGGAAGAGACGATGAAACAGCAGCAGCTGTAGACAATGTTAGATCACATAAAACAAGTTTATTAGGAGCTCCATCAACACCATCCTTGTTAGGTCCTCCTTCAACAGGATCTTCATTGTTAGGGCCAAGTCAACCACGAGTATCACAACAATTGCAGCCACCAGCGTCAAATCAGGAAAGCTATCATTCAGTTCCCCCGTTGCCGACAGAGAAACGAAATAATTGGAGAAGCCCACCAACTGTGAACAATCAAAATCCGAACGTTTTTGTATCAAGAGGGCCACCCCAATCTTCTAACACAACACTTGTCCCACCTATTTCTAAGCCGATGCTTGCATCTGGAATAAAGTTTGATAAAAATATGATGCCTATAATACCACCAGGACTTCCGCAACATTTATGGCCAATGCCACCTAGGATGGCAAACAACGTTTTACCGTTATCCTCCAACAATTTGAAATCAGGGGTGCGGTCGATCATAATTTCATTGTTACACACATAAAAGCCTCTTCTTTCAGGGAGATGTAGATTACCGCAATTCTTCCGGTACATCAGCTGGTACAGATATTGATCTCAGAAATATAAATCCAATTCCACAAGTAAGATGATAAAATTTCAAAAAATTCTTAAATAAAAAGTTAAGTTTTCACAGTTACAAATCATCAATTTTCAGATGGCTTTACGTAATTCACCAGCATCGGCAATATCAACTCAGCGTCCTGCATTAGGATCTGCTGATTCTTGGCGAACACAATCGCCACAGACACAAACCACATCGCGGATGCCATCTCAGGCGTCAAATCCGCAACAATTATTAGATGATCCCAGATTGGATCCCAGATTATTACAAAGAGAAGATAACCAACAAAAGCGTGACAATGGATCAAATAATACTTGGATGCCACAGTTTGATAATAATGTTGATCCGCAAGGATATCGTCCAGAATTAGGATCTGGAGGACCTATCCGATTGAACGCTGGAGATAGAAGGCAACCTCCATCGACAAATTCCGGTGGTCCACCTACGAGAAATCCAGGACGAACGGCGCCCTATTAGATTTCAATTTTATTTAATATCGTATTTATGCTATTTTTATATTTTTTCAAACTTACTTATAAGTGATAAATTCTGTTTTTTTGAAATTTCTTAAAAGTTTAATTTGTCTCCGGTAAGAAAACAATTAAAAAAAAGGAATTTTTGAAAAAAAATTTCATGTTTATTTGTGATTTGTTTCTTATTAAAATAAATAAATTTAAGTTAATGAAAGTCATTTAAACTTGTTACTCTTTCTAACTAAAAAAAGTGCCAATAATTAACCGAGAAAATTCGCTATGTTGTATTTGGGTTTCTAGGCCAGCTTTATTTTTTTAAATTGAAAAAACCATTTTCTTAAACGTTTGAATCTTAAAACTCAAAAAACTGTCACATTATTTTCTGGTTTTGAAGATGAACTCAAAACACTCCTTATACAATTCAGATCTGGAATCTGAACAAATACGTCATCAAATTAAACTCTTAAAATGTTGTAAAGTTAACAAAAAATGTATTAAATCAAATATTTTACTACAAAAATGAAATTTCAGTAAGATAAACATGCTTTAGTTGATAAAAAAGGCAGCATAAATTGAAAATATTGCTTTTTGTAATAAAATTTCATAAATATCCATCCAATATATCAGTTTTTGTTATAAAAGTCTTGAAAAGATATTTTTAATAAACTACAACTAAAAGTTCCTTCGTCATCGTTACTAGCTGAATACATGATGATGAAAGTTTAAAAAAAGTATAAAATTCAAAATTTATTATCTTATATTTTTTAAATTTTTTTCAGTTTCAAAAATTGTTTAAAATTTATAAACAAAAAAAAGGTTAACAATAAAAATGACAAATTTAAAAGTGAAACGAATTTGACACAAAAATCGAGATTAATTGCCTACAAACGCCCAAGAAAGAAACGAGAAACCAATTATAAACTTTAGCGATGAAAATGTCAAATGGAAAAGAGATTTATTTGATTTTTTAATTGTTAAATTAGGAAAAACTTTAAAAAAATGAATATTTTTTAAATGACGAATTTCCTGATACAAAACCGTTCAAAACAAATGCAATGAAACACTTGTACAAAATCTAGAAAATTATTAAAATTGTATAATTTATGTGAGTTACCCTTCGGTTTTATCATCATTTGAATCAGAAGTAATCCAAATAAAAACATGTTTTATAAATATTTAAGAAAAGTTATAAAATATTTCCTTGAAATTGCTTACAATATAACACAAGGAAAAATGAAAAACATTTTCAGAAAAATGTCCGTAAAAAGAATCGAAATAAATCTGAAAAAATACGTATGAAAAATGCTCAATTATAATTTAAATTCGATGCTTCTAAAAAAACAAATATCGATAGAAAACGTAAACAAAAAAAGTTGAAAAATTTTATTCATTTCAGAATGGAAATGCCTTTTCTAATGTTGACGTGGAAAAGGACTTAAAAAATATTTACAATTTTTAAATAACATCAAAAAAGAAAAATAAAATAAAGAAAACACATTTTCAAACAATTTCAAACTAAGATCAGCAAATAAAGTTGTTAAAAATAAAATGAATTGTTGAATCGAGTTATACAAAAATACATTTATTTTTCAATTTTAAACGTTTTTCATATTTTTGTGAATAAATAAATTCAAATCATAATTTTGATTTTTAAAAGAATAAAAAAGATTTTTGATGGAAAATAAAACAAACTGTTGCAATTCTTTTGATGTGAATATTTTTTCCGGAAATTTCTGTTAATCGAAAGTGTAAAATTTTACTTTTAAAATGAGTAAAAAAAATTCTTTTTAGTTGAATTTTGAAGATTCTTTCAATTATTTACATTTTCTTACTTTTTTGGACGTCTAAACCGAAAAGATCGTTGGTTTCTTATAATACATTTGGGTGGGTAAATTTTAAAGTTCGCGCCACTGAAATGTTGTTTGCACATTTTCGGGGCAACCATAAAAGATTTTCGTGTTTGGTCATTTATTTGCTTTATTTTTATATTTCCACATTTTTATTTTTTTAAAATTAAAATACAACATTTATTTTTTCAATCAATAAAATTTCTTCATAGCTTTAAATATACCAAGTTTTATTTAACTGTTTATTCTAGATTTTCAAAAGTTAGAAGCTCGTTTTAACAGCTTATGGGACATCAGAATGAGCTGGACACCAAATCCCAATGAACTTCAACAAGTAAGTGTTACAGAAATTGTAAAACAAGAATAAATTATAATGTTTTTTTAATTTTTAAATTTAAATTTTGAGGTTGTTGCACTTCTTCAACACTCACAGTCAACAGATCGGGATGTTCAGAGAAAGGTTCAAGAAAATCTAAATGAACTTAATGAGCACAGTACATTCAGTTGTTATTTAGTTTATATTCTTGGTGAAATGAAGAATCAAATAGATGTAATAATTAAAACAAAATTTTCACCTTTTAAATGTATTTTTCAGGCAACAAGCCGGTCATTGGCCGGGCTTTTGCTTAAAAACAATATTCGTTTACATTGGAATCGATATCCGGCAGATGTAAAAGGATTTGTTCGATCACATTGCCTTCATAGTATTGCTGATGATGAACCCCTTATTAGAGCGACTGTTGGAATTATTGGTTTCATTTTTTCTATTAACTTTCATGAAATCATTGATAATGATTTAAATACGTACCAATTTGCAGTTACAACAATTGTTGTTGAAGAATCCTTATCAGATTGGCCTGATTTGCTTCAAACACTTGGATCAATGCTTCAACAAGCAAATCCGAATATGCAAGAAGTTAGTTTAAGAAAATATTCCTTTTTAATTTTATTATTAAAGGGTGCTATCGGTGCACTCCAAAAAGTGTTCGAAGATTCAGCGGATCGTTTCGAAAGTGCGAATCTGATTCCAATCGTTCCAAAACTTCTCTGTTTTTTCAACAGCGATTCAGAAAAAATGCGTGCATTATCAATGAATTGTGTGAATTGCATTCTTATGGTAAATACTGAAGCAATTGATGCAGTGATTGATGATTTTCTCACTGCACTTTTTTCTAGAGCACACGATCCAGACGCGGTTTGTTTTTTCATTTAGAAAATTGAAATTGATAAAAGCAATTATGGTTTTCAGGAAGTTCATAAACAATTATGTCGAGCCTTAACGTTGTTGTTAGATTCATATATCGAAAAAATGATGCCTCATCTTCCAAATGTTGTAGATTATATTATATTGAAAACTCAGGTAATGTTTTAGTTATTTAAAACAAAATTTTAACTTGATATAAAAAATCATATCAATACAAATAAATAACTATTCCTTTAGGATCCGAATGAATCTGTTGCAATAGAAGCTTGCGAGTTTTGGCTTTCACTTGCTGAAAATAATGAAATATGCCGTCAATTACTTCATCCGTTTCTCGAAAAATTGGTACCGGTTCTTGTACGATGTATGCGATATTCAGAAAATGATCCTGCTCTTAAAATAAACGAAGAAGATGCTTCGGTTCCGGATCGAGAACAAGACATAAAACCAAGATTTCACAAATCAAAACATCAAGAATTTGGTCATAATATGTCAGATTTAGAGGTAAAAACAACAGATTTGTAAAAAAGGCAACACATCATTTTTTTAAAGGAAGACAGTGATGAAGATGAAGATGATGAAGCTGGGGGAGATTGGAACATTCGTGAGTTATTGATTGAAATACAATTTTTTCTCAATTCATCATTTAATTTATAGGGCGATGTTCTGCCGCTTCATTAGATGTCATTGCTTCAATTTTCTCAGAAGATCTTTTACAATACTTACTTCCAATATTAAAAGAAACATTGGTTCATCAAGACTGGATGGTTAAAGAATCAGGAATTCTAGCATTAGGTGCTATTGGGGAAGGTTGTATGGATGGAATAACACCACATTTAAGCGAATTAGTTCCATATTTATTAAACATGTTACAAGACACAAAACCGCTAGTTAGGTAAAATTTTCGTAGATTCGTAGATATTCAGATTACGCTTTTTTATTTGGTTTTTTCAGATCAATTACTTGTTGGACGTTATCAAGATATTGTACATGGGTAGTAACAGATGAGCAAGCAAGAATTCAATATTTTCAACAATTACTAGGAAGTGTATGTTCTTATTAAAAAAAAATAATTCTAAACATACAATTACAAATTTTAGCTTTTGCGTTGTTCATTAGATAATAATAAGAAAGTACAAGAAGCTGCTTGTAGTGCATTTGCAACATTAGAAGAAGAAGCTGGAGAACAATTAATCCCTTATTTACCATCGATTTTAGATACACTTGTTCGAGCATTTAGCATCTATCAGGTCTCAATTTTTATTAATCCTGAAATTTACAATATTGTAATATTTAGGCAAAAAATTTGTTGATTCTTTATGATGCACTCGGTACATTAGCAAATTCAGTAGGCGAAGCATTATGTCAGCCTGAGTATGTTCAAGCATTGATGCCACCGTTAATGGCAAAATGGGAAAGATTGAATGATGACGATAAAGAACTATTTCCATTGTTAGAATGTATTTCTGCAGTAGTTTCAGCAATGGGGCAATCATTCCTGCCTTATATTGAACCAGTTTTCACAAGGTAAGCATACATTTCATTTTACATCAAATATTTTATTTTGAATAACTGGATAAAGTTATCTTTAAGAACACCAAATTAAAGGTTTTTTTCAATGTAAAAAGAAAAATATCCAGTATTTAAAAAAAAATAATTTTTTTCAAGATGCATTACTCTCATACAAAAATGTATCATTCAAACACAACGACATCTTCAAGCTCCGAACGAATTTGATTCTCCAGAAACAGATTTTATGGTAGTTGCATTAGATTTACTGTCAGGTTTGGCCGAATCATTGCCAAATCAAATGGAGCACTTGACTCAACAAAGTAATATTGTTGAAATGATTTTATTTTGTGCGACGGTAGGATAAATTCAATTTCGAAATATTTACAATTACTAGTTTAGATGGAAGATCAGTCATCAGATGTTAGACAATCATGTTTCGCCTTATTGGGAGATTTAATTAAAGCATGTTATCCACAAATTAGACAACACAATCGTATGCTTTTTTGAAACAGCTTTTCACTCTTACAGTTTTTTTTAGAACTTTTCGTTGTAATTCTTGCTCAAAATCTTGATCCACAAAAAATCAGCGTATGTAATAATGCAATTTGGGCTCTAGGTGAATTGTCTCTTAAAATGGGAATAGAAATGAAGCCATTTGTTCGTATTATAATTGAAAACTTGATTTATGTAATTAGTAGTCAACAAAACACACAGAAAACCTTATGCGAAAACACAGGTAAAAATTTAACTCACAAATTAAGTTTCAAATTGTTGGAAAATTTCAGCTATTACCATAGGAAGACTTGGACAACTTTGTGCTGAAGAGGTCGCACCATATCTAGAACGATTCATTCAGCCAGTTTGTTATTCTCTTCGAAATATTAAAGATAATTCGGAAAAGGAAAGCGCATTTGTTGGTTTATGTCATATGATAAATTTGAATCCAGTTGGAATTCTACAGGTATTTAAATTTAAAAAAGAAGACACAATTTTTTTTTCAGCATTTCGTTTTCTGGTGCGATGCAGTTGTATCATGGAATAATCCCAAACCAGAATTGAAAGATATGTTTAGTAGAGTAAGTGTTATTCTAATTTAAAAAAACAATTTTTAATGTCGTTTAAACAATTGTTTTAAATTTCAGATTTTAATGGCTTTTCGTCAACAAGTTGGTGATCAAAATTGGGGAAATTTTATTTCTCGAATTCCGATTCCACTTCGAGAACGTTTACTTGTTCAATACGCGATTTAAAAATGTTTATTATTCTGAATTTTGCTTAATACATTTTTTATCCATTTCAATTATAATTCTTAATTTTAATTACCCCGAACACTTTTCCTCAATCATTTGTGAAATCTAAATTTACGCGTGTTTTTCAAATTAAAATTTGGATCAAATTGAACTTTTGATTCAAACCGATCAGTTTTCATTTTCCATCATTTTTTTTCTGTTTCGAACATTATCATATTTATGTTTCCTCTTCTCTTCCTCTCATTCTCTCTTCTTTCTTTTCTTTAATCAATTATTTACATTTTTGGTTTTTATTATTACTTAGATCTAATTTATTTTGAGAAGCATCATTTTTGAACGTTTTGCAACAAAAATCCCGACAATTTCAAAATGACTAATTCTCACGTTTACAAATTTCTTTTTTATTTCTTCTTCTTCTCTTTACCTTTTCCTCACTTTGAATTTTGTCTCTCGTCTTTGAACGTGTATTGAGTTTGCGTCAAAATATAGATTAGTTGCTTCATCAATATGGATTAACTTGTTCCAATTTTGTGTTGTTTTATGGGTATTTTGCTGAATTGAACGTTCGACATGAAACCCAAAAATAGTTGTTTTGTTTGGTCTGTAGGTCTTATTGGTATTTTGAATTATTTTTGTTTGTATCAATATTTAAATAAACTGCTTTTTATTCTTCGAATTTTCCTCCTTGTCTCGGTATTTTTTTTTTGTTAAATGATTCTCGAACACAGTGAGCTTGTCGAGTTTTTTCTCATTCAAATGGCTGAAAAATTGGGAAAATTTTTTTTTGCAAAGAAAATATGGTCATGAAATTAATTGAATATAAAAAGGCCTAACAGGCTCCGCCTCTTTCCAATGTTCACCATTGTCAGCCTAGAAAATGTTTAGAAAAAAAATGGGAATTTCAGTCAAAATTGAGGCAAAGTTTATTTTTTTTTCAAACAATTTTCAGCTGATCGATTTTTATTTATTTTTTCAATTTTTTTCTTTTTTAATGTTTTTTTTACGGGAAACTTAAAAGTAGAAACAAAAGGTGAAATTTTGTGACTTTGCAAATAAAAAATTTGATTAAATTCCACCACAGAAGCTGAAGAAAGTTGAAAAGAATTCCAAATTGAAAAAAGTCACAAAGTTAAAAAAAAAAGAAAAGAAAAAAAGAAATAGAAAAATGAAAGTAATTTGATTCAATTTTTTTTAGTGTTTTTTCCTCATCTGTTAATTCAATTTTTTCCTTTTTTTTTATATCAACTTAATTTAATTTTAAAAAATGTGCAAAAGACTCCACATTTAACACTCAAATGTTTATTTTCTTTTTATTTTTGATAGTTTTTTGATTCTTAAAAATAAAACAAATAAATTAAGAGTTTGAAGAGGAGAAAAAAAAAACATTTTTTTTCTTTTTTCTTTTTTTGAAGCGGAATGTGAAGCTATAAGTTTTTGTGTATTAACATCAGCAGCAGATAGTTTTCAAGATAGGACCAAGTTTATTTGAAGCGTAAGCCAATTTTTTTTTCGTGGCTCGATTGTCAGCTGAACGGAAATTCGACCCATTTCGGCGCATTATTTTTTCAATTCACGCTCTTGAATTTTTTCATTGTAAATTTCTTTCGTCAAATTTTTATATCGTTTTAGCATGGAAATTCAAGATTTTCTCTTCGATTAATTTTACTTCTCTCTGAAAATTCTTTTTAAAACTTGAATTTTCGTTTTTTTTCTTCTTTTTCTGACGTAAAAACTTCTTAATTAAAATTTGATGATCATTTTCTTTTTGGAATTTGTTCAGGTCTCGAGACGACGACTGTTTTCAGATGTTTTTTCTGAAAATTCTTTTTTTTCGGTGGACGTTTAAAAAAAAAATTTAAATTTAAAAACTTCCAAAAAAAGTTGTTTTTTGTTTGGTTTTCATTTCATTATTTATTTATTTATTTTCAGTCAGTTTGAAGCTGTCAAATTTTAATTTCCTCAACATTTTTAAAATTTGAGACATGTTTTTTTCACTTTTTCCAATCTGAATTTTTTATTTTATTGATTGATTTTTTTCTTCAAGTTTTCCTTTATTTTTAGAATATTATTGTTTATGAATATTTTAATGTAAAAACATGCTTTTTTCTTTGTTTACGAAAATATTTATTCTCTTTTTGTTACCAATTGTTGGCCATGTGCAAAACACTTGGAATTTGGGTAGAAGTTTTCCACAGAAAAAAAGAAGCGGTTTTGTCGCAATTTTCTATCAGAAGTAGCTCGTTTAAATGTTTTAAAATTGTTCGATCATTTTTTTTTCTTGCTGCACTTTTTTCTTTTTTTTTTATTCGGCAAATTTATTTTATTTTCTGCTTTTTTTTTTCATTTAAGCGTCAGTAAACACAGCAAACTCGAATGTCTTTTTCAGGAGTTAAAACTGAATATTTTGTTTTTGTTTTTTCCATTCATTTTCTCGCGTTTCTTCTATTTTTTCTACTTTTTTTTCAATTACATAGCCGATTTTTTTGCATTTCTTAAGGTTTTTGACTTTTTTTTTCAAAACGATTTTATCAAAAAGAAAAAGAAGGCAAAACAATGATTCGAGAATATCATATTGGAATTCTGATTCATTTATTAGTTGTTCTAGTCTTTTCTTCAGGTAAGAAACCAAATGTTTGTGCTGTGCTGAAAATGTGTCGTCTGTTTTTCTGTTTCAGCACAGTATGAAATTGCAAATCATATTTTATCCAAATATGACGCTGGATTTATTCCAACAATAACCTCAAATCAATCAATTCGAGTTTCATTTTCAATGGAATTGTATCAAATTATTGAAGTCGTTCGTTTTTTTTTTTGAAATAAATAATCCATTTTTTTCAAAATAATCGAAAAATTGTTTTTAGAATGAACCTCAACAATATTTAATGTTAAATGCATGGATTGTTGAAGTAATTTCAAATTTGTTTCAAACTTCAATTAAAATTTTTTAAAGAGATGGACAGATCCTTTACTTGGTTGGGATCCTTTACAATTTGATAATGTCTCTGATATAATGTTACCACATTCAAGTGTTTGGCTTCCCGATACAACACTTTATAATTCATTAGTAATGAAAGATGATGAAAATCGAAGATTATTATATGCAAAAGTGACAACGTTGGGCAAAAAAAAAGGAGCGTTGGTTGAAATGTTGTATCCAACAATTTATAAATTGTCCTGTCTTTTAAATCTTCGATTTTTTCCATTTGATGTACAGGTAAAATCAATCAATAAATCAATAAATCAATCGAAAAGTATTAAGTCATGTCGATTAATATTTGGAAGTTGGACTTTTGACAAAACAAAAATTGATTATTTTCCATTTAATCAATCAATGGCAATTGGAACAATTAATTGTATTGAAAATGAAGGATGGAATGTTTTATCAACAAAAGGTTTTTAATTATTTAATAATTAAAAATATTAATTTAATTTAATTTAAAAAAAAAATATTTTTTTTAGTTGTTCGTCAGGAAAATAAATATGATTGCTGCCCGAACAATTATACATTGCTTGAATTTCATTTAAAAATTCAAAGAAAACCGCTTTATTATATTATCAATCTTATCATTCCAACTTCAATTATTACTTTTATATCAATTATCGGATTTTTTAGGTAAAAAATTTCCTTAAAAAATGATTACTGTAACAATCAATCACTTCTCCTTTATTTTTCAGCACGTCTTCTATAAATGAACCAAGAGAAGAAAAAATAACGCTAGGAATTACAACTTTATTATCAATGTCAATTTTAATATTTATGGTTTCTGATAAAATGCCGTCGACATCTTCTTTCATACCATTAATAGGTTAAGCTTCTAGAAAAAATTTGATTTTTTGTTTTTTTTTTTCAAAAATTTAAGGATTATTTTATACTTCAATGATTCTTTTAATATCATTTTCAACAATTTGTTCATCAATTGTAATTTATGTTCAAAAACAAGGTAAAAAAGGAAAAAATAAGGAGAAAATTGAATGAATTGTTTGTTAAGGAAATCTTGGAAATCCACCATCAAAACAATTCATGAAAGTTGCCCAATCATTAAATAAATTCATTCGAATGGAAATGCCGCTTCTAATGAAGAAAGCATACGCACAAAAAGCTCGAGTTGAGATCATTCTTAACCCAATTCTTTCCATTTTTCCCCCTTTTTTTTGTCTTCTAATCATTTTTGTTTTCTTTTCCAGGAAGAAAAAATGAGAAGACAACAATTTGGAAGAAAACAAAGTCTTTGGACAAGAGTTTATAAATTGGCAAGGGAACAAGCAATGAGAAAAGTTTGATTTATTTGTTTTTTATTTTAAAAAAATTATATTTTTATTACCTATTTTATTGCCAATGATTATTTTTGCATGTCGTGGCATATTCTAAAAGGGAAGGGGGAATTTATACGGGAAAAAGTTTTTTTTTGCAAAAAAAAACTGACATTTTAAATGTTTTTACTGAAAAAATCTCCTACAAGTTCAATTAGGGAAAAGCTGGGATTTTAGTTTTTTTGAGGAGAAACCCACTCGAGTCAATTTTTGTTTGAAAATGTTTAATCAATTTTCAGAATTCTCAAAATTCATCGAAATTCAATGATGTTTTGACACCTGACAAATTATTTGATAACGGCTCAAAACGTTGCACAATCAACAATGATGTGACATGTATAAGTGAGATCCCGATTTTTCGCTACTTTTTCTAATGATTTTTGGCTTTTAAGGTGATTCCGGAATTGTAGCGATGCTTGGCCCAGTTGCACTTGCGTCTGAAGATGACGACGTTGATGCTTCTCTCGATATTGATGCGAATGTTGCTTCGACTCCGTTTCCAACGCTTCAGCGACCGACGCGATTGCACAAAGCATCAACAAGTGGAAGTTTTGACAGTATGCTGTTTCGACAAATTGAAGGTAATCGTAATTCGTTTATTTCGTTGTCGGCTGCAAAAATGTTTTTTGTCGTTATCGAAAATCTCGAATATGAATATAAAAACGTTGTTCATCAACCATAAAAGTGTCAGTAGAGCAGTTTTGCAGCAGCCTTTAAACCTTTAATTACAATTTCAAATTCAGTACCAATTTCTCCTCGAAGTGCTCGAAACATTGCTGAAATCGAATATGATTGGTTGGCAGCGCTTTTAGAACGCATTTTTCTGATCACATTCTTGTTTATTTTTATTTTGACTTCAATAGGAATTAACCTTGTCGGTTTTTTTTATTGGTGGATGGTTCCTGACACTGTCAGAGTTTAGAGTTTTTTAAATATCAAATGGTAACATTTTTTAATTTATTTTTGTACTGTGTACTGAAAAAAAAAGAATTTAACAATAAAACAAAACTTTGTAACAAACAAAAACAACAACAACAAAAGTAACAAATAGTTAAGGATTTTGAAGGAAACTCATTTTGGCTTTAATCCATACAACAATTTCATATTTGCATATTTTTTTCTATCATTTTCGCTAACTGAAGGCCTAATTCGATTTGCAGCTCGTTTGAAGTGATCCATTCGAACAGATACCACACTATCATCTTTCTGAAAAATGAGCTTTAACAATAATTAACACTTGATTTAATTTTAAGGCTGTTTTTTTATTTTATTTATAAACCGACCTCGAGTACTCTATCTTGTAAGGCTAAAAGTGATGATTCGTGAATTAATGCTGCAAGATCCGCACCCCTAAAATTTTCAATTCAATAATGTGAGATGCTTCTGAAACTTACGTGAAACCAGAAGTCTCTGGAAGATTGGCTATTATATTAAAATCAACATCTTCTGCAAGAAGTGGGCGTGTTCCATTCTAAAAAAAACTGTGAATTACAAAAAAAAAAGCAGACAAAACGAACCTTTGTACTTTTCCGTAAAATATCGGCCCGATCTTCAGCAGAAGGGAAATCTACGAAAAGAATTTTATCAAGTCTTCCAGGTCGAAGAATTGCTGCATCCACAATATCTGAAAAAAATATTTTAATTCGTTAAATAAATTTTAAGAAAAAACCTGGTCTGTTTGTAGCGCCTATAAGGAAAACCTTTTGTCTTCCTTCAACACCATCCATTTCTGTCAATAATTGATTTACTAATCTAGCTCCCCCGGATGTCTGAAAAATCAATATTCTAATTTAAAGAAAAAACTAATACCAAACCTCATTGTGAGATCGCTTCGGACATAACGCGTCAATTTCATCGAAGAAAATCACACATGGTTGAGAATCTCTCGCCCGTTGAAATACTGTTCGAACCGCTCGTTCACTTTCTCCGACATACATATTTAATAGTTCTGGTCCTTTAACACTTATGAAGTTCATTCCTGTCTCATTTGCCACAGCTTTTGCCAGAAGAGTTTTACCACAACCAGGTGGACCGCAAAGTAAAATACCTTGCGGTCGATTATCGATTCCAAGAGCGGCGAAATCTTCAGCCCGTTTAATAGGATACTAAAAGTTTAATGATTTTTTTAAAAATATTTCAATTTCAACATACTAAAATACTCCATTCAAGTTGTTTTCGAATTTCACTTAGCGCTCCAATATCATCCCAGCTAACATCCGGAACTGTAGCAAAACCTTCTCTTTTCGAAGCTGGCTGAATTTTTTCTAGCGCTCTTTCAAAATCTTCAAAACAAATTTTCAATCCATCTTTAAGGGCTGACAATGTTGATGGATCATCATCTCCGTGCAACCACAATAAAACTCGATCAAGTTCTTCTTTTATCTGTTCCACAGTTAACATTTTTTGCCCGTCATTCTTGGCAACAATCGTATCAAAGACTCGATCAATAGCTACCTTAGCTGCTTCTCGAATTAAAGCCTAAACCCGTTTTAATTTTATTTTTTAATAATTTTTAATTTGATACTTGCAAATCTGCCCCAACATATCCTGGAGTTAACTTTGCAATTTGAGAAAGGCTAACATCATTTGAAAGATTAACTCTGAAAATATGAACTTGAATTTGAATAATATTTCATTTTTTCCAACTTGCAAATTTTTTCCAGAATCTTTCTTCTGGAAGTTTCATCTGGAATTCCAAGCGAAACTTCGTTTTCGAATCGACCAGCTCTTCTTAATCCACCATCAACAGCGTCAGGTCGAGAAGTTGTTCCAATCACTAATACACCATTGAGGGTCGAATTTGTTTTAGATGGATCTGAAATCATTTTTACACTTCCATCGTCCCCAAATTGTAGTTGATCTTTTAGTGGCTTCTCTCGAGGAGGCAGAACTAATTCTAAATATATTTAACTTTATTTTTTTGTTTTTTTTTTAATAGTTAAAACCATCTAGTGAACTGCAGAGTTGACTGACTACTCTTCTTTCCATTTCTCTTGTAGCAGTTTCTCGTTTTGGTGCAATTGAATCGATATCATCGAGAATCTCAAATGAAAAATTGAAAAATATGGAAAATGGAAGTTTCAACTCACCAAAATACACGGTGAATTTTGTTTAGCCGTATCAAACAATCGCCGAATTTTCTCTTCTGTTTCACCTGACACTCCTGACACTAATTCTGTCGCTGCTAATTGTAACATTGGAATATTGAGCTCTCCCGCAACGGCTTGAGCGAATAATGTTTTTCCACATCCAGGTGGACCATGAACAATAAATCCACGAGGTGGATCGACTCCAAGTAAGGCAAATGTTTTTGGTCGTTTTAAGTGCATTGCTAATCGACAAACTTCCAAAAATTGCTTATCACAACCTCCAATATGTTCGAATCGAACTGTCGATTCACGCAATGTTGCGACATCAGTTACAGCACCCAATCCACGTGGAAGAGCAGTGTTTTCGGGTAATGAGCGAGTTGGTGTACTCTATTACAGTAATAAAATTAATTTTTTTATTTAGTTTAGGAACTTCCTTACTGTTTTAGTCGGTCTTTTTCGAGAGAAAACCTCGTCAACTTTCCCAACTTTTTTTCCCGGCGTTGCAGAATACAAACTTAAAATTGATTTGTTGGCCCGATTGTTTTTCTAAAAAAATGTATTGATTAATATTGAAAAAAATCAATAATTATAATACTTTGATTGATTCAATTTGTTTTGCCATTTCTTCATTTAAATCACTTTCATCGTCATCACTTGAAACCGTTATTTCCTTTTTTAATATTGGTTTTTGTGACAATTCACATGCTTTTCTTTTTCTATTTTCAGTTATTTTTTCTTCAACTATTTGAACTTCATTTTCTTCTTCTGCTTTATTTTCTACTTTATCTTTTATTTCGCTTGTTTCTTCTTGAATATTATTTTTGTTATCTTTATTCGCTACTTGAATTCGATCTAATGCTTCTTGAACCATTGAAACCATAATTTTGAATTTTTTTCTTTGATACTCTCTTTAACTCTTTTTATTAAATTTTAAAAGATTTTCCGTTAACTTACGGATATTTTTGTTGCAAATCGTACACCACAGTTTCGGCTTTTAATATTTTAAAATCAAAGTTTCGACAATGCTGAAATTTTTATTCCAAACAACACTTAAAGGTATTTTTTACCTCGTGAACTCTTGGTAACAAACGAGGATCATGTGCAAATCCAATTCCAGCAGGCATCCTTTATGATTAAAAAAACCTTTTCTATATGAAATGAAGGATATTGAGAAGAGATAAATCTGGATTTTGACGCAACGGAAAATATAATTCAAAAACGACGAAAAAAAAACCATTTATGGTGTAAAATTTCTTATTTATGCGAACAACCTAAATATAAATAGCACAAAATATACAATCAAAATGATGAGGAAATATAATCTTAAATTAGATACATAAAAGCATAATTTTCAAAAAAAAAAATCTCTAAATTAATATGCATTTCTGTGGTTAAAAAGGAATTGTAACGAAAATGTAAGATCAATGCAAAAAAGTGATATGGAATCCAAAAAAAAAACTGGAAATATCATTTCTCGAACAGTTTTTGAGATTTGCTTTTTTTAATATTCAAGACTGCACCATTTTTGTATTAATTAATCCAACATTATTTTTTCAATAAATTGTTCAAGATCTTTAAATTTTATAAATAATCATGTCGACATATTAAGATTTGATTGTTTAAAAAAAACATCAATATTTGCCACATTTAAATGCCAAGGATACCCTTTAAAAGTTCATCATTGTTGTTATTGATTTTTTGGCCTTTATGCGAAAAATTTTGCTTCAGAACCTCCTTCTGTTTTGAAACCATCGAGAAGTCCTTCTTTGATTTTTGTTATCTCACTGTCCTCCTGAAGATTTTTCAACTGTTAAGACTTTTTTTATTTAAAAAATTGAACATAAAATTTCAGAATTTTATTTTTTATAAAATATTTTTTTAGAATACGACACATTTTTAAATTTTTTTTTTTTGTAATTTGAATTTAAAAAAATTACCTTTAAGTCTTGCGTTCCTGCTGATAATGGCGGTTGACTTAGTGGATTACCAGGAGTTGATGGTTGACCTGCTGCTGCACTTTGAACACTTCCCGGCGCTGGAGTTCCTCCTGTTCCACCGAGAGGTGTTGAAGCTGGTGACGGTTTTATGTCTTCTCCGTTTATTAAAGACGTTGGTGCTCCAACACTCGCTGGCATTCCGGCTACAGATGCTGATAAATTTCCAGATGTTGGCGTTTCAACTGAACTTGTAGATGTTGGGGCTAATGGTGGATTGTTTACACCAGTTGAAGCCATACTAACTGGTGTTGATGGTGCTGCTGTTGTAGGCAATGGCTGATCGCTCATACCAAACTAAAAATTGAAAAATCGTGAAAATTTCGCTGTTAGAAACTAAAAATTATCATCTTACCGGCATCGCACTTGAGCTGGCCACTATTCCAGGCATTCCAATGAAAGGAGGCTGATTTGGATCAGCTCCAGGTGGCGGCATTCCAGGTGATGCCATTGACATAGGTGGCATTCCCACCCCATTGGCTAGCATTCCACTGGCGCTAGGTCCTGGAAATGCTTGCCCAGGTGGTCCTCCCATATATTCATTAAATCGAGGCATTCCAGGCATTTGTGGTGGACCGTTTCCAGGTCGCATTGCACCGGGAGGTGCTCCAGGAAATGAACCGGCTGGTGGCATTCTCATAGAATTGCCCGGAATTCGGCCCATACGTGGATCTGGAAACATTCCGAAAGGAGCGGGTGGCATCGGACCAGGCGCCATTCGATTAGGAGGAAAACGACCAGGAAAAGCACCTGGGTGACCACCCATCATGTCAGGACCGCCCATTCCCATAGGACCGAACTGAAATTAAACAAATGTTTAAACTTGGAATAAAAAGTATTTTCAAAATGATAGAAAAAACTTACTGGTCCATGGCCATTCATGTGAGGTGGCTGCATTGGTCCCAGAACATTCTGAAAATTACCGATTTTTGAAATGGAAAACAAAAGAAATTTATTTTAAAAATTGTTTTATTGTTGTTATTTAAAAGAATTTAAACATAGCTTACATCATGAAAATATTTCGCTTCTTGTGTATAGGCTCCTTCACCCATATCTCGCCGCTCGGGTGCTGCACAATATAAATCCCAAAATATTCTGTAACGAAATTGAATAAATTATAAAAATGTATGATCACTTACGTCCACCAATCAAGTAAAAATGAGGATCCTTTTTCTGATGGTTTAAAATTAGCAAGTGATGGGTTTGTCTGAATTTAACGGGTTTCATTTTGTTTTTTTTTTAAATTTAAAGTTGATTAAAAAATATTCAGAGAAAACTTACATTTAAAATTTCCTCCTTGAACGCTTCAGCTGTTTTTGTTGCTCCCGTAATAGATAAGTATTCATAAATTAATTTTGTAAGCCTGCAACAAAAAATTTTTAAATGAAATTTTGTTATTTTTTCAAACTTTTCTTTGGCTTGAACATCGCTTTGGCAATGCATTAATGGTGGAGGCGGTAAAGGTTGCATCGGCATTCCTGGTGGGCCATTTCCTCTTGGTTGTGGTTGGAACATTTTCAAGACAATCACGGAAAAATAACTTTGATGTTAAAAAAATTAGAAACGCATATTAAGCCAATATCTGGAAATTATTTTTTTTTTTTAAATTTAAAACTTGATTAATATTTAAAAGAAAAAAATCATATTTAAAACTAGAAAAATTAATCGGAAAAAATAAAATTTGAGTAATAATCGCAGAAATAATGAATACGAATAAGAGAAATGAGAAAGAAAAGAAATTTAATTCGGTAAAAAAAATGAAGGATTGAAAAAACTTTGAATTATTATTAAATCTCAAATTATTACTATTTTTCGCTAAAATTTTTGATTGAAAAATGTGAAAATGTATGGATATTTTTTTTCCAAACAAAATATATCGAAATTTAGGCGATGTTGAAGAAGGCATGACCGAAAACGAGGACAAATTGAAGAGTAAGGAGGACGACCAAGAAGCTACCCTCTCTTTTTCTTTTCCTCTTTCTATACGCACACACTAACGCAATCTAAAAACCAAGAAAGGGAGAAGAAACAACGATAGATAGGACGAAATACTACGAGACTTAGCGCAAGAAACGCATAGAGCTTGAACGGGGATGTGTATTATTGATGCAAGTGTTGAAAGATTATATTGAAATTGGAGAATGAAAGAAAACAGAGAAAACGGAATGTCGGCGTCGTGTTTTCTCAATCTTTTCGTCGTATTCTTTTTTTCTTTTCGTATCTTTTTGTACAATACGCCAAAATAATATAAAGTAGAGAGAAAAGACGACGAGCGTTATACATAATATTCGTTGTAGAGAGAGAGAGAGAGAAAGAGAGAAAGAGACATGCATTGTTGGACACGCACCACTAGAGCTGACTAGGTACCTCATGTTCGCAATTTTAGTAGGCTGACCCTCAGCTTGGCTCCTAGCCAACAATGCATCCTATTTCTCTCTAATTTATCTGTTCTCTTAACAATCTTCTTTCTTTATTTCTCTCATTCTTACTGTGTTTAGATTCGCGTTTTATTATACTTGGTCTCGCAACGAACGGAGTTACTGTTTAATAGAGTTCGATTTACAGAAATAATGCAGTTTGTGCGCTCTATTGACAATGTTTTGTTATCCACCCCATATAAATATGCATCGACCTCGTTTTTTCTTGTTGTCTTCAATTAGGGACGCGACATAAAAAAAGAAAAAATCGAACAAAAAGGAGACAATAGAACTTTTGTTTTTTGTTTGCAAAAATATACGGTGAACTCAATTGAAAGTTGTTGAACATTTTCTTCATTAAAAAAAATAATATTTGGCAAAAAGTGTTCGAAAATTGAAAAAATTATATTTATCATTAAAAATCAATAAAATTACATTTAAATTTTAAAATACAATTTTAAAGTTTTCCAATTAACAAAATAAATAAAATAACTTGATTGTTTTACAAAATCTTAGAAAAAAAAAAGGAAGGTTCTTATTTTTTATTTATTTAAAAAGTTTTTTAAACGGTTTAAATTATTAAATCAAACGGAAGGGGAGGAAGAAATATTTATTTAAAATTCTTTCGATGAAATCTCATTACTGAGCATTTAAAAATCTGAATTTACGTGTTTTCGATTGTTTTAAACTTTTGTTTTTATGTATTTAATTTTTTTGCACTTTTATTTTTCCTCAAAATTTCTTATTTTAATTTTAAACGTTAACGTTTTTTCAGTTTTTCTAATTTAATTATTTTTTTCAGAATGCAACTGACAAAGTTGCTAGCTCTTCGTCGTATAGTTAACAGTAGTTATCATCCTTTTCAAGTTATACCAAAGCCAGATGTTTGGATGAAACGTGAAAACCTAAATAGTTTTACAGCTGTAAGCGAATTTTACTTTAATAAGTTTTAATAAATAACAATTTAATGATTTAGTGGCAATATGCGTCAGAGAGAACAACAGTAAAGGGAGCACTTCGCAAGCAAGACAAAATTTTTCATTATTTGAATATGCAACGTGAAGATAAATTGAAACAAGAAAAACATGTAAGCTTTAAATATTTATATTAATAAGAGCAAGAAAACAAAAAAAAAGATAAAGAAAATGTTCATCATAATTTAAATTTAATTTCAGCATTCAGAAGAACGAGTTCGAATTGCACTAGCTGAACACGATTTGGATTATCCAAAATTCAAGACAATTTTAGCGAAGTCTCATATTTTATTAGATAATATTGTATTATCACAATTAGCGATATATGAACCACAATCGTTTAAAGTGAATTTAAATTAAAATATTTATGTAATCAAACAATTTTAAGAGCCTTGTTGCGTACGCTAAAGAACTGGCTCGGCAAGAAGGAATGACAGTAATTCCTGATGATCCCGAGTTTTTCTATGATGTATGTTTTTATTTTTTTTTATAGAATATGTGTTCTTTCTAAATTTTTCAATAAAAAGAAAAAAGCACTAAAACCTAATTTTGCTAAGTTTTTTTATTATTTGATTTCAGGTACATATAGATAAATCAATTCTCAAAAATCCAATTCCAAAGGCTGTTCAATATCCTCGTGGATCTTCTTCCAATCATACAACAAAACCAAGAAAACTCAGAGAGGACGAGTATTAGTTTTGTTTAATTTTTCTTTTTTGAAAACGACAAAAAGTCACTTTGAGAATTATAATTTCTCTAATATGCAAAAAAAGGAAATAGATTAGATTTCTAAATTGTGTTTGATTGTTATTGTTATCTTTTTTAAATCTTCATTCAAAAAAATGAAATGAATATAAACATTCAAATAATTTTCTTTTTTCAAAAAAAAAATTGTGTTAACATGAAAATATTCATAAAAACCCGATTAAAAAATACAAACGTAAGTTTAATAACGAAAAATCATAAAACGGCATAATTTTCTGATTTGTCGATGTGGCAATTTGTGATTATAACTGAGTTTCGCTCCAACAAATGATCATTTCCAGAAGAAGTTCTGACGGGACTGAAAGATTAAAATTTTATATTTGTTTCACTTCTTATTTTATGAATAAGTGATTTTCTCTTTAAATAAAAATTTGGTTTTTTTAAAACTCATCAACAGTTTTTTTATAATGTAAACAAAAAAAAAATGAAAATTTACCTTGGCGGTGGAAATATTCTTAAAAACATTCGGTAAACAGATTGTACACAAGCAACATCTCTGAACGCTGATCGAATTCTTCCATTCATTGAACACAAAAGACTAAAAATTATAATGGAAGATAATAAAGTTAAAAGCTCAGTCAGATCTCCTAAAATATTTTAATTATTTTATAAAAATATTTAAGAAAAACAAAATGAAACCGAGCTGATAAATAAGTGTAACATCTGTAAAAGTTGATAAAACAGCTAAAACTCCTTGAGGAAGCTCAACAATAATAAAAAGGATCATAATTGCAAGAATCATATTTGTTGTTCGTTGATGTTGTTTGTCTCTTTCAACATTTGAAAATCTTGAGCTTAAAACTTGAATTTTCTTCAATTGATCCAGAATCAAGCATGTCATAATACATAGAATTATCTGAATCATTTTGAATTATTCACTTCCTTATTTTTATAAAAATTTAAACTAAATAAATGTCATTGGCATTTTAAATAAAATTAAAAGAAAAACGACTGAAAAACTAATTTAAATTAAAAAAGTTTATTTTAAATTATTCGTCATATTTCCTTCTTTTTTTTTTTTTTAATTTTTTTGCCCTTTTTTATTTTCAATTTAAATAAAATTTCAAGATTTTTTAAACTGAAAATTTATGACGTTTAAGAAGTGAAAAATAAATTCCAAAATAAATTTTGTCTTTGAAAAGTGATCTTCTTTAAAACTATAAATAATTAAAATTCGAGTTCCTCGTTTTCCCCGCATTTCTTTTCAACTCTTTCACTTGAATATTTATTTTTAAGCCCCCCCCCCCCTTTCTCTCCAAAAATAAAGAAGAAAAAAACTGATTTGTGATTCCCACGTTTCAAATTTTTTCCCATGACTGAGTAACATATTATTAAACGCTTTTTTTTTCTTTTCTTTTCTTTTTCTTTTTGGCTTCTTATGATACATTTTTATTTACTTCACTTACCGATGGAACAATTTTTGATGAAAGATAAAAAAGCCAAAAATTAACATTTCGTAACCAAATTGAATTTGTATAGGCCAATTGATATGATATTCGATGGTTTAAGTCTGGATATTTTTCAGCGCATCCCTCGTTTTCAGAAACCTGCAAAAATGTTTTTTAAAATTTGTTGAAATTTAGTGCAAAAAAATGTCAATTAAATGGTTTTTTTTTGTTGCTAAATTTGAAGCAGACATCTCAAATAATTAAAATTCTGTTTGATGCAGGATGGAAAAAAAGTTTTTGAAAGAAAAAAAAATTTTTTTTTTTTTGAGTTTAAACCAATTAAAAATTAATTAAAAAAAAACAAAAATGTTTTTTTTACCTGAATTACACGTGATGTAAAATGAAGCGGTAGACACAAAAGGAAAACAGTTGGATAAATTAAGCAAATTGCATTTCTTGACTTCTGAAAATGAAGACGAAAATTCGGAATAATTAAAATGCTGGAAAAAATTGAATTCACCTGATATGTGAACCAAGGAACATTTGAATTCACTCCCGATATTTGAATTAATGAGAAAAAGCGAATTAATGATAAAGCAACGACATGAAAAACCTGAAAACAAATATCGGATGATGGTGACCATCCATCAAAAATTGGGAAAATCCTACCGCTGACATGTGAACTAAAACTGAAATTGTTACTGAAAAGTGCATTGTGGTTGCCATATAATATGATAGAAAAAATGGTTGACACAATTGATCCGACATAAATTTGAAAAATGTCGAATAAAGAAAATTGACACAGAGTGCCAATTGACTGCTGCAAACATTTTTGAATTTTTTATTATTGCCGCCTTTTTTTTCAAATAATTTTTAAGATGGTCTTAATTTTAGTTTAAAAAAAACCTTTAAAAAAATGTTTCTTTTTTTTCAAATTTCAAATTTATTTTATTTGAAGCTTGAAATTCCTACAATTTTGATTTTAATTATTCAATTGTTGACTAGAAATTAAATATTATTTTTTGCTCTTTTTCATTGATCCTTCAATTTTTATTTCATTTCGGCTTTCTTAGGTACCGGAAAACCCTCTTCTGAATTTAAAATGTTCCCCATCCAATTCTCCTCCTTCTAAATTTTTCAAGAACAAGAAAAAAAATGCAGAAAATACATGGACTTTTCAACATTTTCTACGAATTTATTTTTTTATTTTTATTTCTTTACCAAACGAAATTCTTGTTCACGAACGAATGGACAAGAATAATGTTGGGGCTATTTGAAATAGTTTTTGAATGTCCAACCAAGTATAAAGTTTCGATTAGTCAATTATTTTCACACTGCTACTTTCAGTATTTAAAGAAAATGAATCATAAAAATCTGGCCGAGACTTCATAGTTTTTCTTTTTTCGAATTTTCAATAAAATTTTAGAAAAAAAAATAGCTGACCATGACATTGAAATTAGAAACATATTTGTTGGATTAAGCATTGATGACAAAGTTGTAATTGTGAGCATGTGCCCAAGAGCACCAGATATACATAAAATGAGCACCATTGGTGGATGAAAAATCCGTCCATATTCACTGACTACGGCTTCAAATATTGTTGTATTTGGATGTGATACAAACATTCTGAAAACACACGGATTTTTGGTTTTAAGAAAAATATGCTCTCGAATAATTTTGATTAATCGG
The DNA here is from genome assembly GCA_963572285.1 of Caenorhabditis drosophilae. Classification (NCBI taxonomy): domain Eukaryota; kingdom Metazoa; phylum Nematoda; class Chromadorea; order Rhabditida; family Rhabditidae; genus Caenorhabditis; species Caenorhabditis drosophilae. Next base: position 3,625,414 of record OY751561.1, on the reverse strand, counting down.
CCAAGTTTTTCAAAAAAGAAAACAAATTATAAGCAAGAAACTGAAAAAAAAACGAACTACGATTAGAAGTCAAAAAAGTAGGCAAAACGAATTTATTCGGAGAAAGGGAAAAAAGAAAAAGAAACCATACATTAAATTTCTGATGCTTGAAAAAAAGGATAAATTTATTTTAAAACAAAACAAAAATTGAGAAAAATTGATTTCTCAGAAAAAAAAAACTCTGAAATCATTTTTGTTTATTCAATCAACTTTTTTTTAAATTAAAAAATACAATTTTTTCATCTTTTTTTTTTAGAAAATGTTGAAAAAAAAGAAGAAAAAATGATGGGGGGAAAATGGGGCGGAGATATGACGGATGAAATGATTTAGTGCATACTCTAAAACGAGGCTCAATGAATGACAGCATAGCGCATAAGGAGAAAAATGGGCGGAGACCCCCGGAAAGCCGGAAGGAAGAGATCAACATTTTCAGTGCATTTTCCGCGACATTTTATTCTTTCGCCTTTTTTTTTCTTCCCCCCCCCCCCCATGCCCCGCCGTTAAATAAAATCAAAACTAAAAAATGAGGAAGAAATGTTTGAAATAAATTGCATAGAAAAAGAGAAACAAAAAAAAATCGAATCAAATTTGTTGTTGAATTTATTTCTCCTCTTCAACTCCCATTTTTTTCTTCTTCATTGAAACAGAATTCCTATCTCGCCAATTCAGAAAAGAGCTCAGCTCAGTTATTTTTGAAATTTCAAAAAGTCAACTGTAGAAGAAAAAGAAGAATTCATCAGTATTTTTTAAAGTTTCTCACATTTTACAGAGTTTACAAAATTGTTCGAGATTTTCCGTGTGAATTATTTCGAGCTGCAGCGGGGGCGAAATTTAAAAAAAAACCCTTTTTTGTTGTCTTTAGAAAGCAGCAAAGAGAAAAAAAAAACTAAAAAGGACATCCGAAAATCATAGAAAAGGAAAAAAAGAAATGAAATGCATTAAATATTTAGAAAATGGGTTGGAGTTTGTTTATTTGTCGAAAAAAAAATCCTTCAAATGAGAAGAGCAGAATTGAATAAAATTATAACCAAACACTAAAACACAAAAAAAAAAAGAAAAGGAAAGGAAAGGAAAGGTGATGGATGAGTTATAAAATAAAAATCAGTTAGCCGACAATATTTTTCATTAAAAATAACAAATTATAAAAATAGTTGGGAAAAAGCTGAAGAAGAAGAAGAAGAAGAAGAAAGTGGATTGCTAAATTTGATATTAAAGGTTTAAAAGACGGAAATGCAAAAAGAAAAGTATAAATAATTGGTTATTTAAAAAATATTGATAAAATTATGAACTTTTTCGAAAAAAAAAAACGAAAAATTCTGAATAAAAAAGCAATGAAATTAAATTGTATTCATTGTGAGAATGAATGAACGGCAGGCGCAGAAAAATCATAAAGAAATTCTCAAATTTTCCGAATTATAAAAAATTTTTCCTTTTTTTAATTGATTTTTTGAAAAAAATAAAATTGAAAAATTCTAAAAAGCAAAAAAGAGCACGGAAAACCAATTCAAGAATTGAATTTTTGTAACAAAAATACAAAAAAAAATTATAAAAGTCAAAGAAAATTCAGCAAAAAAAAAAAAACAGGAAATTGAAAATAAAAAATGAAAGAAAAACGAAGAATCTTAACATTTCTTTTTGTCACATTTTCATTGTGAGAGCCCTTTTGGCCAAGGAAAAACAGCAGAAAAAAAATAAACGTTTGATTGCTCAGGAAAAAAAATACAAAGAAAAATACATAACTTTTAGCATTTAAGTGTTTTTTTGTTTAAAAATGTATAGAATATCAATTTTCTGGAGTTTTTTTGGTTATGAAAAAAAAAAGAAGAAACCAAGGAGAAGAAGTCAAAGAAGAAGAAGAAGCTGTATTTTTATTTAAAAAAATATTTGATGAAAGGAATGTTTGAGAATTTATTTGAAAAAAACTTTTCTTTCTCTCCGCATTTTTATTTCCAGCACAACAATTTAAAAAGAAATTGAATTATATTACATAAAGGCCGAGTTGAAGACAAGGACTTTATAAATAAGTTTATTTTGAATTAAATAAATAAAAAATAATGAGTTTTTCTTTTTTAATTTATTGATTTCTTTTTTAAATGATTTTCAGAGACTCAAATTATACTAATTGAACAATAGAGCTTTTCCCCCATTATTTTTCTCATTTGGAAAAAAAAAAATGAAAGAAAAAAAAAACGTTTTTTTTTCTTTTCTTTTTTTTCCATAAATAAAAAAAAAGACAAAATTTGAAATATTTTCAGTTTTCTTTGAATTTTATAAAAACTGATATAATTTATGAGAATTTATCAATAAAAATAAAAATAAAATTCCCAAAAAAAAAAAAAAAATTTTTTTTTTTCCCTTTTTAAATGATTATTTTTAGGTGCTAACGGTGAAAAAATATAAATGAGACACATGGTTTTTTATGATTAAATGAATATTGAAAATAGAAAAACAAAACAAAAAAGCACCGAGCAACGAGATTTTTATGATGAACTTGAGCATGGAAAAAGCGTCGAGCAAAAAAAAAAAAACAGAAGGAATCCACTAAAATACATAGGAATGAATGAATGTTGACATAGCAATCAAATGTAGACATTTGTCGGAAATTTATATTCATAAAATAAATAAAATTGGCAGAAAGAAACATCGTTTTTCAACCAATTAATTAAAAAAAAAGAAAAAAAAAACGGAGATTTTCCAGAAAAAAAAAACCCCAAAAAATCGTTTGTTTTACTTTTCTCTTTTTTATGACGTTGAATTTAACTTTTTTTCTTTTCACCTTTGAATTTAATATTCGAAAAAGAAATGTTTTTTTTTGTTAGGAAAAAGTCGATCAAATTTAATCGGAAAAAAAAAGAAAAGAAGAAGAGATTTTCAGTTTCAAGCATATTAACTCTCCCCCCTCCCCCCTCCCGTTTTTTTTTGAAAAATACGACGAGTATTTTAATTATTTAAAGATAATAAAAATAAAAAAATTATAATAATTAGAAAAAAAAAGAGGAGGAAAAATGAGATTCAAGGAATAAGACAAAATAATTGAAAAATTAGAATTTGTTTACTGCGAAATAAATGATGGAAACGAAATGAATAAAAACACAAGGTCATTCTTTGATTATATTTTGAAGTCATCGTCGTTGTCGTCGTCTTCATTGTCATCGTCATCGTCGTCGTCGTCGTCGTCGTCGTCGTATTCTGCAAAAAAAAGAAAAGAAAAGATGTGCCGAGTGTTTTCTAACCAATCATTAATTAAAAACCAATGCTATAAAAGCTTTTTCTTTTTTCTTTTCCTAATTTATACATATGTACATATTTATTTGTAACAAATTAACTAAAAACAATTAAGATAAAATAAAACTATTAAAAATTGAAGATACTGTAATTAAGCTTAAGCTCAGAACACAAATTTCATTAAAAAACAAGAAATGCTTAGTTTGTGACAAAAAAAACTTTAAAAACATTCGAGTTGATGGAAAAACAATTGCAGAAAAAGGTTTCTTCGAACGAAAAACAATTTTTTCCAAGTTTCGGGTTTTTTTTTAGTCAAAAGCATAATTTAAATTAAATTTCAAAAAAAAATTAATTTAGAAAAAATCAATTTTTTTAAAACAAAAATTGTGAAAAAAAATTTAAATTTTTAAAAAGATTCTTCGGAAATGATTCGTTCGGTTTTTGTCGTTTAAGTTTTATTTTAAATTTCCCCAGGTTTTTTTGGCCACAAAACAAAAATCAAATGAGAATGGATAAAGCTCAAAAAAGAAAAAATCAAAATGAAAAATATTTTTACAAAAATATTTTGAAAAACAATTTTGAAAAAATTTTTTTAATGATTTTGTGAAAAAAAAAAACAAAAACAGAAAATAAAATTATTTGAATAAGGTTGGTTTCTTGTTCTCTGGAGGATAAATGGTTAAAAGGCTGACGAATCATAAGTTCCGCAAATAATTGGAATTCAATTTGCGCAATTCTTAACAGAGAATTCACGAATAAACTCCCCCACGGCTGTCCACCCCCACCCCCTCTTCTCGGTTTTTTCTTCTTCTTGGCTAAACAGAAAACGAAATTCCAACTTTTCTCTTCTTCTTCTTCTTCGCCGCTTTTTTTTCTTCTTTAAATTTAAGAAAATAAAATGTGCGTGTCAGATCGTAATAACAATCTTTATATTTATCATTAAATTTGATGAATATTTTCCAGTTCACCCTCTCCCTCTCCCCACTTTCACATCATTGGCTCCAACAGAAAACATGAAGGAAGGATTCATCAGATCGTCTGGAGAAGTTTGATTCAAATAATTTCTTCTCCGTTGAGAGAATAATTTGAATGCTGAAAAAGACAAAAAAAAACATTGAAAATGAGACAAATATTCAAACAATTCTTTTCGACTTTTTGAATTATTTAAAATGATCCAAAATGATTTTTCATTGACAACAAAAAGTGCTGGGAAGCAAACAAAAGAAAAAACAAAATTTTTCCTTTTTGGATTTGTTTAGGAAATAAAAAATATGAAAAACTCGACGAGGAAAAGCTGAAAATGAGAAGTGGCTAAAATGATTTTAAATCTGTTATTATCTTTTTTAAACTTTTTCATGAAGAAATTCAAGATTTTACTTCCAGAAATCATTTCTCGAATCTTCCTTCAATTGATCGTCGCCACAATTAAAAAAAATATTTCACAAAAAAAGAAAAACACGAAAGATGGAAAGAAACATTTTTTTTTTCCTAGAATTTCAATAAATGAACTGCTCAAAGAGAAAAAAGAGGAAGAAGAAGAAAGAAAACATTCGTGGATTCTTTGTAAAGGAAAAATAACATTTACATGTGCGAAATATGCAAAAAAAACGGAGGAGGAGTAGAAGGGACGGGAAAAAAAGCGACAAAATATTTCGGCAGGAGACAACTTGAAGAAAAAAGTTCATTCAAACAAGTTTTTTGATTTGATACTTGAAAATTATTGGGGGAAAAAAACGGAATCCATTTTTTTTTTCGTCCAGAATCCACCCAATAAAACACATTTTCCATTTGTTTTATGATCTTGAGAAGATGAAGGATTCCTCTGAAGTTTGAACAAGTTTCTGAGCTTTTTCTTTAAATCATTTTTTAATATTTAATTGTTTTCTTTTTTTTTCAAAGAAAATGATTTTACAACAAAAAAATGCTTAAAAATTTATTTGAAAGGAAAAACTTTAAAAAAGTCGATTTTTGAATCAAAAAATTTATTGTTCGAGTCCTTCATAAATTCGAATAATTTTTTGGAAACAAAATGGTTCAAATGGAATTCCTGTTCCTCCATAGAATTTTGATTGGAATTCGACCCTGAAGAAGAAAAAAAAAACATTTTTTTAGTGATTGAAAACATGAAAAATTACCAATGAAGACGAATTGCATGAAGAAAAGCTGAAAGTCCTTCCATCAGAATTAGAATACAAACCGAAAGAATCGAGAAAACAAAGTAGAAAAGAATTGTGATTGCAGCACTTCCTCCCCATCCTCCCATCTTTAATGAAATATCCAATACCATCGTCCATAAAACATCAGAAAGTTCTGAAAAATTTTTTTATTCACACTGTTTCTCATTTTTCTTTAAGAGATTCAGAAGGAGAATAGAATTTTAAAAAAAAAACTAACGAGCATGAGCCAATGAAAGAGCCCAAAGACGTAAATATGAAGCTGTGTGTGAAACACATCCCAACACAAATTCAATTGTATGAATGGCTTGATGAACCATCACATCTCCAAAATTGAATTCACCATGCTCTTCTGATCCATGACCTAACACAACTGGAAGTCCACGTGAATGTCTCCAACGAATATAGAATGGTTTGACGAGAAGCATAACAGGAACCGATACAACAGCAATAAGAACCAGAATTGCTTCAATGATTCCTTGTTGAGGATACCATTGTTGAATATAGCATTGATCATTATCAATATAACTGATGTTTTGTCCATTTATAATAACCGATGATGTTCCATTATAAACGTTATGAACAAATCCAGGCTCACGAGATTTTAACATTAACATATTAATAAGGCCAATCAATAATGATGGAGCACAATTTGGACCTGGATATAATCGTCCAAAAACCCAGGCTGGTTGAACCCAGAAAAATATCCATTTTATAATAATCTGAATATAACTTCTCCTTCTTTTTTTGTAATTTTTTTTTCTTTTTTCAATTTAAACCTGAACACAAAGATAAACAAAAATTGATGTCAAGAAAAGAACTTGAGGAATGAAGACGAAAAAGATGTCAACCAATGACTTGTTGCCTCTGAATAAAAAACAATTGAAAGAGAAAAAATAAAAAAAACGAAAAATTACAAATGATTGAGCAATGAAAGAATGATACCGAACGCCATTTGAGCAATTCCAAGTAAAACCGACGTTTTCATTTTCATTGGATTCAAAAAATTCAAACGATTTTTGGCAACATTCCAAACCGGATCAACACCAAATGGATATGGACCATAAGCATGATTAAACGCAATTTCAGGTGGTAATGTTAGGTCAAGTTCACTTCCTGTTGCTGTTCCTTGTTTATCCATTTGTTCAAGAAGAGAAGCGCTGAAAAAATTCCATTTTTGATTTTATGAAAAAGAGGAGAACAGTTTTTAGACCTGTATGGATTGCTCCAGCTTGAACCGAAAATATTGATTGATTTTGAATAAAAATCATTATAAATGAAACCGGTGTAAATAGCAAAAGTGCCCATTAATAAAACGACATATCTTCCACCAAAAAATGTGTTAAAAATCTCAAAAAAAAAAAAAAAACGTTTTTTTTAAGCCTAAAAATCGATAAATTTCTCTACTTCGTCTTTAATCTTCATCGAAATTAATTTCTTCTCAAAAACCACAAATCCAAGTGCAGCCAACAGCATGATAATTCCGTGTCCAGCATCACCAAACATCACAGCGAACAAGAATGGGAAGGAGATGATTGTCCACGGTGCCGGATTCACTTCTCGATAGTTTGCAATACCGTAGGCGTCGACAATATTTTGAAAGCCTTGCGTAAACTTGTTGAGCTTGAAATATGTGGGCGGATATTTGTGAGTTTCCATTTCGTTTAGAATTGCAGCAACACTTGAGCCCGAATGAATTGTTCCTTGGTGAAGCGACTGTTTCACATTTCCAATATCGTTTTCTGGAATCCAACATTCGGCAATCAGACATTTTTGAGTCACATCAACCGAGAACATGTTGAGCGTATGAAAAATTGATTTTAGTTTTAGAAGCTGCAAAAAAAAACAAAAAACGATTTCAGCTTCAATTTGCCCCCTTCATCACATCCCCGTTCATACCATAATTCCCCATTTGCGAACGTTTATCGCAGCCGCATGAATAATTTTCAAACGATATTCGATGGTTTTCTCAATGACGCTCTTCATGTCCGACGTTTGTGCATTGATATGCGCAAGGAGTTTTGTTCTTTCAGCTGCAACTTCCGGAATTGTATAGGATTTTGCGTGAAAACCGTCGCAGATCTTTTTCACTCGCGATCTTAATTGTTCGCCAGAGAAGAAGAGAATAAAGACGCATTTGTCCTCGACTTCATGAGAGAATAAATCGGTTTTCTCATGGATTTCAACGAATTTGGTGTAAACTTTGGCGCGGCACATTCTCCATAAAAATCGCTCGAAAGAAATTATTTTGGATCTTTTAATGACGCCGGTAACAAATCTGAAAATTATTGATTTTTTTTCCTTCTCCAATTTTTTTGCTGAAACAAAAACCCAACTTGAGCTCATTTTCGTCTCGAACATTTTTTTCAAAATCGTTCTTAATTCCAATGGTAAATGGTCCAGCTTCTCCTCGATTTGCTTCAGAAATCGAAAGAGCCGCTTCTCTTCTACTATTCTGAATAGTTTTTTTTTCTCAAATACATTTTTCTTTGTGCTTTTTCTTTTTCTACCGTATCCATTAATTTTGAAACATTTTCCAAGACGCTTTTCATTTCTAAAAGTTGAATATTGTTTTGTCTCAACGTTTTATCGTTTTTGTTTGTGTGCAATAATTCTTCTTCAATTTTTTCCAGATTTGACTGAAATTTATTTTGAATTTAAATTTCCATTTAGTCTGCCGCCCTTCCTATTTTACCTCCATTTCTCCCATATGTTTTGGTTGTGGAGCTGGAATATGCTCGTCCCAATCCGGAACTGGAATCGAACTTTTCTCGATTTCTTCTTCGATGTATCCTGAAAAATCAAAGCGAATCATTTCAGACATTTCTGCACATTTTCTCACTCATTTTTCGTTCCATTTCTTCGCAACGACGAATTTCATTCACAAATTTTCTTTGATGGGGATTCAAATCTTCGTTCAAATCGATGAATTGCGCAAGGCCTAATTCTCCCAACTCTGCGACACATTGATAAGCAGACTCGGATTGAAAAAATATTTGGCACAATTTCATGTGCTCCGATCGATAGATCGACCCCATTTTCTATAAAAAAAATTATTTGAATAAAATTTTAATTATCCGCCTTCAAGATGCGCATAAAAATCAGGCAAGAGAACTGAGAAAGTCCCACAAAAAAATGGAGCTCAGAACGAAACTGATAAAATCGTTTGGAAACAAAAGACTGAAGACTGAAAACCGAAAACAAAAATTTGCTCGATTATCAGCTTTTTTTATTGTGCAATCTGAAGCTTATCAGCATTTCAAATGTATTTCAAAAGTTATTCAATAATTATTTGTTTAAAAAATTTCAAAAATTAAAGTAATTAATTTTACAAAACTTTGAAAATCAATAATTTTTTTCAACCGGAAAAAATCAATAAGAGAACCCCTGAATTCTTGGGCTTTTTCAGATCAATTCTTCTATGATGTAAAATGTGAGGTGTCTTAGGTTAAGCTGATGTTGAATTTGTCAAGAAAAACCAATTATTTTGTGATTTTTTCAAAAAATCCATCCACAACTTGAAATGTTCTCTTGAAATATATTTTCATTCAGTTTTTATTTGAAAAAATGAAGAATTCATTTTTTTGAACGAAAATCTTTGAAAACAAGAAAACTGTTGACGATTTTTTCTTATTTGGAAAAAAAATCGATGAATTTTTCTGATTTTTACACAATTTTATTGGGTCTTTTTCATCTGCCATCATGAAAAATCATACGTCGATGTGATGTCGTCTTTATTAATTATTACACAATTTTTGTTCTTTTTTATTTTCATTTTTTATTACATTTTTTATGATAATGAAAAAACAAATTAATTTGATTTTTATTATTTTTTATTGTTTTATTAATGCAGGTTTGAATCATTTTTAAATATGAATAAATTTTGAATTTATAAAATTGATTAGAATGTGGACCAATTCCATTTCCTCATGGATTGAACACCCAACCAAATCCTTTTTCGAAAACTGCCGGATTACAACATCGAAATGATCAGCAGCTGGAAGAATTGAAAAGTGTCGATTTTAATCAAGAAAATAAATGGGGATTCGAAAATGTTGATTCAAATAATGAAAATGTGAAGTCGAAAAATGTTCGAGAAACAAATGCAGGATCGTTGAAAAAAAGTGAATTCGAGCAAGGAGAAGAGCTGAAAACGGCGATTCGGAATGCGCAATTAGGAATAACCACAACAGATCTTCCACCAGATCCAAGACATAATGGATTATTAAAAGATATTGGAAGTGTCGGTCAGTTCTCAATCCATTTCTTGATCCTCTTCAAAGTTTGTTATTTCATAGGCGTCGGTTTTGGTGTTGGTGTCGGTGTTCCTGGCAATGATCCAGTCAGTGTTTCAACTGGTGTCCATGTTGGTCTAGATGGTTCAGGTCCGGCTGGTGGATTACCACCATTCACTGAAACAATTTTTCCACGACAGGTATTGATTTAAATGTCGGTTGATTATATCACAATTCTAAGTAGTAGGTAGACAGGTAATACTTGAAATTATTACCGGCGGCACCACTACTTATAACTGAAATCCAACCAAAAAGAGGAGACAGAATCATAGAATATTGAACAGGAATATTGGGGAGTTCGAAATAAAAGTGACCACCAAATCATTTTCATTTTATACTGAATTCTATTCATAGAAATATCACAGAGTTTTATAAAAGCTGTGCACACATTGAGGAAAAAGAGAAAAGCTTTTCCTTCTTTTTTTCTCATTTTCTCATTTTATTTGGAACTATATTTATTATTATATTTATATTAAAAATATATTGTATATCGTATAGTATATATATAAATATACATATATACAATATATTAATTGTATATTAATTTGAAATTTTACATGACGGTTTTTATTATAACAAAAAGCTCCTGCTGGGTGAGGTTTGATTCGAATAAATGTAATAATTGAAGTTTTCCATGGAATATTTTTAATATTAAAATATTAGAACAAAATATTTGAAACGGGGTTTAAAGGCGCACCATCCATGATAGAAAAAATGGAAGACGAATGAATCCTTGGTTTTTTGTGATTTTTTGTGATGACAATGAACGATTCGTTTTCCCATAAGAGCCGCCCATAAATGGTACACAAAATGATGAATACGACGACGATGCACATATAAAAATATAAAAATGCATTTTTCCCACAATTTTATGTTTTTTATTTATTCGGCGCCGTCGCACGTCGTCCCATCACAATTTATTGTTGCGTCGAAAAAAAAATACAGTATTAAATATTGGAGGGAGCTGACGTTTACAATTATCAGAGGCTTCCTTTTTCCCTTCTTTTTTTTTTGTATTTTAATGTTAATAGCCTAAAACGATTTGTCCTGCCTGGCTGTTTTAGAATCGTTTTATTCCTTTCAATTTTTTTAATCGATTATGACAATAATTTGAAATGAAAAAATGGGGGAGAAAGAGAAAAAATGATGACGAATTAATTTATTTTCAGGGGGAAAATATATCATTAAATGATTATGATGGAAACAAAGATTTGATAATGTCAGGAAAAGCATGGCAATATTATTATTTGACAAAAGTAAAATCAAAACCCAAAAAAAAAAAAACAAAAAAAAATTGAATTTTAACAAAATTTCAGATGGGTTTCATTAAAATTCCTCAATACGCTCCAGTCAAATCATTAGTTGGTATCAACAGTGGAATTGGAATTGGCACTAACAATCCAACCAATGGATGAAGCTCGTTTTTTATTTTTCTTTCTTTCTTTCAATTTTGTATAAAAAGCTGATTTTTTTTTCTTGCTGAGTTGATGAACTTTTTTTTTTCTTTTTTCTTTTGCCTTGAGTTGGAAATGTTTAGTGATAACAATCAAAACCGGATGATAAAAATCATTTCAACCAAATGATCACCTTACGATTCTCAACACTCTGTTTGTAGTTTGAATTTTTCTTTTTTTAATTTAAAAATTTAATTCAATTTTTTAGTTTTATGCTTTTTATATGTGAATTCTCTCAAAGATCTTGGCTCACCAAATTGGAAATGTGATCCAAAAGTGATGGCAAAGTAAGTGTTGGGTTTATGCAATAAAAATAACAAATGTCTGTAGAAGTAAAACCATTCCCACTAATGTTCACAGTGTTCGATTTGCCGACATCAAAGTGATCGGAGCTCTTGGGGATTCTTTAACTGTAAAATTGTGCATTTTAAGTACACGAAAACAGAACAATTTTAAAGGCGGCGAATGGAGCCGGCGCAAATCCTGGTGATCCTTTAGCTGTGATTCTTCAATATCGTGGACTCGCATTTCAAATTGGTGGTGATAAATCAATTGATGAGCACATAACCATCGCCAGTAAGAAGAGGGGGAGGGGGAGGGGGAAAAAAGAAAAGAAAAATCAATAAAATGTTGAGATGTTCTTCGGAAATTCAATCCAAATTTAATTGGTTACTCGGTTGGAATTGGATCAGAAAATGTTTGGGAAGTTTCTCATTTAAATATGGGTGTTCCAGGAGCAGAATCCAAGGATATTTTATCCCAAGCTCGCGCTTTAGTTAATACCATTCATTCACATTCAGAAGTATTTGATTTATTGATTTTTATGTATCAAAAAATAATTTTCTTTTAAGATAAATGTTAAACAAGATTGGAAATTAATCAATATTTTCATTGGTGCAAACGATATTTGTGTGTATTGTGAGGATCCATATTTTAATAATACGGTTTTATTTATTTTTTATTGATTTTTTCTCATGAAACTTAAAGATTTTCAGTCTCCACACGGTAAAACCAAATTTAAGAATAATATTATTAATGCTGTCAAAGTTTTACAACAAAACTTGCCCAGGTATTTTCCTCGTTTCTTTCTGTTTTAAAATTTGAAAAATTCGAAATTTTCTAGAACAATTGTGTCTTTGACTGGAATGTTCAATATGCGAATGTTAAGAAAAATTGATAAGAAGAAATATTTCTGTGAAGGGCTTCACAAGTAAGTCGAGCATGGCTTCTTCTTTTTTTCCCTTTTTGTTTCTTAACAAAATTTGATTTCAAGATTTGAATGTGATTGTGAATCAAATAAACAATATACAGATGATGACATTCAAGCAGCTTGTTTCAGTTATATGGTTTTGAGCTTTAACTAATCAATTCAATTTAAATCTAATAATTTTAAGGAAGCGGAAAAGGAAATCGAAAATAGTGGGTTGTTTGACAATCGGGACGATTTCACTTTTGTTGTTCAACCATTTTTCAATGGAATTGTTGATCCTCCATATGCTGTAAATTTGACATCTTCAGTTTGATTTCAAAGACAATTTATTTAGAGCCCCGGAGTCGTTGATATGACATTTTTTGCTCCAGATTGTTTTCATTTTTCTGCTTTTGGTCATGGCAATATTGGAATGCATTTATGGAATACAATTATTCAACCGGTAAAACAATACGTTTAAATTTTTAATTTGATCTACAATTAAGGTCGGATCAAAACAAACGAGCGTCAATTTAAGTGATCCTTCAGTTGGAGTTCAATGTCCCAGCATTAATTGCCCCTTCTTTCCTACCACTAAAAATAGCAAAAACTGTCAACAATTTTTCACTCCGAGTCAATTAGATTGAAATAAATAAAATATTTAGTCTCATTTTTAAAATAAAGAATTGAACATAAATAGATAGTAAGACTTTATTGATATTTCGAATAATAAAAACGAAAATAGTTTAACAGAACGAGTTATCTTTCGATTGGCTCGAACCGATAATTAAAAAGAAACACAACTCTGGATTGAAAACGAACTCAGGTTTAACGTTTAGCAAAACACAAACAGGTAGTGGAAGAAACAACGCCTGGTCATATTAAGAGTTCAATAATGAAATAAAGAATAAAACAACAAATTTTAAATTAAGATGAAACAGGTTGATAGGTATAAAGAAGATCAAACTTCAATTCGAATTAATAAAAGTAGAAAACAGTTAATAATTTTCAAAAATCAATTTAGACAGGGCTTTGCGATCTCGATCCAGATGTAGCACGTCTCTTTTTTGGCGAAGGCGATCCAGATGGAGAACGTTTTGGAGTTCTGTTCTCTGTATCTCCATTACGTGGAGATGGTGTTCTTGACGGTCTTTCGCTAGATCTGCTTCGACTTCTTCCTCGCTTATCAGCCTTACGTGGTGGAGATCGGCTTCGGCTACGGCTTCGACTGCGAGAACGACGAGGTGGTGAACGGCTATAAAAATGCATTTATTTTTGAATAGACTTTAATGAAACCTTCTGCTAGCAGAGCGCGATCGAGAACGTCTTCTTTCGCGACTACGACTTCTAGAGCGAGAATCGTCTTTGGTATCATCTATTATTCTCAATTTTCGGCCATTAAGTTCTTCCCCTTGGAGCTTCTCCATTGCTCTTCGCAGATCGTCGTGGGTTGAAAAACATATCAACCTAAAGAATAAAAGTCAGACTATAAAAAAGAATACATTCCAACTCACGCTTCATTCAAAGTTTTCTTATGTGCTTCAGAGTAAGTTGGTTCAATTCCCATTCGGCGTATGTGATCTTTGATGTCCTGAAAAGGAACACTTAATAGAGGAAGACAATCAAAAACTTGCAAAGTCGGCGGCATCTAATCAGATTTTAAGGGTTTATCGACAAAATTTATAACTTTTTTTCAAGTACGCATGAAAACTGTTCCAACCTATGAGTGTGGAAGTATAAATGGCTTGTTTTTCGCCAACATGAACCATTTCGGCAAATGCTGGCAACCATGATGGCCGCGTGTTTGCTGTTGACCAAAAAAAGCTGTTGTTGTGGCAATAGCCCAAAACGCAAAAGTTGCATGAACAATTGAGACATTTTTACCAAAACAAGTGGGTGTTTGAGTTTGTAATTCAATTAATGACTGAGCCAACAAAATTGATTGATTGAGCTTTGATAACCATTACCCAGCGAGCTGTATCATTTACTATTAAAACTTGTTGAGCTAGCTCACAGGTTAGAAGTTCATATTGTTAATAGTTTTACTCCACCCATTGCGTACTTTCAAATAGTCAACTTTTTTTCAAAAAAAAACTTCTTTATCCCTATGAAAAAGTACGACAACGCGTTGCAGGATATTTTACCTGCCAACTGTAACGTGTCGACAAGTTTTCGATTATCATTCGAAAACGAGTTGAGCACGGACGTCCATAACGGCTTGAGAATTGTCTATCATTTCTTCGCGAATCTCCTCCACGGGGACCATGATTTCTTCCACGATCTTCATTGTAACCATATTTTCTTCTTGGGAACTCCAAGATTACACGTTCACCGCAGAGTTCCTTGCCATTCAAATCGTGGACAGCATCATCAGCATCTCTAGAGTCTTCAAACTCAACAAAACCGAAACCATTTTTCATAATGATGTCAACAAGCTTTCCATATCCGCGAAAGAAATGTTCAACATCTCGATCAGAAGCTCTGCTTGAAAGTCGGCCGACATAAACACGTGTCATTCTGAAATTATTTTTTAAATTGAAATCAGTGTTGAGATAACTTTAGGCTAATACAAATAGTTGTTTACATTAAAAAAAAGTATTAAAAAAATGAATGCTAACGTGAGAAGGTGAAAAAACAACTTTCGAAATTGACGTGACGCGTCTTGACCTGAAATTACGCCTTTAGCTGTATTAAATGCGTCAGTCAATAGCTGACGTGGTTTTTAAATAGGCACGGTGCGGCTGCGTCGCGGTTTATATTGTTGTTGTCTATATCAGACGCCGGTTTTTCCATTTTCTCTGTCCTTGTGAAATTTTCAGTTAAACCTTCTAATGTTTTACTGTCAGTTTTGTTTGTTTATTTATAAATCTTACTTTAAATTGCGTTACTAAACGTGAAGTTTATTAAAAAAAACTGAAAGAAAATGCTTACAGAATGTCAGCTTCTCGAATTTATATTGGTCGTATTTCGTCGCGTGTATCCGAAAAAGATGTTGAGCACTTTTTCCGAGGATACGGAAAAATTCGTGATATTTTATTGAAAAATGGCTTTGGATTTGTTGAGTTCGATGATCGCAGAGACGCCGAAGATGCAGTTTACGATTTAAACGGAAAGGAATTGGCTGGGGAACGTGTTGTTCTTGATTACTCAAAGCCTCGTGGCGGTGGCTTTGCTGGACGAGGTGGAGGTGGAGGCGGAGGAGGACGCTTCAATTCTCGCAGTGGATTCAATCAAAAAAGAGAAAGGTTAGTTCTAAAATTAAAGTTTGAAATAAATCAGAATTTACAGTCGCTATGGTCGTCCTTACAGTACTCGTCACAGAGTTGTTGTGGAAAATTTGTCTTCAAGAATTTCATGGCAGGTTTGTTTTCCAAAAATTAATCTACAAAAACAAACCATTAAAAATACGGCTTAAAACGGATAATCGGGAATAATAATTTAAATATTATTTATCCAGAACCTCGATCCGAAGAGTTTTCGTGGTTTTGAATGATATGATTGATTGATATTTGATGTTAAATTTGGGACGATATTTGATGAGGGTGTTGTTGGAAATTTGATCTGGCCTTTTCTGCTGATTGATTTTTGGTCTGATGCTTGTGATTAGGAATACAACATGATGTTTGGTTGGAAGTTATTTCTTGTGTTATTGGTGTGTCCACGATAAAATGGTATGGATTGTGAGCACATATATTCCTTCCCCCGCGCAGGCCCTACTTTTTAAAATGCGTACTCGATCAGTGGAAAAATGAATTGTCATCAAAAAGTTGTTACATAAGACATATATATTTTTATAATTCTTATAATGTATTGTTTTTAAGGATCTCAAAGATGAAATTAGGAAAAATGGAGTTGAACCCACGTATGCGGAGGCCCACAAAAAACCAAATGAGGCGTAAGTAAATAAGTATAAGTTCAATGATTTAATCAAAGTTTCAGGCTTGTTTGTTTTTCTTCGTCTGATGATTTGAAACGGTGCATCGACAAATGTGATGGACTAGAATTAAATGGAAGAAAAATTAAAATTGTTGATGATTCTCGTTCGGGAGGTTCACGCAGCAGAAGCAGAAGCCGTGAAAATAAACGTCGCTCTCGCTCTCGCTCACGTTCCCGTTCTCGAACTCGCTCTCGCTCTCGCTCTCGCGAAAGTAGCCGTTCGAGTAAAAGTCGTTCTCGTTCGCCAAGACGTAGACGTGTTAGTAAATCGAAATCTCGTTCAATCAGTAGAGAACGCTCCAGAAGTGCTGATAGGTAGTCCATGATTTTATGATAACAATAAATGTTTATCTTTAGAAAGTCAAGATCACGTTCGCCCCCAGCAAAAAAAGATACTCCAGCTCGTTCAGAATCAAGATCTCCAAAAAATGATTCCAGATCTCCGACATCTTCACCCAAAGATAATGGGGAAAACTGAAATATCGATAAACTAATATACGTTTTATTACTTTTTTTTTTGTTAATTCCACCAAATAATTTATCACAATTTGTAAAACATTGTTGTTTGGATTCTATTATTAATATTTTATAAGTCGGATGACAATTCAATAAATTGCTTTTGAATAAGTCTTTTCAAACGAACAAAATGAATAAAATCAAAATGTTATCATTCTCAAAGTTTTCAATAAAAAGAAAAAATAAGAAAATAACTAATTAGGATATCGAGCAGATATTTGTAATAGGAAACACTTGAATTGGATGGAAGAAGCGTGAGTAGGTCATATTTCGTCTTAAGTTTTAAGGATTCCCAGAATTCAAATGCATCATGAAAAAGATCTTAAAATTGAAAATTTTAATCAAAATTGAAAAAAAGTTGGAAACGTTTTGAAACAAATGGAGTTGGATGAATTTTAACATGAGTGAATGTCTTATCTGTTGGAGGCCATAAAAATGTTGAAGTCGAAGGATTCCTAAAAAATTTAAATATTCACAAATCTTTTAAATTTCTCTAACCCTGTTTTGATAAAGTTTCCAAGTGCTTCGACAAAAAATCTGGCAACTTTTTTATCGTTTTCAGTAAAAACAAATTTTCGATCGAAAAAAACATTCCAAATATACGGAAATTCCTGAGCGTGATGAGTCACTGTCAATAAAATGTGTAAAATTTGAAAAAGAAAAAAAACCGGCGGGGAAAAAATGTCACCTTTGACTGGAAAGTCGGGAAAAAATTGATTTTCATTCAAATATTCCCAATGATAAAAAAAAATTTGTTTCGAATATTTTAATTTATCCAATATTTCACGCATAACTCCAACATCAAAAGCAATATTTGATTCAATCTTTCAAGACCACATTTTTAAGCTTTTCGCTTTTTATCATTTAAAAAAAAAGTCACCTTGGAAATTTGCTGAAAATAAAATGCAGAATTTTGATCGCATTGATTTTTTTCCAAATAATATTCTGATATCATTTTTGCTGCATTTTCAGACTGATTTTGATATTCGAATGTTATTGATTTTATATAATTTGTTACAGTTTCCCGATTAACAATTGGGATTGGTTTGAGGGCTCCTAAAAATTTTCTTTAATTTTTTTAAAATTCCACCAACATTTCTACGGCTTTTTTTTTGTTTTCAGTATTGTAGTTTGTAGTCTACAGTAATTTCTTTAAAATTAAACAAAAAAATTTTTGAAATCAATAAAAGCAGAATATTTTTGCTCCATTTTTTAAAATTTAATTTGTTGAAAAAGAGAAAAAACTAATAAAAAATTAATAAGAAGCTTCTTCTTCTTCTTCTTCTTCTTCAAGACTAATGAAATCATGAAACTACTCACCTGAATATAAAAATTCGATTGTTTGAAGCCCCGTCAATAAACTTTGATTTATTGATTGATGAGCTAAATTAAAAGCGTAATCCGGAAGAATTTGATCACCAATATCGGGATAATATTTCATATCAGTCTGCGGAAAAAAAAAGAATTCGAAATAAAAACAAATAAAATACCTGAACATCATAAAGATCATTGAGAGTGAGATTTTCAAAACATTTAAAAAACGTTTTTTTGTTTGAATAATCGCATCCTAATTTTTCCAAAATTCTACAAAAAAATATTTTTAAGATTAAATTGAAAAGAAAAAATAATTTTTTGTAAAAACTTTTTTGATTCAATTCGTGTTTTATTCACAAATGATGAAAGTAACCACGATGTTCCACTTAGTTGAACAAAATGCTTAAAATATTCTAAAAAGTTGGTAAAATTAGAAAAAAAAGAAGAAGAAAAAACTGACTTGAAGAAATTGGTGAAACTGAATGAATGCTGACACAAGTTGAACCAGCGCTGTGGCCCATTAACGTCATTTTTTGATTGTCTCCACCAAATGATTGAATCGTTTTATTCAAATATTCAAATGCGGTTATTTGATCCCAAATTCCAATGTTGCATGGAAAAATTGTTGAATTACAACCCAACGATAGAAACCCTTTGAAAAAAAACATATTTTAAATATTCAATCGGAAAAAAAAAACATTACCAAAAGCTGCTAATCGATATTGAATTACAACCACAATTATTCCTTGTGAAACAATATTTTTTGCAAACGAATCACATTTTGCTGTATTTCCATCTCCTTCAAATCAAAATCAATCAATAATTTTGGCCAAACACTTTTTACCTTTTTCAAATTTCCCACCATGAAGATGAACAACAACGGGAAATTTATCAAGCTTCTGAATAATAATATTCTTTAATTGAATGAAAGAGATAGAGAGATAGAGAGAGAGACAGAAAGAGATAGAGAGAGAGAGATAGAGAGATAGATAACGAGATAACAAGAGAGAGAGAGAGAGATAGAGAGAAAGAGATAGAGAGATAGAGAGAGAGAGAGATAGAGAGATAGAGAGAGAGATAACGAGATAACAAGAGAGAGAGAGAGAGAGAGAGAGAGAGAGAGAGAGAGAGAGAGAGAGAGAGAGAAAGAGAGAGAGAGAGAGAGAAAGAAAGAGACAAAGTGGGTTTTTATTTAAAATTTAATTCGAAAAATTAAAAAAAAACGAACTGTTCGATTAGACGGAGTTATAATATTAAGAAAAAGGCAATTTTCACTAAAATCCGAACCCTTTGGACGAAGCTTTGGAATACATTTTGGTGGAAAATTGGTTGCATTGATAATTCCAGTCGTTTTTTCAACTAAAATTGATTTCTGAAAAAAACCATTAAAAATTCTCCCCATTTTTTTATAATTTTGTGATATAAAAAAAGAATAAACTTGAAGCCTTTTTGGTTTTTGTGCAAAAGGAATTCCAGTGAAAATGTCGTATTGAAAACCATTTTCGGTTTTTGTTCGATTTCCTCGAAGATAACCAAATTCAGTTTGCAAAATCACCGTTTCATTTCCTTTCAATGTTGAAATTTGATTGAAAAAATAAAAAACAAAAAAATATTTCATTGTGCAATTCAAATTAAAAACAAATTTTTTTTGGAACAAATTTAAATTTGTGTTAATGTAATGTGGGAATTTTGATACCATTTTTTAAAATGTTCTAGCTTTTTCTCTATTTTTCTATTTTCTATATTAAAAAAAAGGGAAAAGCTTATCATTTCTATATTTTTCGTTTAATTTTAAAAAAATTCGTTAATTTTCAAGCTCGAAAAAATATTTTTTACCAGTTCCATGCATAAGTTTACTACGCCCCCGCTCTTATTTAAAGGATGACTCGCAAGTTTTTCAGTGGGGTCCTAAACAGACCTGATTCAGCTATTTTTTAAACATTCTCTTTATCGAATAACTTTTGAGGTTTTTTTTTTCAAAAAGTCAGTTTATGAACAGATTTAAAATATCTTTAAAAAAATAATTTGAATACAAAAAAAAATAAAAATTGCCCGAAGAACATAAAAATCAATAAAAAATATTGAAGGGAATAATTGAGCAATTGTTGTTTTAAAATGGAAAATATCGGATAATAAAAATCGATAAAATCCAATAATTAAATTCAAACGAGGAATACGAAATATTCTGATAAGATAAATTTGAAATAATGTCGTATTTCAATGTGTCTCTAATTTGATTCCAAAACTCAAAAGAGTCACGAAATAAATCTGAAAAATGATTATTTTTAAAAATCGTCTGAAAATAAACCACTTCTGGAAATTTTGGGTTCTGAAGTTATTTCTAAATGGATAAATGATGAATCAGTTGAAGGCCAATCGATTTTATCCGTTGATGGATTTCTAGAACGAAAATTAATTTTGATTTCCCCCCCCCCCCCCCCAAAATTTGTTTTCTTGAATTTTACCCAAATTTGATGAAATTTCCAAGACTTTTTACAAAAAATGCCGAAACTTTTGTGTCGTTTTCATTGAAAACAAATTTTTCGTGTAAAAAAACATTCCAAAGATAAGGGAATTCTTCGCAATGATAAGAAGCTGAACAAAAAAAATGTTGAAAAGAAAAGTCAAATTGTTTTCCAGCGAAAAAGAAACTTTTGATTGGATAATTTTTATCAAATTCATTGTTGTTAAAATGTTTAAAATGATAAACATAAATTGAACCATAAAATGGCAATTTATCTTGAATTTCACGTAAAACTGAAATATCAACCGCCAAATTTGAATCAATCTGAATTATTTCTCAATTTTTTTGAATCTGCTTTTTTCTTTGCTTGTCACCCTTGATCTTTGCTGAAAATAAAACCGATCGTCGTTATCATCAAAATCAGGATTTTTAAAAATGAAGTGATCGGAGATCATTGAAAATGCTTGGTGCTGGTTTTTTCCATATTTTGATGAAAGTGACGAATTAATATAATTTAATAACTCATTTTTGGTCACCAATGGATCATAATCAAAGTTTCCATTGTAAGGACCTAAACATTTGTTGGAAACCATCGTCAAAAAAATCAATAACTGACTTCCATATAATAATTCGAGAGTTTGAAGACCACTTAATAAATTCTTCTTCGTCTTCTCTTTTTTTACAAGATTAAAAGGATAATCGGGAAGTAATTCATCTCCAATATCTGGATAAAGTTCAGTGTTTTTCTATAAAACAAATCGTCAAATTTCAGACAACAACAAAAAAGAAATGAAGATGAAGCAGCACCTGAGCTTCATATAAATCATTGAGATTTACAGACGATAAGCATTCAAAAATAATTGAAAAATTGCAACCAATTTGTTCAAGAACTCTGAAAATATTTAAATTAATTATTTTTTAATTAAAAAAACAACTTTTTTTGATTTTTGGAATTTTGATTTGCTAACAAACCCCAATATGATCCACTAAGTTCAATAAAATTATTAAAATATTCTGAAATATTCGCCATCAAATAATCAATTTTAAATTATTATTGATTACTTGATGTGATTGGGGAAATTGAATGAATGCTGACACTCATTGCTCCAGCACTGTGACCCATTAAAGTCATTTTTCTATTATCCCCGCCGAAATCTTCAATTATTTTATCAACAAATTCAAATGCAGTTTTTTGATCCCAAATTCCAATGTTGCATGGAAGAATTGTTGAATTACAACCCAACGATAGAAATCCTTTGAAGAAAAAAAAATTATTTTGTTGGATTTAAAAATCAAAAAAAAAATGTTTGAAAAACCAAAAGCTCCTAATCGATATTGAATTGATACGACAACAATCATTTGAGATGAGAAACTTTTGGCAAATTCATTACAATTCGCCACATTTGCATCGCCTCAATAAAAATATTTGAATTGGGGAAAGGAAAGCAAAGCGAAAAAAACCTTCAGCAAATCCTCCACCATGAATAAATACAACGACAGGCATTTTCATGGAAATCTGTTGAAATTAACAAAAAGAAAACAAAAATTAAATTTTTTTAATTTTTTTTTTGGTTACATTTCGTTTCGACGGTCTCATAATATTCAAAAAAAGGCAATCTTCACTAAAATCATCTGAATTCTGTGGTCGAGTCTTCGGAATACATTTTTTCGCATTTTGTGTTGCCATTAATATTCCATCCCAACTCGTTATTAATTCAGACTTCTGAATTTGAATCAACATTTTTTTGAAGCAAGAAAATCATCGAAAAATCATCACTTTGAATCGTTCCGCTTTTTTTGCAAAAGGAATTCCCGAAAAAATGTCGTATTGAAATCCATTTTGGGAAATCGTTCGATTTCCTGTCACAGAACCAAACTTGGTCAATATTGTCACATTTTCAGTTTTGATATTTGAACATAAAAAAACCAAAAGTAAAAATTGAAAAATCATGACTGAAAAAATGATCGAAAAAATTCGATTTGTGAAATCAAAAAAAAAAAAAATAAATAAATATAATTTTTGGTTTTATTTTGCATTTTTAATTGTTTAAATTTGGATTTAAAAAAAATAAAAAAACAAATTTTTCGAATATTTGAAAATCAACAAATAACTAAAAATCAACTTTTCTTTTTCTCTAATAAAAATAATTTTGACGCGCCGCCGATATAAAAAAAATTCTGATAAAAAATGAACTCGAAAAATAAATAAAATCAGTTCAAAACGTTCGACACATTCGATTTTTCCAGGTTTTCAAAAACTGTTAAAATCACTTCTCTCCATTGTAATTATCGATTTTCTAGATTCTTTCTGAGCATTGAAGATTGAAGTTCTAGTGGGGAGAAGTCATTGGCAATAATCGATTTTCAGCTGATTTTAAAGATGATGCTTATTGATTTTTTAATTTTAATAAAAAAATTAAGTTTTTCCCATTGTTTTACTAGATTTTTAATTATTTAAAAATTGTATTGATTCCAACTCGAACCTGATAATTATAAAAAAAAAGGGAACACAATCAACAACAACAACAACAAAAATAATTTGTCATTTATAAATAAAAGTAAAAATATTTTTTTATTTACATCACTAAAAAAAAAAATAATTGGAGTTTAATTATTTATTGAAAAGCTATCAAATCAGAGCTTTATTCATTCGAATATTTTTTCTTCTTTTCCTTCACATTTTCCTTTTTTTTTAAATTAGTTCAATTATGTCTCAAAAATATTGAAAAAAGAAAAATTGTTGCGGCAATCAATTTATTATTTCTTCTCAAAACATTTTACACAATCAATTTTTCGATTTTTTTTTTCAAATTTCATAATAATCTTCATGTTTTGTTCGTTCGGAAAAAAAACCCAGGGGGGAGAGAGAGGGGGCGGGGCGGGGGAAACAATTGTATTCGATTAAAACCCAATTCAACGTTTTTCTTCTTCTTTTCTCGTTTGTGCGCGTGTTTATTGTGAAGAAGAAGAAGCTCAAATGTGCATTCATTTTGGAGTTTTCGAGGACAAAAACGTTTTATAGGCTTTTTCTGAAATTTTCCCTTTGAATAACATTGAGTGGTGGTGGTCTCCTGTCCTCATTGTGATGTGCAATGAACCGATCAACTCATAATTGAGAAATTCCATTTTTTATTCCAAACTCTGAGTCGAGTAAAAATTCATGGATTTTAATTATTTTTGATTATTCCAGCAATTTTTTCAGAGAAACTCAAGCTAAAATGTCATTTTTTCTAAGCTTTTCCTACATTTTTTTTCGATTTTTTTTTGAAACTTTTTCTATATTTTTTTATATAAATGTATTATTTTATATAAATTCTTATGTATAAACAATAATCCGCGTCAAATATCCATATTAAAAGATTGACATTATTCATTTAATTTTCAGCTTTTCATATATTCTGCTCTGGTGGGAGAGGGGAGGGAGGGATTATTATTATAACTTGAGCCCGGTGTTCATTATTCTACCTCTATTTTGTACTATTAACCCAATTTTCACTGAAATGTTCACAGAATTTGAATAAATTAAACATTATTTACATGTAAATTCGTACAGCAGGTGAAACTTTTCTTTTTATCGGCTTCAGCAATTTTCTACCTCAAAAAGAAAAAATGAAAAAAAACCTCTTTTTTTTTCAGGCAAAAAAAGGAAAAAAATTAAATTAAATATTAAATTTGATTATTTTTCAATTATAAAACTTTTATTTTTGTGGTTTTTAGAAAATCACTTTTTCTATCAAATTTTTCTTGTTGGACAAATTTCAACCGATTGAATCGGGGAAGAAAACGTCTTCTGACAAAAATCGAAAAAAAAAATTCAACTTTTTTGTTGAATTCAGCTTTTGTTTTAGTTTTCACTTTTTTTTTCTCGTTCACAATCTCATTTTACATCATTTTCTTCTTTTTTCTATCATCTTCAAATTATTCACACTCTATCTGTCTATCTTTACATTCATATATGCATAGTATATTTATATGTACATATACATAAATATAAATATAAATATATATATACATCTGTATATATATATATATATATTTCTTTTAATATACTTTGTCGGGGTTTTTTTTCCATTTTTTATTTTTCTTTCTTATTTTTTTCGGTTCGACGACGGATTATGAAGACAAAAAAGAAGAGAAAGAAAAACGCGAATTTGTGAAGAATATTCAATGTGCGATTTCTTTTCTTATTTTCATTTTATATCCCCCTTCCCTCCCTCCCTCTCTCTCTCTCTCTCTCTCTCTCTCTCTGTCGGCTCTAAGTTTAATTTGAATACAAAAAAAAATAAAAATTGCCCGAAGAACATAAAAATCAATAAAAAATATTGAAGGGAATAATTGAGCAATTGTTGTTTTAAAATGGAAAATATCGGATAATAAAAATCGATAAAATCCAATAATTAAATTCAAACGAGGAATACGAAATATTCTGATAAGATAAATTTGAAATAATGTCGTATTTCAATGTGTCTCTAATTTGATTCCAAAACTCAAAAGAGTCACGAAATAAATCTGAAAAATGATTATTTTTAAAAATCGTCTGAAAATAAACCACTTCTGGAAATTTTGGGTTCTGAAGTTATTTCTAAATGGATAAATGATGAATCAGTTGAAGGCCAATCGATTTTATCCGTTGATGGATTTCTAGAACGAAAATTAATTTTGATTTCCCCCCCCCCCCCCCAAAATTTGTTTTCTTGAATTTTACCCAAATTTGATGAAATTTCCAAGACTTTTTACAAAAAATGCCGAAACTTTTGTGTCGTTTTCATTGAAAACAAATTTTTCGTGTAAAAAAACATTCCAAAGATAAGGGAATTCTTCGCAATGATAAGAAGCTGAACAAAAAAAATGTTGAAAAGAAAAGTCAAATTGTTTTCCAGCGAAAAAGAAACTTTTGATTGGATAATTTTTATCAAATTCATTGTTGTTAAAATGTTTAAAATGATAAACATAAATTGAACCATAAAATGGCAATTTATCTTGAATTTCACGTAAAACTGAAATATCAACCGCCAAATTTGAATCAATCTGAATTATTTCTCAATTTTTTTGAATCTGCTTTTTTCTTTGCTTGTCACCCTTGATCTTTGCTGAAAATAAAACCGATCGTCGTTATCATCAAAATCAGGATTTTTAAAAATGAAGTGATCGGAGATCATTGAAAATGCTTGGTGCTGGTTTTTTCCATATTTTGATGAAAGTGACGAATTAATATAATTTAATAACTCATTTTTGGTCACCAATGGATCATAATCAAAGTTTCCATTGTAAGGACCTAAACATTTGTTGGAAACCATCGTCAAAAAAATCAATAACTGACTTCCATATAATAATTCGAGAGTTTGAAGACCACTTAATAAATTCTTCTTCGTCTTCTCTTTTTTTACAAGATTAAAAGGATAATCGGGAAGTAATTCATCTCCAATATCTGGATAAAGTTCAGTGTTTTTCTATAAAACAAATCGTCAAATTTCAGACAACAACAAAAAAGAAATGAAGATGAAGCAGCACCTGAGCTTCATATAAATCATTGAGATTTACAGACGATAAGCATTCAAAAATAATTGAAAAATTGCAACCAATTTGTTCAAGAACTCTGAAAATATTTAAATTAATTATTTTTTAATTAAAAAAACAACTTTTTTTGATTTTTGGAATTTTGATTTGCTAACAAACCCCAATATGATCCACTAAGTTCAATAAAATTATTAAAATATTCTGAAATATTCGCCATCAAATAATCAATTTTAAATTATTATTGATTACTTGATGTGATTGGGGAAATTGAATGAATGCTGACACTCATTGCTCCAGCACTGTGACCCATTAAAGTCATTTTTCTATTATCCCCGCCGAAATCTTCAATTATTTTATCAACAAATTCAAATGCAGTTTTTTGATCCCAAATTCCAATGTTGCATGGAAGAATTGTTGAATTACAACCCAACGATAGAAATCCTTTGAAGAAAAAAAAATTATTTTGTTGGATTTAAAAATCAAAAAAAAAATGTTTGAAAAACCAAAAGCTCCTAATCGATATTGAATTGATACGACAACAATCATTTGAGATGAGAAACTTTTGGCAAATTCATTACAATTCGCCACATTTGCATCGCCTCAATAAAAATATTTGAATTGGGGAAAGGAAAGCAAAGCGAAAAAAACCTTCAGCAAATCCTCCACCATGAATAAATACAACGACAGGCATTTTCATGGAAATCTGTTGAAATTAACAAAAAGAAAACAAAAATTAAATTTTTTTAATTTTTTTTTTGGTTACATTTCGTTTCGACGGTCTCATAATATTCAAAAAAAGGCAATCTTCACTAAAATCATCTGAATTCTGTGGTCGAGTCTTCGGAATACATTTTTTCGCATTTTGTGTTGCCATTAATATTCCATCCCAACTCGTTATTAATTCAGACTTCTGAATTTGAATCAACATTTTTTTGAAGCAAGAAAATCATCGAAAAATCATCACTTTGAATCGTTCCGCTTTTTTTGCAAAAGGAATTCCCGAAAAAATGTCGTATTGAAATCCATTTTGGGAAATCGTTCGATTTCCTGTCACAGAACCAAACTTGGTCAATATTGTCACATTTTCAGTTTTGATATTTGAACATAAAAAAACCAAAAGTAAAAATTGAAAAATCATGACTGAAAAAATGATCGAAAAAATTCGATTTGTGAAATCAAAAAAAAAAAAAATAAATAAATATAATTTTTGGTTTTATTTTGCATTTTTAATTGTTTAAATTTGGATTTAAAAAAAATAAAAAAACAAATTTTTCGAATATTTGAAAATCAACAAATAACTAAAAATCAACTTTTCTTTTTCTCTAATAAAAATAATTTTGACGCGCCGCCGATATAAAAAAAATTCTGATAAAAAATGAACTCGAAAAATAAATAAAATCAGTTCAAAACGTTCGACACATTCGATTTTTCCAGGTTTTCAAAAACTGTTAAAATCACTTCTCTCCATTGTAATTATCGATTTTCTAGATTCTTTCTGAGCATTGAAGATTGAAGTTCTAGTGGGGAGAAGTCATTGGCAATAATCGATTTTCAGCTGATTTTAAAGATGATGCTTATTGATTTTTTAATTTTAATAAAAAAATTAAGTTTTTCCCATTGTTTTACTAGATTTTTAATTATTTAAAAATTGTATTGATTCCAACTCGAACCTGATAATTATAAAAAAAAAGGGAACACAATCAACAACAACAACAACAAAAATAATTTGTCATTTATAAATAAAAGTAAAAATATTTTTTTATTTACATCACTAAAAAAAAAAATAATTGGAGTTTAATTATTTATTGAAAAGCTATCAAATCAGAGCTTTATTCATTCGAATATTTTTTCTTCTTTTCCTTCACATTTTCCTTTTTTTTTAAATTAGTTCAATTATGTCTCAAAAATATTGAAAAAAGAAAAATTGTTGCGGCAATCAATTTATTATTTCTTCTCAAAACATTTTACACAATCAATTTTTCGATTTTTTTTTTCAAATTTCATAATAATCTTCATGTTTTGTTCGTTCGGAAAAAAAACCCAGGGGGGAGAGAGAGGGGGCGGGGCGGGGGAAACAATTGTATTCGATTAAAACCCAATTCAACGTTTTTCTTCTTCTTTTCTCGTTTGTGCGCGTGTTTATTGTGAAGAAGAAGAAGCTCAAATGTGCATTCATTTTGGAGTTTTCGAGGACAAAAACGTTTTATAGGCTTTTTCTGAAATTTTCCCTTTGAATAACATTGAGTGGTGGTGGTCTCCTGTCCTCATTGTGATGTGCAATGAACCGATCAACTCATAATTGAGAAATTCCATTTTTTATTCCAAACTCTGAGTCGAGTAAAAATTCATGGATTTTAATTATTTTTGATTATTCCAGCAATTTTTTCAGAGAAACTCAAGCTAAAATGTCATTTTTTCTAAGCTTTTCCTACATTTTTTTTCGATTTTTTTTTGAAACTTTTTCTATATTTTTTTATATAAATGTATTATTTTATATAAATTCTTATGTATAAACAATAATCCGCGTCAAATATCCATATTAAAAGATTGACATTATTCATTTAATTTTCAGCTTTTCATATATTCTGCTCTGGTGGGAGAGGGGAGGGAGGGATTATTATTATAACTTGAGCCCGGTGTTCATTATTCTACCTCTATTTTGTACTATTAACCCAATTTTCACTGAAATGTTCACAGAATTTGAATAAATTAAACATTATTTACATGTAAATTCGTACAGCAGGTGAAACTTTTCTTTTTATCGGCTTCAGCAATTTTCTACCTCAAAAAGAAAAAATGAAAAAAAACCTCTTTTTTTTTCAGGCAAAAAAAGGAAAAAAATTAAATTAAATATTAAATTTGATTATTTTTCAATTATAAAACTTTTATTTTTGTGGTTTTTAGAAAATCACTTTTTCTATCAAATTTTTCTTGTTGGACAAATTTCAACCGATTGAATCGGGGAAGAAAACGTCTTCTGACAAAAATCGAAAAAAAAAATTCAACTTTTTTGTTGAATTCAGCTTTTGTTTTAGTTTTCACTTTTTTTTTCTCGTTCACAATCTCATTTTACATCATTTTCTTCTTTTTTCTATCATCTTCAAATTATTCACACTCTATCTGTCTATCTTTACATTCATATATGCATAGTATATTTATATGTACATATACATAAATATAAATATAAATATATATATACATCTGTATATATATATATATATATTTCTTTTAATATACTTTGTCGGGGTTTTTTTTCCATTTTTTATTTTTCTTTCTTATTTTTTTCGGTTCGACGACGGATTATGAAGACAAAAAAGAAGAGAAAGAAAAACGCGAATTTGTGAAGAATATTCAATGTGCGATTTCTTTTCTTATTTTCATTTTATATCCCCCTTCCCTCCCTCCCTCTCTCTCTCTCTCTCTCTCTCTCTCTCTGTCGGCTCTAAGTTTATGAGTCGAAAAATGAACAAATTATCGTTAATTATAGTGAAAATAAAGAGAGAGAGAGAGAGAGAGAGAGAGAGAGAGAGAGAGAGAGAGAGAGAGAGAGAGAGAGAGAGAGAAAACGACAGAGAGAAACGAGAGAAAATATTATTTATCATTCATTTAACAACATTTTTTGACGATTTTAAGATAATTTTTCCACTTTGCCAACTTCCATGTTGTTTTTCAAGATCATCAAAAGAATCATAACAATTTGTGACATTTTTCAAGTCAAACTTTCTTTTGAAAATATTTTTTCAAAATTTTAAAACATTTTTAACAGAAAAAAAATCCTGAAAAAAAAACTGCAAATTTTTTCTTTTGAATAATTCAAATGTGTTCAGTTTTTGAAACTTTTTTTTTCAGTCAGACCAGATAAATAATTGCGCGTCGATTTTTTTTCTCGTCTAGAAATGTTTTAAATATTGATTAAACAAGGTGGCCATTATTACTCTTGTCTTGAGATATCTCAGCTCAGTTGGACAATAAATTCAAAAATATAAATAATTTCATATCGCCGATGTATTTGACAATTTTTAAGTTTCGAAAAGAAAAAATTCTAGAAAATGATTCGATTTTAACAATTATTTGAAGGGCTGAAAAATAAAGGTTTTTAATTTTTTAGAAATGTTTATTTATTTATGATAAAAATTGATTAAAAATGTTTTATGAGTTTAAATAAATAAAAAGTTTTAAATTAAATTTTAATAAGTTTAAAGAAGCATATTTTTCTACTTTAAAAACTGCAAAAAAAAAATTTATTTACATACATTTATGTATTATCCATCCTCCTATACATTCACATACACAAAAAAGAGCATTTCCTGTGTGAGAAAAATGCTCTCTCTCTCTCTCTCTCTCTCTTTCTCTCTCTTTCGCTTCTCTTTTTATTTTTTTCATTTTTCTCTTCTCTTCACGTCACTCTTCACATCTTCTGCCTTTTTTCTTCCTTCGGCTCGCTGTGTTGCTCTTCGCAAAAAAAAAAAAAATGGAAAAAAAATTGAACGACGTTCAAGCTTTTTTGCGTTTCCATTTTTTCTTTTTCTTTTTTTTCCCCTCAACCTATTTTTGTTATGTTTTTTTGTCCTCTTTTTTTTTGTATTTTCAAATTGTTCTTTATTTGATATTTCTCAATGATAACACAACTTTTCTGCCTTCTGCGCCTTTTGGGAGTTGTCATCTATTTTTTACTTCAAAAAGTGAAAAAAATTAGCTGAAAAACAAAAATCAAAAAAAATGTTAGGCGAATAATTTTTTTTTAATTTTCTAAATTTTATATAAAAAATGTTAATTAAAAGCTGAGCCGTATGAAGCTGGTGCTAAATTAATGATGGATTTTATTAAAATAAATATTATTTTTTTAAAATTATCGAAAATTTCTTTTAAACATTTATTTTTGATAGGAAGCAAATTGATATTTTGTGTGAAAAAAAACTTTTTTTTTTTTTTTAAATAAATGTCAACAATGATTATCATTCTCATTATCAATTTTTTCTCCCTTTTTTCATGTTTTCTTATTTTGGGTTTTTGTAAATATTTTTCGCTTGAGAATATTTTTTTTTGAAAAATCTTGAATTTTTCATTCTTTTTCTTTTTTTATCTGAGAGAATTTTAATTAGTTCAAATAAAATTTGTTTTTTTTTCTTTTGAAAAAATTAAGTTTCATTTCCTTTTTTTATCGATTTGAACAAATAAAAGTTCTCTTTTCTTTCTTTTTTTTTACCTTTTTTTCTTCTAAAAAATTGTTACAAACTGACTTTTCGACATTTTTTCAAATTTCAAAAATTAAAAATGAAAATTATTTTTTTTTAAATTAGAAAATCAATGAAGGAAGCAATTTTTGATTAATTATAGGAATTTTTCTTCGTTGTTTTTCATCTGAACATTTATTTTCAACAATTCAACCAGTTTGAAAAGATATTTTCAATCCTTATTTCTTCCCGCCCCCGTCCCGCCCCTTTCCTTCTTTTCTTTTGGTGATGAATAATGTTTTAGACTGAAAACAATTAGTATTACCAAAGGGGAGAGGGGAGAGGGGAAGGGGAAATACATATTCAACTAATTTCAGCTTTTCGATAATAATATTTAGATTTCATTTTCAATTCAAAAGCGGAAAAATAAAAAAAAACGGAGACAGAGAGAGAGAGAGAGAGAGAGAGGCGAGTTGTGGAAATAAAACAAACAGAAAAATTTTCCAATTTCCTATTCGTTTTCCTTGTTTTCTTGATTATTTTCTGTCCTTCTCTTATTCGTTTTTTTTCTTTTTTTTTTCTTTTTTTCTCAATTTTCAAATTCATATGGACATATATGGACATACTTTCGTCTTTTTTTTTCTTGGTTCGTACTTCTTAATAAAATCACTTTTTCCTTCTTTTTTTTTTTGTAATTTTATTTTTATTTCACATTTTCTATTCTTGATTTCAATTAAATATGTATACTTATTTGTTTATTCAGCTTTTCGTATATTTTTCAGAAAAAAAAGCTCAAAATTCGCTTTTCATTTTATTGTTTAAGAACTTTTTTTTCAATTTCTAATTTTTTATTTAATTTTTTTTGAAAATTTTCGGTTTTTAAATTTTTCTTTTTTTTTTGAGAACTTGTTTCCATCAAACTGGAGTCGACAATTTCTCGTGCTTCTGATTATGAATTTTCATACTCTTCTCATGGGAAAACGTCTTTTGGGTAATTTTGGTTTTTCATTGTGGGGAAACAAAAAGTAATTTGAATTCTGAATTTCTAGAAGCCTTCTTTCTCCTTTAAAATCAACAAAATCAACTGAAAATGGATTGTCATCTGCATTGTAATTTTTTTTGCACAAATTCTAGATTTAAAAAAAAGAAAAAAAAATTGTTTTTTTAAGTACTGGAATGGCTGCCAAATTAGCTCCACTTCGGCCAGTTAAATTAACAAAATCAATATCAAATGAAGATTGTGTTGATTGTGAAGTTGATGAAGATCAAGATAAAGAAAAAGAAGGAAAAAATGAAGACGACGAAGAAAATGATGAAAAGTGGGTGATTTTAATTCTCAAATTTATTATTTTTTTTTTCTGCATCAAAAAAAAAACAGAAACCATTAATTTTCAAAAGAATTTCACTTTTTTAATGAATTTTAGTCAAATAATGAAAAATTTCAGCTAGAAAAAAATTTGTTAATTTTTTTCTAAAAATTCAAAAAAAAAAAAAAAAAGAGTTCAATTCCTGAGCTTTAATTTTCTTTAATTAAGAAAAAAAAAATTGAATTTCAACAATATTTTTTTATAATTTTATTGATCCTTTAACTTCTTTCAACATCGAATAAATAACCGGTTTTGTGATTCATTTTTTTTGTTCAAAATGTTCGATGACAATCTTTTCATCGAATCAAATTTTGGCGCAAACCTTGAATTGATTCAATCAAAAAAAAAATGTTTTTTTCATTTTTTTTTTTAGGAAATCATAACTTTTATTTTTGTTTCCAACTTTGAATTGAAATTTTCCAGTTATTTAATCATTTTTCAGCCAAAAAAAATCAATAAAATTATTGGTTCAGACATTTCTCAAAATGTTCAAATCAAATACAAACTTGATTCAGTTTTTTATGGGAAATGGAAAAATGCTCAAAGTTTTTTGAAAAATAGAAAAATTGTAGTTAAAAATTATTTAAAAAATACAAATTTTGTCTTTGTTTTAAAATTTAAAAAACAAAAAAACATTGGCAAAAATGTTTTTTTCAACAAAAAAAAAAACACGATCAAAAGTTTTTTGTTATCGAAAAAATTTTATCAGATTTTTTAATTCCAAGAAAAAAAGAGAAAAAAAATTGATTTTTAATAAATTCTTTGTTAAATTGAATACATAAAAAATGAAGGAAATCCATTGAAAAATGAATTTTGAATCAGATTTTTCAAACAAATTTTTCTCTCGGCATTATTATGCTTCTTTTGTTTTTTTTCCCCTTTCAACACATGTTCAATAGTTTAGTAAAGTGTAATCATATTTGTGTAAATTATTTTTTTTTTGTTGAGAGTTTTTATTTCTTTTTTTTTTAATTTTTAAAAAAAAGTTCCCTCTTGAAATTTAAAAAATAAAAAAAGCGGGAAAAAGTTAAAATTTTATATTATACAGTACCGGACAAAAAGATATCATATTTTAGTTTTTTGAGAATATCTCGATTCAGAGGTTTCCGATTGATTTACGGTAAAGACAAAAAATGTTTCTTAGAGCATTTTAAATATAATCCCAATATCTACTTGTTTAGAAAAACTTTTATTTTTAGTATAACTCGATTTTTCAAAAAAACCGTTTTTTCAGCATTTTTCGAAGTAAACAAAAACATAGAATAAAAGTAACAAAGAATATAGAATACCACTATTTATTGCCGAATTATGTTTAATACTTCGTCGGATAACCTTTTTGATCAATTACTGACTGGCACCGACGCGGCATACTGTCAATCAAACGGTCAATAGTTGACTGTGGAATTTGGCTCCATGCTCGTTGCAGTTGGTCGAATTTTTCGTTCACATTTCGAGCCAAAATTCCACTAAGCATTCTCTCGACGATTTCCCAAAGGGGTTCAATGATGTTAAGGTCGGGGCTTTGGCTTGGCCATGGTAGAACGTCAATTCGGCGTCGTTGAAACCATTGGCGAACATGATTCGAACGATGCTTCGGATCGTTATCCTGTTGGAAAATGAAGGCGCGACCCATTTTTTGGCGTGCAAATGGACGCATTGTGTTCTCTAATATTCCTTCATATTAATATCAATCCATCATACCATCAATCTTCACCAATGGTCCCATTCTAGCGGCCGAAAAGCAGCCCCACACACACACCGATCCACCTCCATGCTTCATTGTCGGAGTTTGGTACTTTGGAGAATACCTGGTGCCCATAGGTCGACGAATCCACTTTATTCCATCATTACCAAACATGTTAAATTTACTTTCGTCACTTCACAGGACGTTTTTCCATTCTTCTCGACCCCAACCAATATGGTCTTTAGCCCATTGAAGTCTAATCTTTCTATTTTTGGAGTTAATGAATGGCTTCTTCGCAGGACGTCGACCATGGAGACCAGATTCTACCAAACGACGTCTTACTGTTCTTACATGAGGTTGACAACTTCCCGGAACAGCTACGAGGGCAGAAATTTCCGTCGCAGTAAGACGCGGATTGTTTCTGGACTCCCGGGCAATGTTCCTGTCCATTAAAAGAGTAGTCGTACGAGGTCGTCCAGGCGATTTTTTCACAAAAACGCCTCCACGTGTCTAAATAAACCATTTTGAATGTTTTATTAGACAATTTTTAGCCTTGTGACGACTCAAAATCCGAGAAATCGCTGATTGCGAAACATTGAATTGGGTGGCAATCTCGGATTGCTTCAACCCCATTTCAAAACCTCGAATAATCGAGTTTTGTTGTTCTAAAGTTAGATTTTTACTATTTTTCCCTCTTCCCATCTAAAAAAAATCAATTTTCAACTAAAACTTTACTAAAAACAAAAAAAAAATCAAAACAAAAAAAAATTGAAAAACTGAAAAAAAATTGAAATTTGAATTTTCCGCATTTTCTTGTGAAATAGGTAAAATTGCGGACTGAGATTTTGGCACAATATTTAAAATGCTCTAAGAAACATTTTTTGCCTTTACCGCAAATCAATCGGAAACCTCTGAATTGAGATATTCTCAAAAAACTAAAATATGGTATCTTTTTGTCCGGTACTGTACATATTATATATATATATATATATATATTTTTTTTTTTATATATATATATATTTATATTTATATTTAAAATGTATTTTTCTTTTTATTTCTTAATTGAAACTCGTATTGAATTCAAAATATTCCTCGAATCTAATTAAAACCATTTTTGCTTACATTTTCTGCGTTTATTTGAAATGTGCAGTGTCTTTATTGAATAAATTGCTTCAATATGGGTCTATTTCCTATTCTGAATTGAGCAATAAATGAGTAGAGCAGAAGCTTAATTGTTTTAACCCAAAAATAACCATTGAAAATTAACGAATTTTCTTCTTCTTCTTCTTCTTTTTTTTGATGATGATTCACGTTACAAATTGTTCTATTTTCTGGTGGTATTTTATTGATTTTTGAACAATCGCTTTACTATTTCATCCTTCTCGGTAAATAATGAAAAGAAAAAAGAAAAAAAGGCGATCAAAAAGTAAACTTTAATGACAAAAATCTCAATCTTTTTTAACATTTAAATATAAAAAAGATTAAAATAATAAAATATTTTTATTCTTTTTCCGCTTTTTTAAAACATTTTTTTCGACATTTTTAGAAATTCAAAAAATAATTTTAAAATTCTTTGAAATTAAATTCAATTATTGATGTTTAATATTTCTAAAAATTGTTGTTAGAAAAGAAAAAAAAAACAATAATTGACCTTGAGAGTATTCATCAACTCGGCAAGAAGGATGTCAAATCGAAGAGACCCCATTTTTTTGTTGGAATTCAAGGGCACTTCTCCATGTTTTTATTTCTCCGCCCCCTTTTCTATTTTTATTTTTCTTTTTAACATTCAAGTCAAGTACTAAAAATGGACCCTCGAATCATGTTTCATTGGCCAACAATTTTTCAAATTTTTCTTTTTCTTTTTGAAACTTAAGTTTGACATCTTTTGATATTCCCCCCCCCCCCCCCCCCCCCACAAGAAAAATCAATAAAAAGTTGCCTAAAAATGTTTTTTACTTTTTGAACCAACATTTTCCAACTTTTTTTTCTCTCTTTTCTCTCTCTTTTCTCTCTCTTTTTCTCTCTCTCTGTCTCTCTCTCTGTCTCTCTCTCTATTTCTTTCTCTCTTTCTCTATTCCTCCCTTGTGTATGCAGAATACTAAAATTTGAAAGATTCTTTCATTTCGAAAAACTTCGAAAAAAGTAACTGAAAAATACATTTTTGTTGCGAAATCGATTTTTCGCAATTTCTTGTATTGATTTTTCCTTTTTTCAATTTAAAATTTTTGAAAATTTTTAAAAACCCAGCATTTTTGATATTTTTTTAAATTTTTTATTTGAAAAAAAGTCAAATTTTGTTTCGAAATCTGAAATTTGATTTTTCCATTTCCAAATAATAAATCAATCAATTTCATTGTTTAATCATCATTTCAAATGTTTCATTGTTTGAATAAACTCAAAATGTCATTTGTTCACAAAAAAAATGAGAGTTTTTTTCTTAAGAACAATAAGTTCGAAATCCATATGGTCCATACAGATGTTGTGGAAACATTTCTTTTCTTCTTTTATTTATTGTTTAAACAATAAAAAAAAGATGGAAAAAAAATTTTAAAAACAAAAAATGCAATTAAAATTAATTTTAAGTGTAAACAAATTTGGAAAAATCGCTAAAAATAAGTATTTTTCTCATTTATTTTTTGTAACCATGGTTACAGTTAAAGATCATTTTTTACCATCTATTTTTTGTTAACAACGCGGTGGGATTTTTCTTTTTCAGTCTCCCGTTCTCCCATTTTTTCCCAGCTCAATTTTGGATTTTTTTCTTCTTCTTTTTTTTTGTTTCAGATTTTAAAGAAAACACAAATTCGCAGTTTGCTCAACAACAAAATAAAACAGTATTCATTTGAAAGAGTATTAGAGAAAGAGACAGTCGAATTACTTGGCAGCGCGAAAAGAGAGAAAGAAGAAAAGAGAGAAAAAAGAGCTTGACATATGTGGAAATAGTGTGGCATTTTGAGTAGAACACTCGAAAATGTATGGTGGTGTTTCGATTTCTTTTTTTTTCCAATTTTTTTTCTTTTTTTGCATTTTCTCTCTCTCTCTCTCTCTCTCTTTGTTTTGTGTTCTTCGTATTCTTCTTCTTCTCCCTCTTCCCTCTTCCCTTTTTCCTCGTTTTTTTTTCAATTTTCAAGTAATTCTAAATAACGTTCAAAAATGAGGTTCTCATTATATATTTCTTATTGATTTTTTTTTTAAATATTCGTCATTTATTTAATTCATTATTTATTTAAATATTAATTTCCATTTTTTATTCTTTATTAATTCAACAAAATTATTTTTCTTCTTCTTCTTCTTCCAATCGATTCGAAATTATTTTTGGTGCTTTTTAGTGTTTTTTATATTCAAGGAAGGAATATTCTAAAAACGTTTCCTATTTTTTCATTTAATAGAAATTGAATAATTTAAATTATTCAAATATTTAAATATATTCAACAAATAAAATAAAAAAAGTTGCGGATTTTTCAATTTTTCATGTTCCGAATCAATTTCAACGACACTCCGCGAGAACGTTATTTCGAAAAACGCAGAAGATGCTTATTTTAAGCTTCAAAATTAGAGTTTTCATCGAAATAGAATGAAATTAATTGAAGAAATTTAAAATTAAACGAAACAAATTTTTAAGAATAAAAAAAGCAACATTTTTTCTTTAATTTAATTAATATGTGAAGTGAAAAAGAAAAAAGAGGCAATTTGTTTTAAGCATTTTTAATATTAATTTGTTCAATGTAAATTCTAATTTTAAATCGGTCTTTATAAGCAGAGATTGACAGATTTGCACCTGTCCAATACACTCAAATACTCAAATAAACTAGAGCTGTTTTAGATTGAAAACAGATGAGAAAAGGAAAAAAAAGAAGAAGAAGAAACTAAATCTTCTTCCTTCCTTTCTTTTTT
The DNA here is from genome assembly GCA_963572285.1 of Caenorhabditis drosophilae. Lineage (NCBI taxonomy): Eukaryota > Metazoa > Nematoda > Chromadorea > Rhabditida > Rhabditidae > Caenorhabditis > Caenorhabditis drosophilae. The sequence continues at coordinate 3,587,172 of OY751561.1, read as the reverse complement.
CTTTCTTTTTTTCTTTTTCTATTTTCATCATCTTCATCATATTCTTCTTCTGCTTCTTCTGCTTCTTCTTCTTCTTCATCTTCACATTGATTTAGAAGGCACTTAGAAGAAAAATAAGAAATACAAGATGCTTTTTTTTTGTATATAGCTTAGCTTAAAAAGAAGAAGAAGAAAAAAAAAATAAAAAAGAGCATTTCCTTTGGTTTCTCAGCTTTCTCAAATGTTTTCCGTTTCTTTCCCTTTCTTTTCCATTATTTATCCTTTTCCCCCAAGATTTTATTTATTCTTTCTCTGAAATATTATTTTTATTATTAAACTCTTGTTTCCCCTTCCCCCTCCCCCCCCATCCTTATTTTTACTTATGTTTTTAGGGCATTTTTTCAATGAGAATTGTATTCGTTTTTGACGACAAATCTGATCATTTTTTTTACAAAAAATTAAAAAAAAAAGAATTTAAATTACTTTTCGTCATACTCGGGTTTTGTTACCGAAAAACTAAGATCAATAGAAAATTTAACTTGAAAATTCAGACTCGAAAAAAAAACAAAAAAAAAAAAACAAGGAAAAAAAAGGCGCGCGCTAAAAATTGAGGTATAAATAATGCATAAAATTTACTTCGTTTTGTAAATTGGCTGGGGGGCAGGGGGGGGGGGGGGGGCGAGGGGACTTTTTTTTTTCTTTTTTTCCCCTCCTCATCGTTGTGCATTTTTATTTTCTCCTATTTTTGTGTTTTGTTTTTTATTGAAATTTTTATAAATATTGAAGGAAGAAGAAGAAGACGAAAAAATGGGTAAAAAATAATGAAAAGAACACATTTTTTACAAAAACCACCAACCAACCCACCATCAAAAAAGTCTAGAGAGAGAGAGAGAGAGAGAGAGAGAGGGACTTTTTTGAAGTTTGTTTAGAGTTAAAAAGAAGGAAGAAGAAGAAGAAGAGAGAGAGAAATAGAGAAGAAGCAGAAAAAAGAAAAAAAATGGGGGGGGGGGGGGGGAAAAGAAGAAGAAGGAAAATTGCAAAAAGCGGACGGAAAATTGTGGGTGAATTGTGCATGGGTGACGATGTCGGCGTCTATTGAATAAGGCGAATATTTTTTTGAACAGCGTGGTGCAGCATTTGCCAAATAAGCCTCAATTTTCCCGTTTTTTCTACTTCTTCTTCTTCTTCGTCGTCTTCTGACATTTCATCTTCCGTCTTCTTCCACTTTTTCTTTTTTTTTTGTTTTCTTTTTTCAGAAAATGACCTTGACGAGAAAGTTTCAAATTGTTTTTGTTTAGTTTTCAGGAAAAAAAAGTTTTTTTTTTCCTTAAAATTTGAATAATTTTCTCACGATATTTTCAGTCAAATTTTTTTTTGTGGATTTTAATGCTTTTTTCTTTCGTTGTTAATCTTTTCTTTTCTTTTTAAATTCATTTTAAGTATTTGTTGACGACTTCTTCTTTTCTGTCATGTCAATTTCCACATCACTGACTTTTTTCTTTCTTTTTCAATTCTCATTTTCTGATACTTTTTTTTTTTCGCCCCGTATTTTTTATTACTTTTCTCTTGTATCTTTCATAGGTTTTACGTTGTTATGTTAAACGACACCTTTCAATACTTTTTTTCTTTTTCTTTTTTTTTCAATTAAAATTGATGATGGACCGACCATTTTCCCTAACGAAGATGAAAAATGAGGAGAAAAAAAAAAGTTTTTAGAGCGCCGATTGAGTCACCATCTGTATCGTCGACGTCAATATTAGAAGAAAAGAAAGTGTTTTTGCTCAAATTGAATCAGAATAACAATAATAACAACAGTAATTCGTTGAATAATTTGGAACAAAAATCGTTTCAAACTTCCACACAACCAAACACAAACGGAGCTTCAGACAAAGTAAGTTGGGGGCGAGAGGGGAACAAAAAGAAGAAGAAGCAGAAGCAGAAGCAAAAATCTTTGTTTCTGAAATTTGATTAAAACTGCAAATTTTAAATCAATTTTGTGTGAGACAGAAAACGATGTGTGTTTTTTCTTTTTTTTTGACAAGGCAAAAGACAAATGTAAAATTTCCAGATAAATGCCCTTTTAGAGCCAATGGAGGGCCTTCCCCTCAATGAACAAGCTGATCATTTTGGGTAAAGCTGAAATTTAATCGATGATCAATTATTATTCTTCTTTTTTTTTTGTTTAGAAATTTTGCGACAACAATTCTTGAATCAACGACAACTCACGATGTGATGTCACTTGAGATGAATCAGATGGGTGGCGGATATTTGGATCCAAATAGTTTTGGTGGAAGCTCTGTGGATTATGATGATTTTGGACAACAAACAAGTCTCGTTTATGATGTGACAACATGCTCAAATAAATTATCATCGCCAGTCATGGAGCATCAACACATTGAGAAATCAAATGATGTTGGTCCTTCTATAACATCAACTGCTACAAACGCTGGAAATCCTGAGTCGAAGCCGAATCTGATGAGATTTGATCTACATCAAATGACGTCACATCATCATCCACATTTAATGAATCAACGAACTTTTGTTCCACAATATCCGGTCAAAACGTTAGATCCATTAACATATAATCAAGGATTACGAAATGGAGCATTGTAATATTAAAAAAAAAAACCAAATTTTTAATTTTTGAGAAATTTCAGATCATCTCCAATTAACAACTCAAAAACAAGCGCTAGAAAATCTGGAAATTCAAGAACGACCGGGCATAAAAAGCAGGAGCCGATTGATCCGCAACGTGTTGAGTTTGAGGTTCAACGAAATGTCTCACAAATTTTGTCGGCAACAAAACAGCAGAAAATTGCGGCAGAGGCGCAACAAAAGTGAGCATCAACCTTTTTTTTTTTTTGTTGTGTGCCTGGCCGACGAATTGGCTTTTTGATAAATTTCAGAGTGATTTCGCCGTCAATTTCATCACCAATCAAACCAAATTTTATTTGTCCAAATTGTAATAAGCATTTAACAAATTCTCGTAGTTTACAGGTAAATTTTTAATTATTTAATTAATTAATTAAATATTTATTTATTTTTTAGCGTCATCGTCATAATTGTATGAATCGAATTGGCTCACCGAACAGCAATAATCCAATGCCGCCTCCAATGACACCATCACAAATGAGCACAGCAGCTTCAAGTCCTTTACCAGCTCATTTTCAAATGACGCCAACTCATTCGAACATGTTCAATAATCAGGGACAAAATAATCAAATTTATATGTCGAATAGTTTTGATTATAAGGTTTGGGGATTTTTTTTTTTTTTTGAAATTAATTTCTAGAAAAAAATCGCCTTTTATAGGGACATGATGATTTAACATATTCGGATTGGTCTCGAAGTGGAACCTATTCTGAACCACAATCAGTAGTTGGTGGTGGAGGTGAAGCGGATTTAAATGATGGAATAGGATTTAATAATCAATCGATTGAACAAAAACAAGAAGAAAGAAGTTATGAGTTGAACACGACTAAAATGCGAAGAGAATCAGAATTAGGAGTTCCATTGTCGTTAGATGTTGATGAAGCCGTCGCACATTCGTCTTCAGCTTCATTATCTTCGAACTCACAAGGAACACCGCAAAGTTATCAGTAAGAGATTTCTGTTTTTTTTTTAAATTGAATTTTTCGAAACTGTCAAAAATTTTGAATTCTAGATGTGAATCGTGTAAAAAAGCCGTGTCATCTGCTCGAAGTTTAAAACGTCATCATACAACATGCAAATTGTATATAAACGAATATGGAGTAGCACAAGAAGAGTAAGCAATTTTCTACGCGTTTTTTTTCATTTTTCATTTTTTTTATTTTTCATCTTCTAAAGTGTCAACATGTAGCATTGTTGTGATGTGTTTAGTTGCATTTTGTTTTCAGTTCAAAAGCCAAATCAAATCGAACACGAAAATCGGAAAAAGTGAAAGAAAATTGGGAAAAAAGTGTGAAAAAGGAGAAGTCGAAGAAAAGTGCGTTGCTGGAAATTCTCAATTCGGATTTGAAAGAAGAAACAAAATGTGAAGGTTCAAATTCATATGAATATTTGCCAACAAATGACAATTATTCAACAATGATAAAAGGAAAGAAAGAAGAAAAAGAAGAAGAAGAAGCTGAAAAAGGAAAAAAAGGACAAGAATCATCGTTATCATTATTATCTCAATCAAATCAATCAAATTATTATGGATCAACTTATCAATATTTTCCCCAACAGCAGCTCACTTCATTCCAAAATGTTGAACCCGTCGAATGTCGAAAAACCAACGGACCACTTCCATCAATCAATTCATCATCATGGTTTTCGTCGAATCCTTCTGATGCTTTAATCAAACATTCGAATTATTTGAAACCATTGAAAAATGAGCCGCCGCACAAAATTGAGATGAAAAATGAAATAAATCATGAATCGATGAATTGTGATTGTGGAAATCATTCGAATGAATTTGATGGGGGGTACGGTCATTTTTTATTGATTTTTTTTTTCCCAAAAAAATATTGATATTGTGTTGAGAATTTAACGTTTTCTTCTTTTTTTCTTTTATTTAGGATGAAAAAAACCATAAACTTTCAGTATTCCAAAAACTGGATTAGCAATTAATACATGTGAAGATTGTTCCCGTCAATTGTGCTCGGCGAGCAACTTGAAACGTCATCGAGCCACTTGTAAGGCAGCAATTCAAAGGTAATTTTTGATTATGGAAAAAAAAAGAGAGAAAAATTGGAAAATCTTTGCAGATTATGCGGATCAACGCCAACATCGCAACCATCAACACCAATCGCACCAAAAACTCCACCATCGTTGTCAACAATATCAAAACGAAAAATTCCCACACCGAAACCTGGTTCGACGAATGGAGGACACTCGTCAGCGATTTGTACGAACTCAACAATTTCAACGACAGCAACAGTGACTTATACAAAAGTCAACGGATTGAACGCAACACCAAGCTGGAATTTGAATGTTGTTGACAAAAATGTGACGGCTCAAACATTGAAGAAGAATGTGAGCAATTCGAGCTTGGCAACAATTTCGGCCGATCAAAAAACGTACATTTCGGTTGGAGAACATTTGCGAGCACAACATGTTCAACAACAAAAAATGCTTGAAGCTGAAAAAGTCTATCATCACTATCAACAATCGCCACAAAAACCAGCGTTGCAAAAATATGCGACAGGAGGATCAATGATGTTCTCTTCTGAATCGACACCATCAACTCTGTCACATCATCAACATCCGACATTGCCAACTCATCAAACTCAACAAATTCCCGGAAATAAGTTTGGAGTTGTTGAGCATCAACACAATGAATCGGTTCATATAACGTCGCATCCATTGATTCCAGAAAGACAATCTTTTGTGGTAAATTTTCATTGTTTCTTTTTTTTTTGTGGATTTCAATTTTTCAATTCTTCGCCTTTTTTCAGTCATCATTTAGTGATTTTGGAAGTGAAGATGATGAATTAGATGATATTGATATGGATGCATTTGATGAAGAAATGCAGAAAGGAGCTGAAATTTTTCATCAACAACAAGAAGCGCAAATCAAAGAAAGAGCTGAAGCTGACGAGAAGAGAATGAAGACGACAAATTCTGACGAGTAAGTCGATACATTTTTTTTTTGATCTTTTTTCTAATCAATAAATCAATAAATATGATTCAGTTATTCGACAACAACACGAATGAGCACAAAATTAGCAACAACGACAACAAGCCAGAATCATCAATCCTTTCTGGATCAACAAAATGCTTTTCAATCAATAAATCAATGCTCAAATTTTAATCCGATTTCTTCGAATCCTCCAACATCATTTTCGAAAAGAAAAGATTTTGGAAAAAGAGAAAAAGGACAACAAATTATCAAACAAATTGATGCATCAACAAAAATCGAGTAATCAAAACTGATAAAATCTGGAATTAAAAAAAAAACAATTTTTTTTTAAAGGGTTTCGGCTGATTTGAGCTCATCGCCATTGGATAGCATTATAACATCGGAGCCACTTCCAAATAATTCAAAAATCAATGGAGACAAGAAAATATTTCAACAATCGAGTGCTCATAGTTTTGAAACAATTCCAATCGATGCTTCGTCTCCATCCCCATCTTTACAAAAAATCAAAAAACCACAGCAAGAATATCAATGTCCAGAATGTTTGAAGACGTTCGTTTTTTTTCTTCTTTTCTCGAGTAAAATCAATCAATATCGATTGAATTTCAGATATTCGTGTCGAAAAAATGTGAAGCGTCATCGCATGGCGGTTCACAAGTTGACAGCAGAAGAAATTGCCAAAAATCCAGCAATTGTTTCCGATGATTCTCTATGGAGTTTGATCAATAGTGAAAAAGCCAACTCGATCTCAATGTCAGCTCGTCGGCATACGGTAGCTGGAATTGCTACTTCGTTAAATGAAATGACAACAAAATCGATTGGAATGAAGTTTGATCAAAATGATTTGAAAACAGGAAATCATCAAATTGAAACAAGCTCAATTCAACATAAACAATCGCTTGATTCGAATATTTTATCACAACGAAATCAATCAATAATGCAAATTCCTTCACCACATTTATCATATCAAAATTCACAAATGATCTCACCAAGATTATCTTCTGAATCAATACTAACATCGTCATCATCATCATGGACAACGCCAGCTTCAACATTATCATGGCGTCGAACTCGAAGTGGTGAATATGTGGATGATGAAGAATCGAAAGAAACAGCACGAATCGCAGCTGAGTTGAAACGATCAGCTGAAGAAGAGTTGGCTGGAATTGAAGGCAAAAAATCGCGAACTGAATTGGCTGAAGCTGATACGACGTTTAATGAGGACAATGAGAAAATGCATTTTGTGAATTTACCACCGTTATCAACGTCGTCAAGTTTAGGACTTCCATCACTTTCATCACCAAATAATGATCAATCAATGGGTCCGCCTGTGGCTCAACAACAAAATCAATATCATCATCAACCATCATCAATGTATCAACCAATACAAAATGGAATGGCTTCATCACTTCCAAGTATTGGTGGTTGGATGGATTATGATCGAACTTCGAATTATCCTTCACAACAAATGATTTATCAAGTTCAACATCAACCACCACATTTGCATAATCAAAATGATCCATCATCTCAATATATTCTTCAGCATCGATCAATAACACATCAACAGCAACAGCAACAACAACAAAGAAATCAATCAATAAATCATAATCAAATTCAATCACTCACAAATCATATAAATCAAAATGATCATCAATCAATAAATCAACACCCATCTTTACCTCAAACTCCGATCAATGAAAGTTCACAAATAAATAATGAAGGAGAAGTTCGAATAAAAAAGAAAAAAACGCATATTTGCACCGGATGCCAAAAAGTGTTGTCATCGGATTATTCATTGAGAAGACATCGTTCAACATGTGCTGAAGTCAAAAGTATTCAAGCAACAAAAAGTGGTAAAAGTGGTGGTTTATCGCATGAAGGAAAGAAGATGATTCTGTCAAAAAAAGCGTCGGTCGATAAGGATGAGACAACAAAAAGTGGAACTTCATCACCGACGCTGTCAAATCAACAACAACAACAACAACAGCAGCAGCAGCAGCAGCAACAAAGATCAATGACAAAACTTCCAACTTCATTAGAAAATAAATCATCACCAATTATGAAAACAAATGAAAAACCTCAATATAATGGTGGAGCAAATAACTCGGAGCAAAATGATAAAATCAATGGAATGAATGATGCACCTGATAGCACAACTTGTCAAAGGTTTTTTTCCAATCTTTTTTTTTGAAGCTAAACAAATTTCCTTTCAGACATGATCGATCAACATCACCTGGTATTAATGGTTTGACAAATGACGTTGATTTTTCAACTGGAAATGACATCAAATCTGAATCAAAAACCAATCAACAAGCTGAAAATCAACGAGATCTTTCGGATGCCTATAAAAATGATTCGGAGAACGGTGTTAAATCGTAAGAAAATTATCAAAAAATAAAAAGGAAAAAAAAGCTTGAAAAATGTGATAGAAATTTGCAGAGAAATCCTGAACACTCCAGATGAAGTGGTGCTGATTTTTACAAATAACAATAATACAAATTTTAAGGTTTGGAAGAGAAAAAGAGAAAAATTATTTTTTAACAATTTTGAATTGAACTTTTTTTGGTTTTCAGATTTCAAAAAGTTTGTTGTCAAATTCTTCGCCTTATTTTGCGCATCATGTTCAATCTTATGATCCAACAAAAGGTGGAATTCATTTAGCCGATTGTGAATTGAATAATTTTCAAATGATTCTCGATATTCTATCACATCGGACAATTGTTAATGGTAATTAAAATCAATCAATAAAATCCATAATTGATTCAACGCTTTCTTTTTTCTTTTCAGAAAATAATATCGATATTGTCGTTGAATTGTCAAAAAGATTTCAATTTATTACCGTCGTTGAAGCTGCTGAAAATTTTATTTCTGATGTTGTAAGATTTTTGAAGACATTTTATTGTTTTTTTTTTTTTTGGTCAAAACTAATCTCAATATTTGTTCAGCTTCCAAAAATATCAATAATGCATGCGATCAGATTAGCTGAAAAACATAAAATGGCATTGATCAAATCAAAATTATTTGATTCGATTTCTATCGACGTTTTTAGGTGATTTTTCAAGATATTTTCAATGCGAATTTTTTTATTCTTTTTTTTTTGTTTAAATAAAATTTTTTTTAACATTTTTTTTTAATTGCAGAAGTCTTTCATCTGATCAAAATTATCGAATGATGGATGCAAATTTAAAAGCAGAGCTTCTAGAAAAATGGGGAACTTTTCTTTAAAATTTGGATTTTCTGTTTAGTTTTCCATAATATTTATTTCTTTTTTCTTCCAAAACGTTTTTCTTCCATTTTGATTGTGATAATTCTTGTTTTTCATTTGTCTTTGTTTCTTTTGAAATATGCTACCTCCTCCTCCTCCTCGTCATCCTCCTCCTCCTTCTCCTCCTCCTCATCCTCCTCCTCCTTCTCCTCCTCCTCCTCATCCTCATCCTCCTCCTCTTTTCTATTGAAATATTTGTGTTATTTTATTTTATAATTATAAATTCATATAAAATGGCTTTCATTTTTCCTTTAATTTATCGGTACTCTTTTAAATATTCTCGTTGATACTCCTTTACTTCTAGGCTTGGGTTGTTTTTTTTTTTTTCAAATTTTGTCTCTCCCATCCCAATTTCTCCTTGCGCTCCTCGTGTTTTATTTTCCGTTTTTCTTTTTTTTCATTTTTGTGCTCGAAATTTTGTTGAAAATATTCCATTTTTTTTTTCTTTTGATGTGATCTCCTTTTGTTCTTCCAATTGTTTGACACCCCCCCCCCCCTCCCAATTGGTGGATGGGGTGGGTTAATGAGAGAATGTTTCGCTAGAATTTTTGTTTTTCTTTTTGTCTTTTCTCGTCATTCATAATTTAACTGACATTTTTTTAGGCCATCAGTTTAGATTTAGAAGCGGTGAAGAAATTATGAAAAAATGTGTGTTTTTTTTTTTGAACAAAACTCAAAAAAATTGAAGAATCCTTTTCCTTTTTTTTTAATCAATTATGTGTCGATGCTCGATCTCTTTCGTTATTTACCGATGTGTTTGATATTCCTTTTTTTTTGTTCAAATTGAACCAAAAATGTTTTCAACCAGTGTTTCGTTTTTTGTTATTCCATTTTTCCTTCTTCCTTGGTTAGCATATCAATTATGAATAGATTCGTGGTTAGTTTATCTCCCCGCCCATTTCTTCTCCTTCCTTTTCTCCGTATTTTTTCATGTTTTTATGTTGTTTTCGTTTAATTTTTTCTTTCTTTTTTTTTTTTTTTGAAATTTAAATGCATATTTTCCAGTATAATATTTGTTTTATGTTTTAAGCTGAAATAGAAAATTAATTTCTATTCAGTTAAAGAAAGAAAAAGAAGAACTCTGAAGCTGAAAAATTCTTTAAAAGAAACAAAAAATTTCTTTCTTTTTTTTTTTTTACAAAATTGTTTATGAATTTTTTGTTATTTTCATAAATTTGATTAATTTTAGTGGAATTTTTACGGTTGACAAAATTATCTGCTTTTATCAGATAAAAAATATCGGATTTTAATCGAAATTTAATAAAAATAATTAAATTGAACATTTTAAGGAATGAGAATTTGTTAAATTAATTGAAAATAAAATGCGATTTTCACAAGCGGATGGTATTTAATTATTTTTTTATTGATTGATTTACAAAAAAATTTAAAAAAAAATTGAAATTTAGACGGTTCATTGTGCCTTTTATTAGTTTCAATCACTTTTTTTCTGATTTTATTTGCATTTTTTTTCACAAAATTTGTTATCCGATGGGCAAACAGAAGGTAAAATAATTATTTTTATTTTAAAAATTATTCTAGAAACAAAAAATGTTTTAAATTTCAGATATTTTCAAGAAATGTTAAAAAATCAAAGAAAAAGCCGAGAAAATAAAAATAATTTTTTCATAGAAAATAAATGAATGAGGGAAAGAACCAATTAATACCTGGAAATAATAGTTTCTCGTAATTTTTGTTGAGTATTTCTTTGTTGATTTTCAATCGATTTTAATGCGGCCTTCATTTCAGCCAAAATGATGTGATATTTTTCCTTTTCAATATTTCGTTTATTTTTGATTTCATCCAATTCATTTTTTAATTTTGTACATTGTTCAATGGTGTCTGGTGTTGTTACAAGTTTTTTTCTGGAAGAAAAAAAATGAAATTTCAGATAAGATTAGATAAAAAATTGTCGAGTTTGACCGACTTTAATTGAGCAACCGATTGCTCCAAATTATCGCGTTCCGATTTGAATTGAGACAATTGTTTTTCTTTCTCTTCACCGATCAATTCAATTTTAACGTAGAGCTGCTTCAGCTCATTCTCTAAACTTTCGCGTTGCTCCTCTTCAATTCGTCGACATTTTTCCGATTCGTGTAAATGCTCCTTGATGTTTTCCAATTCGTCAATTTTTTCCGATAAATCTGAAACTTGTTTGGTTTTCTTCTTTTGGTTTTTGTTTTTTAATCAATCAATAAATCAATGGATTTACCAGAAATATGTAAATCCTTGGCGGCGCATAATTTTTCGAACTCTTCGTATTTTCTTTCAAATCTTTCTTCAATATCGAACAGTTTTTTTTCCCAGTCTCGATCATTTTTTAATAGTTTTGATTCCAGCTTCAACTTTTCACTTGTTTGCACATCAATATTTCTGCAAAAAATTTAAATTTAATTTGGTTTTTTTTCTAAAAACAAAAAGGAAAAGAAAAATTTTGATGAACCTTCGAAGTGACGCAATGATTTCTTTGTTATTATTTGATTTATTTTTATTTGAATTCACATCTTCTTTGATTCTGAAAAAAGGCAGATTTCCAGAATCCAAAAAAAGTAAAAAAAAAAAAGAAGGAAAAACGTACTTTTCTAATTCTGATTCAAGATTTCGAATAATTTTTTGCAATTCAATTTCCGTTTCAGATTTTTCCTCAATTTTTCGATTTTTTTCTTTTATTTGACTTGTCAAATCTGTTATTTGTTGAGCATTTTTCACTTCGATTTGAAAAATTTCTTTTCGCAAATCATCAATTATAACATTTAAATGAGCAATTCTTAAATTTATTTTTTATTTAAATTTAAGCTTAAAAAGGAAAAAAAAAAGAAAAACCTTGGTGAATTATTGGATTCATTTTTCGTTAGAAAATCGTTTAATTTCTCATTGAATTCCTTTTTTAAATTTTGCTCTTTTAATTTTTGTTCTCGTTTTAAATCTTCAAATTCATTTAACAATTTTGTATTTTTTTCAATTAAAAAATCATTTTCTTCAATTAATTCGTTTTTATCTTTTTTCAATTTCTCAATTTTATCATTTTCCTCCTTTAATTCTTTCCGAAAAATATTCTGAAGTTCTTCAATTGTTGATACTTTAAATCGTTCATTTCTTTCCTTAAAATTTTCAGCTTTTTATTTATTTTTTAAATGAAAAATTATTCCACCTCTCTGTCTTCATTCGCTATTTTGATATTTTGAATTAAAGCTTCACCTTTTTCCTCGAGACTTGAAAAATTGTATCGGCAATTATTGATTGTTTCTTGTTCATTATTTAGCTGAAAATTAATTTTTTTTTTAAATTTTAAATTTAAGAAAAATTAAAATTCTTACTCGATCATTTTCCATTTTTAAAATATCATTTTCTCTTTCTAAATCCAAATATTTTTCTTTTAAAATTTTATAATTTTCCTGTGTTTTCAATACCAACTCTCTTTCAACCTTAATTCAACTTCTTTTTCTTCTGGAATTTGAAAAATAATTTGACTTACAGATAAAATATGATTCAACTGATCAATTTCCGAATAACCAGTTGTTGTCGAAAATATTGGACCAGTTGAAAATTGAGCATTCATTTTTATGATGAATTTTTCATTTCTTTTTTTCTCTTCTTTCCTTTTCCGTCGTTAAAAGAAACAAAAAATCGATGAGAATAAAATAAATGAAAAAGAGGTGGGCAAAGAAGCAGAGAATAAATTGAAATGAGCTTTAGATGGGCGTTTGAATAGTAGAAATCGAAGAAGAATGGCCGAGTGAATGAGCAGAGCAGAGCACGTAACTGAATATGTGTATAATTGGCATGGTGACAGATGTTCCTCGATGTTATTCATTTCTCACCAAAAACATTTATTTTTTTTTTTAGAAACAAACAAATTATTTATAAATATTGATTTAATTATTTTTTTATTAATAATAATTTACAAAAATGAATCAACAATTAAATTATTCAACAACAAACAAAATGTTCCCCCGTATTTAAAAAAAAATAAAAAAATTTAGAATTAGAAAAAAATCATAAAAATTTGTCAGCAATGAGATTATCGCAAGCATCTCGTGAATGCCATTCAGCGACATTTGAATAGGATTTCATATGGCTTTTGACATAATTTTCATTTCGAACAAAATCGCAAAGTTGACAAAAACCATTGAAGCCTCCATAAATTTGAATTCTTAAAAATTGGATTCGAAAAAAAAGAAACAAAAAATTGTGAAAAAAAAAACCTATAATTTTGTCTCCATTCATGATAAGATAAATAAAGTTTTTTATCATTTTCAACTCGATTTATGTGTTTAGCCGCATCAGAAATCGAATCAAAATCGTCAATCGCAATGTAAGCCGAGTCGGGAACCTGAAAATATTGATTTTTCTCAATTCAAAATATGTCGATTCAGCATTGATACATCGAGTTCTTTATAATATTTTCGTGATAAAACGATCGGGATTGCCATTCTTTCACCTAAAGCTTTCCAAAATTTTTCAGTCACATAATGTTTACAATTTGAGTTCTCAATTGAAATGTAGAATTTGTATTGTCTGAAAATTGGCGGGTTTTTTCTTCTTTTTTTTTTGACAAAAAATGTTTGAAAACTTGATAAGATTAAGAACGCAATCAGCTTCTTGTTTATCGACTCCTTCACAATTTGTTGGCTTTTTTCCGCATCCTCCCCAAATATCAATCTTAAAAAAAAACAAAGATTTTTTGAATTTAAAAAAAAAGTATTTTTTTATAACTTTAACTCCAGAATTGATTAATTTTTGAATAATTTTTAATCTTTTATTTTTTGCATTACAATTTGATGCTAATATTGTTGCACTTTTCGTTTTCATATTCCACAACTTTTCCAAATCCACATCAATTTTTTTTTCATTTTTTTCAATTTTTCCATACGGCGAAAATATTTCAGCATCTTTTCTGTATGTCATTGTCCAATTAATGAAATCTTGAAAAATTATTGATTTTTTTGCTCATTTTTTCTCTTTTTTCTTTTTTACATGGTTTCGGCCGAAAAAAATCATTGCTTGGACTTTCAAGGGACCATAATACGAATGGAACTTTGGGATTTCGTTTTTCACTAATCAATTCAAGATTCTGGAAAATCTGATTTTAAAATTCACATTTTTTTAGCATAAAAATACCTGATTTTGCAAATAATCGGCATTATGAAAAACAACTGCGTCAGCTTTTTCATAATTTTGAAAATTTTCGCTGATTTGACAATAAGACATTTTTTGCGGGCATTGTGCCAAAAATCGTTCGGTTGTAATTGGATGATTGAAAAACTTGGTGGCGGCGTAGATCAAAACTTTTTCTTTAAGATTCTTCTCATTTATTTCTTCAGTTAAAATTTGATTTTGAACTTCTGAAAAAAAGCGATGATTTTTAATTTTAACAAAAAAAAAAGCTGTACCTGTTGAATTTGATGAAAAAAATAAGTTGAGAACGAAGAGAAAAAAAATGAGATAAAATATCAAGAAAATCCATCTTCCAAAGTATCTCGATGAAAAATATGAAGAATCTTTTAGCATTTACTGCAAAAAAAATTGAAAAAATTGAAAAAAAAAGTTTAATTTTTTTTTTTTTTGGTGGGGGTGGTTAAATCTATCTAAAGTATCACCATAGAAACTTGTTTCTTTTTTTTGGTTTCTAATACAACACAAAAACTTTTTTATTTTTTTTTAAACTCCGCCGATAAAAATTTGAAAAATTGAATTGAAAAAATTCGTTCAAAATTGCGAAAAATTCCATGACAATGAACAATTTTATGAAAATCAATAAAAAAAATGTTTTTTTACGAATTTTCCATTTGTTTTTTTATAGATGGAAAAGAGAAAAAGAAAAATGCAAACATTTTTAAAAGGTGCAATCTTATCAATTATCATTTTTATAATCAAAATTCGACTTTTTTTTTTTGCTTTTTTCCTTCAATTTTATGGTTTGGAAAATGGTAAATATTATTTCAAAAAACCAAACTGAAAAAATATCGACAATTCGCGGTTTTTATAAAAGGTCAAACACTGCGATTTGGAAAAAAAATTGAAAAAAAATTAAATTTTCATTTTTTTTTCTTTAAAAACAAATTCTTTTAAGCTTGCGATTATAGAAGAAATTTATAGAAAACACATTTTTTTTAAAATATTTTTTTTAATTTTTATTGAACAATTGAAAAGCTGTATCAATAAAAGACAATTCAACACAGATTTTAATGATGATTTTTGTTTTTCTGAGAACCAAAAAAAAAAAACAAAAAAATAGGAAAAATTGAAATAATTGTTGTGTTTTATTTTGTCTTCAAAAGTGCATAAATCAAAAACTTTCAAGGTTAAACTTCTTCTTCTTTTTCTTCCTTTTTTTCTTCTCCAAATTATTTTTTATTGAAAACGTTAAGCTTCTACTAAATGCAGTAACCTTGTTCCTTTTTTTTTTTTGCCTTAATATCCAATCCAATCCCCTCTTCTTCTTCTTCTATTTTTATTTAGTCCACAAAAATAGGAAAAACAATAAAAATGTGTCAGATTGATTTGCTTTGGTTACCATATTCTCATTCCGTCACTCACTCAAAAATCACAGCAGGAAATTTTCTTTGAAGATGGAAAATAGAAGAAAAATTGAAGGAGGAGGAGGACGAGTTGTGATTGAGCGCGCGGGAAAAACAATTTCAATCAATTAATTATGTTGAAATCTAGTCGGCTGCCTTCTTTTTTTTCCTTTCCTTTTTGCTTTTACATTTGATTTCGATGACCGCCTGAATTTACAACATCAATTACTGTAGTTAATTGACAATACAAAAAGATTTAACCGAATTGATTTTGATTAATTAAAATGGTTTCTTTATGTTTTTATTATTTATTTTTTCCTTCTTTTTTAATAACGAAAAGATAATAAAAAATCATGAAAAGATTGGTTTGGTGCCTGCCTATCAATGACAATAAAAACAGGATTATGATCAAGTTTCAAAGCTTTTCCTTTAGCTTTTTACGTAATTCGATTGTTCTTTCACCATTTTCCAATTTTTCCATTTTTCTTTCATGTTTCTTATCGCTTTTTATTATTTTATTTCTACATTTTATTTAATAAAAGGTATATTTATTTTAATTATTTCGTTTCTTTTCTTTTCAAATCTTAAATTCAACAGGAGAAGATCCAATTTTATCAGCAACAGTATTAGGTGGAGATTTAGAACCTTTTGATATTCCTTTGGAAGAATTAGAAAAAGATACAAAACAAGTGACAACATTGAGTGAACAATGTAAAAGATTTGTGAATCATTATCGGTTGGAAAATAAAAATGATTAATTAATTTTAATTTAAAAAAAAATCATTCAAGATATTATTGTCGAACATCAAATATTGCGACTTATAATGAAGAAGTTCGAATTATTTGTGAACGATATCGAACATATTGTTCTGATAGAGTTTATCCATCAATTAATCATGTAAAAACTCAAAATAATTTAAGAAAAATTATCATTTTTTATCAAAAATTTAAGATTCGAAGACAAACGGAATTTTGGAAAAAATCTGGTCTTCCAACTTATACAATAAAAACCCTATCAACTTGTTATACGCATTGTAAAGAAACGGATCCAGTGTTTGTTGATTTATTATTGATTTTTTAAAAATAAAAAATTTGGTTGATTTCAGATGTGTAAATGCATGTGAATGTCTTCATCTTCAATGGGTGATGAATTATGAATGTTATCCAGGAACTCGAGCACCAGCTTATAATAATTGCCAACGTTGGGCGGCGAAATGTCGAACAGTTTGGAAGCCGCATCAAGATTATACACCGGCTGACTACAGTGAAATGGCTCCATCGCCGATTGTTCGCGGCGTTTTTTATGGCTACGATGGTTTGGCAACTCATCGCACGTTTGATAGGCCGCGTGATCACGGAGTTTCGTTCTGGCGTGGAACGAACACTGTTTTGGTTAATTGGCCAGAGGGAAAAATTGGAGGTGGAACGACAATTGAAGTTCCATTTGCTGGTGTCAATGTTATTCCGAATCAATATAATATTGGTTTTCCAAATTTGTCAAGAGCAATGAAAGAATTTACAAAGTTTGTGTCAGTTGATTTACAAAAATGTATCGGTTGCATTTTCAGACAAAATCCAGATCAATTAAATCCTGGAACTGGAAGAAAATCCATGTTAAGTGCATTACATCGTAATTAATCATTTTTAATATTTAATATTTAAAATAATAATTAATTAAATCCCCTCCCCCCTTCCGTTTCCCCTTCCATTTGTTGTCTTGAATGTCGTCAGTTCACTGAGAGAAAATTGACATAGGCAAAATTGATGTAAAAATAAGGTTAGCGTTGTCTTTTGTCACATCTCAATTTTAATTTCTTTGTGGACATCGTAAACTTGGCAATGCACATATTGTTGCTTGTCTCTCATTTTTTTTTCTTGTTCCACATTTCATATTCTTGTCAATAATATGTATGAATTCCGTGTTATTTAATTGCCTCTCGTCCGTCGCCCTCCTTGCTCTTCTCTTCTCTATTCCTCCTCGTTTGAAGTGCTCATAATCAATGGTGTTTATCTCTCTCTCTCTCTCTCTCTCTCTCTCTCTCTCTCTCTCTCTCTCTCTCTCTCTCTGCGCGACCACCAACATAGTTTTTATGATGAGAAGCGTTGAAGATGTTTCGTCAACCTGAATGAAAAAATATTCTTCGTGTTGTCCATATGCTGCTGCTTCTGCTGCTGCTGCTGCTCGCAATTCATAAACACATCAAAATCTTTCAATTTATAACTTTGATGGTTTCCATTTTCTTTTTTCCATCTTTATTCCTAATTACCATCAATGTAATCCATTGTATTATTTTTCAATTTCAAATGCCCAAATAACAATTGTTGTTTCATGTGATGAATGATGACAAAATGATGATTGAACAAGAAGAAAACGAAGCAAAAGAAGGAGGAATTGAAATCAGAGAAAATGTTTAATTTTCACAAATAAAATCATTTTTATTTATTATTTTAATCAAATTTAATAAAATTATTGCTTTTTTTAAATAAGAAAATACTGTTGTTTTTGTTATGAATTCATACTATATTTAAGTATTTACCGTATACTTTTCTCTTATTTTTTTTTTGTTCAACAAGTCAACAAAAGATAAAGAAGAAGAAGAAGAAGAAGAAGTCATCGCTGAATTTAATTTGTTTTACTCGTTTGCGAAGAAGTAAAGAAAAAAGATTAAAAAACATTGTTTTTACGGGAATGAAAGGGAAGGGGAGGAAAGAAAGAAGTGTGCTGCTCATGCACATTGAGCACACTAAACAATTGTTTTTTCCATTGTCATTTATATTTATTTCTACAGAGAGAGAGAGAGAGTTGTTACAAATAAAGGGCTAGGCACAATGGCTTTTATAGATGAACTTTTTATAAATTGTAGAATTGTTGTTTTAAGCTACCGTAATCATACTTTTTTTTTTTTAAATTTTGAAAAGAAAAATGAGACCTTCAGATATTTGGAAAATGGAAGAGAAAAAAAATGACACGCATGTTTCAAAGTGTTTTGCCACTTTTCTCTTTTATCGTTTGAAATCCTTTTGATGATGAAGATCGACATTTGTTAATGAGATTCGCTGCTGACTGTTGAACACAGAAGAAAAAAAAAAAGGAAAGAAAAGGGGAGGGAATTGATGATCATTAGCTCAAATGAAGCATGATATTAATTGAGACAGAGAGGTGGGAGAGAGAGAGAGAGAGAGAGAGAGAGAGAGAGAAAAAAGGGAGATCAAAATGCCGATTGATCATATTGTAGTTTTGTTAGTTGCAAAAACGATGGTGTCATTTTGTCAGCCATCGGCATTTCTTCGCTGACGCCAATTCGTCTGCAATCAACCGTACACCAACACATTGTTACAAAAAAAAAGAAGAAAAGTAGAAAAAGTGCTTGACAAAATCTGTTCGGTTTTGATCAAAACCGAATCGGATCGATCAAAGAAGGACGAAATCATTTTAATACGGTTGGATGTTGTCATAAAAACCGGAATGAGTATTTGAAGAAGAAAAAACACTGTGTCTTTGTTTCAAACAATTTTTTCAGCATTATTTTCAGCTTTTCATACAATTTTATTATTCAGAGAAAAAAGATTTTAGTACATAATTCATCAAGCGACTAAAAGAAAAAATCTTCCTCTGACAAAAGAAATCATCCAACGATGGATGGCGCCGCGGACGCAGCCGGCCGGCAGTCGAAAAAAAAACACACACAGAGCGACTCGATGTGTTCCCATAGAACTTAAAATGATTATGTACTTCGTTTCCTTATGAATTATTATTATTATTAGGTATTAAAAAGGAATTTATGAAATATGGGCGGTTTCAAAAAAAAAAAAAAATCAGAAAATAAAAATACGGTATTCTATTCAATTTAGTATTAATGACGGGTAGCAATTATTTTAATGGATTTTTATGAGGAGGCGGTATGAGAAATATTTAATACAATTTTAACATAATAATTAATTAATTGATTAATTGTAGAAAAAAATAGAGGGTTTTGTTGAAAATTTATTTTTTTTTAATTCTCCGAAATTTGTTAGAAATCAAAAAAAAAGAAA
Organism: Caenorhabditis drosophilae; assembly: GCA_963572285.1. Classification (NCBI taxonomy): domain Eukaryota; kingdom Metazoa; phylum Nematoda; class Chromadorea; order Rhabditida; family Rhabditidae; genus Caenorhabditis; species Caenorhabditis drosophilae. Next base: position 3,567,774 of record OY751561.1, on the reverse strand, counting down.
AGAAAAAGCGATTCAAACATTTTTCGGGCAAATAAATGTTCAAATATTTAATCCATTTTTATAAACTTCTTTTGTCATTTCCATTTCAATTCTTCAATTTCATCACTGACCAAACCTTTGATATTTTTTTAGCACCATGTTTAGTATGTTATTTAGGGGGGTGAACAGTCACAGCAGGGGGCAGATATGACAAAATGTTGTCAGGGTCGAATCATTTTACTCGAAATCTTGTTGGAAAAGCACAAAACTAGTTAGTCAATGTCTTAACTTATTTTTTTAATATATATATATATATATATATATATATGTATATAATAATAAAATAATATAATAAAATTGTAAGAAAAAAGAAAGAAACGAGGAAAAGTAAGTCATGTGCTACTAAATAATTGTGTGTTACGATCTTTTCGAATTCTTCTCATTGGATGACGCCGCCTTATTTAAACTCTCCGCCCATAAAATAGCGGGATTGTTGTGATGATGTGTATGGATGGATAGGTGGGGAAAAGAGGAGGACGGTGGAAATAAGAGAGAGAGAGAGAGAGAGAGAGAGAAAGAAGAGGGGGAGGAAAAGACAAGATGGGTGGTGACCAAATATGAATTTGTAAAACAAATGAAGTGAAGAAGTTTGTCGCAAAACAATCTTCTTGTTTCCTCGTATAAAGACGTCTTCTTGTCTTTTTCTATTATTTTTTAAAGTTTTATTTAAATTTTTTATTTTTCCGGATTTTATTTTTATTTTTATTCAATATGCCAAGACCTGGAAAAGACTCATATGATGAGCAGGTAAAAAATAATTAAGAAATTTAATTAATTTTTCCAACAAAAAAAAAGTGGAAAAGAAGAAGAAGAAGGAAATAATTGAATTTCTAGAAGCCTCCATATTCTTATATTTGGTTAACATATATGGCAATTCAAGATTCTGATGAAAAAATGTTGCCGTTGACTGAAATCTATCGATATATTATGGATCGATTCCCATTTTATCGAAAAAACACCCAACGGTTGGTTCTCATTTTTATTGATTTATTGATTGGGTTTTTGTTTAATTAATTTAATGCTTCTTATTTTAAGATGGCAAAACTCTCTTCGACATAATTTATCGTTTAACGATTGTTTTATAAAAATTCCGAGAAGAGCGGATCGTCCAGGAAAAGTGAGAAATATGGAAAGCTTTTCCCTTCTTTTTCTTCATCCAAGTTATTTAAGGGTTCGTATTGGGCAGTGCATCCAAATGCGTTAGGAATGTTTGAGAACGGAAGCTGCCTTCGAAGACGTAAACGATTCAAGGTAAATTATTATCATTTTATTACAGTAAACATTTGTGTAATTTTTCACAATTTCATTTTTATCAATACAATTTTTATCAAAAATGAATACCGTATTTTTTATTCAAGGTTATTAATATTATTTATATTTATAAGAAAAATTTCTAAAAATAGTTTTAAAAAAAAAGGTTTAAAAAAAATCAGTTTTTTAACGAAAAAAACTATTTAATCGATTTTTGTTTTACGCAAAGTTTTTTTTTTTTGTTGATAATTAATTGACTTTTTGGATAAATTTTAATTCCATCAATATTTCATTTGACGTCTTCATTTCGAAATTCAATTCTAAATCAATCTATCAATATTCGCTTAGCCTTTACAAGGACAATCGTATTTGGTTGTGTTCGTCAACAACCTATTGCCTAACCCATTTACAGTAATTCGAACCTTGGCTTTGTTCAAGAGAGTTACGAAGAAAAAAAAACGGGGAAATGTGAAAAAGGGAAAAAATATATTGAAAAAATCAATTCTTTCTTCTTTCCTTTTTGTTTCTACCGTATATCAATCCATAAGTCGATCAAGATTTTTTTTTTTTTTTAGAAAATATCGTAGTATAGTATTGATCGTTTTTTTTTCCTTGCGGCCTACATATTTTATTTATTAGAAAAAGACAATTGTATGAATTCTTTTATCAAACGAATCGCCGATGAACTTTTTTCTGACTGTCAATCGAGAAATCAATGTTAAAAAAGTAGAAAAAAATCACATTTTTTATAGGCTCGTGAACAAGGCTACGACGAAGACGAGATTCCAACAAAAATTAGTCGAAAACGTGGAGAATTCGAGCCGAAGCTCACTTCATTCTTTCCACAATTACCACATTTTGGCGCGTCTTTTGCTAATTTTAGCTTATTACAAACAACAACGGACGGTGGCGGAGGTGGTGGTGGTGGCTCAAAAAACGACGGTTCAAATATTTCATCATCACCACTTTTATTTAATCCCTTATCATTTCTGTTAATGCCTCATTTATTGTCAACTCCACCATTATCTGAACAATCCGAGTCGTCAAAAACTCCGTCACCTGAAGTGTCGCATTCGAACACGTTTTCGATTGAATCGATTTTAAGCTCATAGAAATTTCGAATTTCAATCACGGTGTCATTCATTTTCATGAATTTTCGGCATTTTTTTTCTTGCAAAAGTCTCAGAACTTTCGAAAAAATTCATTCGGCTTCATGCGACTTTTTCCAGAAAAATTTCAGATTTTTGATAATAATAAAACCCGTTTTTTTTTAGTTTTAGCCATTCTTCCCCCATATTTATAATCCACCCTTCAACCCCCATCGTGATTTTTTGATCTCATCAATTTAATTTGATATTTTAACATTTTTCAAACATTTTTTATTTGATTCGAAAATTGCCACGTGTTTTTTTAAATTGATTTGAATTGTAACGAATTTTTGTTTTTTCCAATTTTGTTTTTTTTTTTTTGGTTTAAATTTCTTGGTATTTTAAGTATATTCAAATGTACTTTTTCTATGTGTGCTAGTCTCATAATCCTGTTATATTTTGCAATACAAAATGTTTCTATTTCAAATGTGATACGTTTTTTTCTTTGTTTATTAAATTATTATTTTTTTTCAAATTCCTGTCTTTTTTTCAATAAAAAAATTTTTTTTCTTTTTTTAATTGCTTCCTCCCCCCTCTCTCTCTCTCTCTCTCTCTGCCTCTCTCACTGTAAATAAAAATGCGCACAAAAATAGCGCGTTGACGCGCTTTTAGAGCAGCGCGAACTTTAACAATTTGAAATTAAAAGTTTTGTATTGCACTTTTTGTTAATTTGAACTTATTTTTTAAACCAATTTCAAATATTTTTTTTTGTTATTGTTATTGATATTGATTAGATTAAAAGGTTTTTTTATCATCAATGTCATATAACTCGTTAAAACTGAAGATGATAAAAATGGTAAATTCAAGTATCACAGTAGTAAATAAATGATAGTTGTTGATCAAAAATAAATTGTATTGTTTCTTATCATTTTCCAAATTCGTTAAGTTTTCAAGGCAATAAAAAATATTTTAAAACAGATTAAATCTGTTATTCTAGCTGAATCTCTTTGAAATTTCTCTAAATTTCATATTTTTTTTCTTTTTCAATAGTTCGCGCTGTGTTCGTTTTCTTCTCTTCACTTTGACAGCTCCCAAATCAATAAGCAGCAATGTTTTGGTTTCTCCTCTTTTTTTCTTTCTTCGTTTCTCTTTTTTTTCTACTCCTCACATAATCCATTTTTTCAAAATGTCACGTCTGTTTCTTTGTGTCTCTTTCTCTCAACTACGTTAAGCATTAAAAAAAAGTTTAAATGAAAATTTCTTTTCTGTTCTCGAAAATTTTCTTCAATTATTGTCAATTTTTGTTATGATAACAATTAAAAAAAGAAATCAATGTTAGTTGTACTTTGGAAACGAATATTTAAAAAAAAAGTCGGATTTGTTTATTTCGTAATTTTTTTCAAATTCTCACGTAAAATAAAATTTGTTTGACAATGACACATGTTGTTCCATTCGTTGTCCGTTTCGTTTATTCTCTCTGCGCTTCTTCAACACATCTGTACTATTTTAATAATTCTACGTCATTTCTCACGCGGTTATCTTTTCTCGACTTTAACCCTCCCAAATATTTTTAGATTCGCTTTTTATCATTCTGTTTTCATTTTTTTTAAGGGTAGCTGAAATTTTAAAAAAAAACAAGTTATCGATAATGCCGGACCACGCTCGAATGCCAAGAAATTTGTCATCGACAAAGGTTGGACATTTCCATTCATCGACGTTTGTGTATTTTGTTGTTTTTTTTTCAGATTGCTAGAACTTTAGCTGGGGAAGAATTAGATGAACAAGAGCTTTTAACAATGGACGAAGGAAAAAGTGCGAGAGAAGAAGGAAGATTTGTTTTCGAATGTGCCTGGGAGGTTGCAAATAAAGTCGGTGGAATTTATACTGTTTTACGAAGCAAAGCTGAAGTTAGTACTGTTGAACTTGGGGATCAGTATTGTATGTTTGGACCAATGAAAGACGGAAAATGGCGTTTAGAAGTTGATCCAATTGAACCCGAAAATCGGTACTTTTAATTCAAACTTTCATATTTAATCAACCAAATTTAAAGAACTATCCGTGCCGCAATGAAAAAGTTCCATGCAGATGGATTCCGATGTATGTATGGAAGATGGTTGATTGAAGGCCATCCGAAAGTAATTTTATTCGATTTAGGATCAGGGGCTCCAAAAATGAATGAATGGAAACACGAACTTTACGAAAAGTTCTTTAAGAAAGTCATATAAAAAAAACAAAAATAATGTTTTTAAAGGTGTAAAATTGGAATCCCACACGAAGACATTGAATCTAACGATGCTGTAATTCTTGGATTTTTAGTTGCTTTATTTCTTAAACATTTCCGAGAATCAGTCAATAGTTATCAACCATTAGTTGTAGCACATTTTCATGAATGGCAAGCTGGTGAGATGATTATAAGAGTTTAAATCTCAAGAATATAAATTCAGGTGTTGGGTTATTGATGACTCGTTTATGGAAATTGGACATTGCCACAGTTTATACAACTCACGCTACATTACTTGGAAGACATTTATGCGCTGGCGGGGCTGATTTGTACAATAACATTGAAAAATTTGATCTTGATGAAGAAGCAGGAAAAAGAAGAGTTTCGAATTTAAATCTTTATCAATAGAAATCCAATCATTGTTCAGATTTATCATCAGTATTGTCTTGAGAGGGCCTCTTGCCAAACTGCTCATGTATTTACCACAGTATCGGAAATTACTGGTCTCGAAGCGGAGCACTTTCTTGGTCGCAAACCTGATATTTTGACACCAAATGGTTTGAACGTCGTCAAATTTTCGGCGTTGCATGAGTTCCAAAATTTGCACGCACAAAATAAGGAAAAAATCAATAATTTTGTACGAGGACATTTTCATGGGCATTTAGATTTTGATTTGGATAAGACGTTGTATTTTTTCACAGCTGGAAGGTTCTAAAAAATTATTGAAACTAAAAAAAAGAAAAGAAGATAAATTCAGATATGAATTTTCAAACAAAGGTGGAGATATGTTCATTGAGTCACTGGCAAGGTTGAATCATTATCTTCAAACTACAAGTGATCCAAGACATATCGGTATAACAGTAGTGGCATTTATTATATATCCAGGTAAGATCTAAAATATCCAACTATAATTTAGAAAAAAGTTCCGTTTTAGCACCAGCAAATTCATTCAACGTGGAATCACTAAAAGGACAAGCAGTAACAAAACAATTAAAAGAAGCCGTTGATCGAGTTAAAGAAGCAATTGGTCAACGTATTTTCGATTCGTGTCTACAGGGTCATTTACCAGATTCTGATGATTTCTTGACATCACCAGATGTTATTCTAGTAAAAAAAAAGAAGAGATTGAATATTCTTATTTGTATTTATAAATAATTTTCAGTTAAAACGATGTATAATGGCTACGCAAAAATCTTCTCTTCCTCCAATTTGCACCCATAACATGATTCGCGGAGATGATCCAGTATGTTTTTCATTTTCAGAATTTAAAAATGATAAAATACGGGTTGAAAAAATTAAAAATTCAATCAACGATCAAATTTAAAGGTACTTGAATCATTGCGTCGGACAAACTTATTCAACAAACCGGAAGATCGCGTAAAAGTGGTTTTCCATCCGGAATTTCTTTCATCAGTTTCTCCGCTGATTGGATTAGACTACGAAGATTTTGTTCGTGGTTGTCACTTGGGTGTATTTCCGTCTTACTACGAACCTTGGGGGTAAAATTTTTTCTTCTCAAAAAAAAAAAAAAAAGAAAGAAGGAAATGAGAGAATTTATTTAAGATATACTCCGGCAGAATGCACAGTTATGGGAATACCATCAATTTCAACTAATCTCTCTGGATTTGGGTGTTTCATGACTGAACACGTCGAAGACCATGACGAATTAGGAATTTATGTAGTTGATCGGCGATACCAGTCGGCAGAAGAATCAGTTTGTCAGCTTGCTAAAATAATGTATTATCTGTCAAATTCAGCTAAATGTTCAGTCAAATATTTAATAAAATTTTAGGTACGATTTTTGTGGACTCTCTAGACGTCAACGAATAATTTTAAGAAATGCCACAGAGCGATTGTCGGAATTGTTGGATTGGAGAAATCTCGGCGTATTTTATCGGTAAAATTAAATTTGATTTGAAACAAAAACTTAAATTAAACATTTTTTGTTCAGTGATTGTCGTAGATTAGCACTGGAACGTCTTCATCCGGATGTTGATAAAATTATTCGAGATAATGAAGGAAAAGTATGTGTGTCGTTGTTTTTTATTTTGTCAACAAATCGTTCAGGTTCCATCTGCTGCTACATCTCGTCGACCATCAGTTCATAGCAGTGATGGAGAGGATGAAGAATAAAAAATATCAGTTTTCAATAAAAAAAGGATCAACCGATTTTTTCGCAATTCCTAATAATTTTCCATCATTAAATTTCTCGTTCAAAAATGCATTGTCATATAATATGAACCCGTTGCCCATTTGATTTCGTTTCCTTTCTAAATCGGTCCCTTTCATCTTTTTTTTTATTTTTTTTTTCCAAATTTCAATCTTGTCCAATTAATGGCAATAATATAGTGGTAATTTATAATTTTATATTCACAAATTTTAAAGGGGTTTTTGTACGTTTCAATTTGCTCATATGTTTATTGCATGTTTTTCTCATACCTTAGACACCCCCTCCCCCCTCTCCATTTAGTTTTATTGCATGAAAGAATTAAGACAGAATAAATTTTAAAAAATTTCTATTAAATATCGGAATTTTTGTTTTTTTTCACCAGATTTTTATCTGAAGAAAAATGAATTGTTTATCCTCCCAAACATTCACATAAATTATATGAATTGGATGATAAACTTGATATCTCCACCTTGGATAAATGAAAGGAAGAGAAGGGGAGGAAGCGATATTGAGAAGTTTTATCATTTTATTCGAGATCGGTGTTCAGCATGTCGAAAGTGCATGAAGAAGCCGAAAAAAACCGTTAAATGTTTTTTCTCTTTGTCTTTCTCTCTCTCTCTCTGTCTGTCTGTCTGTTCTCTCTTTTCTCTCTGGAAGCGTTTTTTTCGCCCATTTAAACTGGTCTCATTCTTTGGCTAATTTCTTCTTTTGATTTTCATAATTGAAACGAACAAAACAATTTTGATGGAAAAGCCAAATTGCTAAATTTCCGTATCGTTCATTTGGATTTGTATCCAATTTAACATTGCCTAATAAAGTTGGTTGATCAATGGAGAATTCATTGATTTGTCTTCTTCAGATGTTTTTTGGGCAAAAAATATGTTTTCCATTCTTTTTTCTCTTTTTTTTCTGTTCCACTTTGATTAACAATTTTTCTTTTGATTTAAATCTTTTTTATCTTTAACTGGTTTATTTTTATTATTTTTATTATTTATTAATTATTATTTATTAAAAAAAAAGATTCGATGAAGCTTCAACAATGCTTATTAATATTAATTTGTTGGATTTTCCCGAAACAATCGGAAGCTTCTGATGGACTTAAAGGAATATTTGAAACAACTGGATTTCATTGTTCCAACAGGTTGAAAAAAGAAGAAAAGAAAGAAAAAAAGGAAAAAGTTTAGAGATTCAATGAAATTGCCACGTCATCTTCATGGAAAACCTCAAACCACTGAGCCACCATTTGATCTTTCAATTTTTGATGAAAATGGGCATAAAGTGAATATTTATCAACCAGGAAAAATTTACAAAAGTTTCTTCTCTTTTTTTTTTGAGAGGGAAAAAGGTGAATTTAAAAAAATAAAATTTTTAGTCAAATTGGAAGCTTATATCCATTTTCGCGGTTTGATGCTTCAGCCAAGATTATGTACACCAAACGGTGAAATAATTGGATCGTTAAGAGGTGGAAAGTTTTTAGAAGAAGAAGATCAATATGATACTCATGGTTTTTTTTTTTTTGATTTTTTAAAAGAACCAAAATCAAAGTGGAAATGAATATTTTTCAAGGTATTGGATTTCATCAATGTGGACGATTGGTTACCAATGATTCTTTGACGCATACAAATGATGAAAAAAAATTCTTGGCTGAATCAAAATGGACAACGTCACGTGATGTTGGACCAGTTCAATTTGTGTAAATTTTTCTATTCAGACTCTTCCTTTTTCTTTTTTTTTAATTCAAAAGTGCCATAGTACAAATAATAACGCTCGATGCTATCTCTCAACTTGAACTTTTCTATACATTTTTTTTGCAAGTGGTTAATGCACAGCACATCATTTGAAAAGTGTGGTGAGATGGCCGAGCGGTCTAAGGCGCTGGTTTAAGGCACCAGTCCCTTCGGGGGCGTGGGTTCGAATCCCACTCTCATCAGCCTTTTTTTTTATTTTTCAGGGCAACCATTGCCACTGAAAATGTTGTTTATTGGGAGAAATGGCGACCGAAAAGTGCATTTTTGAAGTCGCCGTCAATGGCTGATATTGAACCGAACGCAAGCTTATTCGTTTACAATCTTCAAAAAGTCTGTGTGACATGTCTTTACCTGTTTTTTCTAATCTGAAACATTTTTAAAGAACAATTTTAAAGAAGAAATTGTAACAAAGGATCCTATTTTACCATCACATCATCCATTATTTCAAGAACAACAAGAATTTCTAAAAATGAAATCAGAAGGGACAAATAAAAATGTGGCTGAACAAACTGAAAACACGGAAGACGTTTTTGAAATTGACAAAATCATTTTCGAAATTCCAACAGCAGCCGAAATCAATAATGAAACGTCAGCAAATATTTCAGTGAGAGAGCTCAATACAATTTCAGTGAGATTTTAAGATTTTTTTTTTTTTTTGAATGAAAATCTCCCAATTTTTTATTTAGCATTCGTCAAAATTTGTAAACGAAAATGAGGGCGCAAAAGAAACGCAATTCATGATCGGACGAACTTTTAAAAAGTTCGCTCCATTGAACGACACCGAATTGAATGTTGGCGACTTGAAATTTCTCAATTCTCATTCACATCTTCAGCACGATTTTGTTGATGACAATGATGTCGAAATTGAAGGTAAAAATGAAGAAGACGTCTATTTTTGAAAAAAAAAATGATTTTAACTTTAAAAAAAAATTTAGAAAAATGTCACGGAGAGAATCCATGTAGAAATGATGGAAGATGCACAATAACGAAAGGAAAAATCAAGTGTCAATGCACTGAAAAATATACGGGAGAGTTTTGTGATGGTGATTTTTCGCAAAAAAAAATCAATAAAAAATTTGCTTGCAATTTTTATTTTTTGTTAAAGAAATCAACAAATGTTTCGGCAATGATTGTTTGAATAATTCAACATGTTTTAATGACAAAACATCAAAAATTGGTTATTCATGCAAATGTCAAAATAATACCATTGGCAAATTTTGTGAAGGTGCCAATGAATTAATGAATTTCCCTTCAAAAAATAAATCAAAAACTATTGAATTTTCAGCCGAATGTGAGGCGAATTTTTGTAAGAATGGAGGAGAATGTTATTTGAAATATAATGGAAATCTTGGATGCAAATGCGTTCCAGGAACCACTGGAAGACATTGTGAACGAGGTATTCAAATTTGAATTTCGTTTAAACCATTAAACGAATAAGAGAGAGAAAGAGGCGCAGACAACACTGATGCGACGCGTGTGCGTCACGTTTTTTTCAATGATTTTTTGAAACACAAAAAATGTGTGAAATAAAATCAATTCAAAAAGCAAAGAGAAAAAAAAATGCAGAAATAAATGAATGCGGTTGGAATAAATGCGAGAACAACTCGACATGTATTGATTTATTCAATGATTATCGCTGTGAATGCGCTGAAGGATGGATGGGACGAAATTGTGATCGACCATGTCAGGATATTTACGGTTCATGTCGCATCTGGAAACGAGAGGGACAATGCGAAGAAATGCGAAACGCCACCGAATTTTTCGATACCAACTGTGCCGCATCGTGCAACGTCTGCAAAAAAGTGAACGAGACAGGTAAAAATCAATTTTTTTCGTCACAACTCACAGATTTGTGGTTGATTTAAGAACATGGATATTTACCACTTCAACCAATTCTTATGCCATTTGCATTTCTAATTGGTCAATGGGAATCGGAAGTTAAAGGATGGAATAATCATACAACTGATTATCCAATCGATATGGATGGAATGATTTATAATGAAACAATTATTTTTTCAGTTGCTCCATCTTTAATGTTTGGAACTTCTTATTTAAATTATTCGTTTGTTTTTCCTTTTTATTTTTATTTTATTTTTAAAAAAATTGTATTTTTTTTTAATTCAGAGCTGTAATGATAAGCGGTGAAGATCCTACAAATGTTCATCAATATAATGGATTTCTTACAATTCAACAATATAAAGATCCAAATCAAATAAATGAAAAAGGATCACTTTCTTCTGTTTCAAACACTGGTCAAAACAAATTCTTCAAAATAATTTCTTTCACAATAAAAAAAAACGTTTTTAGGATTGATGATGATCGAAGAAGGCGATCTTTTAGATGAAAAAACATCATCAGATGGTTCACCAACTTTGATGCTCACACCAACATATATTTTCTATAAAAATGAAACGAAAAGTGCAAAAAAACCTGAAAAGGTATTATTTTTAATAAAAGAAACTTTTTTTTGTTAAATTAATAAATAAAAATAGATGAAGCGCTGGTTTACGAAGAAAAATAATAAATTGATGCAATATATGATTCGAGAATTCAAAGGAAGAACTCATAAATTTACAAAATTTTATAAAAAAACTAAAGAAATTCCATTTATTTAAATTTTCGCACTTTTTTCTAAATTTTCAATAATTTATGTGCAATTTTTATTTATTTCGATCCCACCCCCTTTTTTTTTGAAACATTTTTTTGTAAAAATTTTTTTTTAATAATTTAAATATTTATTGAAATTAATTATTAAATTTTTAAAAAGAATAATCAAAATTAATAAAAATGTATTGAATTTTATTGTTTCCACTACTATAAATGATCAATAGAATAATGAGCATTTAATTCTGAATCAGATGAAGACAAAGATGAATACGACATTGTTTCGAGAGAATCTGAAATTTGATTTTTTTTTCAAAAAATCAGTTTTCATAAAATCTCCAAATTCCAACAATCTGAATTCGTTGAGAAATTTCCAGCCGCATTTTCTCGACTCAAATTGATATTGTCTCCTTTTGATTCTTCCCATGGTTCTTCTTCGGGCAAAATTTCTTGCAGAATTTGCTCGTCGTAACCCATTTCATTATAAATTCGTTTATAAGAAACGTGTTGCTTTTGAAGCATAATCAATCCTTCGAGATCCTACAAAATTATGAACGATCAATCGATCGATTGATTGATTTTTTAGTCAAAAATGATTACAAATCGATTTCGAATAAAATAAAGGAGATTTTTTGTTGCAAATATTGGAATCATAAAAAGTGGAAAAAAGGAAAGAATCCAACCGGCAATGTCGAATATTGGCGGATAAACCACGGCATTTCCATTAAATGGATATTCACGAATAAATGAAAGAGAAATTAAAACCTGAAAATTGAGAAAAATTTGAACAAAAAAAAAAGATGGAAAAATGTTCAACTGACAATTCCAATTAATGGACTGATAAAATACCAATTAAAAATAAAATAAGATGACGAGGGACCAATCATTTTTGTCAATAAATTTCGAGGTTTTCCCATTATTTGTAAAATATCTTTTTTGAAGTTTGATGCTCCATAAAGATACATTATTGCCAAAATTTCAATTGTGACCGCAAAAACCGACGAAAATCCAGCCGCATATTCATCAAATAATTCCAGCCAATATAATCCAGCCTAGAAGTTTCGATTTTTGATTTTTGATTTTTTTTTTTTTGAAAAAAAGGTCCAACATCGGTTGCAAATACAAGTCCGATTAGGAAAAGTGTAAAACACCAACAAGCCACCACAATCCATTTTTTGTTTCGAAGACTTTTTTTCTGATCATAAAGACACGAACAAAAAACTTCAACATAAGCTGGAAACCAACAAAAAAAAAATAAATGAAAAAACAGGTTTAGAAAAAAGCCGAACCAATTTCTGTGCTGACTCCCAAAAAGAAGAGCATCAGGAAAAAAAGTGCAGCCCACAGCCAAGAAGCCGGCATTTGAGATATCGCTTCAGGATAGGCGACAAATGCCAACGAGAAACCACTTTCAACAACTTCTGGCACGGTGACACTTCGTTGATGCGCCAAAAAGCCGAGAGTTGAAAACACGGCGGCTCCACCAATTATGCTCATTGCGGTATCACCAATTATGATAATTAAAGCATCCTGAAAACAAATTTTTGAATAATAAAAAAAAGAAAAAAAAATGAAATTTTTACTCGGAAACAATTATTTTTCTTTCCATTATACGAAGCCATGCTCATTAAACCTCCATGACCAACAGATAATGAGAAGCACAATTGCTTAAGAGCTTCTGTCCATGTTCGAATTGTGAAGATTTTCGAAAAATCTGGCTTCCCAAAATAATAATACAATCCTTCCTCTGCTCCTTCCAATGTGATGCCACGGAAAAACATGATGACCACAATAATGTATGGAAGAACTACAGTAACCTGAATAAAATCACCAAATTATTAAAAAAAAGAAAAGAAAAGAATTTGTTACATATGAAATTTTGCCCATAATTTTCATTCCTTTCAAAATTAATAAAGCGACAAGAATCCAACAAAAAATCATTGAAAATAAGACGGGATAATTTAAAGAATGTAAATCTCCAAGACCCTTTGAAGGTTTTAAAATATTGTACCTTGGAAAAAAAGTAAGGAAATTTAAGAAAACCACAACAAAAAGAAAAAAAAAGAAAAAAAAAACTTGAAATATTGCTCAGTTCCAGTGAGAAGAAAAACATCCTTATAATCAGCAGCATCAAAACAAGTCTCATTGATTAAAACCATCTTTTCGGGAATCGGAATTGACATATCCCATCCAGGAGGATTCGGCGAGTTGCATGCCTTTTGGTCAAGTGCCACAATGCAAGTTTCTATTCAAAAGAAAGACAATTTGAATTGTTTTTTTTTTTGTGGAAAGAAAAACCAGGAATATTCCAGGGATTATCACATCGATTCCAATGATGTAAATGTCCTCGACAAAGATTCACAAAATAAATACAAATCCATGAAATGATTACGATATAATAAATACCAACACATGCTGACACCATACATGACATCCAACCAATTCCTGATTTTTGGGGGGAGGGAAAACAAATTATTGATTTTTTTCGATTTTTCTATTTTTACCTTCCATAATTGGCATAATTCGTCGAAATACGATTGGCGGAGATACTCGCTGATATTGTCCAGCCAAAAATTCGATATAAATTGCTGGTAAACCAAAAAGACTTCCACAGACCAAATAAGGAATCAAAAAAGCAGCTGAACAAGGTTTTTTTCTTTCTTTTTTTTCAAAGTTTTCTTCAACTCACATCCACCATTTTCATAAGCTCTCATTGGAAATCTCCAAATATTTCCAAGACCAACTGATAAGCCAAGACAAGTGAGAATAAACTCGACTCCATTTCCAAATCCTTCTCTATCAGCATCATCTTTTACGTTATCCAAATCATTATCACTATCAGTTAAAGAATCGCTTGATACACTATTTTTTCGTAAAATTGGCTCTTTACTATCTGAAATGTTACCATCAGATCCATAAATTCATGGAACGATCGGCTGATGCTTACGAGATTCTTTTGATTTTGTTCTAGCCATTGAATTAACAGAAGAATTTTAAAAAATTGATTTTTTATTCAAAGTTGCAGTAAAATTTGAATAACTTTTTCAAGTATAATTTCTAAAAAAAAATTTATTTTTTTTTTGCTTTTCAGCTTTCTTCTTCTTAAATTCTCATTACCTTTCTAGATTTTTCTAGATTCTTCAATATTTAAAAATTGAAATGATTTCTTATTTTTTGTTCAAATAATTTTCAACGAAAAATCAAACTTCGGACAAAAAATAATTTAAACGTGGAGAAATTTGGTTGAAAAAAAAAGGAGAAAACGTTGAGTTTTAATCATTCCTTCATTCTAGAAAACCAACAAATCGGTTTTGAGAAATTCCAACCTCTTCTTCTCATCAGATTTTTCAATTAAAAAAAAACTCGATAAAAATGATGAACGATTCTGATGCTGATGAATATCGAAAAATGTATGAAAAAGAGCATGGAGATATGAATCCTTATACAGTAGTAGATCGTCATCCATCTCAAACATGGGTTTTGGATGAAAAAATTATTCCTCTGGATGCTTATTTAGCTGAGGTACAAAATGCACAAAGTTCAACAACGAGTAATCAATCTTCGGTTTGGATTATTTTAAGAAGAAAAATTTAGAAATGATTTTCAGATGGCATCAGCAAGTTTTGAAAGTTTTGAAAGTCGTTATGTCATTCCAAACGTTGTTCATCCAGTTAATTTTTAATTAATTAATTAATTAATTAATTAATTATTTAATTAATTTTAGACTTATAACACAAATCAAATTGAAAATGATCTTCGAACTGGTGGAAATCCATATCAATATCATATCAACTATGCAAGACCATCACAATATTTAAGCTACATTGTTGATGAAAAACCAATTGTTGAACTAAAATCAAATTCAACTTTCTTTTTTTTTTAAAAGCTGAAAAATTCTAGGAAAAATCGACATCTGAAAGTGAATTATTGACAAGAATTGATGTGGCAAATATGGAGGATCCTTTTAATAATAATATTTTATCCAATTATCCGCCACTTGTGAATCCTCCATCTGATGTGGTAAAAATTATTTTTTTGAAAAATGTATTTTTTGGATTTTTATTAATTCAGACTTTAAATAAAAGAGCTTTGAGCTCTGATTCGATTGAAAGTTTGAAAAAATTAAATGTGGATTTTCCAATAAAAGAGTATTCAAGAAGAGAATTCGGTCCAGTTTCATATTCAGAAACTCCGACTTTGAACAAGAAGATGCTGAGCTCGGATTCGATTTATGAATTGAACAAGCTCAATGTGGTTTTTGAAGAAAAATTGGATGCCAATCCAGTGGATACTTCACTTGTACTTTGAATTGTTTCAATTGATTTTTTTTCTCGTTTTTTTTTCACAGAAAATCCAGGAATTCTCATTGGAAACGTTGAAAGAATTACGCGGTGTCCGATCACTTTCCGAATACACGGATTTCAATTTTGGTTCATCGAAAGACGTCAACACGTGTTTAGGAATCAGTCCAACCCCTCATGTAATAATTGTGGCTTTTTAAGTATTTTCAATGTTTTTATTTTTTCTTTCAAGGAACAAGCTTTTTTTGAATATACAGAAAATGTTCAATACGGTGGAATTTGACACGATTGAAAATAAATGTCTATTTTTCAAGAGAAGTAAACACATTTTTTTTCTTGTTAACCCGAAGTTTATAAAAAATAAATAAATTGAATATGTTCCAAGAAAAAAGAAAAAAAAAAGAAGGAAAAGAATTATTTAATTTCCGCAAACCATTCAGCCATTTGTCGATCACAATCGTCATCTTTTTGCTGAAAAAAAAAACATTTTTTTTTCTTTTTTTTTGGGGTAAAAATGTGGTTTAAAAACCTGCGTGTGAATATTTGGATAAACAAGAAAATAAAATAAACAAAATATAACAAATCCAAAGAAAAACATCATCTGAAATGTTGTTTGAGAGAAAAATTGGGAAGAAATTCGTTTTCTGACCTGTGTGATCCAATGAAAACGATGCATAAAAGTTGGTGTAAATTCAAAAAATGAGGATTCTGAAGAAAAATAAAAAAATAAAAAACGAAAAGACGAAAACAAGAATTCTGACTTTCTTTGGTTCGATTTTGACGACAAAGCGGAGTTGTTGAAACATTTGTATCAATTGGAATCTGATTGAAAACATCGTTTGGTGACATTGAAGATCTTAAAAACGAGATGTGGCGAGAATCTTTTTTTTTTTTGATTTTTCAACTTTATAACAGCAGGTGTATTCTCATAGGTGAACGCCTGAACATGGTTTGAGTTGGACTCAGGTGATGTGACACCATTAACAATTCGAAACATTGGTAACATTCCGGCTGCCACAATTGACGTATCCCTTAATCAATAATTGTCTTCTCTTCAAGACTTTTTCAAAGAGCGCTTAGAAAAAAAAGCAGAAGCTGGTTGCAAGAAAAAAAAACGTTGAAAGAAGAAAGAAGAAAGTTTTGTGCTGTGTGGTTTGGTGATAAGAGAAACTATAATTCGTGCTCTGTGCTGATTCTCAATTAATCACTACATAATTTGGCTCTCACTCTTTATCATTTTCTTCCACTTTTTTAGCTTCTTTCATTTCATCATTGGAAATAGATTTTGATGGAATTTCATCCGAATTGTTTGATTTTAAATTTATAAAATTACAATTATCAACATTTTTTGAAAAATCAAAACATTGGCTGAAATTTTCAGAGGAAATAAATAAATCAATTTTCTTTAAGACGTTGGAAGCGGACAAAAAGAAAATAATTTTTAAACAACCTTTTAATCAATAATCGTTGTCTTATATATTTAACAATTGCTAATTTAATAAGTGACAGAAAAACAATACAAAAACAGACGCCTGGAATTTAAGCATCGTTTTTTTTTTTTTTCAAACCAGAAGAAATCAATAAAAACCTAAATAAACATCCATTGCTTTGATATAACTGACTCTGGGCATCATTTCATTATAAGAAAATAAAAGAAATGTAATTGTTAGAATAATTGAAATCATATCCTGGAAGAAGAAACATGCGAAAAATATTTGAAATTTAATTGAATTTTAAAAAAAACCTGAAAAGATGTTTCATTTTCCATCCACAATGAAACCCAGGATGTTATGACAACAGCAGTTGATGGAATAATTAATTGAAGAAAACAGAAACCAGCGGCTCGATTGAATACAAAACAAACGTAAAGTCTTGAATAATCACCGGTTGCATAGGTTTCAACACGACTTGTCACATAAGCTTCTTTAACTTGAAAATCAGGAAGACGAATCTTGTGAAGTTTCAATGATTTGATTTCACCGGAAGACCACAAATATTTGACCTGATCCGCTGTGTAACCGTCTGATTTAAATGAAATTATTATTGATTTTATTGATTAATTCCCCCCCAATCAATTTTCTTACAACTTTCAAATCCCATTTTACAAAGTTGAGAATCAAATGGGAATAATGTCAAATCCATTCCACAAGTTAAAATAAGTGAAAGCCTTCGACTATACAGAATACTTCCATTATTTCGTAATCTTAACAATGATCGATGAGTTATCGATTGTCTTCGTGGATTTTTTGATGAAACTGCATTTGGCACAAAAGTATCTGGATGCCATAAAAAATTCGAATAACTTTCATGCAACGATATTTCGGTCTTATTTTTAAATTTCTCCTTTTTGTAACTGAGACGAGGATCTCTCCATGATTCACGATAGAACATTTCCACAGAATAATCCTGAATGTTTTGTTTCTTTCGAAAAAAAAAATCAATAAAATCAATAAAACCATTGTAACTTCAGAAACTGATCGAATATTACTGATAACAATTGATACATTAACATTAACTGGACCATTATTTTCATCATCTGGAACCTGTCGATGATCATATTTGATGCTGCTCAAAAATTGTAAAAAATCATGAGTTTCTCTGAAATTTCAGCAATAATAATAATTGAAATTTTAGCTTTAAAATTTCGATCGACCCTTGCTCAAATATTTTTGCTTTGTCATAAATTGCATCGTAAATTTCATCTTTATTCTCGCCGTCTTCAGAATCATCAGTTGAACTCGATTTTTTTCTTAAACGCAAAGCAGCTCGAACTGATAAACAATTCTGGAATTGATTTCGATAAATTTCGAGTCAAGAAAAAACTGAATGAAAATAAAATCCAAATTTACCTGAATATTTTCGAAAAAAATCAGAAAAAAAAACAAAAATTGATATTTGCTCATTTTACATTGACATTTCGGAAATTTTCCGATCTGAAAATAGAAACCAAAAAAACTTGGGCGGGTTTTCTTTGAGTTGTGTGTTTCAGTTCAGTTAGGAAAAATGTAAAGTTCAAATAAAAGAAAATGTTCTTTGTATGATCATAGTTTGAAATTATTATTCCAATGGGAGATGTGATGACCAAGAACAAAAATTCAAATATTTATGGGAATGAGAGCGAGAGAGAGAGAGAGAGAGAGAGACAAAGAGAAACAGAGAAAATGGGAAAGAGAGAGAGAGAGAGAGAAAATGAGCATTTATGTACATTAAAGTTTGCTTTCTCAATTGGTGTTAGGGGAGGGGGTGGGGGAGGGCAGAAAACCAAAAATCTTCTGAAACTTTTTTAAATAATCTCAAAAACAAAAATTGTTCAAGGATCAGATTCATTTTTTTTTTTTGAGGAAGAGGAAGTGGAAGAAGAAACAAAGTAAAGAAAAATGTTGAGACAAGTTGTAACTCGTTTTTAACTGAAATTCTGTGGTATTTTTGTGTTGAAAATCATCATAAAACTAAGCTTTTTCTACAACAAAAAGGAAAAGAAAACATAAGAAATAGAAACGCAGAAATTGAATGTTCAATGTTTTTTTTTTTTTTTTGCTCAAAAAACGAGTCGAAGAGACGCCGAGAAAAAGTGAGAAAAAGTGAAAGAAGAAGGAGAGAAAAAGAGAAAAAGAAGTGATGGAGAGAACAGTTTTATCCACACAGGAACGGAACTCGCATGCCAATTTCTGAATTCGGTTGCGCCATTCCTCTGGGGCTTCTCGAATCGTCAGGCTTTATCAAAAATATGTCATGGCTAAGTTTTCATGGGTTTTTTATACAGAAAAAAATAAAAAAATACAAATTCGAATAAAAAAGAAAAAAAAAGTGTCAGAAATGTTTCACTCAACCACCAAAAGTTTCGAAAATTGTGAGAGCAGAGAAAAAAAACTGAAATTTTTAGAATTTTTTTTGTCACATGGCTCAAAACCCTTTCTGGGAGCGGAGAGAGGGGGGGGGAAGAAAACCGGCCGAGCATAAAACTTTGAGAATTCATTTGAAATAAATTGCAATGGCCTGTCTTCTGATGATTTTGTTGAACCAAAAATGCCTAATTTCTTTAATGAAAACAATTTGGAGAGAGAACGAAACGCAGACAACAAAAAAAAAGTTGAAATGAATTGAAAAATGCGGGGAAGAATCAAATTTTGTGGGTTTTTTATAGCGACGGGGGCTAACGACATTTTTCTTTTCTTTCCTGTTTTTTTTTTTAAACAAATTTCCAATCTTACTCCCACATCAAATTTGAGCAGAAACATCTGTGATGGAATGTGTCACAAATACATACACGAATCGATGTTTTGAAATATTTTATTGGACGATGAAAAGATGGAAAACTTTTCTTCTTCTTTTTTTTTCTTCTGATTTTTCACAGAAATCAAACGAATCCTATGGTTTATACAGGATTTAACAACGAAAAATAAAAAAAAAACTCATATAAAAGACACGTAATTCAAATATTTAAAATTTTCTCTACCTCTCTCTCTCTCTCTCTCTTTTTCTCTCTTTCTCTCTGTCCCTGTGTCTCTCTTTTAATCATCTTCATCTTCTGACAATCCCATTTTCAGATCGACGTATCCTGTCGGAATGGCGAATTCAGCGATTTTTTCATTTTTTGAAGAAATTGAAATTTTTATGCGATAATTTCCCTTAAGAAAATTAATTGATTGGCTTTTCGATGATAGAAAATGCACAAAAAAAAAGTCACAAACTTTCATAATGTCGAGTAGAGAAACACCTAAAAAACTTGGTGACGGTGGAAGTTCTAATGTGGAATTGAAATCAACTTTTTTCTGGAAACAAAAAAATGCAAAATTAATGTTTTTTTTTTCGAAGTTTTAAAATTAGAAATTGTTAAAATACAAAAAATATTTGGTTTTTTAATAATAAAAATTGAATTTAATAAAAAAGAAAGAAACCTGAAGCTCTTCCAATGAATGAATTCCTTTCATTTCAAGAATTTTACAAATCTCCATCGGAACAAATGAGCACATTTCAAAATTGCATAAAGAATCCGGAACAATAAACATATCTGAATGACCATTAAGACAAATATGATCGCCATCCATTGAAACTGACACCGAAACTGGACCGGATGAGATCACATCAAAATCCCGAGAAGTTATTATTTGGCCTTAAATGATCAATTATTGATTTTTTTTTCTTAAAATAAATTCACCTCCGGTTATGACAAAATATCCAGGAAGAACAACATTGACCTTTTTTTTATAACAAGAAGGCTTCATTTTATGATCATAAACCAAAATTGTTATATTTTTAATAGCAACCGGAAGTTTTTCTATAATAAAATTTAAAATTTAAAAGAAAAACATTTTTTTTTGAAAACCTTTTCCATAAGAATTAATTGTAATAACATTATCAATTTTATCTCGACACTTTTTAACGGAAATTTCCGGAATAAAAAATAAAAAAATAGCGAAACTCAATGACGAATCTGAAAATCGCATCTGAAAATCAAAAAGAAAAATAATAAAAATTGATTTGAAATAAAAAAAAACTTTGAAAACTAAAAGTTATTGATTGATTGAATGACTCAAACAATATTTTCCCTTTTCGTCATCATCATCAATTAACCTGTTTGAATGTGTTTATATTGTTGACCTTTTGTTTTGTTACGTCACACTTTTATTTTGAACAAAAATGTTTTTTTTTGTTGATAATTTTATGTTTAAAAAATATTAATTGATTTGTTTATTTTCTTGAAATCAACGAAAAATAATAAATTTTTATTTAATTCGAAAAAAAAAACATTTTAAATTCGAAAAAAGAAACGCAGAGAAGACACGAGTGTTGCGTGTGCGTCGCGGTTTTTTTTTTCGAAGGAAAATGTTATTAAAAAAGAAAAAGCAACGAAAATTCCATCAAATTAATCAATATTCACATTTGTTTTTTTTCCAACAATTTGTGACTGATATAAAGCATGAAATCCCAATGGTATTCTTGCTTCTGGAATCATAAATCTTGCGATTTCCAGCATAGTTTTTGCATCGAGAATCAAGACAAATGGGTTTTTACCATCTTTTAAAGTCATGACTGGAACAATCAGAATTCCTGGCAAAAAAAAAAGAATTCATTTTTATTTCAAAAATCCTCCAATACCATCATCTTCAGCTTTTCCTTGTGGGTTTTCAACAAAAACTGGCTCTCCACAAATTTGATGTTCATTTTCTCTGTGCCAAACTTCAGTTGTCTCATTCTCAACATTTACTTTGACAACCTTGAAAAATGAGGAAAATAAAAAATAATTATTGATTTTTTGGGGAGGGTGGCTTTATTACCCCAACTAATGCTTTTGTCTTAATTTCACCAAGTACAGAAGATCCGTAACAATATTTGTATTCTCGCATGTTGAAATGATTCGTATTAAATCGTGGAAATTCGAGAGCTTTAAAAATTGAATTTTTCTCTTTTTTTTTAATTAAAATTATTAAAAAAAAAAAGGGAGACGACGAAGAAGAAGAAGAAGAAGCTCACAAATTTCCGAAATTCGTTTCTCAATCAATTGAATCGTTCCATCTTTTTGTAAATAAGCATGGCAACCGTTTGCCCATTCGATATTTTCAAGTAAATCTCCGCTATCATTTTTATCAATTGAAAGTGGAATAGTAAGACGAGTTAAATATGGCAATTTTTTGGGGTCCTAAAAAACAGTGGCAAAATTTGAAACTGAAAAAGAAAAGTTGGCGAAAAAACGATACTGATTTGAAATCTCCAGTTTTCACGTGCTCAATAAGAAATGTGTCGAAATTTCCAGCTTCATTGATTCGACAATAATCAACAACCAAACAATTGTCTTTTTCAAAAGTGTTGGCGTGATGAAAAGTAAAAAACGGTTCGATCCAATAATTGATCGGATGCTTTTCGCCAGTTTTCTTATTCAAAATGAAAACCTTCACGTTTTTCGTCTCATCCCAATAAAGGCATTCACGGTATGAAGCTGAATTCAGAAAACGGCTGAAATTCGGGCGAGGAAACATTTGTTTGATTTGAATGTGAAAGAAAACCTCAACAAAAGTTTTTTGATGTTAATTCGAATTGGCGATTCAAACATGATCAAATAATTTTCCGACATTCCAAACGAGTGAATATAAGTCGGATTGAATGGATCCGAACATTGAATTTCGCCAATCTTCTTCGTCAATTCCCAATCTTCATCACCATTTTCCGATGGTTTTTGTGTGATTGTGAATACATGTGCCGCGTCCTTTCCGAACCTTGAGCCAATATTATAAACGTTGCCATCATAATCCGCCAACTGATGAGCTGTGCAGCTGTGCAATGAAACATATTTCGAGAAATCGGTCTGAAAACAACACATTTGGAAATGTCTAAAATTGCCGTTCGTGGTTGGGTGGCGGCTTTTTCAGGCTCACGTATGCGCCAGTGTTCAACGTGTTGATATCAATCTGATACATGTGCGGAGTTTCAGTGCAAGCATAAATTTGATCACCAATTGATGAGAATGATACATTTGCATTATCATGTTTTGCACTTTTTTCAAAAAAATAGGAAAAAAATCTGTTAAGAACCGAAATGATAAAAAAATGATAGAAAAAAAGTAGTCAAACCTTGAAAAAATTGTTTTACACGGATCTGAAAATGAAGCTGTGCCGAAACTTCCACAAACGATACGATTTTTCGATGTATTGATTTGATAACAATCCGATTCCAAATATTTTGCCGAATAAAACATCTGGAAAAATTTGCAAACACTTTTTCCCCTACCCAAAAAAAAATAAAAAATAAAAGAAAAAACTTTTCCATTCTCAAAATGATATTTTTGCAAATATGCCAATCCATCAAACCAATGATTATATTTTGTATCGCCAATTTCAAACATTCCCGGACCATTTCGAATCATTGTTCCATTTAACCATTTTGGAACTTTTCCTTTTAATTCAAATTTTTTATTTTTGTTTTTGTTTAGAAAAAGTGAAACTTACCAATTAATTGACATTCTTTTGCTTTTTCAACATTTTCAAAGTTTTCAAATAATCGCGCATAACCCGAAACATTTGACATTTTTGTTGAACAAGAAAAAAATGAGAAAAAATCGTAGGAAAATAACAAAAAAATGAAGTTTTTCCTTTTTTTTAAATACTCGAATCTGTTTATTTTTCGAATGTTTTATGATAAGAAAAAGATAGAAAAAATCAATTTGTCGATCGTCATCGATAATGTCATAAAAATGATCACAAAAAAAAAAGTAAAAAATTGAATTTCTAAAATATTTTTTCTTTTCTTTTTTTTTCTGTTTTGTTTCATCGACAAAAAAAAACATTTTGTTTCTTTAAATCACTAAATTTGATCTTAAAACTGGATCTTTAATCTGAAGAATATCTGAATCGAAAATTATCCAATTTATAAATCTTCTCATTTTGTACTGGTTTATTTTCATTACCATTTTGATCTCTCTTTTTCTTTCCATTTCTTATTGAGATTTTTAATTTATTTTCTTTATAAAAAAGAATACAAAATGCACAAGTTAACTTCAATTTTTATTCACATTTTCATCTTCAAACAATAATTATTCCAAAGAATGCGATCCTACTGATAGAATAAATAAAAATAAAGAAAAATAATCAGTAAAATGAGATAAGGTTTATTACATACTTCCGAAGGTTGGGAACGGACTGAATGCAATTTTAGATGATGAATGGAAAATAAATTACAAAAGAAAAAAAACAATAGGGAATCATAAAGTTTGTGAAGAAAGTGAATATTGTGAAGTATGTATTAAGATTCTTATTTGAATCGAAATAAGGCCAAAAAGAATTTTAAGGCGATAAAAAATGATGGAACACGTTGTTGCATTTCGCCAAAAAATGAGTCTCGGATATTATTGAGACAGCTCCAAATTATTACAATCAGAAGATAATGTGACAATTGAAAAAGAAAGAGATCGTATGGTTGATCGAACAAGACACAAAAAAAAGTTGATGAAAATACAACAAACAAACGATCTTGGGATGAAATTTCAAAAGCAAAAATCACATTTCACCGTTTAGCAAAAAAAAAGATGACAAAATCAACAGTGAAAATGATGTTGATCATTTTCTCACTGGTAAACTTAAAAGAAATACTCAAAAATGTGGCTATTCCACACAAATTAAAAAAAGCTAATTTTTTTCTGCAATTTTTTTTCTTTCTTAAAATGTCTATTTTTACTATTGACCAGACCTAGTTGTCAACTTCTAAGGTCACAACAAAATCTAGACAAATAATTTAAAAATATCAATGATACGATGGAAATGTACATTTGATGAATAAGAGAAATCAGAGAAGTTTTCAGCATTGGATTTCGGTATTTTATTTCAACTAAGTTCATTCATTAATCAAATGATTTCACTTGAATCTTATTTGAAATAAAACCGATGAATGAAAAAATTAGTTTCAGATGGGATTTACCACTGCTGGATAGAAAACAGAAGAATTTTTCACCGAAAAATTTAACCATTCTCAAATTAATTGTTCGACTATAAAGCGAGTATTTACACCGACATGGGAGAGAGAGAGAGAGACAGAGAGATAGGGAGAGAGTGAGAGAAAGAGAGAAAGAGAAATATTGTGGGAGGGAAAAGAAGAGAAACAGAGAAAAAAGTGTATTTTCTCTCTCTCTCTCTCTTTCTACAATATTCAAAAACAGCTATAGATAGAAACAGATGGAAACAAAAGTTTTCTCAAGATTTTAACAAAAACAATTTTAAAAAATCAAAACTTTTGTGAAGTTTCTATGTTTACAATAAAGTGACATGGTGATGATGGTACAATTTTTTTAGACTCAATGAGAATGGTTTTAAAATTTTGATAGTTCGATAGTTACAAGCTGAATAAGGGAAAAGAGGGGGAGGAGAGGCTTAATTGGGCAATGGGGAGGGGTTCTTGATTAAATAAAACAACGAGACAAGAAACAATCATTTCACGAATATGTTTGTTGAAATAAAAATGAAAATGAGTGTATCTCGTAACAAGACCAGCAATGCAATTTTGTACACGCTTTTCGGCGATCCAGTGCTTGTTTCGTCTCTTATTTTTTGAAACTCGGACTGATTCGTCTTTTTCTGTACACGTTCTCAGACTATTTACACGATTATGGGTAACTGTTGACAAAAATAAAAAGTACAGTATGAAAATTACAAAAAAAAAGTGCTACTAAAAAGTAAAAAAATTGTTTAAAAAAGTGCAGGTGGGTGGTTCAATAGAACATAACAAACAAGCGCCGATAAATATATATTAGTGAACTCAAATTTTTAGTTATTCGAATTTTTTTCATTCATCGATTTGAATATTCTAAGAATTTGACTTCAGTAAAGTAACAACAAACTAACCAAGAGGATATAAAATATATATTAAACGGGCTATGAGAAAAAAACTATACACAGATCCGAAAAATAGATTAACATCTATTTTAAACATGGACTTTTGCTTCAATGCAAATCGCATTCGAAACGCGTTTTTGATCGACATCTGTTGATTCTGATGAACTTGACAAATCAAAAGAATTGAGAGAAGCTTCATCTTCAGTTGTATGGCGAGGAGTCATTTGTACCGAAGAGTTCATATCTACATTTCCTCCACCAAATAATTGAATTGGATGTTCTAATTTTGATTCATCGGTCAAACCAATAAATATTGGTGACAGATTTCTGACTATGGAACGAACATTACGATTTGATTGTTGTTCACTTGATGTTGAGAACATAGCATATGATCCACTATCGTTGTATGTGTCGATGGAATCGAGCATCGAGGGTGGTGGTGTAGTTGGCGAAGCCCGACTTGTTGGTGGTGTAAAATCCGTACTTTTTGATTTTTCGATCATCGTCGCTGACGTTCTTTTGCGTGGATACGTATTAAGACCAGATTCATGCGGTTCATTTCCAAGAAACAAGAAAGATCCATCGCTGAAATAAAATACAATTCTTTTTACAATTTAAACTAAAACGGATAATCTTACTTGACAGTAGCAACCGCTCCACCATTTTCATCGATCAAATTCAATTGATCCATTTTCGCTGACAATCTTGCCGCCGCAAATCTATTCATCACGTTGAAATGTTCCGACATCTGTTGTACGTCTCGAGCTGAATCTTTTCGATAAATCAGATTTGATGGAGTTTGAAGGATTGTTGACGGCGCTGATTGTTGAAGCCATGGATGTTTCAAAATGTCGTCAGCATTGTATCTTCAAATATTAACTTATAGAAAAATATTGGAACGCGCGTACAAGAAAATCCAACAATGAACCAACCAAAGTACTAATGAACCAGGAAATTTTATTTATCCTCCGTTTCCAGACGACATGTGCCAATTAAAAACACAGTGTAGGATATGAAGGAAAAAGAACCGAACTTGAGACCCCTAGAGTCCTACAGAGTAACAACAAACGACGTTACCGACTGCGCTTAGTTGACAGCCCTTTACCAACCCAATGGAAGTGTATATGTATCAACAATCGAAATTTCTACCTTTCAGTTGGATCTCGTTTTAAGAGCATGCTGACCAAATTTTTAGCTTCTTTTGAAATCATTCCCCATTCTTCATCCGGAAAAACAAAATACCCCGCTTGAATGCGATGAAAGAGTTCTTGTTGACAATCGTCACAGGATTGACCGTCAGACCAACTGAAATTTAATATTTTCATAAAGTTATATTTTTGTTAAAATTGAATTTTAAAATACCCGCAATTTGGATCATCGCATTCCCCTTGAAATGGAGCGTATCCAGCCAACATGATGTAGAGAATAACTCCCAAACTCCACGTATCGCATTTTTTGTCATACTTTAGAGAATCGCCAACGAAAGCATCTACAACCTCGGGGGCCATAAACTCAGCTGATCCAACTGGTGAAGCTAAATCAGGCTCTGATGCAACTTGGCTCAAAGCTCGTTCATGGCGATCTGAGGGTTGTCGCTGACTTGCCAAATCCAAATCGCACAACTTGACCGGCGAAACATGATCTGGATCAGTGCAAAGAACATTTTCCGGTTTCACATCTCGATGAGCTATTCCACGATCGTGCATGAACTTCAATGCTGACGCAATATCCTTCGTCACTCGACGAGCTTCCTCTTCCGTAAAGTAACCACGTTTGAGAATGTGTTGAAGCAGCGGCCCTCCACGCATTTTTTCCATCACTAAATAGAAGTAATCGTCATCTTCAAACCAGTCAACGAGTTGAACAATGTTCGGCTGATTTTTGCACGTTTTGAAAATGTTGACTTCACGTAGTATTCTTTGACGTGAGTGCGTCTCACCACTTTTGTCCACAATTTTAACGGCATATTCATGTCCCGTTGAAATTGCGGTACACGTCGTAACGCTTCCGTAAGCACCCGATCCAAGATGTTCATCCGTTAACTTGTAAAAGTCTAAAATGCATTAATATTAACATTATATCAACTTTTGTGTTATAATAAAAAACTATAAACGCGTCATTAAGTCTATCAAAAAAAATCATTTAAAACAATATCTATGTATTTATAAAATGACATCATTTGACCTTAGCCAACACCTGTTCAAACTAGACTTAGAGTAAATTGTGTGTAAACTTTGAGATTAAGATTCAAATTACTTCTGGAAAAACTATAAAATTTCTTTTCAAAATTTAATTTCATTAAAATACAAATAAATGAAAAAAAAACGTTTCATGAACTAGTTTGCTTTTGCTACCCAAATAATTTCACTCATTTACTATTAAAAATAGCTTAAATGATACTAAGCTAAAGCTGACTATTGAATGGTTTGTTTAGTTAGGGACGAGAAAAAACATCAAATAAACAACAGCTTCCTATCCAAAACTGGACAACGCTCTTTAGATAACGGAAAAGTGGGAGGAAACATTTCAAAAAATCTAACCATAGAATCCACACTTTGATGTTGACTTCCTTCTCGGGGTTCGCGGCACCCGACGAGTTCCTCCCCCGAGAGGCACAAGTTCGGATACCGGTTCGTCTTCGCTTTCGGAAAGACCATCTGTAACTTTTAATTTTGAAATATTTTTAAGCTATTTAAAAAATTATGTACCATGAAGAGAGGCTTCATCATCCATTTCAAACTCGCCGCCAAAAAAACGATCCGTATCGCGACCTTGATAGGCAGGTCTCGACATGTTCTCAAATGATCCGTTCGAAGACGCATCGCTAACGCGTCCTGTCATCATGGCGCTACCACGGAGATGATGATGTTCTCCACCAATATTTTCGTCGTGTTGCAGATGGTAGGCACCACCGACGCCCGAGTCTGAAAATATTAAATAAACTAATGTTTTTCACAATATGAAAAAAAAAAGAGACAAAATCACATGTTTAAGTATTAAAAACAACTAAAATGTCCTATACTTATTTTGATACATTTAATTTGCATCATTTATGATGCAATTTTTTTGAAAAACGGTATTATAAAAAATGTTCAAATGAAAAAAATTCAAACTTTTGAACTTAAAAAACTAACGTTTTATAACGTTTTAACATTTCATTTAAACAGTAACGAATTGTTAATGACAACCAAAATTCAAAAGACAGAAAAAGCAAAAAGCAACCAAGATAGAAACATCTGGTCGGATATTAAAAGACAATTCAAAGAAAGGAAGAAAGAAAGAACAATTTGAATTATATGACACAGGCAATAAACATATCGATCGAAAAAATTTCGGATAACTCACTGTTTCGGATGACTTGACTAGCCAACATAATAGGATTCGCTTGATGGTGCGGTTGTTGAGGATAACCAGCATGAAGAACAGTCATTGTTTGTTGGATGAACGGAAGAATTTTGACAAACAAATATTCAAACAAGAAAGCGGTTGGATAGCTTTTTGATATTCCTTAACGGAAAATTTGAACAACAACTGATTCAGCACCAAGATTCGAAATCCGATGTACAGGCCACGATGGATCACACTTTCTCACAGACGTACGCACGCTACTGTGATGAAGCGAGCGCGGTTCGACCAGCCGTAACACTCACACTCACACTTACACTCACATTTACACTCACGCTCACACCATCAATTCACAAAAAGGCGGGACTAAATATGTCTTCGTCTCTCTTATAACCTAAACTTCCATCTTTTCTCATGTCTCTCTTCACCTTCTCTCCAACGATCTGTCACATGATGAACACTTCAAATTTTGTTGATGGTTTTCTTCTCTGCGCTCTCGTTTCGGCATTCTAGCATTTTCCATTACCCTCAATTTTTCCTTCTTCGCTTCATCGCTTGAGCGCTCACAGCCCTCATAAAAAACACTCACACACTCATGATTCCTGACCAAGAATGATTTTTTGAATTTTCGCTATTTTTTAACTAATATATAACTAAAAAAATAAAATAAAAAATTAATTGGCAAATAAACTAATTTCAAGAAATGTATCGAAAAACTAAAAGTATACAATTCGAGAATCACAACACAATTTTTCAGTGATTGTTAGATGTATCGTTTAGAAAAAAACAAGTCATATTTTTTAAACAGAAGACTACCCACACACACACACACACACACAGATATTTTTATATTTCAGTCGATTTTTACGACATTGTACGAATGTTTGAACTCAATTTATGCACGTCAAAAATGTAGAAACAATGAAAAAATAGAGAAACCGGGTGAGCTTGACCTTTGATGACCTACGGAGAATCAGAAATAAGAGAAGAAAGAAAAAAAAAGACGAATAAAATGGTGAGAAATATATGCAGATCAACACTATTGTTTGATGGAAAAGAATGAAAAGAATGGTATTATTTTTTGTTCATAAACAATTATTTGTATTATATACATATAATACACATAAATATTTTGATAATATCATAGAATCAATACTCAAAAAGCTAACTTTGAAGTTCGTAACAAAATATTTCTTTTTTAATAATTTCGACAATTTCTTTTTTGTTCAACTGAAAATTTAAGTTGTTTTTTTATATTCTTCTAAACTGTTTTTTTAACAGTCAACGCTCAAGTAAAGTGAAAACATCAGCAAAAAAAACACTGCAGTTAAATATTTTTTTCCCACTTGTTTTTTCATAGGCAATGTTAAAAAAAAACTAAGAAGAAAAAAATAACATGTGAGCAAGGGAAATAAGCGAAAAAACGACACGCCATATAGAACGTGTCTAATGTGGAGAAACAGAAATAACAGAACGAGCAAGATGGATGAAAAATATAGAAAGCATGTGAGAATTGTTTAGATAGAATAAGAAAACTTTAGAAAAAATCTGAAGACCACACACGTGGTCTAAATTACATTGTAAAATATTTCAAAATATTCGCAAACATCTAAATTTTTTAAGCTTTGAAAGACGTTGAACATTATTTAAATTACATGGAGCATTTTAATTACACAGAACATAGTAAAGATTTTCACATGTAGAAAACATATTTTTCGCCAACATAATTTCAGTACAATTTGTTTCGCAATTTTAATCGATGGTTTTATAACAATATTTGCACTCAATTATGAAACACATGAGTTCAACAGAATTATCATATTAAATAATAATTTAAAATTTTCTGCCCTGTTTTATTAAAATACATGACTTTTTAGTTTCTACAAGACTTCTCAAACCTTGATAGATCGTCTTGTCGATTGATATTAACGAAAAATCAATCACTTTGTCAATTTTCATCAATTTTTTTTCATTGAATGTGTAATTAGCTGATATTTATTTAATTGAGTAGATGAGTAGATGTATATTGGGAAGAACGCAAATAAAAACTAATTGTGACTTTATCGGTTGTTCAATTACTGAAATCTTGAAACTAAATGCATATTAACAGTAAAAAAATAACCATTTAATTAAAAAGCTCAGTCAGGAAAACAAATCAAAGAACATTTTTCTTATCAATATTTTTAAGGTTGAAATACATGCGCAGTAAAATTTACGCTTGCCTTATTTTCCAAGGTGAGTTATTATAATACATTTCAGCTTTTATAGAAACTTCTAAAATAGTGAACTAATTTTACTTAACAAAAATAAACTATGCAGGTAACAAAAAATGTATTCAATTTAACAAAGCATCAACATCCGTTTCCCTTCTTTTCTTTTTTCGATTTGCCTATTCAATACAACGCCAACTTTCATCTCACATGACTGTCACCGCTCAAAAATTGTTGTGAATAGTCTGTCAACTATAGCGCGAGAGACATTTTCAAAAAGAAAACATAAATTTGATAGAGACAGAGAGGCGCGGAAAAGTACACCATTTTTTTCATCAACATTTTTTTTTTGATTTTTATCAATTTATAATGTGATCGAGGCCATATTGAAATTAAGATAGGGGTGTTCTAAATGCTTTGAATGTGCATATTTTTTTTTATTATTCAAAAATTTTATATTTTCCTATAAACAAAAACTTGAATTTCTGACTGTTCAACTATCAAAACTTTTTATTTTTTACAAACAACTAAAAAGAAATAATTTTGTGTGCAGTTTCTGAGTTTAGTAATTTTAAATAAATGCTTGAATGATTAAAAACGGCTACTCAATAAAAAAACACATCAAAATTTATTTAATTATTTAAAAATTATTATTTTTCATATTTGAACAAGTGAATGAACTGATTTTTTTTAAATACCAGCAAGTGAAAAAAGTACTCACCATACGCAAATTTTCTTTGATTTTGAGAATCTTCTTCATCCAGAAAGAACATTTTCGAGCACTTATTGATTGTTATTTGTTATGATCTTATCGGGTTTAATTGTTAACAAGTCTGAAAAATTCAAATAAACTGAAAAAAAGAAACTAAAAAGAACCTGTTAGTGGCAACGTTGATGCTGATGACCACACTTACTCTTCACCTACACTTGTTTCTAATCTGTAATTATTTATCTTAAAATTAATTTTTTAAAATGAAAATGTTCTTTTATATGAGAATCACGTAATTGAAACAGAAACGCAAAACGTGACTACAGCGAAGAAAGAATGAGGGATCGATCGAAACCCATTGATGTCAACGAGACAAAAAAAAGAAGATAGAAATTATCGAGGTCATTTTTGGCACCATTTCTCAAACATATCATTTAAGGAAAAACTCGTGTATATTGTAATAAAAGAAGCTCTTTTTTACCTTGTGATTTTTTTTATATAATCTTTATTCAACTGATAAACATGTTTCGGTGGAAAAAAAACTACGTGATAACACAACTTTTTGGTTTATTGATCTTACACATGTACTGCGTGTGGAGCTTTAGCATTAAAATAAGTATATTTTTCATTAAAATTTTGTATTTTCAACTAACTTTTAATCTTATTTTGTTTTGTTCCCTGAATTAAAAAAAAACTGGGAAATCGAAAAAGTAGGTGCTTTGAAGTTTAGACGAAATTTGAAATTTAAAATTATATGAATTGCTTATTTAAGAGCCTAACCGTAAAGAAAAGAAACTATTTATTTTTAATTCAAAAAAAAGGAACTTTTTTGCTAGTTCAAAATAAGTACGAATCGTTAGGAGCAATAAATGCAATCTATACATTTAAAATAATGATTCAAACAAAATGAGAGACTGGCAACAACTGTCTATTGGCATCAATCGGTCTCTCATTTATTGAAGAGCTCGTCACACTTTAACAAGCATGACAAATCATATGATTCGAATAAGTTTTAACCGCTTTATACTAAGTGTTTGAGTTGTTCCTTTTTTTTATTTAACAAAAAAATGAATCAAGTATTAAGAAATTATAATATCGATGAAACATCATAAAACAAATTTTTCGTTCTTCCTATACATAGAAAGTTGTGCAAATAAACTAGTAATAGATCCACAGACATAAAGTATTATCGATCAACAAAAAATTTCAAACTGTCTAAAATTGATAACATAAAGTTTAAAAATTTGATTTTTTTGAATAAATAAATATTAACATTTTTCAATAATTCTTTGAAACAAATTGTATTTTCTAAACTGATGTGGGGCATGGCCGTTTGTTAAAATCACGTGATTTGGTGTGCATTAACAAAACGACCGAAAAAACGTAGAAAACTGAATAAAACGTAGCGAGACGAAAACGTCGGAATAAGAGAGCGAAAAACATGGTCACAAGACGCTGGTGCCATTATGACTATTGCACTGGCGTCCCATTTTTTTAATAGCTAAATATACATTCAAATCTGATTCGACAAGGTTAAACGCTGAATACTTTTGAATGATTTTTGTAGTAAAATACAAATTTTTAATGTTTTCGAAAAATTTTTGGGGTGTCCAGTTTTTTCAAATTATATCAATGAAATAAGAAAACAAAGATAGGAAACATACACACAGTTTGTTTCAAAAGATACTTTGGAAAAAATATGAGATCTGAATATAATAATTTATTTAAAAAATCGTTATTCTCGTTTGAAAAGATTCAACTGAAACAATACAAAGGGAAAAGAAAAAAAAAATGTTATCAAATTCATTTTTAACACTAAAAACCAATTAAAAACTAAGCTAATATTTCATTTATTGATCATGAGACAAAAAAATGAAAAATTACAACAATCGAGCATTACGATAAAAGAGGTCACATGATGACTTCGAGATCTGAAATCATGTGAAAACTTCTAAATGTTATACGATTGTGAATGATGATGTGATTGATTCTTTACAATTTATCACAATTCCGAGTGATTCCGCGTTGAACTACTTTTTTTCTGGAAAAAAAATAACAATTTAATATGAATTGAATTTTTACTTAAAGCTTGTTTTAAAAAAAATGCTCAGATCCATTTTTAACTGTTCTAAGTAAACAGTATAAGTATATTTCATTGATTTGAACTTGAAAGCTATGAAACATAATGTAAAAATAGAAATAATTTTAATGTTTTCATTAGTCTTCAATTTTGAAACTCGAAGTCTATGCGTAACTTTAGCAATTTCAAACTTTTTAAAGACTGATAGAAATTTTATTCTAGCACAAATATGACACTCATAAAACCATGAACATGGGAATTTTCATTCATCACAACAAAACGCTGCTTTGAAATCAAATTCTTCTGTAGATTTTACAAGTTCTTAAGTTGTGCAATTTTTTAATCAGAAAACTTTCAGACTTTTTTAAAGTCGAACTAAAACTAACCTTTCATCATTGATAATCATCAGATTGTTACGAGCAGTTTGAACATTTTGTTGTTTTAGGGTTTCTTACGACACATTTTTAATAAAAACACACGTCGCGAAAATTCCTGCATTTTTTGATACAAAAAAATATTTTACTCAATAATAGAAGTAATAAAAGATAAAATTTAGGAGTTTAAAATTACTTTCGTCTAGCTTTCAATTGTATGTCTTACGCCGCCCAAAACACAGCCGACTTAGCGTTACCGTAACATTGTTGTGCCCTCTTCAAACACCATGCACTCTTTGTAAGGCATCACTTTTTTTTAAGATTTAAAGTATAAAACAACGTTGACCAGTTTGGATGAATTTAAGGTAAAAAACTAATTGTAAACGGAGAACTTTTTTACCAAAAACCAATAAAAAACATGCCCATAACAAAGTTACACAAACAAAAAATTCAGCTTAAGCTGAACAAATTATTTTGCGAAATGAAAAAAATACAGAAATTGTTTACAAAAATAGAAAAATTGACAACTTTTTTAAAATTTAAAGTTTTTTTTTTTAATAGATTTTTTAAAGTTTTTGTCAAAACTTTAACCATCAATTTTTTTTTTGGTAACTGTTCAAAAGGAAAACCAATAAAAGAAATAACTTCTATCTCGATTCTAGAAACCCTATGGATATGATAGCTTCGCATGATCATGATGGTAAAATTCCAATTTTCATGACTCATTTTCATGGCCTAAAAATCAAAACAAAAAATAAATAAAAAAGCATCCAATAAATGGAAGCGGTGCTACAGTCCATAAGGAAAAGCCCAAGCTACGATCCCTATTTGTTTCATTTCCGAACCATGATGATTATTTTTGTGAAATGATTAATAGGATTACGAAAAAAGAAAAAAGTCAACAATTTTAACTTCATAATTCCGATTTATGACTTAGGAACTGGGAAAATCCCAAACATTTTCATCTAAAAGGATCATCAAGTTATTCAATAAACTGTCGAATAATAATTTTAATAAAGTTATAAGCTGTGATCAACTAGGTGTCCAACAAAAGGTGGGCATATGTGTGTTTTGTATCAGACTCTGGAGCACAATAATTCGCGGCACTTTTTTAAAATATTATATTCCAGCCGTCTCAAAGTTTTCACATTTTTGAATGATTGTTCATCCTGGGATAAGTAAGATATCAGAAGCGTTTAGGGCATTTGAGAATCCACCGAGAAAAACTGGAATGATTCAATCCCTGCGGGGTTTTTCGTGAGAGTTTTAACAATTTAATGCAAGAGCCGTTGCGGTATTCACCTCCCCGTGGTGCGGCTTAGTAACCCATAGTTGGCCTGTGTTTAATCGTCAAAACAAATCAACAAAAACAATTATGGGTGAAAAGAATATCAAACCTCCCCCCGTTCATAATCCAAAGGACGAATGAGGATATGAACAACCATGTTCGGGTTGGAAACCCGCGATCTGGCATGGGAAGCAAACTTCCAAAAAAATGTTTAAATAAAAATAAAGGAACCGATGGAACTAACGCCGGTGAAAAAGCTTCGAAGGGGCCAAGGAATTTGCCTTCATGAGCCACCGGTTGCCGATGGAATGCCGCTGGTACACGTACATTTTTCAAGGTCTCGGGGGGAGGCAGAAGAAGAAGGATCGGGATTATAGCCAGCAAAATGCCCTGGTCACGAATGGAAAAATCTCGAAGTTTCTGGAAACATCTATAGTCCACAGCTACACGCTCGAATAATGGACTATCAAAGTAAAGTTAATTTAATCTTTTTAAGTCTGAAGTTTTATAATTAAAATTACGATTCTGTGCACGGCGGCTTCACCTACATCACAGCCACTCGAAAATTTATGAAAAAAGACCGTACGAACGAGATTAGATTTTTTTCTGGAATTTTCTATTTTTTTCCTTCACAACAAAACGATACGGCTACCATCATTTTTATTTTTCGGATTCTTTAATGATCGAATTATGAAAAAATGATTTCGAATGTTTTCGTAATTTTTAAACGAATTGATCATTGACAAACACTGTCTGATAACGAAAAAAGAAAAATTATAAGCAAAGAATCATTTTTCCGGAAATGTTTCGGTTCGGACTGAGAAACAATTTCTTTCTAAACCTCAACACGACTTCAAAAGCAGAAAAGTGATATTATGGGCTTGATGGAATCAGGTGCAGATATGCGGTACGAAGTAGTCTGAGGTCATCGATTCGTGAAGACAGAGTAAGAAGTTAAGACTTAAAGGAGCAAGGTGGAGCGCCATTTCACCGTTTGAAAAATTAATTCCTTTTCCGACCATTTGTTTGAAATCTATTTTCCCACTTTTTCAGATTAATTCAAAATCTAGTTCAAATCTTGAATCGATCAAATTTTATTTTTCAGTTTTTTAAAAAACATTCTCGATTGGTCAAATTCTTAAGATCCGTTGGTGAGTTTTTCAAAAATCTTGAAGTTTGTGTTCCATTAAAACAAAAAAAATTAAATAAATTGAATTGATTTTTACTCAATTAAAGTCTTCAGATCAATCGATTAAATTGGAAAATTAAATCAATTTAATTCTTAAATGAGTACGGTAATAATTTTGAAAATTTAATTTTTCTGATTATTGAAAATTCTGAAAGAAAATCAAAAATGTTGTTAGCAAATGTTCTTCATTAGATTATTCGAGATTTATTTGATTTATTAGAAAATAAATTATACAAAAAGCAGAAGAAAAAAAAGAAGAAAGAACGGCACTTTTTAAATCAGGCGGTAAAATAGAAAGGAAAGTTACCTTACTTAGGTCATTGAAGTGCACCTGTTACATTATAATTGAGAAAAAGGAAAACGATGGATGATATCTGTGCATGATGATTGAATACATCCATATTTATTCATAATGGCCATTGTGCGCGTTTTTAACAAAAATATTAATGACGTAATACAATGTAATAAGACAGTTTTGTCAGACAGGGTTAATGAGCTACAATTTTATATGTGTTTGATGCGGTTTCTTTTAACATTTTTATTGATTTTTTAAATGCTCATAATTTATCATTTTTAAGCAATAAAAAAGTTGAAATTTTTCCAAAAAATCCAATCTTTCTTTCCTCGAAATTAATGAAAAAGAATTTCTTTTTTTGCCGCAAAATAAATAATTTGCAGTGTTTTACCTCCAAAAATATTTTTTAATCAAATTTTTTTAGTGAGGAAAAGGCAGAGGGGAGAAAATTGATTATTTTATCAATGGTCAGTTGATAAGGAAAAAAACTGAATTGAACTTTGGCGCATTTTTCAATGAAAAATTAATGAACGGTCGATGGAAAACTGTTCTTATCAGAAAATGCTTCTGTTCGGATGTGCGAATTCGGAAAAAAAACAAAAAAAAAATGTTTCAAAACATTCCGGGAAAACCAGGAGAAAACTGTGCGAAATAAAAAAAAATGGGGAAAAACATTTTTTTTGTTTTACCATTATTTTAGTTGATAAAAAAAATTTTTTTGGGGTGACAGTAACAGTCGGTAACAGCCTGTTCAGCTCGGTTGAGTAACAATTGGAAATTGTTGTGCCACTTGATATCAATCGTTTTCCTGTTTTTTTTCTTCTTTTTCTTCTTCTTCTAGAAATATGCATTTTTATATCTTATTTTTCAATCAAATTAAACCAATCGGTTTTTCGTTTTTTTTTTTTTCGATGAGACGACGAATATTCATGAAAAATGATTTTTCTTATCTCGGAATCTTCAGAATGAAAAATTGGCCATGTTGTTTTTATTTGTAAAAACATTGTCATCAAGATTGGAAACGATTATTTCAACATTTTCTTGTTGAATTTAAAAATATTGAAAAATGAAACATTTTATCAGTTTAAAATTGAAATGTCCATTTGACCTACAACGAATTTTTTTTTACTATTTTTTATCTACCAAAACCCAACATTTTATACAAATTTTTATTTTCTTTTATTTTCTTTACCTTTATGCCCCCCCCCCCCCCTCTTTTCTGTTAATTTCTTTTCGATTTTTTCAAAAACTTTTAAATTTTACTCAAATTGAGATCTCGACATATTTACAGATAAGAATCGAAGACGAGGAATCTCGTAACAACACTGAAATTTGGCATCAACCATATCTAAAAAGGTGTCAAAACAGAAGAATGACAGATAGAAATCAGGTATGTCTGTCAATCAATCGATAAACTCGAGTAAATTGATTTTTCGAGAATTTTCTAATTAAAATTGCGCAAAAAACATGTGTTCAATCAATTTCTTCTTCTTTTTTTTCCCATCAATTTTTTGCACTTTTTTTCTTTTAATTATCAACATTTATTTTTCTTAACCAATTATTCCAATAGAAATTGTAAATATTTTCCGAATGAAAGAATGTGAGTGTACGTCAATGGATGGCTGGGGATGGTTTGGATTGTAATGGCAAAATGTTAACAGCATTACCAAAAATATTTGTACATAAAATACAAAACATTTTATTGTACATTTTAAATAGATTTTTATGATAAAATGTCACATTTTCCATTCCAATTAACCAAAAAAACGTTATTCATAGGCCAAATGACAACACGTGAAGCTTTTGACAACGAATGACCATTTTGTAAGCTCTTCTTTCCCTTCTTCTTTTTTTTTCACTGATAACACAGAAATGACCATACGAGTTATAATTATTTTTACTATCATAGATGGATGGTATTAACAGTTTTTTTTTGTTTTCTTTTAAGATGAACTGGGAAATAATAATTGATGATAATTATTATATGGAAGATTATAAAAAATATGTGATGTACAAGAAGGGAAGGAAGGATTATAGTTTGACGACTTGATTATGATAGATAAGTATCCATCTAATAAATTTTATTCTCCATCTGGAGTTTATAGTTGTATGTAAAATCATCTGCAGTCTAATAATAATTATAACTAATTACAACTGGAAATTATTTAAAACAAAAATCGCAGCGTGACTTGTTATTGAAAAAACATGCATGTGCCTTTAAGCTTACTGTAAATGTTTTAAAAGTTTACTTTGATAATAAAAAAAAGCTTTAAATCGGTATTGAGCGACCTCAAAAGTTTCTGTCATTAAAAAAATCATAGTTGTGTGTTACATAATAGCCGGTGTCTTCTAAAAGTGCATGATTCTTTTTTTACCGCAGACTCGGTCGACGCATAACATAATCAATTAATTTTGATGATTTTTGTGGAAGACTTGTACTACAAAGAGAGAAAGAGGAGCAGACAAAGAACAAGAGAGAGAGAGAGAGAGAGAGAGAGAGAGAGAGAGAGAGAGAGAGAGAGAGAAAAGATGTGAGATTAGGTTGGGTAAATTTCGAAAAAAAAAGAAAAAATGCGCGAACCAATTTGGGAACACCAATTCTCATCGTTTTCGTTTTCTTTGTGTCAATGATTGTTCGAGGTGATTTGCAATGAATCATGCCACATCAAATTTACACACATCTGTCAGCATGTGGCACCTTTCTTCATCTTGATTTCATTGTAGAAGACGACGAAGAGAAATAAAACTTTTATTTATTCTAGAAATATTATAACAAATATTTTGTTAATCTCCCCCTCGCCACCATCAAAAAAAAAAAAAGAAAAAGAAAAAGAAAGGAAAATAATTGGATGGTGGTTAATGATATTCAAAATTTGAATGATGTTAAGAATGATTCAAAAAGATTCTCTCACATTTTCCAACCAATTGATCACCAGCAATAAAAAAACATTTGTAGACTGAAAATTCCCAAGTTTCATAGTTTATCATCAATTTATGCGTAGTAAATTTGGTCATTTCTTTTTTGTTGCTTTTTTCGTTATAAAAAATGTGTGGGTGGAAGTGAAATGAGGGTGGCTCAGAGAAGAAGAAGAAGGAAAAAAGGCATTTATTTGATATCCCAATTCACACCAATAATTATCATTCAATGATGTATTGTTAAAAGCCAAAAAAGACCGCGGGTTGTAAAATAATGTAATGGAAAGTTGACCATTTGTATTTATTTATTTATTTTTATTTGTAGGTAAAATCATATTTTTAAATTTGTATTGATTGATCCAAAAAAAAGAAAAAAAAGAAGAAGATGAAGATTGTAGTGACAGTAATCCGGATTTAAATAATATGAACTTGACAAAATTGATTGACAAGGTGTAAAAATTAGCAGCGATAAGATATGCGCGAAAATGAGCATATTTATTGATAAGAATGCTCATTTGTTTGATTGGGATCATGGTTTGTGATGAAACAATTTGGCTTATTGATTGTTACCAGCTTTGGAATTTTGGTTTTTCTTTTTTTTTTGACAAAAATGAAAATTGTCCGCCAAAAAAGAAGAAGGTCACAAGCCGTTTTGATCCGAAACTGCCAGCTGGATGAACACCTGGTAGTTGGGTGGGACAACTAGATTTCTACAGCAACAATCAAAAAAAAAAAGAAAAAATCATCAAAAACAATAATTCTATATTGAACTTTCACTGAAAATTGTTCCAAATATTTTCTCATTGAAAAAAAGCAATTTTGGCTCATAAAATATCTTTTTTTTTTCTTTTCCTGATTTGTGTTTTGTTTTCCTACCAAAAGGAAATTGATGAGATGAGATCACAGAAATAAGATTTGTTTTGTTTTATTTGATTCTGTGCAACAATTGTCTGTGTGTGGTCGAGTTAGCTTCTGCTTCTTCTAATTTATT
This sequence comes from Caenorhabditis drosophilae, assembly GCA_963572285.1. Taxonomy (NCBI): domain Eukaryota; kingdom Metazoa; phylum Nematoda; class Chromadorea; order Rhabditida; family Rhabditidae; genus Caenorhabditis; species Caenorhabditis drosophilae. The sequence goes on along the minus strand of OY751561.1, from coordinate 3,526,636 downwards.
GGATTTTTTGCCAAAAATACTCATCGAAATAGTCCCTGGGAATCACAAAGAAACAAATGTTTGGGAAAATTTTCAAGATTTTTTGCTTTGAAATCTTTTGTTTGTCAGAATCCCCTTCTTCCTCTTCCCTCTCTGTAAGTAAGACGATGATATAATTTGTGTCGAGAAAAATTCTGATTCCAAAGTAAGCGAGAAATGTATTGCGAAGCATATTTCTCTGTGTCAAGTGCACTTCGTTCCGAATATCTTTACTGCAGAGAATCGTCATCATCATTATTTACAATATTGCACATACTAAAAATCTGTTGCATTTGGTTTGGACCCCACTCACTTTTCCTCTCAACAGGATACTTTTCTCTCTCTCTCTCTCTCTCTCTCTCTCTCTCTCTCTCTCTCTCTCTCTCTCTTAATATCTGTCTTCTTGAAAAACAAATGAAATAATACCAACCATTATGTATTAGCACCCCATGACGTATGTCTTTTATAGTTGTTACCGCATATGGATTTTGCTCCAGATTGGCAGATTTTTATTTTATATTATTTTTGGGTTTTTTGGGAACATTAGAAATAACAAAAGGATTGGTATTAATCATTAAATAACACATAAGTGTCTGTCTCTCTCCCTCTCTCTCTCTCTCATAACGGTGTAGAGTTTTAGGATTTTAGTGAAATCCAATTTTAACAAGATTTGTTTTCTTCATCAAAGACATAACAATTTATCATGTCCAGATGGTAGGAAGAAATCATTTCAAAAGAAAAAAAAACACACACAAAAAATGACACGACACAACACTCACTCGGCTTGTGATGGGGAATGGCTTCATCACAAATGTGGACGAAAAAGTTCACATGACTTTTCGGAAGGTTTTTCTTCTTTTTTTTCAAATCCAAAAACAATGATATATAAAACAATCGACCAAAATGTTATTTTTATTATATTTATATTAATGAAAAAAATATTTGAAGAGCATGGGAATTGTTCGAGCAGAAGAACAATGGTTCTCTTCTGCCACGTCATGTTTTTTTAAATTGATTTTAGGTTGTGTACGGTACGCAATTCCAATAATTCTCGTTTCTTTTTTTTTTTTGAAAAATAAAAGATATTACGACAGAGCACAGGGAGAGAGAGGGGGGGGGGGGTCTAAAGGTGAAAATAAAGTTGCGCAATTCACAAATTGTGTCATCAAAAATTAGCCGTTCAGGCAGGTTGAGCAAATATTCATTTTTTTTTTGGTTGTTGACGTGAAATTTGTGATGCTCAATTATTGATTGAATTTGCTCAATGTTAATTTTCAAAGAAAAACTATCAATTATTCAAATTTCAAAGATGAGAAAATGCAACATGGAAATTTTGTTGTTTAAATTCCATCAATGGATCATCATCATCATCATCATCTCCTCATCATTATTTTGAAGATGACAGACATACGACTAGAATAATTCATAAATTACAGTATTCACCAAATTAGGCAGATGGATTCTCTTCCCCTTTTTCTTCCTCATTCTTCATTTTCCTACTGTACATGTATATGACAGTAGTAAATGTCACTGTTAAAATGTGTCAAGCAGATTATTCGTGAGAGCATCATCATCCTCTTCCTTTTCTAATATTCTCTCTCTCTCTCTCTCTCTCTTTCTTCCTTTCATATTTTTGGCTTCTTTCTTTTTCTTCATTTCCATTCATTCCAATTGTTCACTTGATGCATATAATGGGCGGAGTCACAGAATGTAGATGTTGCCTCATCGTTCTGTGATGGTGTAGTGTGTCATATTATCGGCGGGGCCGCCCCCTCCTCTCCCACCTCCACCTTCTTCGTCTTCTTTTTCTCCACCCACCACCTCGCCACCTCTGTCCATTTTCTCCTCCTCCTTCCACCTTCACTTGCTATCTTTTCCACCACCATCACCATTCCAACAGTGAGGCGAAAGGAGTAGGCGACAGTTATTTCTTTTCAGTTTTTTTTTCTCACCTTTTTTTTTTTGGGTTGAGAAAATGTACTGTGATTGCCAATTGTTTTTTGTCTTCTTTTTTTTCTCTTTCAAAAAAAAAAATTTGATCTTCTTCTTCCCCACCACCAACAAAACAAATCAGTTTTCAGATGAGTTTCGATAGTAGTTTGGCCGGTCCAAGTGGTTTCAATATTTTGCTCGAATGTAGCGAACATTTAGACGCTTCTCCAAGTACATCAACTTCATCAGCCTACAATGCATTGTATGGAAATGTTAAGGTAAATTTTTATAAACAAAAATGAAGTTTTTTTGAGTTTGAATTAAAAAAAAAAAAAAAAAACTGTTAACTACATTAGGCGCAGCAGGGCATTTGCCCTTGTCAGACTTTTTTGTCATATTCCAAATTTCTCAAAACGCTTGCTGTTGTCTGTTTGTTCAATTTTTCAATCTCATTTTCACCTTTCATTCTAATAAGAGAAAGAACTTAAAATTTATTTGTGTTATTTCAACATTTCTAACGATACCCCCTTTCCCCTTCCTTCCTTCCTTCTTCTCTCTGTTCCATCCCCCGCTCTTCCCCTTTTCTCAAACATCAATTTTCTCTACGCCTCTTCGTCTTTTATAATGTTTTGTTGGAAGAAAAAGTGAGAGACTTGAATCGCCTTCAGTTATAAACGCTCATCAGCCGATAAGGATCAAACGTGGGTCTGAATGCGAAGAAACACAGAAACATGTACATATATTTGAAGAAATATTAGACAGATTTCCTCCTCTCCTCTTCTCTCCTCCCCGCTCCTCTCGCGTTTCCTTTCTTCTTCTCCTCCTCCTCCCATCGCTTAGTGAGAAGCTTCAAAAAATGCGTTTTTTCAGCCAAATACTCAACGTCGTCGAGTTGTTTATCAAAATAATCCGAATAATCAGCAATATCCAACATATTTTAATCCACCTCAACCCACATCATATCCAACTGTTGAATATATATTGAATTCAAACTGGAGATCAGCCGTCTATAATAAAATCGATCCAAATATTCAATTAGATTTTCGATCTCTTATAAATCTTATGCGATCAGAGGTTTTGAATTCGACATTTTTTATGCATTTTTTGATTTGATTGTTTGTTGTTCTCCAGGAGCATTTCCAACCAAATCATCATTATTTCACGGCTGTTCAAGAGAACATCACAGCTTATCATCGTGAACAAGCAATTGAATGGATTTTTGATGTGGCCAAAGAAGAAAAGTGCGATGGAAATGTTTTTCTTCAAGCAGTTGCCATAATTGACAGATTTCTTTCCAGTCAAAACATTTTCAAGCATGATGTTCAGGTAAATTTGTCTTGAGCTCACTTATGATTGATTATCAATTAACATGATAAATTGAAGATGCTCGCCGGTGTTGCACTTTTCATTGCCAGCAAATTGAAAGCGCCGCATCCGATGAACGCGAAAAAGATCGCCTATTATTCGGATGATAGTTGCAAAGTTGAGGATATTCTGAGTTGGGAGATGATGGTCATCACTCAACTCGAATGGGAAACCGAATCACCAACAGCGTTTGATTTTTTCGATCAACTGGTTGCACGTCTTCCAGTTGTTTCAACTCTTCGCAATGATTTTCAGGATGTGGTTCATCGTTGTCAGAAAAGTAAGTCAACCATACATCCTTTTCCATCGTTTTTTCTTTCCTCCTCTTTTCTTTGTGGGTGGTGGTCAGAACAAAAACCATTAAGCAGGCAGTCGTTTTTTTTTCTTCTCCCCCCCTTCTTACTTGAATTGGTCGCGTGCCTTTTTTTCACCACATCAGCCGTCTAATCTCTAAAATCGACTAGTCGTTTTTTGTCTCTTTTTTTTGTACTTTTTCTTCCACCATATCGTGCTGGGGGGTGACTCTAGTTTTTTCGTTTCTTTTTCACTAAACATGATGGGTGGTCTTTATGGGGTTGACGATGTGCGGGTGATGTGGGTAGGTCGGTCGGTCGGGAGAGAGAGAGGAACTGGAAATAGGACCGTTGCCTTTCTTTCTTTCTTTCTTTTCTCGCTCCTCCTTCCCCCCCCCCCTTTTTTTATTTTTCGGGGTTTCATTTGCATAAAATGACAATTTGTTAAATGAAAAGAGGGAAAAAGGAGGAAGGGAGGTGGGGGGGGACGATCTAGAATGTTTTTGGACATTAAATATACAAAAAAAAAATCATGATGAACAAGTGCTTCAAAGGGATATTAAAAAATCCATACGATTTTGTCTTCTTCTGCAACAACGTCACCACTAAAGAAGAATAAGCTGCAGAAGAATATTGACGAGAAACTTGTTTCTTCTTTTTTCGTTGCGGGCGGTCTTTGAATATTAAATGAGCTTATGATGACAAAGATTTTTGTCCTTAATTTCCCTCTCTCTCTCTCTCTCTCTCTCTCGCAAAGACTTTATTTTTTTGTTCTTCTTTTTGGAATATGAGAAAAAGTTTTTTTTTTCCAATGTTCGAAAAGGACAACAATTTCTAACCTGAACAAACAAAATTAGACCTCATTTTTAAATGTAACAAACAAAAAAAAAATGGTCAAAGGTTTGTTGTATTTTGCGTATGGCTCATTGATCATTTGACATTCGCGGGGCACACAATGTTGGGTTAACCACCTTTGTCATATCTAAAAAGGCCACCCTTTAGGCGATGATTTATGTTAATCAATTTTCCGGTGAAGTTTCTTATTTTTTTTTCCTCCGCCGAAAAAGAAAAAAAAGAATGAGAAAAGCGGGGCGCGGGGGGGGGGGGGGGGGAGGGGGTACAGTGTGTGAGAAAATTGCAACACTGTGTCGATGAATTGGCTCTGAGCGCAAAAATGTTCGTTGGACCCATTGATGCTTTAATGAGTCATTTACCCTAAAAAAAAAGAAAAAGAAAAAAGAGCTGAACCGACCGACGACGGCACACCAGAAAATGCCGCGCACTTCAAATGACACAACAAAAGAATGACGAGCTGGTCGGTCAGCTACATGGGAGAAGTGTGTCTTTCTCTGCTTTTTTTTTTTTTTTGATTTCATTTTTTTCTTCTTCTTCGTCTTCTTTTTTTGATTCCTTTATACTTCACATTGAGGGACTTGAAAAAAAAATGAGAAGAAGGAGAAGAAAAGTCAAAATGCGCGAGCGATATGACCATCTGCTAAATATCAGCAGGATACGATTTCCTACGTTTTTTTTTTCTTTTTTTTTTTTTAATACTTTCGACACAATTTCTTCGACTAATATTTTGTTATATGTGGTGTGTATAGATTTAGATATATGATGCGGGAGAATCACATCTGCTCGTTTGTTTTCTCCTCCTCCTCCTCCTCCTCCTTCTCCTTCTCCTTCTCTTTCTTCTTCTTCTAGATTTTCCAAATAAATATCAACACGTTAGAGGTTTATATTCCAATGGATTGTATTCTGTATATTTTACAATTTGACACACGACCATTTCCTTTATTTTTTCCCTAGTGTGGGCCAGATATCTCGCACATGCGCTCTTTTCTGATGACAATCTATCGATATATCTAAAGTTTTTAAAAGTGTCGTCAAGTCCATTGGCGGCGGCGACACAATAATCATTTTCAAAAAAAAAGAAAAAGAAAAGGGGGGAGAAGAAAAGTGTTGAAACGATATGAAAGGCGACGCGCGCCAAAGATTTTTAGTAAATTAAACGTAGACGAGCGTAAAAATTTGGCAATTAGAGCAAAGCAAAAAAGGAGAAACTAAAAAAAGAAAAAATAAAGAAGAAGTGGAAGGTGTAATTAGTAGGTGAAGAGAAGCCGCGGCAATTAGTTAAGGAGTAATTTGAAATTTATGTTGCATTATGTTGGATGACATTTTGAAAATTTTCAAGAGAGAGAGAGAGAGAGAGAGAGAGAGAGGAAGGCACCGAATCAAGGGATGAAGAGATCTTCTCTTGAAAAATAAGAGGGAAAAGTTTATATTTATATAATCTGGCTCAAATATCGATTTACCTTCTTCTCATCATTTTTTTCGTTATTTTTTTTTTTTGAAAAATCGTTTGGGGTCAGATAAATAGTTGATTGACGAATTGTTTATTTGAAATTGTCGGAATCTTTTCTTTTCCCCTTCAATTCTTATGATTACTGTAATTCTAGAACATGAATGAGATGATGACAAGTCGATGCAAGTAATCGATCAAAAAAATGTTTTCTTCTCGTTTTTTTATTGTTTGCTCATGGAGCAGCATGAAGACATTCAACATTTATAATAATATTTTAATCCATTATCTAACTTCATTAATGGATTAACAAAAAACAAATACATTGAGAGAGATGATCCACCTGTCAGCCGATTTTAGTATGCATATTTATTTGAAGAAGAAAAAAATCAAGTTTTTTCCTTCTTTTTTTTTGTTGGAAAAGATTTGGAGTAGATAACTACTTTTAATGTCAAAAGTCGCGGTCATTGAAAAAAGAAGAAGAAGAAAAAGAAAAAAGATGGGGAGGAGAAGATGTGTGACGGAATATGATTTACGGTTGTAGTTTTTGGCAAAAACCATCATCAAATGTTGTTGTACCATTTGGAAGTTGTTTCACATATTTTATATGTATTTGATCAACCAACAGAAGCGCCACTGATGAATGGTGTGAAGTCGGCGGCTCAGAACAAAGAGAAAATGTTTGGGGGATTTTTTGAGATTTGAACAAGTTGAAAAATGAACGTCATCTTTCTTCATAGATTTGACCGATATATTGGAATGGAATAGAACAATTGTTTTTTTTTCCCTCTCTTTTTCTCTCTCCTTAATTTGATGACATTTCCGAAAAAACAATGTGTCCTTCCATTTTTTTTCTTGTTTAAAATCACTTTTGTTCTACCTTTTCGTTTTTTTTTTGGGTTTCTCTTTGTGCTTGCTATCCTCCTAGAGTACTTTTCGTTTTTTTTTCTTCCCCACCTCCTCCTCCTCCTTCGACGTCTCCCTTCATACCGACACCGACAAAATCATGTCGTCGTCGTCGTCGTCGTCGTCGACGCACAAGTTTTGTGGAACCCGTGGGGTGATGAATTGCGCGTCGATAGATGATGGAAAGACGAAGTGATGACGTGATGCGCAGATTCTTTTGTGCTTCGGACGGTTGCCACTCGCGTGCTGCCCTCTATTTTGTACTTTTTTTTTTCTGCGAGCGGTGTAGATGCTTTTTCTTCTTTTTTTTTCTTTTTGGTTTTTTTTCTTCTTCTTCTTCTTCTTCGTCCTTTTTTTCTATTTCAAAACAAAAAGTTGAGAGAAACTGATGAAGCTCGATTTTTTTGTCTTGGTTTGAAGAGAAGAAATGGAAATTCAAATATTTTTGAGCATTTAATAGATGATTCATTCAATTGGCTCATAATAGAGATGAATAATGAAGAGCTTACGCATTCTTTTGAATCCTCTCCATCATGCTTGCTCAAAAATAAAGAAGGGAATTTGAATAAAATTGACATTTTTATACAGTCTCTCTCTCTCTCTCTCTCTCTCTCTCTCTCTCTTTCTGTGTGTGTGTGTGTGGGGGTATCTGCCTGTTGGTTGCAACATCTGTCTTTTCTTTCTTCTTGACTATTAATTGTGCAATACATTCATATCGCCATTCTTGCATCTTTAAGCTCTTATGAAAAAGAAGAAGAGAAGAATTGGTGTGCTGTCAACAGGTGCGGCTCAGACTGTAATCATAACGTCTTCATTTAAATCATGTCCATTTTCGTTGTCTCCGCGTGTTTATGTGTCGGCATTATCCCCTCCTCCCTCACCCTTCTGTGCGCAACATAAAAAAGCTGGTAATTAAGTAAATCTAAGAAGGAAGCGGTTTCATTGGAGAAAATGATTGAAGAAAAGAGGGGGGGAGGGGGCTTTCTTTTTCTTTTTTTTTCAAATTCAAAAACGGGCGCGTAAAAAAAGAAGAAGAAAAAAAGCCGAGGGACGTTAAACCATAAACCGATTTTGAGACGACCTCCAACACTTACAGTAATCTAAAATATAACAAATGAGGTTAGCATCATCGGTTAAACTGAAAATATTTTTCTTGGCGCCACACACAAAAACGACGAAAAGTGTGAAAACGCGCACCCGCGAATTATTATGGGCGCAAAACTGAAAAGTGCGATCGGTAGAAGGAGATTTAGAAGTAGTCTGAGTGATTTTTATAAGATAATCATCTATGTATTTACGATCAGAGAAATTTTGCCCCTTTCAAAAAAGAAAAAAAAGGTGTGAAGAAAAAGAGAAAGAGAGAGAGAGAGAAAGAGAGAGAGAGAGAGAGAAAACGAACAAAATTTGAGTTTTTATAAAGAAAAGAGACGAAGAAAAAAAAACGGTTGTCCTTTCATTTTTCGTTCGAAAAAGAAAGAAAAAAGAAACAAAAAATTGGGGGAGAAGAAGGAATATTAAAAATAAAAATTCGTTTTATTTTAGTGCACAAATTGGCAACACTTTTCCCATCAGTTCAATGTGCGATCGCATTGTATTATGTTTCGAATACATCAATGAATAGTAATCCACAACTTTCATTAAATGTTAAGAATTTGTTAGCAACAACGTTTCAAATCGAAGTGGTTGGTTTTATTGATTTTTTTTTTCAAAAATGAACAAAACGCCTAATTTTTCCACTTTTTCAGAACTTGCTGAACTCGTATGTACCGATTATTCAAAGATGTTTAACGCCTGGAAGTATTTATCTAGCTCCACAACCAGAATCAGTTTATCAAGCTGCAAGTAGCTCAGTAGCAGTAGCAGCAGCAGCCCCACCACCACCACCATCAGCCGAACAAACAACGCCAGCGCCAGCGCCAGCGTCAGCAGCAATTGTCGAACAATTGAACGAATTGCCATTGCCGCAAACATTGGCGGCGGCGGCGGCGGCGGCGGCGGTTGCACCACCGGCTCCTCAACAATTTTTGGAACAAGTGCCACAATCGTCATTGACACCAACGACACCATTAAATGATTCTGGATTCAGTTCGGATGTTTCGTCGCCCGAATCATCGGCTGAGAAGAAGCGCAAATTTCGTCGAAGCTCATCGATGGTTGAAGACGATGTGACCCCACCAAAAATGGTTCGAACTCAATGAAATTATCGTGCTGCTTGCGGATGTTTGAATTGATTGATTTTTGCTTTTAAATGTGAACCAAAAAAAAAGAAAGAAAAAGGAAACAAAAAACAAAAAATATCTTGTCTTCGACCCTCTTTCATGTTTCTATTTGCATCCGGTGTTTATTAATTAACTTTCATTTCCTTGTTTTTCCTTTGAATTTTTCATTCAACTTTTCTTTCCCAAAATTCCGAGAGTTTGATTGTCTTCGAGCCTTTTCTTTTTCGAAAAAAAATGTTCATTTTGAATATTCAATTTGAGCATTTTTTTTTTGAATCAATTTTTGGCAGCGTTTTACATTCAAACTGCGGCATGTGATTAGTCAAAATCCTTCCCCTTTCCCGTCCCCGTCCCCGTCCCCACCAGTTTTTTCATATTTTTTGTTGTTTTTTATTTTGTAAGAATTTTTGTTTTAAAAATTAAAAAAAATATTTATTATTATTATTATTAATATTAATATTAATATTAATATCATTATTATTTTAATTATTTTTTGATTATTATTTTTTTTATAATATTTGTTATCCTTTCGATTCGTATATTTGTTGTCTTTTTTTATTTTTTTTATTTTTTTCACTTAAAACCTAAAATTAAAAAAAAAATTATCAACTCATTTTTCAAATGCCCATCATTAATTGCTCATTTTCTCTCTCTCTCTCTCTCTCTCTCTCTCTCACTCTCTAATTTTTGTCTTTTTCAACTTTTTCCGACTTCATTTTTTAGTTGAAGTATTTTTGTACAGAAATTCATTTCTCTCATTCAACATTTTTTCTATTTTCTATGTTTTTTTTTAATTTGAATTTATCTTGAATTGAATAAATATGCGGAGTCGAAACTGAAATTTGAAAAAAACAAATCCAAAAAAAATGTCTCGAAAAACCTTGGAAAATAATTTTAATTTGAAAATTTGATAAAAATTTGAAAAAAGAAGAAGATTTATTCAGCTTGCGTAATGGAATGAGTCGACATTGAAAGGAAAACAATTGATGACAGGTTGATTGAATTAAATGACATTTGAATTAAGCTTAATACAGAATGTCAAGAGAATTAATGCAGTCAACCAATTCTAAAAGCTCTCTTCATTATTTGACCTTTGTATCCGTAAAAATTCGAATTCAACTAGTTTTATTTTATTTTGAATCAAAATCAATGAAAAAAAAACGATTTATTTTAAATTAAAAGGAAAAAAAACTAGAAAATGGGAAAAAAATTAATAAACAGTTAGTGATTTTTCGTATAATTTACTGATAATTTCACGATCCGCTGTTTTTGGTGAAATAACAATATTTGGAACCGAATGATTTGCTGCTTCAGTTAAAGTATCTTCAAATAAAAAAAAAAGTTTTTTTTTTAAATTAAAAAAAGAAAAAAAATGCTAAACTGACCAATATCGGAAAATTGAAATCCCATCCCTTTCAGACCGTTTGGCACTCCGAAATCTTTCATATAAGATCTTAATTGATCGCACAACGTTCGGGAAATATATTCATTATCAGCATTTTGTGGAATATCAGCTCCTAATTGTTGGGCACAAATCAAATGTCGTTCGGGACACGCCGATGTTGTGAATTCAAAGTCGGCGACTGCGGTTGTCATAACCGACAAACCATGTGGAATCAAGTTTTTCTGATTCGGATAATCATCGGCTACACATTTTTTGGCTTGTGAACTGATTGGATATGATAGGCCGTGACATAAATGAACACCGGCATTTCCAAAACCAATTCCAGCAAATGAGCTGGCTTTCAACATTTCAGTGCGAGCTTCTTCATCAGTTGGATCAAAAATTGATCGGCGGAAATATTTTCCAATTATCTGAAAGCTGAACATGAATTGATTGAAATTATCAATTTTGTTTTACCCGCAATGCTTCCTTACTCCAAACATCACTGATTGGGTTTGATCCTTGATAAACTGGACGAATTTCTGGATTCGCTGGTCTTGGTGAACGTTGATTATAAGGAAGAGCCGTAAAGCTTTCAAGAGCGTGACACAAAACATCAAAACCCGAATAAATGGCAACATTTCTTGGCATGCTCATAACATTTAATGGATCAACAACAGCCAAATATGGTTTGATGCAACGAAGACGAATTCCTGTTTTACATTTGTGCTCTGGCAAGTCCATTATAGCTGCTCCTGTTGTTTCGCTTCCTGTTCCAGCTGTTGTTGGAACAGCAATTAATGGAAGCATCGGATTACGTGGTTGAAGTGATTTTCCGAATGGCGGTCCAACAAAATCAAGGAAATCTGCATCGGGATTTGATGCATAAAGAGCTGCAGCCTGAATAATTTTCGAGTTTTGTAAAAGAAAAAAAAAAGTTGGAACAGAAAAACCTTTGAAGTATCAATAACCGATCCCCCACCAATCGCAATAAAACTATCAAAACCTTTCGATCTGGCAAATTCGATTGCATGAAGCATACTTTTATCTGTTGGCTCAATTAAAACATCATCATAAACTTCGTATTGAGCATTGACAGACTTTAAAGCTTGCTCCGAATTTCTGAAACGAGAGAGAGTGAGAGAGAGAGAGAGCACATTTTCAGCTGGTTTTCATTTATTTTGTGCTCACTTGAAAGCAATTGTGTTTTGAACATTTTTGTCTGTTAACAACAATGTTTTTTTGGCACCAAGACGTTGAATATCATGCCCAATCTTAAATTATTTTTAAAAATTTAATTTTAATTATCATTTAATCAAATCAAAAAACGTGTGCTGATCGTAATTTGAAAGTTGAACAATGATCTTTACCGGATCTTATCAATAAATGAATGAATAATTTCTACCTCTAAAGTGACACCTTTTCCAAAACGAAGAGTTGAACAAACCATTTCAAAAGCATAATCAGTTGATTCTGAAAATTTCCAAAAAAAAACAATTTCAGACAAAAAAAGCTGAAAAATTGTCACTGTTATTTCCATGCAATTTTGCAAGTTTAAACGGATGAGCGGCTGGATTCGAATGATGCGGACAACACGATGATCCACTTAATTTACTCAGAATTCCACGGGCTGCGCTCATTTTCCGAACTCAAAATAAACAAACAATTTTTTGTCAAAAAAAAGAAAAAAACGTGAAATTGAAAAACAACATTTTTTATTTTGTCACATGAATGGAAAAATAAATTTTATAAGAAAATATATTTTGAAAAAATTTTTAAAAATAAATGATAAAAAGTTAAAAATGTTCATTTAAAAGGGGAAGATAAACATGGAAAAATAGAATGAAAAATTAGTAGAAGTTAAAGATAGAAACAAAATAAATAAAATGAGAGAAATCAAGAAGAAAATGATAAAAAAAAGAAAAGAAAAGAAAAGAAGAAATCAATGATCTCTAATAGAACAATGTTGTTTCAATTTTGATCTCATTGATCTGATTAAATATTATCAAAACACGTGTTTCGAGTTGAAATCGTTTGATTAGAAAATATTTGATGTTATATTCTGATGTGCGATCATTGCTCCTTTCATTATTGAATTGATGGAAAAACAGAAACCGTCGGCATCTGTACAAGTTTATAAATCAATGCTAATTTCCGTCCGAGTACATATCTAAAATATGATAAAAAGAAGAAGAAGAAGAAGAAAAGCTCGAAGCTGAGGAAGCTTTTTACCTGTACTTTGAGACAAATGTTAACATAATAATTGAATCAAAAGTCGGAAACCAAACAAGCATTCCGGTTGAAAATGTTCCGTATTGATTCAAACCAACATCAAATAATGAAGCGATCACAAAAATGATGACCTGAACTCCACAACAAACAATTGTTACCGTTGTTTGAGCCACCAAATAGGCGAATAATTGCTTTTGAACTGTTTTTCTTCGATTACTCAAGTGTGCTCTATTGACAATTACAGCAATATAAGCACTGCATAAAATTATGACGAATATTTCGAAACTTATAACAAACATTGAAGTGGCAAAAGCAATCAATACTTGTTTTGCTTCTCCGTTTGATGCATTTATCTGAAATTTTTCTATTTTTTACTGAATATTTTACAGTAAACCAGCAAGGCGGCAATTCAAAAAATGTAATCAAACTACAATTCGCGCTTAAAAAAAATTTGGCTGCGTATTTCAAACATTTTTTATCAATAAACTAAGGATTGAGTATCAAACACTGTTTTTTTCCTCTTAAAATAAATTTAAGTAATTTTTGGGAAAAATAAGCGACTTTACATTTTTTTTTGAAATTATCAAAAGAGCGTACTTTCAACATGAAATAGTTAAAAATAACAAGAAAAAAAGCAAAGCTAACAAGCGTCGCGGTTTGCGAGCGTACATACAGTAGTTCCCATTGTGGTTTTACGGTGAAATCCTCGGCTCAAAGTGATCCGATCGAGTTGGGAATCGAGCAAATTATACCGAGGAATGTGGTTTGGGATCTCATTTATATTAATATTAATTTTTTTTTTGAAAATTTGGTGACTTTTAGAAAAATCCGGAAAAAATTCGCTAAGAAACGATTTTTATGAATCATCTCACCTTAACCGCCAAAATAGCCACATTATTTTTCATCGAAGTGAAAAGTTGATTAATCAAAAGAATTCTGTCTTGATCAGAAACCCCCGGACAATCCCACATTGCATAAATCGATGGAAAAACATAGAAAACCGGAAGAAGAGTGTTGACAATAATTGCAATGAGCACAAGAATCGGGGTCCTCCATTTATTCTTTGTTGCCACCGAAGTCAATGTAAAAACTCTATAAATAAAAGTGAGCATCAAAATTGTGATGGACTGTAATTAAAGATTTATTTAAAAGAAAATTAAAAAGTATTTAAAAAATACTTGAATAAAAATATAGGAAAATACGGTAAGAAATATTTTACCAGTTGAAATATTTCCCCATTCTTGATAGGAATAAAATGCGTAAATATCATTTTTCAATGAAAATCCAGGACGGACAATTATATGAAAAAAACAATACAAAATATCACAAAAAAAATATTGCATCAATAAAAATCTGAAAAATAAAAAAACAAAGAAAAAGAAAAAAAAACCAATTTTTATCTTTTTTTACAAAAAAAGAAACCTGAACTGCTTTAGCTCGGCATGCTTCACAATGAATATCAAATAAATGCACAGAAGATTTCCAACGATTCCGGAGAATCCGAAAATAATCGAATTCCATTTGAGAATTTTTTCTTGCAAATACAAATTTTGCATTTGAAAAAAGAGAAAATAGTTTTGTAGATCGGGAAAAATGAACAAATTTTTTTTTCGAAAAATTGTATTTTTATAATAATTGATTGTCAAATAATAATAATAAGAGGCACCTTTTGTAAATTATTATTATTATCTGGTAATCAAAAAAAGCTCTTTTTTTCTCCATTTTTGTCTATTTTAAGATTATTTAATGCACTTGTTCCCAATTTCCGCTACGTTACACTTCTTCAATACTTTTATTATTTTTTCTCTTTTTCTCTCTCTCTCTCTCTCTCTCTTCCTCTCTCTCTCTCTCTTCCTCTCCCTCTCTTTATCTTTCTCTCTCTTTCTCTCTCTCTCTGTCTATGTCTCTTTCTCTTTTCCACGTTCATCTCCATCTCCCTGGCTTTTTGACAATTGTTAAAATCGATCTTTGAGATGTAATATCGAACATTTTCATTTTGTTACTCAAGAAATCAAAACAAGAAAAAATCTTAAATAATTTTCAGTAATGCTTGCTCCATTTTTTGAAAAAGCTCCTTCACTTATCATTTCACCGAACGGAGGAGTTCTCTTTGAATGTATTTGTAATGCAAATCCTCAGCCGACAATTAAATGGTATTTGCTTTTATATTCAAAAAGAAAAAAAATTATTTTAAAATTGTTTTTCTATTTTTGTTTTCTTTTTTTTTCAGGTTTTTGAAAGGAAAAGAATTGACGGGAGATAAATACGTTAGCAAAATAAAGAAAATGGTTGGAAAGTATACGGTCACATTAACAATTAAAGTGCGATTTTCCTATTTTTAAGTTTTTTTCAGCCATAGAAAATCTGACATTTTTTATTTTTAAAAAATAATTTAAACATTTTGGAACTTGATGCCGTTTTTTTTAATTTGAAAAATTAAATTTTCTATCAAACTGAAACTTGAAAAAAAAAAACTTAAAAAATAAAATTTTAAATTTTAGAATCCAACTCAAGAGGATCAAGGAGTTTATAAAGTTGAAGCCACAAATCAACATGGAAGCCATTCAGTTGAGCAACAATATATTCATAAATGCACGGCGAATCAAGTGTTCAAAACACTTGATTGATCTGATTCAATCAATAAATTTAATAAAAGTCAATCAATCAATAAAATAGTGTCATTGATTCAAATATTTTAGCCTCTGTAGCTGAAATAATAAAAGAAAATGAATTTTTTTCAATCAATTTATCCCTTATCAATAAAACATGTGGTTTTTTAAGTTTTTGATTTTATTGGTTTTAATAAGTTTGAAGAAAATAACGTCGAGAATGAAAAGGATTTGATACGAATTGTTGAAATACAACGTCATTCGTCATTCGGTTTATGACTTTATCATGTCTTTTCATTTCTTCATTTATTCAGTTTCTTTTGCTGAACAAAAAAGAAAAGAAAAATTATTCTCCAAAATTTGTAAAAAATCAAAAAATAATTATGGAAAACAAACATATTCTTTAAAAATAAAAAAAAGAAGAAAGTTCAGTGCCCTTTTCCTGTTGATTGTAGTAATATTGTTTAATCAATCTTGTCTCAGTTTAGTTCTCGATTTACACATTTATAGTCGATCGCTGCTTCGCTTTTTGTCATTCATTTTTTTTTGTAGAAATTCTCTCGAAACAATTTCTTTCTTTCTTTCTTTTTTTTTCTAAATTTGCCTCAACATTAAACTTGTTTCCCTCAACTTTTCCTTTTTTGTTTTTTGTTACTATTTTATTATCAAAGTTTTACAATTTTTCTTCGAAACAATGATTACAAGTAGCATTCGAGTCAAATTAAAAAAAAAAAACTTGTTGGTGATAGAAAAGTCTAAAATTTTTAATGCATAAAATTGACGAAACAAAAATGTTGAAGATGCCCTTGGCAGATATTGCCGATTCTAATGATTCATGTAATAATCGACCGACACATTTTTAAAATTTCAATCATTAAATCGTATAAATTTGACACTTCTTTTTTTATTGTCGAAATCTTTTCGAACAAATTTCAGCCAGCTTCTTCATTGATTATTTCTCGAATTTCTTTTCTTTTCTTTTATTTCTTTTCTTCAAATTGTCAAGTTTTTATTAATTTTCATTTTCTTTTTCTTGTTTTTTTTTTGTTTTCTTTCTTTATTCTTGTTTCATTCACTTTTGAAAGTCTTTGATATTTTCAGTTACACCCAACCTCGTTTTTTTTTTGTTTCAGTTTTATATTTAAAGACAAATTCTTCTTTTTTTTCTTTTACATCCTTTCATTTATCAAAAAAACTTTAAAAAAGTAAACATCTGTTGGGTTTTTTTAATTTTAAATTGAAAAAAACATTTTATTATTTTATTTATTATTACAGAAGGAAAAATTGACATTTGAATTATGGCGGAAGAAAAAAAGAAAAACGCCAGTGTTAAAATGAAATCACCAATTGATGAAACAGTTGAGAAAATGTTAAAAAGTTTTTTTTTTTATTATTTTAAAATTATTTAAAAAATTGTTGATTTTTTTTTCTTTTTTTAGTTCGTTGGTTGGTTTGCCTTGGAGCTCTTTTACCAGGTTTCGGATGTTATTTTGTCGTTTCTTATACGTACATTTTTCAATTTGATAAAGTTGCCAATTTTACCCAATTGAAAGAATGTCCAAATTTGAACATGTAAAACTGGAAAAAAAAAGAAAAAAAGAAAAATTTGAAAACAAAAAGAAGCAAATTCAGAACTCTTCCACCTGTTTCATATTCGATTGGTGTTTGGCAACCACAAAAATTTATTTGGCTCTTCATTATGTTCGTTCATCTTCCACCTCGACTCTTCTTTCTAACAGTTTTGATTATTTGAAATGCAAAATGCTGAAAATGTCTCGAATTTTCAGCTTTATCGCCGCTTATTTCTCAACAGCGCACCAAAATCGGAATGGTATCAACGAATTTCATGGATTTATATGCAAACGCTATGGATGGAACCACTTGGTTTGATAATTGTCTCGGTTGTTGATATCAATGGCGGATTTATTATTCATGCAATCGGATTTGCAATTTGGATTATCACATTCAATTTTAATATGCTTTTTAATATTATTCTTCATCATTTTGGTGGAATTCGAAATCATCATAAAACAGTCAGTCAAAAATTCAACAAAAAAATCAAATATTTCTCAGAATTTTATTGATTGAAAAAAAAGAAAACAAGTTTTTTTCAGATGGAAACAACATGGAGAATCAAAGTGATGATATTTTTAATTGGATATATTTGCGCAATATCAACACCGATTACATATCCATATTTTATGGTCCATTGTTCACCTGTTGGTAAGAAAAAATCAATCTTTGGCCGAAAAAAAGTGACCAATTTTTTTTTCAGCTTATAACTTATTTTCTTTGGCTGAATTAATTGAAGTTGGATGCAACTCTTTATTTTATTCGATCACTTTTTTCGAATTTCCAAAAACACGAATTACAATTGGTATCAAAAGTGTTCAGAAGGATTTGAATGATCTCGAAAAACGAGTTTTTACAATGGCACCAGCGTTACCTCACAAGAAAATTATTACAATATCCTAATGAATTTTTGGACGTTTTACACAATTAAATGAGTAGAATAATTTCAATTTACGGGTTTCTTTTCTTTCGTTTTTTTTTCTTTTCGAAAAATCAATAATGATTCAGCTCAACATTTTGTTTGTATAAAAAAGGACAGAAAGAAGATTTTTCTTTATTTTTGAATAAAAATTTAATTTTTATATTTTAAGTATTCAAACTTTCAAAAATATAAAAAATGAAGATAAAACAAGAAACGATTGCAATTAAAACGGCTAAAAAAAGGAGAATTCCAATAAATATAAAACAACACAATTCGTAAGAATTTGAAGTCTGAAAATCCAGAATTATTGTTTCAGCCCAAAAAAAAAATCAAAAAAAATGAAACATTTTTTGAGTGATTTTCTTCATCTTCATTTTCTTCTTCTTCAGAAATTGTGATTTTTTTGGAATTCAGTGATCTTTTTTCTTCCGAATTGTTCCCTTCAAATCTTTTTTTTCTCTTCTAATTCGACACAATTTCTCAATTAATTTACCATCGTCGCTTCTGCCTCGGATTGTTCCTGAACTTGAAAAACTATGCGAAGTTAAATTGACATCGCCAGGATCTCTTAAGAACAAACTTTTCAGCTTTTTTAAGTCAATTTTTGTTTAGAAAACACAAAAGAAAGAAACTTTAATGCAGATGTGGATGGAAAAGAATTTCTTTGAAAAGTTGGTGAACCATTTGGAATACAAGAAGGTCGAGGCGGAGGTGGAGGAGGAAGAATTCCGTTTGGATTTTCAATTATTTCATATTGAGACATTTCAGTTTTAAGTTTCGATAATTTTCAAAATAAAATTTTATTGATTTTTCAAGCCAAAAATGCTGTCTTCACGTCAATCAAAAAATTTTTGCCGAAAATGTTTCGATCCAATTTTGTATACAAAAAATCAAATAAAAAAAAAATAAATATTTTTCCTTTTTTTCCCCCTTTTTCTCAATTTTAATTTGTCTCTACAATTTCGTGCTCTGATTATAAATCTGAAAAAAGCGAAAAAAATTGAAGCGGAGAGAAATAGTATGGGAAAATAAGAGGCAATGATTTTATCAGTAAATGAATTCGAGGTTATCAAAATAGTTCAGATGTGAAAAAAGATGGGGAGAAGAGGAAAATTGATAACGTCTCAGCTTTTATATTGAAATTTGATGAGGTCAAAAGAAATTTTCTTCTTTTTTACTATTTTGCTTGCTCAAATTTTTTGTTGATGTGAAAACAGCGAAATGTTTTTTTTTCAGCTTCTCGTTTCATCAAAAAAAAAAAGAAGAAGCAAACAAATCCAAAAAAGAAACAACAAATTTGTGTGTAAAATTCGATGATTTTTGGCAAAAAAAAATCATTGGGAAACGTTTTCAGCGAAGTTCAATGTAATTTTTATTTTTTTTTTTCAAAAAAAAATCCAAACTGAAATTCCGATGAGATTTAATTTTTTCTGAAATTTTGATTCTATAAAATTCCGATGATCAACTTATCAACAGAAAAAAAAGAAACGGGTGATTGCAATTTTATTGAGAGGAGGAAAAGTTTGAGAAAAAAATCAAAAGTGTCAAAAATGTCAAAAATGAGGGAAAAATTTCTAAGCAAAACGAAAGGTTCTCGTCATAATTTTTTCCTTCTTTTTTTCTTTAAACATGAATCACAGCGATTTTTTTTTTTGCAATTTTTTCCAATAAAATCAAGCGATAAAAATATTTTGCCATAGTTTCCAAAAGAGGTGAAAAAGCAGAAAATGTTATTTTTTTCGTGTTGTTTAGGCTGTGAAAAGGAGAAGAAAAAAGGGAATTTTCTTCGACAACTCTCTCAGCTTTCGAGAAAATCAGTTGACAGCTTCTCATCGAGCTTATCGTCGCCACGAACACCATCGCCACGAAACACGTTTTGTCTTTTTCCAAATCCGTAAGCTTCTTTGATTTTTTTTCCTTCTCTTTCTTGGAATATTGAAAAATTATTCTTATTTTTTTCTCAGTTGTGAACTGTTTTTAATATCCGCATTACAAGGAAATCAATTGACAACCGATGAAATGCGAAATTGTGCGAATGAAATTCAGAATTTGAATCAAAATGAGCAAAAAAAATTGTTGAATTTCTTCACTGAGGTTTACCCAATTCAATTAAAAACAAAACAAAAAAAGATTTTTTTAGGGAGAAGCTTCGGGAATCATCGAAAATAATGCTTTGAAAGCTTTTTCATGTTCAGTTTTAACTTCAGATTGTTTGAAAGAAAATATCGAAGTAAATATTTTAAAATTTAAAAGAAAAACATTTTTATTTTTATTTTTTCTTTCAAATTTCAGATTTTTGAAGAATTATGGCTTAATTTAAATGATTTAATAATTCCAAATATTCAATCAATGTGTTTTCCACTTCAAACCCGTCATCCATTTTTCGATGTCAAAACTGTTTTACTAACAATTTTTCGAGATCGTGTCATAGCAAAAGTAATCAATAATTGCATTGGTTTTTCGGCCAATTTGTTTTTCTTTTAGATTTTGAATAATATAATAGAGGAAATTCCCGAAATTCGTCAAATTCTCATAGCTGTCAATATGGAAACCAGCGAAATTCCAGCCGAATTAAAGATGGCCATCGATATTTGTTTAGGAAAAGTTCCGGTGGCAAAGCCAAGATTTTTGAAAAAAACAAGATCAAAAACGGATTCTTGTTTAACAAATAAACGAAAATCCGTTTCATGGGTTGATGTTAATAGAAAATCTTCGACATTTTGTGCTTAGGATCATTCATTATTCTTAAATTCGATTTGAAATGACATGAATTTTATTACAAAACGGCACAGAAAATTCAATTCTTAAAAAAATCAACTTTTTGCGCTGAATTTTGACACATATTTTTTGATAGGTTTTTTCTGCCTCAAAAAAATGTGTTTGAAAGCGGCTTGCCTTAAATTTTATATGGTTTGTCAACAGAGCGAGTCTGCATCATCATCAATCAGCATTCAAAATTCTAGTAAAATTCATGTCATTTTTTAAACGTTAGTTTCGCATAATTTTTTTCTTTTTTTTTTCGAAATTATTCGGGTTTTTGTTTGCTCTGTGAATTTTTATCAAAATCGTTTTTTTTCTTCTTTTTTTTTTGGTAATTTTGTATTGTTCTATGAACATGATTTGGGTAGTAAATTGTACTTTTTACGGAACTAAAAATCTGGGAAAAAAAACACAAAAATCAATATGGTTTGATTTTATCACAAATTTCACCTTTTATTTGATAAAAATAATTTTAATCCTTTTTCAATTTTGCTAAAGAGAAAAAAAATTATTTTTTTCACAAATATTTTTGATGGGAAAAATCAACTTCATCAAAAATTATAAAAAAGAAAAAAGATTTTTTGTGATTTGCCCGAGCCAATTTTATCATTTCTGATATGTGAAACAAAATTGTTTAAATTAAAAATTATTGATTTCTTAAATTTTTCTATTGAAACATTCGAATCTTATTTTTATTGAAATAAATCTGAAAATTTTTTCCAAAAACATTTCAATTTACATTATTGACAAATGATAAGAAATTCTTATCATTAAACTCTTCTTTTTTTCCTTGTTCAATGGGGAGTTTTTTAGAGAATTCCGTTTCAATTTTTTTTTTGATATATGACAGACAAATATTCAAAAAAACTAGTCATATGACTTCTGATTTTTTAATTTTCGGGTAACAAAAAGTTTAAAATATTTTTTACTGCCTTCAATGGTTGTTTGGTTTTTTGATTTCATTTCAAAAATCAAAAAAAATTTCCTCAATTCGAAAAAGAAGAACAAGAAAGAAGATTTTATTCGGATTTTACAACGGCTTCTGCTGGTTTCGGATTACTTTTTGCTGATGCTTCTTTTTCCGATGATGGCGGAACAAATTTAACGACAGAAATATCGGGAAGCTGCGATAATCTGAGAATCTGAAAAAAATGTGAAGAATTTGAGAAAAAAATTCTGGAAAAATTGTTTTTACTTCAAAGACCAAATAACCAAGAATAATAAATTGAAACATGTTGAGCCAATGATTCTTTCAGCCTTTTTTTTTTTTTTTTGAAATTTTAAAAATATTTGAAAATTTGAACTTTTTGATTGATTTTTTCAGGTCACGTAAATTTGAATTAAAATTTGATTTTTTAACTAAAATTTTTATTATTGATTTTCCATAATAAAATCGACTGGCGAAAAATGAACTATGAAGAAAACGACGATGTTTTTGTTTTAGGTTTTTATAAATCAATTTTCCCCCGTCTCATCATTTTTCCTGCAGGATTCCCAAAATGGGAAGTTATCAATATTGGAATTTGTGCAACATTTTTTATTTTGTCAACAATTGTTCTCGGCCTCAACTTGCTTCGCTTCAAAGTGCACAGTTATAAGAAGATTCAGCTGACAAAAGCAACCGTAGGAGAATAAAAAGCTAAAAAATGGGGTTGAATGTGACTTTCAGCGTTTCGAATATTACGTAATTGATGTAAAATCAAAATCGATGGCTAAAACCACCGAGGCATCAACAAATACTCAATTATAATTTTTGGAGAAGTTTTTTGAACAGAAAAAATACAAAAATAAATCAAACAATTTTGAAATTTGAATTTGAATTTCAAGTTTTATTGAGAAAAAAATTATAAATGTGACGCATAATTGATATGATAAATTGATTGAATAAAATGATAATGAGATGGTGAAGAAGGGAGGAAGAGAAGGAGAAGGAGGAGAAGGATGACGAATAAAATGAACATGATGTTGATTATCCATTCGAGTCCAGTTTAATCATGAAAACGATCATTTGACAAATTCGACGCATTCTAATTCCCTTTCTTTTCCACCCAGAAAAAAAAAAAAAAAACAAAAATTTATGCATTTTCTCTATTTCTCAATTTTCTTATTCACTTTTTTTTCAATTTCTTCAATTTTATGCAGTAATTTTGCACGATTTAAACGAGATTTTATGTTTGTGACGGATGCGAATTTAACGGATGCTCAATGCTTTGAAGTAAAAAAACAAAAAATTGATTTTTAGCAAGAAGAAAAAGTAAAAAAAAAAGAAGAAAGAATTCAGAATTGCCAAACGGAATTCAAAACGAAATTCGAATACACTTTTAATCAATCTCTGGGCGATTTTTATGATTTTCCATTTCATCCAATTTTATTGAATTATTCAACATTTCAATTATATTGCACATTGTCGGATAAGAAAACGGCATGTTTTTCAGAAAAATGCAGTGATTTTGTAAGTTTTTTTTTTTTCGAAAAAATTGCTGAAATTTTTTCGTTTTCCATTTCAGACAGCTGAAAACTCATTTTCACCATCGAATTTTATTTGTTCGTTTAAGCGAAATTTGTTTGAAAAATCGCAAAATTGTTTAGAAAAAGTTGGGAAAAATTTGTTGATTGAGTAGGAAGAAGAAAAAACTGTGATGTTTCAGACTGAACCAATCACATTTCTGAAATGTGATCAACAATGTCACGAAGAAATTGTGAATGAAGAGAAAAATAATGAGAATCATCAAATGAGCCAAGTTTCTTTTTTGTTTTTTTTTCTGATTCATCAATCGAATATTTTAAGGTTTTTGTTTCATCACAATTGAATAATTATGAAGAAAAGCTTAATCGTTTATGTAAATTTCAATCGTGTTATGCCAAATGTATGAATCCAATTGTTCACGAAGTAACAAATATTCTGAATTCAGAAAAACAAAAAAGAAATTGAAAAAATTTTGAGATGTGCAAAGAAGAAGAAGCAAAAGATGCAATAGAATTAGTTGAATTGTACATTCAATGGCACGCTGATGATATTTCGGATTGGCATTCAATTACAGGAAACGATCAGACATTACCGAAATCCTGTCAAGAATTGGTGAAAAATCATCGAAAAACCAATGATCCTGTATTGCAATTGATTGCTGATTCAAAATAGGTCACAGTTTTTTTGTTTAGGAATTTTAAATTTTTTTATTTATTCATTTTTTTTGTTAATTATTTATTTCAATTTTATGCTTTAAATATTTAAATTCAACAAAAAAATCTTTTTTTTTTAACGAGATTTATTCTTTTTCGATTTTTTCGCCAATTTTTTGGTTCGATATTGTTTTGTAAACTCAGCTTCATGATCCTCTTTATTATTGTTGCTCCCATAGCCACGATTTGAGATATAAGCATCAGCGCCACCTCTAAAATTCTTCATTGATTGGTTGAAAAAAAAACTGAACACGAACCCAACGATTCCTACACTTCTTAGCGGGCATTTACAATATTCTCCATCAACGCCTGGTGTTCCTGGTTTACCTGGTTGTCCCGGTTTGCCTGGTTGTCCAGGTGTGCCAGGTTTGCCTGGATTACCAGTTGGGCCAGGATCGCCTGGAAGTGCCGCCGCTGTTTGACCGGGTGGTCCAGACTCTCCGGCAGCTCCGATTGGACCGGTCGGTCCTGGTGCTCCGGGTAAACTGATTTTACGCATTACATTTGGACCTGGCGGCCCACTTGGTCCAATTAATCCTGGTTCACCATTTGCTCCTTGTTCACCAATTGGTCCTGGTGGTCCTGGCTGTCCTGGTTTTGTTGGTGGCGATGGTGCTCCAGGAATTCCATCCTCCCCTGGCGGGCCAATTGGACCATCTGGTCCCGGTAGACCTGGCATACCAGGTGGACATTGAACACAATTCTGATTGATCGTCGCCGCATCTGACGCTCCCGGATATCCGACGTCACCAGATTGCCCAGATAAACCATTTTCGCCGGGAAGACCCGGCCGACCTGGTTGACCAGGCGGTCCAGGCGGACAATTTTGCGACTGTTCTCCACAAGCGCACATTTCGACTTCTCCTCCACCACCACCACCCCCCATAGGAACATTTTGATAGAATTGACGTTTTGGACGAAAACCAACGATTGGAGAATTCTTTTCAATTAGCAAATTCCACGATTCTTTTGAATAAAACTGAATTTAAACAAAAAAATAAAATTTTGAAAAATCTGATTGAGCTTACATCGAATTGAACTAAATCATCAAAAACTTTCGTTTGAAATTTTGAAATATCGAAAAAAATGTAAATTGTAATTATTAAAGAAATGAAGACAATAAATGAAGATGAAATAATTACAGAATTCAAAATCAATTTATAATATTTCATTGAATTTTCAATAAGGCCAATAAAAATGTATCACGAAATTCAGAGTTTTCAAATTTTTTGATTGTTTTTATACTAAACACTTCTAGTTACACAAACACAAAAAAAACAAGAACAATAATTACTCTATTTGAATATGGTTCAAGTGGAAAATTATAATAAGTAATTACCAACCACAACAAAAATTTTTTGAGGAAAAATTCAGAGTTGAAAAGCGTCGTAAAAAATTTGCTGTAAAAATGATCGCGTGTGTGGTTTGAATCGATATTCGTCTAATAATTCAAGAACGTCAGCATATAAGCATGGCCATTTGAACAGCCAATGATGATGTTGACGTAATCCAATCAATCGTTTTGCAGGATATTCTTTGATTTCCAGCATATCTACTTGATTGAGAACTTCTTTACGTAATGAAACTGCATCAGGATGTGGATATGTGCTTCGCACTAAAAAAAAAATTGATTTTACCCCTTCATTATTTTGAACTTTAAAATTTTACTGTTTTCTTCTTTTCCACTACAATAAAAACATCGATATGCTGAATGTGGCTGAATTAGAATGTCACTACGAGTGTGACCAGTTCGTGCTCCTAACAAAAAAAAAAAACATATTTCAATGCTGATCTTTAATTTTCACCTCTACTATCCACACTGTTTTCGTTTCCGTTCTGAACATCAACTCCGAATATTGAATCAATTCGCTTATTCGAGGTAAAAACATTCTGAAAAAAGAAATTACAGTTCAAAATAGAGCTTTTCGACAATTTTTTTTCTTACCATACAAATCAATTCAATTTCAGCGGGCAATGCAACAGTTTGTAATGGCACAACATTTACTGTCTTTTTTACAGCTTTATCTTCTTTTTTCAGCTCATTGTATAACCATGAATCTCCGACAGCGTTTTGAACATAATTGGCAAAATTTCTTTCTTCATCTTTTGTCATAAACACGTATCTAACCGGATCTCCAATATTTCTGTGAATTTGAAGGGTTGTTCGAACTCGAAAAGGTTTTAGATCATATTTTTCTCGGAGACGACACGAAAAGTGTGGATCAGTAGTGGTAGAAGCAATCTGGAAGTTTTAGGAAAATTTGTTAATTTTAAAATTTTAAATGAAATCGCACAATCGCTTCAAGCTCGAGTTGATCTCGTGATATTTTAAGACCGTCACGAATACATCTTGCAACTGTAGATAACCTGAAGATCAAGTTCAACTTTTTATTTTAATGAATTTTTTTTTTCAAAAACCTCGATTTTGTAAAATCTTTTTCATCAAACAATGAATTGGTTGTATTGGCTCGTTTTCGTTCTTCTAAAAAAAAACAATTTTTACATTTTCGAGAAATTGTTTTTACCTGATAGTTTTGATGTAGCACAACTTGAAGGAAAACCATCATTTCTTTTTGTAAAATCATCAAAATGTGACCAATTATCGATGACATTGATTGTGCTATCTTGAAACTCATCAAAATGTTGTGTGAAACTGATCGGAGTTACTGATCGCTTGAAGAACGGTGTTCCCGGTGTCTCACTTAAATATTTGAAAACAAGAACTACTAGGCATTAGTATTTTCAATTCTAACTCTGTTGAAGTTTCACTGTTTTTATAAAAACAAATTTCACTTTTCCACATTCGAGAACTTGATTTTATGGCATTATTTGTCTCAGCTGGTAAAATTGGTTGAACTAGAATTCGGCTTTCTGACGAAGATCTTCGAATTCCTTTTATTATTCCTCTCCGAATAATAGAACTTTCAGATTTTGCTCTGCTTTGCTTTTCAACGTAACTTTGAGTCTTAAATTATTTTTTCTATGTCGTCGTTGTTTTTTGTTTTCTTTTAAATTTTAAATACCTCAAATGTTTGATGTTGTCTTGTTAACTTTCTATTTACAGTTGTTGTTCTCCACGAAAAATTCGAAGGAAGATAGTCTTCTTTCGAAGTAGAATTATCTGACGCCTTCTCTTTTGCTAAATCCGTTGCATATCGATAGCGATTACTTTCCCATCCAAATGCTGCGATTTTTTTTGCACCTTAATATAGTTTTTTCTTTTTTGAGTTTAGTAAAATGATTAAGAAGCAAACCTTCTGAGCACTGCGAGATTAAAACCAAAGCCCAAAATGCAACCCCTCTAACACTAAGAACACTGTGCTCTTCTGCATATTTTATGATTTTTGCAATTATATCCACTGATAACATTTCAATTCCTTCATTAGTGCTTCCAATACTTGCCAAAGCTAACAAGCAGCTTTTAATTTCATTTGAATGAGCTATGCTTCCCGTCGATGAATTCAGATTTGCCAAAAGTTCACCGCATACATTTTCTTCTTCTAATAATACTCGCCCAGTTTTATGACTACCCAGAGCAGCAAAAAGATGCAAAGGTGCTGGAACTCCAACAGAAGTGTCAGGTTCATCGGAACTCGTTCGAGAAAATCCACCATCCATCGAACGTTTTATGTTGAAAACCATTTCTCGTGTATCTTCATCAACACAATCTAAATATTTTCGGTTGAAAGTCTGAAATAATTTTAAAGCTAGCATTTTGGGTTTTAACAAACAATGACCTTCATCCAAAAATGTATAGATTGTTTAACGTCTTCTTCATTATTCACACAATCAGATTCAGACGAATAATAATGGGCTTTTAAAAATTCTCCAGCATCTCCGTACAAATCAAATTGAATTTTTTGAATACTTTTCGATGGATATTCCTACATATAAGAAATTCAACTTTTGAAATAAATTATGATTTTTTTCAAATTTTACCGGCAACCATCTGGTCAACAATCGAATCGCATATTTGATTACTTTCGCCGAGTCATCAGCCAACTGTCGTAAAATTAGCTGAATTCCCCATTCGACAAAATTTGGCAAGTCCACTGATGCTAAAACGCCCAAATACCTTGTACACCATTTACGAGAGTCCTGAAAACTAAATCCTTGATGAGAGTGGATCATAAAAATGGCGAAAAGTTGTTAACCTCATTTGTCGCGATCAATGCTTTTCCTAGAATTATTCGAGTCATTCCGGCTTTTGAATAATCAAGTGAGGACACAATTAATTTGACATATTCTGTGGGTAATGATATTGTCATGATATCTACATACCTGAAGAAAAAAAACCCTTTTTTTAAATTGAAATTAAATATTCTAATAAAAACCGGTTTGTTCGGGACGTTTTTATACATATAAATAATACAAAAAATTTTCTTTTTTTTAATGAATAATTCGGAATCACAAAATCCGGTCATTTAACTTCAATGAACTCCTTTTTTTAGTTTAAGCAAACAAATTTTATTTGAATAAGCAACAGTTTTCCAATTAAAAAATCTGAACATTGATCTCTTTCTTTCTTTCTTTTCGATTTCTCGCATTGTGCATATTTAAATTCACGCTGTGAATTTCTATTAGATGTTCTTGAGGGCGTGAATGACCCATTTTGTTTCCTTTGACAGTTACAAACCGTAACAAGCTTGACAGATTCTTGTTGTTTTTTGGCCCAGTCTCTTTATATCGTTTTTCAAATCTTTTCCTAATATTCGTTCATATTTTTATTATTTCGCGTTTTTTCAATTTTGTTTTCTTGAGATTGTCATCTTTGTTCGCTTTATCCGAATTCACAACGGATTTCAGAAATACAATACTTTTATATTTTATAACTTTTCGCTACTTTGTTGTTCAATTTTTAACCGATTTAATTAATTTTTGTTTTTTTCAATTTGAATTCAATTCCACAAACACAGTTAACAAATCGTAGAACAACAAAAAAGCATGTCGGGTCGAGTTTGATTCAAAAACGACGACGCAATCACATTGAAAATTCCGCTCGACCTATCTTTTATTTTTTTTCCAAATTGTGTTGTATCATCGTATTCTTCTTCGTCATCCTTCTTTTTTTTCGATTTGATTTTGACATATCCTTTCTTTCCCCCAAATCAGAACAAGTTTGTTCGACATGAAGCAATCCCGTCGAGTTGGAAATTAGAATAAAAAATAATGTGATATTGAAGAAGATGAAAGGATAACAGGACAACAGGTTATATTTTGATAAAACATTCGGCATTTTTTTATTATTGAATGCCATTGAATATTTTTTGATCCCATACATTTCATCAATTTTATTCCTGTTTAATTTTGATAACGAAAATAGGAAAAAAAAACTCGAAAACCGGACATTTTATGATTCCATCTTGAACTTTGTTGTTTTGATACTCAATTTAGAAGAAAAGAGAGAAAAAAATTTAAAATTGTTTCACTTTTTTTCGAGTAAAATTCTAAATTATTTTGAAAGAAAGAAAATGTATTATTCCCAGAAAATTTAAGACTGTCGCCAAACACGTTAATGGAATATTATTATTATTATGCAAAATCAGTTTTTGAATGAATGGCATTCGACGTCGCGTAATTAAAAAAGGCAACGAAAAAAGATGAGAGCGGAGAATGGTCTGGTCTATATTTTTGTTTCGTTTTCTTCTTCAACTGATACAAGTGACCAGCCGCTAACGCACCTCAACACACTGACATACAAGCCGGTTATTTGGAATGAAGAAAAAGAAGGAAAAGAAAAAGAAAAAGGAGATGGCGATGTGGATGAAGAAAAAGCAAGCAACAAGCAAAGGGTGTCAGCTGCAGCGACAACGAAGCCGCCGTCACTTTTACCACAAGAAAACGATATTAAGCCATTTGGATAAAATTGTTGTGTTCGGTGACGTTCATCGTTTTTTTTTTCATAACTACTTTCATCGGCTTTTTACCGTCAATATTATACGCAGTTGTGAATAAAAAAAATTTTCAAGCATATCAAACAACATTTTCATATTCTTATTATTCATAACTTCTTATCGATTTTAGTTTTCTTTTTTTGATCCTATTATGTTTGGTAAAAGTGTGTTGATGAAAGCGAAAAAAAAACATTTTAACGACAATTTAATTTGAACCATCATCAACTTAAATGTAAATGTTTTTTTTTAGAATTTAATTCATCTTCTTTTTATTCTTTTACTTAATATTTTTTATAATTTTTTAATAATTTTTTAAAGAAGAATGATTGTATCTTCATTTCGTGCCATTACATTGTTGCTCATAGTTTCATTATGTACAGCAGATCTACCATCATGCGCTCGAGCAAAGTGCGTTCATTGCGCTGTCGATTTTATTAATCGAATGTGCCCAACTGCTTGTTCAGGATGTAATTCACAATCAAACGTTGGAACGGTAGATATCAAAACATATTTTTAACAAAGAACTGATAAAGTCTAGATTCAACAGCCACAGCAACAACAAGAACCTCGGGTACCACAACCACCATCCGTTTATGGAAATCAACAACAAGTTTGTTTTTTACTATTTAAAAAAAAAGAAATAAAAATATTAAGGCACAACAATTCCAAGTTCCACAACAATCACAACAATCCCTACAACCACAACAACCCCAACAACAGCCCCAGCAGCCAAATCCATTAGTGAACCTTCCATTCCAACCTCAAGCTCAACCTCTTCAATTTGCTGCGCCAGTTTATCAACAGAACCCTCTACCATATCCTCAGTCACAAGCACAATCACCAGTTATTGAAACTGCCACTTTGGCACCACTTGTTGAACCACCAAAAGTTTCAAATTTCGATCCAACTCTAAGCCAACAACCAGCTGATTTGGCTCAACCACTACCAGAATATCAAGCTGGACAATTCTCACAACAATCCAGCTATGGCGGAATTCAACAACAAGCTCAACCTCAGCCATTAGGTTATGGAACTCAAGTCAATCAAATGTTTGCGCCACAAAATGTGTTCGCTCAACCAGCACAACCAGCCCAAGGGTTGTTTGGAGCAACCAATCCACAACAAAATGCCGCTTTATTGAATCCATTCCAACCGTTTTTGCAACAAACGAATGCTGTACTTGACCCATTCAATCTGTTCAATTTGAATGGAAACCTCAACAATCCCAACCCTTTGGCAATTAATCAACAAGGTACCAGCACTGCTCAAGTTCAGCAACAATATGGACAAGTGCAACATCAAGGAAATTACAATCTTTATCCACAAAATCAGCAACAACAAATTGGCCAATCACAACAGATTCAACCCCAACAACAATACGGCCAACAAACGAATTATCAACAGCAACAATATCAGCAATATAATAATCAACAACCACAACAATTACAACAATCATATAATCAGCAATCTCAGCAATCTCAGCAATCACAATCACAACAGCCCCAATATTCACAAAATCAATATTACCAACAACCAAACCAACAGGGAAATCATCAGCCAGTTCAAGCATTATCAGCTAATCCTCAACAACAACGTCAATCTGTGATTTCAGGACAATCGAATAAGCCACAACAAGTAAACGATTTTTTCTAATCAGCCAACATTTTAATTTTCTCTTTAAGGCACCTGCGCCAGCGACCAGTGTTGATAGTCGCCCTGTCAACTTTGAAAAATATGTGGACCCAGGAAAGGGAACTCCATTAGCTCCTCCACCAGTAAATTTTTTTTTTAAATTAAAATAAACCTATCAAAAATATTCTAGGCTTCTACCTGCCCACGTCAACCAGGGTGGCAACCATGCATTACAAAAGAGATTGCTAATGACAGATTCCGAACTTGCTGTTCAAGACTTGGCGAAGGATGTGCCCCACTATGCAATTATGATGCAACTTTAGCGACAGTGAGTTTCAAAGATACGTTTTTTTTTCTTCTTATAATTAACAAACATTTTAGATGCAATTGGCTGTTTTGACAGGCAGGTGCCCACTGGGTAAAGTTGGAGATGTAATGATTTGTGCATCTGGTTACCAAGATGCTACACAATGTTGTGAAGCTTATGGAGTATTTGAACCAGGTTATGAACATTGTCGACCTTATTGTAACCCATCTGCCGGATTACCTCAAGGTGGTTTACTTACTGAGAAGTACAAATGTCTTGTTAAACTACAAAACATTCAACAGTGTTTCTTTGTTTCACAGAAACCATAAGTTGATAAAATGATTTTACTAATTTAATAATTAATTATGTTTTTTTTTTTAAATATTATGCATAATTTGGGTACGGAATTTCTTTTGCTTAAAACCCTGTTTTAATATGTTTTTCTTTTGTGCAATAATTTGAGTATATACTTTTTCTATCTTTTTTAGTGGCTGAGTACTTTTTTTTTAAATTGTGTCGTCATCAATAAAAAATTGTTTTCAAACGAAAAAAAAACTTACAAATGAAGAATTCCAATATCATTCAAAATACCAATCCCAATTTGTGTCATTGTTAATGTTCCAATTATTGCAAAATGATACATTGTTCCCGTATAAGACAAATTACGTGTACCAAACAGAGAATTCCTATCTTTTTTCTGAAAATTTCTTTATCATTTACATAGTAGGAACATTTTCGCGTACACTTTCTAAAGATTTTCTAAAGTTTGTCACATATTTTGTGATAATTGATGAATAATCATGTCGGAGTGAATCTTAGAATCTTTTTAAAAAAAATATTAATATCGAATTTGATACCATTAAAAGGCATTATTCTAAGAAGTAATTTTATTACACTTTTGACCACAATGACTTGTTGTTTTTCAAGAAATCGTCGCTGAGTTTCTTGTTCAGTAGAAAGAATGAAGCTGAACAACTTAAAGAGAACAAATAATTAAGCTTTGAATTAAAAATTAAAAAAAAATTACACTTGAAACATTGTCTTTTATGGAACTTGTTGAAAACTCTTTGATAACTTGATCCAATAATTCAGACTGGAAAATAAAAAAAAACTAAAAACAATTTAAAAATGTTTACTTCTAAACTTTCAACAAAATATTGAATAGAAATCCAATCAATTGTATTTTTTGAATCTTTGAACGTATTTGAACTATCTCCATACCTTTCAACGATATCTCGATTCACTGAAAGTATACATTTTTTTTAATTACACTTTTTTTTAAGTAGCACAAAACTATTATTTTGTGTGTAGTCGTAATCGTCATAATCATCAATTTGAAGCAATTCTTCTTTATTATATTTGCCTTTTAGAACAGTTTCGTTAAACGTTCCTTTTGTTTTTTTTTCAAATGTGTTTGGTGATGCTGGTTTTATGGTGCTTAACTGAGAAAGCGAAATATCACTTTTTGATTTTCTGTGATTTGCTGGTGTTACAGACAACGGTAAGGAACTTGACATATTTGGCACAAAAATATAAAGATCAGATTCTTTTAAATAGCTATGCGATTGTGACGCAGACCGAATCCATGTCTGATTTAATTGATCAAATCGATGTAAAATCAGCTCAGCGTTTCTATAAATGACTCACTGTGTATGAAATTTTGAAAAAATACTTACGTGGCATGTACAAAAGTGTATTGTTCAATTGTATTCGAATCGTAAGTTCCATTTATTGCAGCTGCTGATTTACTCTGAACAAGTGTTTCACATGCTGATTGAACAAGTGTTGGCATTGACAAAACTGGAGCTCTCCAACCAATTGGTATATGAGAAGGAACCTTTGAAATTATCAGTTAAAAACATAAAATTTTTTTAATTTTTTCACTTACAAATCTCAACATATCCGCCATCAAAAGAGTGGCTTTTAATCCACTAGATGAATCAGGATGAGCAAGAATGAGACGAGCTAAAGATTGAGGAAGGGATGCATTAATAAGAACAAATTGGGATAAACAACGAAATGCAGCAAGAAGATCGACTTGAGGTTTTTCAAGATTCTGGAATATTTTGTTTAAACACTTTTTTTAGACTTTTCTCTTAAACTTACTACATCATTTTTCATTTTATTCTCGTTTTGAGCTATAACAAAATCATTTTTCAGTGAACTTTTGTATTTGTCAGGTAAATGCATTGTTTCTAAAATAAATTTTAAATTCATGTGCTTTGTTAATTTTGAATAACTATAAAACTGAAGGGCGTCCGTCCAAGTTTCAAAACTTTTGTTAGCATAGGGCAGATGAAGAAACTCACAACACAATTCAACAATAGCTTCTCGAATCCGAATTAAGTTATCATTTTCAACTGTTCCTAATCCCAAATACTCAAGAAGTCTGAAATATAAAATGGAAGAATTAAATTCAAAACAATTAAAATACTTTAGAGGTGATGAAGAAGTAATATTGGAATTTGGTTCAACAGATGCGCATGCAAAAAGTCCCGACCAAGAACGTAGAAGAGCTAAGAAAGCAAATTTGAAGTTTTTCAGAACATCCGTCATGTGAAAACTTTCACTTCTGAATAAATTTGAAAATTGAAATTAAATTTCGTTTTTTTTTTTAAATAATTCTTACGCTGCAGAGTTTATCATTAGTGTTGCTCTTTTTTGAAACAAACCGTATTCAACTAACGGAGCAAAAATTTGTTGCAAAACAAGTTGCAAATTGGCTTTTGTTCGAATATTTGGGTTATCAAGCCAAGAAATTAAAATATGCGACACAAGGACAACAATTCGTCGACTCATTGTTGATATGCCAGTTAAAACTCGAACCATCCAGTCGGTTCCAGCCATATCAAGTATTAAATCTGGCTCAGCAAGACAAAACTCAAGAAAAAGACCGACACAAGGCATTGACATTCTAAAAAATCGTTAATTGAAGTTCCTTTAGGTGAAATCTCTTTACCTGTCACTGTTTCGCTCTTTTTCTTTAATATTTTCTGTTAATGTTGAAACGTTTTTTTCTGTTTGAAACATTTCTAAAGCAATTGAAATTATAGGTTGCATTATAGATTTTGGAAAAGCATAGTTTCTTTAAAAAAAATATTAATTTTTTAAGAAAAAGCTG
Source organism: Caenorhabditis drosophilae (assembly GCA_963572285.1). NCBI lineage: Eukaryota > Metazoa > Nematoda > Chromadorea > Rhabditida > Rhabditidae > Caenorhabditis > Caenorhabditis drosophilae. The sequence continues at coordinate 3,491,988 of OY751561.1, read as the reverse complement.
TGCTATACAAACCTTCCTTCTTGCTGCTCAGCTGATGAATCAATTAGCTTTTTTAAATTAGATTTTTCATAAATTTTCATCATCCAATTTATTAATTTGAATGCTTCAATTCTTTCCTGTTCATTTTCTAATCGTAAGTCTACAGCTCTAAAAAATGTTTTGATTACTAACTTTTCAATTAAAAAATACTTACCTAACTATATAAATATCTACATGTGTTGTAAGCATAACCGTGAGATTTCTTTCATTAAATGTACATTTTCTGAGAATATGAAAACACATAGCACGAATACATGGATGATCATTTTTCAGAAATTTTAATGCTCTAGAATAATTTTTTAAAACATTTAAAAAATTATTGATTTTCATACAATTGACAAACGTCTTCAAAAAAACTGTTTTCAGAAATAAACTCTAATTTTGTCTCATCTATCAGATTTTTTAATTTATTTAAATATACACATTTTGTTTCGTAATCTCCATTTTCTGCGTTTGTTGAGTCTGCAAAATAGTTTTAAAAAATAAAAATTTTGCAAAACAAACTTTCAATGTGATTTTGAACTTCATCTTTATCTCTGATTCTTTCTTTTTTTGTTTCAGATATTTGAAATGATCGTTCTAAAATGTTATTTACTTACAAATAATTTTTTTTAAATTAAGACAAACTTTTTGTATTGGCTTTTACACTTTCTCGAATCTTTTTAACATGTTCTGAGCTTGTATTTCGATTATAGACTTTTGTTCTAAAATCCATTAGTGTGACTGTAATTTTTTAAATTAATGAAGAATTTTTTTGAAAATAAATAAAATAAATTTTTTTTTTCTTAAAAAAAGATAAAAAGAAGACAAAATATCAAAAAAATAGAAAGCATAATCATTTACAACGAATAGAACTCTTTGATAACCCAAAATATTATCAATGAGAAAGCGAAAATTGCATAACTACATAAATCGATAATTTTAAATTTTTTTATTAATTATTGACCATCTACAACATTTATCATTTTACTTCATTAAACTCAAAAATAATATTTGGCTTCAAAGTTAAATTGGAATTTAAATTGTTTGATTTAAGTGAAACTTTAGTTAATAAATATTAAACGGAATTTGTAAAAAATTTATTTAAAAAAATAAAAAGTAAAAATTCAACCATTCAGAAGAAATATTGATAATAAAAAGTGTTAAAATTGACCAGTTTTCAATCACGCAAAAGATTATACGACTGACGCATTTCTTTTAGGCTAGACGAAAATTGTGTCAGCGTTTTTATTATTTTTTCAATTTTTAGACTAAAATTCGTGTCTTTTTAATTAGTTTTTTCTGTTTATCTGTGTTAATTTTTTTTTCAAAATCCATTTAAATAAAAATATTAATTTACATCAATTTATACATCGATTAATTCTTTAATGTAAAAATCTTTTGAAAATTTTAATGAACCTCAAAATTAACAATTTTATCGTACATAAAAAATATACTTCTTATTGTAAGAAAGTTACATATTTTTAAAACATTACAATATTCAGGTAATTTACAATGAGTCCTTTCAATAGGATTTCAGTAGCAGCACAAAATCGCAAACAGGAAAGTTAATGAATAATTTTTTTAATAAAAAAATATTTTTTTAGTTGTTCAACGTGCTGCGGAATTATGCATCAAACGAAGCTCCGTCAGTTGTTGTTCCAGGAATAAAACCAATTGAAAAAATCAGAAATATTGGTGAGTGTCTCTTAGTTGGCTATTTGTTTCTATAATTTTCCAGGTATCTCTGCTCATATTGATTCGGGTAAAACTACAGTAACAGAAAGAATTCTCTACTACGCCGGAAGAATTGATTCGATGCACGAAGTTCGTGGAAAAGACGATGTCGGTGCTACCATGGATTTTATGGACTTAGAACGTCAGAGAGGAATCACAATTCAATCAGCAGCCACTTATGTCGATTGGCATGGAACAAACATTAACATTATTGATACGCCAGGACACGTGGATTTTACTGTTGAAGTAGAAAGAGCTCTTCGGGTCCTAGATGGTGCAGTATTAGTGCTGTGTGGTGTCGGAGGAGTTCAGTCTCAAACATTTACTGTTAATCGTCAATTGGCAAGATATAATGTTCCATTTATATGTTTTGTTAATAAAATGGATAGAAATGGAGCAACACCCTTAAAAGCTTTAGATGGATTAAGAAATAAATTAGGGCATAATGCAGCATTGATTCATTTACCAATCGGAAAAGTAATTAAAAAAAAACTTGGTTTTTATTCTTATTAAAATTATTAAGGACTCAAATTTCAATGGAATTGTTGATTTAATTGAAGAAACAGCGCTTTATTATGAAGGAGAAGGAGGATTAATTGTTCGAAAAGATGACATTCCGCAAGATTTAAAAGAACAATCGAAAGATCTTCGACAAGAATTGATTGAGCATATTGCCAATTCTGATGAAAAAATTGGTGAAATGTTTTTAAATGATGAAAATCCAAGTATTCAACAAATTCATGATGCAATTCGACGATCTGTAATTAAAAGATCATTTGTTCCTGTTTTATCAGGTTCCGCTTTAAAAAATAAAGGAGTCCAAACAATGATCGAAACAGTTGTCCGATATCTTCCTGATCCATCGGAAGTTGTCAATCGAGCAAATATTAAGAATAAGTAAGTAGAAAATGTGAGGATGTAGGTTTTTGTAATTACGAAAATTTAATTTAGAAATGAAGAAATTGAAACAATCGTTCTATCATCTAATCGAACAAATGAAAAGCCGTTTGTTGGTCTTGCATTCAAATTGGAAGCTGGAAAATATGGTCAATTAACATATTTCCGGGTTTATCAAGGACAATTAAGTAAAGGTGATACTGTTTATGCATCAAGAGATGGACGAAAGGTACGTGTTCAACGATTGGTTCGAATGCATGCAGCAGATATGGAAGAAATTTCAACAGCATATGCTGGAGATATTTGTGCAACATTTGGTCTCGATTGTCATTCTGGAGAAACATTTTCAACTGATCCAGATTTAGCTCCTCATTGTGTTGGTTTTAATTTGAATTTAAAAATATACAATAAAAAATTTTTCAGGAATCAATGCACATCCCAGAACCGGTTATTTCAATGTCTATTAAACCAGTTAATCGAAAAGATGCCGATAACTTCATTAAAGCTTTAACAAGATTTACCAAAGAAGATCCAACTTTCCGCCGAGATTATAATCAAGAAGCAAAAGAAACGATTGTTTCAGGAATGGGAGAATTACATCTGGTAAGATATTTTTTTTTAAATTAATCTATTAAATCGGAAGTTTTATTTTTAGGAAATTTATGCTCAAAGAATGAAAAATGAATACAATTGTCCCGTAGAATTAGGAAAGCCATCAGTAGCTTATAGAGAATCTTTATTAGCTCCATACAAGTAATTTCAATAAAATCGCGATGTGTTTGAATTAATAAATTTAGATTCCATTATCGACATAAAAAACAAACCGGAGGACAAGGTCAATTTGGAGAAATTGAAGGAGTTATTGATCCGTTGCCTTCTGATAGAAACACAGTCGTTGAATTTTCGGATGAAACATTTGGTAACAATATTCCGAAAAATTTGTTCCCGGCTCTCAAAAAGGGGCTCGATGCAATTGTGGCTGAAGGGCCAATAATACATGCAAGAATTGCTGGAATTCATGTACGAATCCAAGATGGTGCAACACATGCTGTTGATTCAACTGAAATTGCAATGATAAATACAATGCAAAACATGATGAGAGAATCGTTTGAAAAAGCGAATTGGTTATTATTAGAACCAATCATGAAAGTTGAATGTACAACACCGGAAGAGTTTCAAGGAAATGTTGTTACATCATTGACACAAAGAAATGCCTTAATTACAACAACTGATTCAACTGATGGATATGCAACTGTTATTTGTGAAGTATTGACTAATTTTTTGTTTAAACGTTTTTTATTGAAAAGACTAATTTTTAGGCACCTCTTTCGGACATGTTTGGATATACTTCGGAATTAAGATCTTTAACAGAAGGAAAAGGAGAATTTAGCATGGAATATTCAAGGTTTTTTTTTACTTAAGTATATTTAATTCAAAAAAATATTATTTAGATACGCACCTACTTCAAAAGAAGCGCAAGATCGGGTACAAGCTGAATGGAGACAACTTCATGGAGTTGCTGATCCAAATGAAAAAGGAAAGAAAAAGAAGAAGTGATAAGTCGTTAATTGTTTTTTAAAAATTAGATTAGTTATGTAGTTAGGATTTTGTTGTTATTTATCGATTTGTCATAACTGTTGATGTGTTTTATTTGTTTTAATAATTATTTATTTTAGAACTCATATAAAAAATTAAGTTTTATCATATTTTACTCTCTCTACAGCAACCCAAAATCTTTTATTGTCATCAGATCGAAACCCAATAGGACCTAATTCACAATCACCACACATGAGAACCTGAAAATGTTTTTTTTTTGTTGAGCTCAAAATGTTAATTTTTAATTCAACTTTTTTCTTGTCAACGGTTTGCCATCCAACAGTATCAAAAACGAGATCATTCTCCGTGTACCACCACCAACTGATCGTTTCTGAACCAGAATTCCCCTTTCCTTGATGTGTCATTATTTTCAGTTCATATTTTTGATCTGAAAAAATTGAGAGAAAAAAATATGAAAAATTATTTTATTGAAGAGTTTTTGAAAAACTTTCAACCGTCATAACAACATCTTCGGGAAAAATAATTGATCTACATCGACGGCAAACAATTTTATATAAATTTCTATCATCTTCATTGATCAAGTCATCTTTGTTCACTTTTTCACAATTTCCATTTATTGGAGTGTTGGCTGGTTGAGGTTTGATAGCAAATAATTGAAGTCTCAATGGAAGTGACATCTGATGAAAAAAAAATATTTAAAAAATAAACAATTTTTTGTTCACTTCAAATCGCAATGAAAATTGACTATTTTTGAATAATTGAATTAACAGAAATAATTTGAGAAAAAAATATTTTTTGTTTTGTTTTTTTCATAATTGCGTGTCTCAATTTTTTTTTTGTATTTGTGATTCATAAAATCCAAGAGAGAAACCAATAAAAAATAATTTTTCCATAAAATTCGATTAAAATTTTGCTATAAAATGATAAAAAAATTTTTGTTTTAAAATGTTTTCAAAAAAGGCGAAAATTCTAAATTTCTTTGCTTTTCTTCTGATTTTTTGTGTGGCAAGCGGAGAGGTAAAAAAAAAATTTTTTTTTTAAATTTTTTTTCTTTTAAAGATTGTCGATTCGGATGAAGATCGTCGGAATGCACAAAAAGCGGCTTCCAAATTTTTAGCAGCGATCAAATCGAAAAAAACCGATTCATTTTTTGGCGCAAATATAAAAATCGATAATTGCGGAAAAATTCTGAATAATAAAGACGCTGTCAAGTATTTTAATGGAAAATCGACGAATATTAAAGATGTCAGCGTTTTTTTTTCTTTCAATTTCAAATCTGAATTTCAGATAATTGTCAGTTTAGCAGTTTTTGTAAATCAAAAATTGGTTGGAAATTTCGATTTGATTTATGCGAATTCAGCTTCAACGAGTTTCTATTTCATACTTGAACCAAATAATCAATTCTCTCAACTTTTCGTCACGAAATGCTAACTTTTTTGCTTGAAAAAAAATCAAAATAAAACGTTTTTTTTTTGGACGGTTTCATTTATTTTTGTTAAAGAAAAAACTGATCAAAAATATCTAAATAGGACAGACAAATCGATAAAAATACAGGTTGAGTGAGGGCGGAAAAGGAGAAGAGGATTTTCTTTTTCAAAAAAAAACAAAAAAAAATGGTTTTTTTTTGGAGAGAGAGAGAGAGAGAGAGAAGAGACAATTTTAACAGAAAAATTTTAAAAAATTTGATTGTTTTTTTCTCGAATTTGATGAAATCTTAAGCAAAAATCCTGAAAAAAATGTACAAATTAATTTGGAGACACAAAAAATAAAAATAAAAATGGAATGGAAGACTAGAAAATGACAATGTCATGAATTAATTGAACAACATTTTCATGATATAAAATGAGATCAAAATAAAAATTTAAATTTTTTGCTTCTTCTTTCCTTTTTTTCATTCTAAATTGATTTTAAAAACAACGAAGACAAAAAAGGAGAGGATAAATAATTAAAATATGAATGAATCCGTTAGGTGCGTGGGTGGAGAGTAGAAGAGGTGAAAAGAAACAGACAGAGAGAGAGAGAGAGAGACAAAGAGACGGAGAGAATGATTGTTTCATTTTATCGATTTTTTATACTCGATAGGATCGAGAATTTGTTGCGATCGCATCTTCATCATCCCATTCAAGACCACCAACTCGTTGAGTTGAATCCAAATGTGGAAGAACTTCTGAATGATCTTCTTCATCTTCTGTTACATCATCTTCTTCGTCATGATATGAGCATTCGCTGAATTCAAGAAAATATTTTGAAATGTTGAGAAGAAAATGATTTTGGGTCAATTTTCAAAGACGATCAAAACATTTTGAAAATCAAATTGCCAACCTTTCACCGTCAGATTCATCATCTTCATCTTCTTCAGAATAATCATCGACAATTCCATTCTTCTCAACGTCATCTAATGGGTTTACAGTTATATTCATTCCACTATCATCCCAATGTAATCCGCCATCACTCTGAAAATATTATTTCTTCTTTTTCTTCTTCTTCTTCTACGATCTTCCCCCATTGTTCATTTCTCAATTTTTAAAAATATTTTTTTCTATTTTTTTTTCTTCCCTCCTCTTTCTTCCTCCTTCATTCCAACTATGTACATTAGCCCCCGAGATTAAAATAGAATAATCTTCTTACTTGTCGTTTTTGTCGTCTTCGTCTTGGCATTGGAGTGTCACGCATTTTCAGAACGCCAATAACAAGAAGAACAAGAAGAAATCCAACACAAACAACTACGACAACGGCAACTGCGCCACCTGAAAAAAAATGAAAAGAGGAAATGAAAAAAAAAGAAAAAAGTGTTATTTCAAGGTTCATTGATCATCTTCTACTTCAGAATTTAACAATATTCTTTGACATCATCGTTTTTGCTCATAAAGTCATGAAAAATTCTGAGCTTCATTCCTTTTTGGCCTTAACGACCAACAAATGAGAAGGCAAAAGCCAAAAGACCAAGAAAAAGATTTTTCTTTTTTCGCCCCCCATTTTTTTGTCACACAATTTTTGGTGTTTCAAGAAAAGATGTAATTGTTACCTGCAATTGCACCTTGACCAACATCATATCCATGATGTGAAAGAAGAGCTTTTGGCCTAGGAAGGTCCATCTCCAGAATGTTCTGAAATTGATGAATTTCATTATTTTTTTTCTCGCAGCGGATTTTTTGCCAAAGTTTTTCTCTTCTTTTTTTTTTTTTTTGGAAAAGAAAAACAAAGAAATATTTTGTTTGAATCGACAATTTTTAGCCGATCGATTTGTATATTTTTATTGTTGATAAGAATAAAAATGATGGAAAATTCTTGAATTTAAGAAGAAAGAAAGAACGAAGAAGGAGAAGCTGAAGATAATAAATATAAGAAAAAATAATCGGAAGATATTGTTATTTTATTATTCTCAAACACAAATTTATAGAAATCGGATAGTTTCTTCTTCTTCTTCTTTTTATTTCAGCAACGAAGTGAAGCCCAATTTATTTATTCAGATCAAATTTCAAAAAAAAAAAACAATTTTTGTTTTCCTTGTCAAGTTTTTGCTCAAAGTTAGAACAAAAAGGAGCCCAGAAGTTAAAGAATCAAGAACATCATAAGCAATTTACAAAATTAAAATTTGTTTGTTCCGATTTTTTGGCGAACAAAAAGAAAAAAGAAAAACAAAACAAAACAGAATCAACCACTGTCGATAATTGCTTTGCTCTTTTGCTCACAACTCAAACCCAAACCGATTACTTTTTCCTGGACAAAAATGCTGATTGTTTCCAGCAGCCGGAAGTTGCCCTTTACAAATGTTTTTTTTTTCCCTCTCTCTCTCTCTCTCTCTCTCTCTCTCTCTGGTTAAATAATAGGCGCATTTTTGGCTCGCTCATTGTATTTTAACAACACTTTCTCATGAAAAATGAAGTGTGAATAAATATTATTCGTTTCGCTCAATTTTTTTCCCCTTTTTTTATTCATTTTTCTTCAGCAATTCTGAAAATAAGAACGGCTGAAATTGAAATTACGGCAAACAAAGTATTCATTGGTGTGGAAGAGAAATTTTAATTAAAAAAGAAAAAAAAACTTACAACAAACATTCCAGAGTTGGATTAAGTTCGCGATTATTAGGAAACAACTAAATCAGAAAATGTTTCGAATATTTTCTTTTCCTTTTTTTTTCCCGCTCAAAAATTGAGAAAATAAAAAAAAACAAAAGGGGGAAAAAGTTTTTGAAAAACGAGGAAAAAAAAAGGAAAAGAAAGGTGAGGAGGGGGGCGGGGGAGGGAAGGAAGCTTAATAGCCACGCCTCAATGATTGGGTTGACGTTGTTTTACGGTGAAAAAACTAGCGGCTTCAGAGGGGGGGGGGGGAGGGAAAAAAGAATAAAAAATAGAATTTGAAAGGAAAAGTGGGAGAAGGAGAAAAAGAAGACTGGGTGGTGGTTGGGTGGCTTGAATAAAATGGAATCCATTCTCCCCTCTTTTTCTTTTCTCTCTCTCTCTCTCTCTCTTCGTTTCCAAAGTTATCTAGCATTTCTCTTCCTACACACATGCCACATGCTCATAAATGTGCATGTCTAGAAGAGTGGAATAAGAAAAATGAATCGAAAAAAGTGTGTGGCAAAGTTGTGGAGAGTGAAAAGAATGTTTTTCTCCCTTTTCGTTTCAACTGAGATTTTTGTTCGCTCGCCGGCCCCCCTTCAACAATCACAATTCTCTCTCTCTCTCTCTCTCTCTCTCTCTCTCTCTCTTTGTATTATTTTTAGTTTTCTTGGGCTTTTTCTTAACATTTTTGTTTCGCATTTTTGTAAAAAATTGTTTTCAAAAAAAGAAAAAAGTTTACTCAATTCAAGAAATTTGAAAATTGCGATGCCTTGAAAAAAGGATTGAAAAAACCCGGCGGGCGACACGAAATATTTTTAAAGAAGAATCAATTAAACTTTAAAACAATATTCAAAGAGCACATTTTTTTCGAGGAAAAAGAATGTATGGGCGTGTACTTTTCAACAAAAATATCTTTTAATATTTAATTTTGTTTACAATTTAAAGGGAAAAAATGAAACATTTTCTCTCTCTCTCTCTCTCTCTCTCTCTCACTCCGCCCAAATTAAACAGATTCCGTTAACGATGAGAATGAGAAAAACAGAAATTTGTCTAAAAATAAGAATTTTTTGTAGCGGCAGAGCATGATTTGTTATGTGTTTTTTTTCTTCCTTGCTGTTAAGATGAATTGCTTTTGCCCTCGAGCTCAACAAATCTTGGATTTTTTTCCCCATTTTTTTTTTCTTCAAACAGCTTGAGAATATCTCAAATAAAAATCTAATTGAAAACGGTGAATCGGGGCGAGAAAAAAAAAACAAACATGTGGACGAGGAATAAAAATAAAAAAAAATTGTTTTTTTTTCTTTTCGATGCATTTGGAAAACCCACAACAAAAAAAAATTTAATGAAAAGTTTTTTAGGTTTGGCGCAAATAAAAAACGTTTTTTTTTTTTGTTTTCTTTCAATGCAAAATCCAAACAAGTAAACAATAAGAAGTAGAAGAAGGCGAAGGCGAAGGCGAAGGTGATTAAACGAAGGTGACCATAAACAAATAGCCAGTCAACAAGCCAGTCAAGCAGCCAATAAGGCAACATACATCATAGACATGTAGATTGATGCCTTCTAGCGGCACAAAAAAGGTGATAGAGAGAGAGAGAGAGAGAGAGAGAGAGAGAGAGAAAGAGCAAAAAAAAAAGTGGGGAATGGGAGAGCAGCAAAAAATAATTAAACCCCTCCCCTCCCCTCCCCCCGCCCCCATCTTCCTTCTTCCCGACGCGGGGTGCGGTGCGAAAATCGATGAAGCTTACGCGAAAAAAAAATTGAAGGACATGCTTCTTCTCCGCTTCTTCCGCCTTTTTCGTGACATTAAAAAATGGGAAAAGAGGTTGCATGAATGAATGTAGTATGTGTATTTGTGTGCTCCCCGCTTGCTCGCTCGCTGAAGAAGAAAACGGAAAAAAGGAGAAAAAAAGGATGAGCGAGCAGCGAGAGTGATGAAATAATGAGGAGCATCATCACGGGGGGGGGGGGGGAAGGGAGGGGGAGAAAGCTCTGAAGCTACATTATTCCTTTATGTGTTAAGAAAGAGAAAAAAAAACACGTCGCACTTTATATATTTTCTCACATATATTTTTTATAAAATTTTATAAAAAAATAAAAAGTAAAAAACCAACCTGAAGACGAGAGCTTCCAAGTTGATCAAACGCTGGCTCGAAATGTCTTTCAATCAATTCCAAACTATCCAAAGCACTTTCTCCCGAATTGAAATTGAATTGAACTGATGGTGGAGCCGATGTGGAACTGGTTGTAGTTGTCGTTGAATCAATAGTCATCTGAAAATAGTGACGTCATCGTCAGGGTATAATAACAAATTATTCATTATTAAAATCCAAGATTTTTCTGTTTTTTCCCCTTATTTTTAATTAGACCAAGTCTTATGATTGAGAGAGAGAGAGAGAGAGAGAGAGAGAGAGAGAGAGAGAGAGAGAGAAGTTCATGAAAACAATTTATTTCTTAATTGAAAATGTGTCAGAATAAATATCAAAGTGCAACAATTTTCAGAATATTTGAATGACGATTTCGAATTTCTAGAATATTCGATTCAAGGAAAAACTGAAATTAAAAAAAAAGGAGAAAGATTGAAGTAAGGAAAAAGCAAAAACGGTTTGGTTCTAATCGATCCCAAGAGAACTTTTTGAATGATAGAAAAAATGTGAAATAAACCAAAAATATTCCACACACACACATCGCACTTAATTTGATATTTTGTTTGGTTTTCATGAATGAAGATTACAAAAACGGATTATCTCCAATATTCAATTCTATCGAACAAGATTAGAAACAGATTTCAACGAATCTTTTTTCTCAAATTATTTTTCATCAAACTGCGAATAATCAATTTTCAAGCTCTCATTTTTCCTTGTTTTTCATTAGAACAGGAAATATGTTTGTGTGTTTTTAAGTGTCACAAGCATCATTTTTCTCTCTCTCTCTCTCTCTCTGTCTCTCTCTGTCTCTTCTCTTATTTTTATATTGAAAATTACTACGGTAGCAATTTTTAGGATGTTTTCAGAAATCTTTTCAGAAAAGAAAAAAAATGATAAATAAACGAATGAAATGATAAGATTTAATGAGACGACAAGAAAAAGAATGAATTTTGTGGAAAAAGCTGAAGAATAAAAAAGTAAAAAATTGTCAGATTCCAATGAATAAAAATGTGTTTCGTTTTCCCTTTTTTTTTTTGAAACAAATGATGGCAATTTAATTTGAAGACGCGCTGAATAAATTGAGAAGAAGAGCCGTGCAACCAACCAACCAACTAACCGACCGACTATTTAATGATGGAATCTTGTCGTTTTTTTTTCCGATTTTTCAGAAAAATGCACTGCGCAGAGTCATCATTCTTTTCGTTTATTATTGGAGAAAGTAAAAAATGCGATTTTTTTCTTTTTCTTTTTCTTTGCGCGTAAAAAAGAAATTCTTGTTGAATAAAAATGATTGCCGTCCGTTGTCGCGTATAATAATAATTCATTGAGGCGGAGAAGAAAAATATGAAGGAAAACGGCGGAAAACGATAGTTTATGTGCACTTCATCTTCTTCATTTCTTTTTTTCCCTCTCATTAATCTTTTTTTTGATTAAGAAGAAGGAGAAGCTTGAATAATTCAAAAAAAATGGCGGAAAAAACACGAATAATAATCGAATTAAACTTAAAACTTGAAAGAAGAAAAGTGAAAAATTGAACTTGAACCCAACGAAATAAATTCACTACGTTAGTCTTCAGAATATTTTCTAGAAATTCAACAAAACTTCAAGGAAAAGAAGAAGACGAAAATTTTAATCTTTTCCAATTATTTTCTGTGGTAATCCTGTGAAAGAAAATTCGGGGAAAAAAAGCAAAACCCAGAAAAAAAAGAGCATTTTTTCTCAGAATTATATAAACTCGTCTTCGATTATTTTTTGTTTCTCTGTCTGTCTGTGTCTGTCTGTGCTGCTTGAAGTAGTAGGAAATTAGATTTCTAGAAAAGCTAAGAACTCTTGTTTTTTCTTCTTTTTTTTAATTGAATTTCTCTAGAAAAAGAAAATGAAAGAAAAAATCGTTTTTTACCGTCACAAATAATTGATTGCTGAGTATTCGACCTTTCATCATTGCACATTGAACCGTGTAGATTCTTTTATTGTAGGATTCCGGTCGAGTATTGAAATAATGAACCTTCGAGAGCACTTCTTTATATCCTTGAGCGCTTTCTTCTCCTCTCAATAAGATTCCCTTGAAAAAAAAACACTAATTAAATATGAAGGGGAGAAGGGGGAAGGGGAACGATGGCGAGAAATGAATGAAATCACTGACATCTTTGTCATGCTCAAATTCGATGTTTAATGAAGCAATCAATGAAGCTGGCGACGAAAAATATTCAACATCCATATCTCGAGCTGGTTGCAAATGCATTTTGCAATAATCGATTTTTTGTGTTCCAGTTATTTCAACCAATTCTCCATCTTGAAAAAAAGAAGAAGCGTTGAATTCCTTTTTCGATGATTTTCATTTTCTTACCAGCATTTATTTGGCTGACTGTAATTCGTAAGTCTGGAACCATTGCTTGACCAATTTTGACGTTGTGATGATTGCTCATCAATAATGTTGATGCACTGATTGACAAAGTTGGATCATGAATTTCTTGAACAAATATGTAGCCTTTTCCAGATGGAAGATTTATCTTAAATTAATCGTTATTTTTCGAAAAATGTGGATTACTGTAGAAAAACCTTTTTATCCATTTGTTTGCATGTCACTTCCGTTTCAATGTTGAACATTCGATGGCCTGGTGTTGGTTTTTCTTGTGTATTCACATAGGCGACACGTCGAAGCATTTGTGAGACATGTTTTGGTGTTTCGGCTTTCAACGTCAATGTAGTTTGATCCGGTGACAATGTGGCACTTTGTCCATCAAGAAGCTCATCGACACCAGTGTATTGAAGCTGCTCGGGACAAGTGTGAGCACATTTGATGGCTCGCTCACTTTCGACACTGCCACTCAACAAGTAAAGAGATGAAAGTTGTCCTAAAAGTGGCTGTTTTTGGTGAACAAAAATGTTCGGGAAAGAGACAGAAAACCTCTGAAGAATTGTGCCATTTTTTCTTGTCTTCCATGCCAACAAGCTCCAACGACAAGCTTGGTTTTCTGCAATTTTTTTTTGAATTAAAGGGAAAAATAAATCCCGAAAAACCGTTTGTTTTGTTTTATGAAGTGGCCAGTCATCCAAAATCTCTGGATTTCGTTCATTTCCTTTCAACGATTTTCCATCAACAATAATATTGACGTCATCAATTCCATTGAAAAGCAAAGAATATGAATGCCATTCGTTATCACAAACTTCTGGAATTGACCATCTCCATTCAGCAGCACGGAAGTCAGACGTTGCGCCAGATTCACGACGAAGAACAACTTCAAGTTTACAATGACGAATATAAACCGAAAAATGGTGACGATTCATGTCTGAAAATTTGATGTTGAAATTGGTTTTGGTTTTTTTTTCATTTACTGAAATCATCGCTTTCACAAAGAATATTTTGTTTATTTGATTGCTCTTCTTTTGTTCCAGCCGCGTGCTTCATTGAAAAGCTTAAGGTGAATTTATCTGGGATCAATCCTTGATGAACATCCTTCGAAACTGGATATCCTCGAGCTCCGTCGAATTCAATTCCATGATCATTCAAAACTTTATTCTCCACTGAAGTTTCGACGTCAACTTCATTCAATAATTTCATTGTTGATGATGACAATCCACACGTTTGAATCGTTTGATTGTCATAAACCGTATCACGGGCACATCCTTGTGTCACGTGACCAGCACGAAGTGTTACTGTGGTTTGCACAGATTGCGGCTCACAAACCGAATCTTGCTCACAAAACTCGACAGAAACATCGGGTAGAAGAAGTTTCGAGCCGGCGCCCGGTGAATAATTGAATCGTTCGTTTAAGGAAGTGATGCCTTGAACGCATTTCTCATCAACATGAATTGTGACCAGAGCACTTTTGCTCTTTCGCATTGCACAATCAATAGCAACAACGGTGAGAATATATGATTTACTTTGTGTATAATTTAATGGTTGAGTTGTACGAAGAACACCCTGTAATTGAATTTATAACAAAAAAATTAATAATTATAATAATTAATTTAGAAAAAAGGAAAAAAGGAAAAAAGTGGAACCTGATTATTGATAGCAAATGGAAGTTCCTTCAAGCCATTTGTAATTTGAAATTCACAAATTTCACCATTCGGATGGCCACAATCTTTGTCAGAAGCTTTGAGCATTCCAATTTCATCAATGATTCTCCCTTCTTCAACATGAAAAGTGTACCAGGGATTCTCGATTTCCGGCGCATGATTATTGGTGTCTTTGACTCGAATTTTAAGCGGCACACTTTCACTTTTGATCTTATCATCGTCACACTTGACAGCTTGCACTTGAAGATTGTAATCGGGTTTTTTACAGTCAAGTGTTGCCGCGTCTTTGACACGAAGAATTGCGGCTCCAGTAAATTTGTCAATTACTTGAATATCAAATGGAACTGGCTCATTTGAGGTTGACGTCAAAATGTAGTTACAAACTGGACCTGAAAATAAAAAAAAACGGTTTTTCTCCAATCTTTTTTCTTCTTTAAATTCGTCGATGAAATATTTATTGCTACATAAATTTTCTTCGAGTTTTTCTTGTCTTTAAATGCCGTTATAACAAATTTTATATTGAATCAAAAATTTTTTTTTCTCGGCAACGATTTGTCTCGAAAAAAATGCCTACCAGTTTCGGAAATAATCGCAAACGCCGGAACCGTCGACACAATATTTTCATCCTCACGAACGACTGCCACTAATTCTTCAGCTCCTTGTAAGTTGATGATTGGCGCTGAAAAAGGAGACGATGAAACGATCGATGCCCATCAAGAAACCTCGAGCCGCATGATGTTTAGAAGCTGCTGCTATGCCAATTGTGGCACACAAAAGTGATAAAATTGAAACAGTTCGCATTCGGTTGTATGGTGATGAATTGAGCTTGAGAAAAGTTGGTCTAGTATTCTGCACATAAAAAAAATTGATCTTGGAAAATGTGGTGGGTACGGTAAGAAAACATAAAAAAATCGAATAAAAATTACATTCTTTTAAAAATTTAATAAAAAGAAGAAAAAAAAGGAAGAAATATGGGAAAAAATATTAAAAAAATTGTTTATTGTATGTGAAAAAAATATAATGAGCACGTTTTCCTATCATGTGCTCTTTTTTCTTTTTCTTCTCCTTCTTTTTCAAAGTAAAGAGATAACTAACTACCTTCATGAATATGAATATTTTATAGAAATATATGTAGAATATATGTACATATATATAAAATATACATATATACACACAGTAATGGCCATAAATATGAACAATATTGGTTTTTTGAGAACAACTTTTATCACAGGAAATCCCGATCGTTTTGAAAAAGTGAATTCATT
The DNA here is from genome assembly GCA_963572285.1 of Caenorhabditis drosophilae. NCBI lineage: Eukaryota > Metazoa > Nematoda > Chromadorea > Rhabditida > Rhabditidae > Caenorhabditis > Caenorhabditis drosophilae. Next base: position 3,476,283 of record OY751561.1, on the reverse strand, counting down.
ATTCATTTTCAGACGTCTTTTACCGTATTAAAAAACGTCTAAAATTTTCAGAACGATCGGTTACCTGTGCAAAAAAAGTTATTCTCAAAAAACCAATATTATTTATATTTATGGCCAGTACTGTATATGTAAAAGAAAAAAAAAAGATATTAAAACTCATAAAATAAAATCGAAAAATATTTAAAGGCGATAATGAAAGAAAAAAAAATTTCGAAGCAGTTTTTTTTTGTTTTTCCTCCCCAACAAAAACAAATTTAAAAAGAGGGAAAATTGTGAAAAAAAATTTTTTTTTTTGAACTTCCACAATTTTATTGTTTTGTTTTTGAAAAAAATCGTGTGTTTGACCGCGATTGCTTCTTTTTTTCCAGATACAAATTGGCAAAAAAAAGTCAAAATCCAATTATTTTCAGTCAATTTCTCTGGATTTTTGTTATTCGCTCTGCATAAAATATTAGACGTTCAAAGGAGAGGAGAGAATTCGTTGTTTGAAGTTTGAAGGAAGATTTTTTTTAGATTTATGGAATTTTTTGCTTTTTTAATTTTTAGAAATTTTGGCTTTTTACGAATTAAAGAAGGAGAAGAAGAAGAAGAAGAAGAAGAAAAAATAAAAAATAGAAAAAAAAAACGAGAAAATAATTAAACTTAGTGATACACAAATGCTCAAAATGCTCATTTTTTCCTCTTCTGCTTTTTCTTCTTCATTTACTAGAAATACGGATCAATACTCTGAAAGTGTCAGTCAGCATTTTTAGTAGTTAGTTAATCGCTGTTGAGAATTATGCGAAAAAGTCGAAAAGGCTCACACCTTTTCCCTTTCATATCCAACTTGACGCTCAACTTTCCCCCCATTTTCTCTCATTTTCATGTCATATTTTCAGCATTCGAACTATCTCTGCTTTTCTCAAATTTGCCCCCCACTTATTTTGAGCTTCGTTTCGTCGTTGCTAATGGCAATCAAAAAAAAAGAAAAAAAAAAAAGAAGAAAATCTGGGGTGGAGAAAAGAAAAGGAAAAAGAAGAAAAGACGATCAGAAAATCAAAAAAAAAAAAGGAAAAAGGAACAAAGAAATTGAAAATCTGAACAATTTTCTTGTTGAATCTCGAATTGAAAGAAAAAAAAACGAGGAGGAAATTTGCTGCTCAAATTTCATAAAAAATTGATATTTCGCCTAAAACATTTTCGATAAAATTGGAGAAAAATGTCAAAAAGTTGCACTCAAATATTCACGATATCCAATTTTCAATTGATGTATAATTTATTGAAAATCTAGTTGTTGGCTTTAGAAAATATCCATTTTTTGCGTGTATGGAAGGGGAAAAAAATTGATGAGGTATACTGTAGATTTTAAATCAACAAGATAAACAATAAATTAAAAAAAATTAAAAATGGTTTTTTTTTTTTTGAAAAAGAAAACAGAAAAAAGCTTTGAAATTTTTGTCAACAACAAATAAAATATTCTCAAAAATTATTATTTTCGAAATTTAAATTGAATATTGTTGGAAAATCAGAACTTTGATCATTAATAACCAATCAAGTCAGAAGCAAAATTGATGATGAGCAAAAACGAGAAGAAAACGATTTAAGGCAACAAAAATCACATGTGCAAACGTGTAGTAACGTACGGCGGAACAGGGAAAAAAAACAGAGAAACAAAATAAATTATCAAATTGGATGATTCAAATAAAAAATGCTATTGAAGTGTCAAAAACACACGAATTATCAAACTGGTTTTGGAAAAAATTGCAAAAAAAAAATAAAAGCGAGTTTTTTGAAAGTAAAAAAAATAAAAACCACATTTTTTTAATAAAAATAATTAAAAGAAAAAAAAAAGATTTAGAAAATCTGATTTTTGATAAGGTATTTTTGAACTTAAAAAGACCTTTTCTCACAGAAGCTTTGGCTGAATAGTGCAAAAATTAAATTTAGCACTTTTCTTCCCTCTCTCTTTCTCTTTCTCTCTCTCTCTCTCTCTCTACTTTCTTTCATCAAAGTTCGTCACCAAAAAGAGTCAAAAGAGCAATTTTGTCTCAAAAGAGTGACGCAACCATTTTTCAATTTCCACTTGAGACCTGTAAAAAATGATTGATTAAGCTTCAAAATAGCGGAGCATTTGAATAATGGCGTTTGTTTTTGTCTCAAAGATGAGAAAAATAAATGGAAAATATCGAAAGAAAAAAAAACGAACATAAATTATGGTGAACAATGAAAAATATTAAAAAAAAAGAAGAAAAAGGAAAAAAAAGAGATTTTCCTGGCAAAATTCCATCTATCATACATACGAAATTCGGACATGTGTAGTCGACGAGGAGTCAAAAAGGTGTTGGCTGAAAATTGCCTAAAAATCCTTAAAAAATCCTCTTACAAATAATTTTCTTTGCTAGAATTCATTCAAGATTTTTTTCAGATTTAAACAAAATTTTTTTTTTAAAAGAAAATAAAACAAATTCCAAAAATAATTTTAAATTATTGAAAACTTATTTTAATTTCTAATTAAAAGAATTTCGAATTTCTTAGAAAATATTCAAAACCGGATGAGATGAGGTTCAATAAATTCTAAGAATTTGAATTATTTTAAAAAGAAACGAATTCAATTTGTTCAAAAAATATTTTCTGCTTAAAAGTGTCGAAAATGAGGGGAGGGAGAGGGAGTTGGAGAGGAGGGGAGGAGTGAAAAATAAAACTGAAAAACTCCGCTTCGCTCTTTTTTCCTTTTGAAAAAAAAAAAAAAAGAATTTTTTTTCTGTTGAGCTCTGTCATTTTCATATTTGCATTCTTTTTGAAAAAAAAATTATAATAAAATTGAAATGAATCAAAATGGTTTTTTCCATTGAAAAACATTTTTTTTTTCAATTATAAAAGTCATTCACACACACAACCAAGCACAAACACTTTGAAAATTAATTCGAATTTTGTGATTAAAAAAAAAGAGCGAAAAAAAAGATGAAATGATAGTTGATGAAGCTTAAAAACTGAAAAACAGCTTCCAGAAAAAGGACGAAGAAATAAGCATTTGGTAATCTGCAGAAGGCGGAGACGAAGGCTCTGTATGTAAATGTGTGAGAACCACAAATTATCGCCTTCAGGCAACAAATTAGAGGTTTTCGTCGTGAAAATAGAATGGCGCCGCGCGCTTATTTAACAATTTTTGGTTGTTTTTTTTTCCTATAAAAAATTTCGCAAAAAAGAGATTTTGAAAATTTATCAAAACATCAGATTAGACAGGGGGCGGGGAGAATTCATGAACAAAAAACACTTTTTTTTTGGTTTTGAGCAGAACAAAAAAAAATTTCTTTTTTCTCATGACTCAACCTTGTTAAGCATCAAAGATTTGTTGAAAAAAACCAAAAAATGAGTCACGAAAAACTATGCAAAATCATCTTTGTTTTTCCTTTTCCTCACCGCTTTTTCTCCAATTTTTTATTTATCTAGAAAAAAAAAGAAGAAAACGAGAAGAATATGAGGAAAATCAAGAAAAAGCCAGCTAAGCGATATTATGTAAAGTGTATGCAAATGTATAATGAGGATAAGGGGAGCAAGCATTTTGCTTTTCAAGCTCATCCGGGATATGATTAAAAAGCTGAGCAGCCGCGGTCACAACAAACCATGTACAACATTGATGCTCTCGAAGAAAAATAAAATAAGAGGGGGTTGGAATGAAATGAAAATGAGCCCAAATGATTTTAGGATGTTTTCCATTTTTAAACAAAGTTTTCTCTTTTGAAAATATCAAAAAAATGGGGAAAAATGTCACAAAAAGGCGACCAAAAAAAAAAAAAAACATTGAGCCAATAAAATGGGTGAACAAAATGATCAATAGAAAATGACGAATCGGTTGCTCTGTTGTTGGGCAGGAGAAAAAAAGAGAGGAGAGAGAGAGAAAGAGAGAAAAATGTGTAGAAAAGTCAAAAAGAAGGATGAAGAGTAGAGTAGAAGCCTGTGACCACAACCACCACAACCACCACCACCACCACCACCACCACCACCACCAACCACTACAACGACAACATCGACACGACACGACAAGTTTCGACTTTTTGTGTGAGAGCATGTAAAAGAGAGCAAGAGAGCAAACGACTTTATGCCTAAAAATGTCAAAGAAGAAGAAGAAGAAGCAGAAGCAGAAGCAGATGAGAGAAGGAAAAGTCGCAAAATATTTGAAAGAGAACGAATCGAGAAGGAGAAAAATATGTGAAAGTAGAAAAGAAGTGCGAATCAAATTAAATATATTCGATGTGTTTGTGCGCGTTGTGCCACATCAGCCACATTTCAAGAAACATCACGAATTCTTTTACTTTTCTTCTTTCATTTTCTGTTTTTCGGGGCTTCTTTGGGCTCTTGTTTTCTTCGCGCCCCCAGAAGAAAATAATGAAAGCGCCACGATTTAATTCGAATTAAATTAATTTCAACCGTCGAAAAAAAATGAAGAAGGAAGGAAAAAAAAACTTTTTTAAATCTTCGACGTCAATGAGGCAGGAGGCTTTAATTGATTTTCTTGGAACAAAATTGAAGAGAAAAAAAAATGAAAACACACAAAAGGGAAGAAGAAAACTGAAAGTGAGAAATTGGAAGACAAAAAACAAAAAAAGTCACTGAAAGTAGGTATTAAATATTACCCATGATTAACATCCGCTTAGAAAAGTTTGACGTGGACACAAAGCAGAATAATATAATTATTATTTGGTTTATAGCACATTTTTTTTCCAACAATTCTCTCACTTTTTTTTTCGCAGAAAATCAAAGGACTACGGTAGAAATCTCTAAAAATTGTTTTCTCTAGCTTCTTCTTCTTCTTCTTCTATTATTCATTTTAACGAGTTGGTAACAAAAAGAACTGAAAATTGAATGGAAAAAGAGGGGAGGGAATAAAAGGATCGATGAATTTTGACGGTTTCTGACGTAAAACAAAAACTGAAAAAAAAAAGTTAAAGTTTGTAACTTTTTGACTGGGGGAAAAAGGGAATTGACACTTTCATTTCTCTCTCTCTCTCTCTCAATTCCTTTTTCTCTACTTCTCTACTTCTTTTATTATATTTTTCATCTATCGATTCTCATTTAATTAACATCTTTTTCCAATTTTTTTCGCGTTTTTTTTTTGTTTTTCTTTTACCAATTTCGCATTTTCAACTCATCAACGTCATAACATAAAACCAAGTTTAGAGCTAAAACTAAACGGAAAAATGAGATGTTTGGGATGAGAGAAGAAAAAAAAAGAAAAAAAAGAAAGGAAAATAATTGATTCAAATATTTCTGAATTGAAATCATTTGGTTTTACGAGAAAAATTTTAAAAAAAAAGGTTTTTCCTGAAAAAGTGGAAAAAAAAGAAACAAAAAAATTTGGTTGGTCAACACTTGAAAAATCGAAAAATAAAAAAAGATCATTTCGAATATTTTCATGGTGAAATGAAAATGAGAAAAAAAAGCCCCGCTGAAGCATTTCAACGACTTCAAAAGGCGAAGGCGAATAAACAAAAGCCGCCGGGAAGCAAGAAAAAATATAGCGAATTATGGATTCAGCTCGATGTTATTCATTCATAAAATAATCACTGAAATAATATTTCTGAAAAAAAATGAGGAAAAACAACAGAGAGAAATATTTCAAAACCCAAATTTTGTTGTTTTTTTTTTTTTCTCTATAAATGTGTGATTATTGCCGAACGAAGAGGAAATGAATAAAAAGTTTGGTAAATGAAAAAAAAAAAAAAAAAAGGAAAAAGAAAACAAAGCTATTTATCTATGTATTCATTCATCCAAACTCATTGAATAAAAATAACAAAAAATTGTTAGAAAAAACATTAAAAATACGGTAGTTTTCTAGGATTTGAACATTTTTTGTTTAAACTTGGAAAAAATTAAAAAGTAAATGCACTTAGGGGGGGGGGCACATTTCATTTTTTATTTTTTTAAAAAATTTAAAAAATTTAAAACCAATAACAAAATATAGTTTTACATTTATAAATAATAATAATAATAATAATAATAGAATTGTTATATATTTTTTTATTTTTCTATTCAATATTTGAAAGGTCATTTTTTATTCATTCTTGGTTGTTCTTGCATTGTTTTGCTTGAAAAGAAAAAAAAAGTTGGAAAAAGGTTAAAACCAGGTGTCGTTTTTCAGGTTTTATTTTCGACACAAAACCAAACAAGAAGAGGAAAAGAGAGGGGGGGGCAAAAAGCTGAAAGTTTGCTCACTTCATTTTGAGAATATTCATTATTTACTTTTCAATGTAAAAATAAGGGAAAACAATGAAATGGAGATGGATTTCATGTGAAATTTAGAATATGGAGAAAGAAATTTTATTGATTATTTACTAGGAAATGTTAGAAGTTACTAGGAATTTTTATTATTCGGAAGTGTAAAAACAAATATTTGTCTTCTTCTTTTTTTCTTTCTTTTCGAAAATCAACTGGCAACATTTTTATCAAAATTTCAAATCTATGCAAAATATTTGAAAGCTTGTGCGAAGAAATTTTTTTTGTTTTTTTTTTCTCTGGAAAAAAATAGATTTTTTTTTCGAGTCTTAAAGTTTTTCTTTTTCTCGACGTTGTCGCCTCTCCTGTCAACTGGATTTTTTATTTTTATTTTCTTATGCTTGTTTGTTTTTGTCTTTCTTCATCATCCAACTATTTGAGGATTGAGAAAAAGGAAGAAGAAGAAGAAGAAGAAGAACAAAAAAGCTTTTCTCTGATATTTTTATTTTTATTTGAGCAAAAAAAAAAAAACAAAACAAAAGTATGACATGGAGGGCATCGTTTTGTTTTCCGCCGAAATTACCTAGAATATCTATTCATGCATATATAACTTTTCTTCACAATTTTATTCCATTCTTTACTTTTTTTTTTTCTTTTTCAAACTCTAAAATTTGGTGAAAAGAATCGAAACAAAAGGAGCAAAATGATGACGACGACGACAACGACGATGCCATTCAAGCTTCACAATTTTTCATCGAAAGAAGTAATAAAATAAAAAATGTTGATGCAGTTAAGAATAAAATTTCCAATTATTATTACTTTTCAAAGGAAAAATGAATAGGGAAAAGTATAAGCAAACAATTGAGTTAATTCCTCAATAAACCCGGTGAATAATCGAAAAGCTCATTAAAATGAAATTCAGAATATAAAATGACTCAATTTCATAAGCAAAATTCAATTTTGTCTTTTCAACGATTCAAAATAAAATATAAAACGTCATAATTAATAATAAAAAAAATCAAAAAAGTCAAAGAAGAATTCCCCTTTTCTTACATTTCTTTTAAGAAATTGTATTGCGCTGCGTTGGTTGCCACACGCTGACGGCGGAGCAAACGAGTGCGGAGAAGCATGAATTGGCGCATGTGCAAAGAATTGGCCAAGACATCACCTAGAGCCGACGACATAGACGCAGAGATGAAGCAGTGCGGATCGAATTCTGGGCGGAGTCGTGTGTGTGTGTGAACAAAATGGAGAAAGAAGAAAAAGAAAAGAACAAGATTTTTTGATGAATTTCTCGTATCCAAGGAGATGAAAATGAGGTTCTTTTTTTTTCTCATGAAAGCCTAACAGAAAAAAAAAACGGGAAAAGCTTAGTTTTGTTCAAGAAAAATCAAAAAACTTTTCCTCGAATTTTAGAAATTTTCTTTTAAAGTAGAAAAATGTGTGTTTTCCTTCTTTTCGAGAAAAAAATAATTTGGTGAATTGATTCAATTAGCCATGAAGTCTTGATGATTCAAAAATCGGCGACAGATGGAAAAAGTGGGATGTTTTCCGATTTTCCAGGAGAGAGAGAGAGAGAGAGAGAGAGAGAGAAAGAGGAAAAGTGGTGGATGGGGATGAAGTGAGGGAGGAGAAGGTTTCAATTCTGGCTCACATCATCACACAACTAAAAAGATTTAATCCTGCTCAAAACGAGGTGATGAGGAAGAAGGATAAAATCCGATTATCTCGAAGAATCGCTTAAGCAAGCTTTTATTGAAGTTTTTCCAGAAAAATAGATAAATATTTATTAAAAATTTGATTTTCAAAAATCTTTTTTTTTGTTCAAAAAAATAAAATTTGTAATAAAAAATAATAAAAATAACTGAAATTATTATTCAAATTTTGTCAAAAAAGTACGGCGAAAAAAAGGTGAGAAGAAGAATTTATTGAGATTTGATATAAACTTTTTCGGCAAAAATAACCAAAACCAATACACATTTCCGATTTTGGTTTTTCGCAGGAAACGCTCAATAGTTGATGTATTTTATGAATGGATGAACAAACTCCACACACATCCACATCGCATTGAAAATACAATTAAATATGAGGTAACAACAAAGAAAAAAATCAGAGTTTTTCTCACTTTTTTTTTTTTTCAAATAAAAAAATGTGTTGATTAAGCTTAAGCTCAGATTTGGAAAAAAATGAATTCTTTCATAGGGAAAAATTTGAGATTTTTCATTTCTGATAACTTTTTTATTGTCTCAATTCTCAAAAACTTTGATTTTTTGGCGAGAAAAATTGAAGAAGAAGAAAGACGAGAAAATCTTGTTTGAAAATTGTAAAAGGGCATAAGAATTGGTCTAAACAAATAACTACAAGCTGCCCATTAACCAAGGTCATTTCAAAATATATTTGAGTAATGTGAAAAAAAAGAAAGAGAAAGAGAAAGAGAAAGAGAAAAACAGATAAAAAAGAAAAGTTTCGAGAAAAAAACTTATAAAAATTAAAGTTTTTTATTTCTTGACGTTTTGCTTCGTTTCAAGCATTTTTTTCTTTTTAAATATTTTCATTTTCTTTAATTATTTTTAATTACTGATTTTAAGCAGAAATTTTAAGCTTTTTATGATTATCTGATAATAATTTTTTGTTCGAAAGAAATTTAAAGAAAATAATAATTTCAGTTTCAGTTTCAGTTTCAGTTTGGCTGTTAGTCAAATTTTGATTCTCCCTTCATTTCTCAAAAATGTGTTTAATATGACTTTTTCTTCCCCTCTCCACCCTGTTTTTTTTTTTTTTGCTTAAAAAATCACATTTGATTCCTACCTTCCTTCTTTACATTGCATAAACATGTACAGGTTTTCGTACTCTTTTCCCCCATTCTTCTTCTTCTTCTTCCTCTTCTCCTTGCGTCGTCTTCTTCACTTTTTACTAGGAATCATTTATTTCAATTTAATACGACACCAATTTCCCCTTTGTTTTGTTTCAGTAATGAGAATGTTCACAATATTATTATGTTCAACAATTGGTTTGGGTAAGTCGAAAAGTTTTCCACCTTTTTTTTAAAAAAAAAGTTTTAAAAATTCAATCAATAAAACCAATAATTTTAAGGTTTTGTGAATTTTTCATTATTTTTTCTCGAAAATCATTAGAAATTATTACAAAAAAGAAAAAAAGAATTGTTCTTATTATTTTTGCTTAATCATCAGGAAACAAAGGAAGAAAAGGCCATCAAGATAAACGAGAAAGAAATTGTATTTCACTAATTTATTGTGTAATAATGACCATAAATGAACATAAAAATAATAAAATGCGCGTTTTGAATGGAATTTGTGAAACAGTTTTTTCTTGTTTTTTTATTTCATTTCTCAGCATTTGCTCAAATCAATCTCGGCTCGTTTTTTCTACATCCACAACCAGCTGGAGGGTTCGACTTGGGCATGGGTCAAGGCGCGAATATACTGGGATTTGGTGGTGATCGAAGTTTGAATATTGCTGGAAATCGAGGTGGATTCGCGATGGGATGTAAACATTGATTGACATTTGGCAAACCCAAGTCAAATCACAGCTAAATTATTTCAGCGAATAATGGAGCATTGATTGGCGGACAACGGGTTGGTGTTGATGGTGGAATTGGTGCTGGCAGAGAAGGTCTAGAAATGGGAAGTCAGATGCAGGTTGCTGAAAAATTTTCACAAAAATTTGAACATTTTGGTGATTTTTATTTTTCAGTTTGGCAATAATCCAAATCCAATGCATCCAGCTGGACAGTTGGGAGATTTTTTGGAGAATGTGAAGAACTTTTTCTCATTTCTTGGGCGCGGAATGCTGATGCCACCTCAACCTCCACCTTCACCACCATTTATGATCGGACCAATCGGTGTCACCCAATCGCCACGTTTAATTGAATCGGAAGAAGCCGAAGAAAAACATCATAAACGTTCGGAATTCTGTTGATTTTTTTAAGTTTTGATAATTTGTTTTCAGCAAAACCCTGGTTCCCAGATGAAGACGTAGAAGAAGCAGAAGCAGAAGTCATGGTGAACACTGATAAAAATGAGGAAGAAAACTGGTCTTCAGCAATTAAAGAAGGAGAAGTGACGACGATGACGACGATGACAACTTCATCTTCAGAAGTGGAAGAAATAAGTCCAAATAATGGAGGTTTTCAGTTTAAGAATTCAAAAAAAAAACAACTTTTTTTTTTATTTTTTAAATTTTCAGACAAAAAAGAAACGATTTTTTTGAACAAAAAACAGCAACCAAATATTGATTTTAATGGCGATGAAGAAGTCGACACATTTTCCGAGAATATTTTTACCGCCCACACAAGTCAGTAAAAATTGCTTTTTCAGACTTTGTAAAAAAAAAGATTTTTGTTTAATTTCCAGGTAGACCACGTCAACTTCCAGGTCTCATTGAATTTGCTTAAAATTAATCAAAATGTACCATTTCTAATAATTCTCAGAGAAGATTTTTTTCTTTAATTTTTGACAGAAAAAATCAATAAATCCGGGTTTTTCTTGAAAATAAAGCTTTATTTTTTAAATTTACCTGTAACAAAGAAAAGATCACATTAAAAGGCGATTTTGAGTATTTTTTCCCCCCTCATCTTAAACAAGAATTTTAGCAATGAGCGAAAATGTTTGATGCATTTGTTTTTGATGCTCCGATTTTTGAGTTAATGAACGTTTTACAGCTCGACGAAGCTCAGGATTGCATAGCTTGAAAAAAAAGAAAAGAAAAATGAATATTTTTGAAAAAAAAAACGCTGAAAAACTAACCATATAAATTGGAAGTCTTAAAGCACAAGCTGTCACCACTAAAACTGAAGAAATATCAGCTGAAAGCATGTATTCATTGAAAAACTCCGAGCTCAAAGTTTGAAAATCGATAAATTCCCAAGCAGTGATGAAAACGTTGAGAACATTCGATAATAAATAAATTGCACAAATAAAAAGCATTGTAGCTGTTGCCTGTTTGACATTTTTCTAGAAAAATTATCCGATTGGTTTTTTGGATGTCGAAAAAAAATTGATTTTTTTCTCTTCTAAATTTTACTCGACTTTGCAATCGACTTGAAAACTTTCTTCTCGAACGATTCCCGAAAGCATTTTTCATTTGGATTCGAAGCTCCAAAACAATTTTCAAGTTGATCGCGAGAAGGAGAAAAAATGGTAGAAAAACTGTGACAACATTTCGAAGCCAAAATCGATAAATTGTGCCGTACCAAACCGATTTGGTGATTTCGGTTACATCAACATAATATTCTTGAACCGTATTCTGAAACAAAAATAATTTTTTATTTAATTTAAGAAAAAAAAATATTTAAAATTAAAAAAAACAACCAACTTTACAAGATAAATCTAAATTTGGTACAACATCGAGTTCCATAAACATTCCACCTTTTGTTAGTAATCCAATTAATAAACATCCTAAAATAACACATTTTTCCCTTAATTGAAAAAAAAAACTGACCAAAACATAAAAAACTTCGTTTTTCTTGAAATTGTTTGAGAAAATAACTTCTGACAGTTATTAAATACCGTTCGTATAAAACTGCAATTAGGATGAAGCTGAAAATCAAAAAAAAAAAAAAAACGGAGAATTATTTTTTTTTCTAAATATAAACCTCGCTGTGGTCATTGAAACATGAGTAATTGTTAAGCCATAGGAAAAGTATGGCCACCAAGCCCGAGCCAAATCAATCCATTTGGTCCAATCCTGTACTTTGGGAACAAAATGAGGATTTTTAGATGAAAAAATGAATTCAACCAACTTTCAAGGTGTCCACTAAAATAACTGGCATATAACAAACTGAAATTAAAATATCAAAAAAACAAAGAGCAAGAATAAACTGAAATTATTGATTTTTTATTGATTTTTTTATTGATTTTTGGACAAACATGAAAATAACATTTGAAACATCGATTATTTCTTAGAAGAGAAATAAAAAGTAAAATATTATTTGATAATGAAATTATTGAAATTATGGATCCTGAAAGAATTTTTATTTTTGGTCAAAAATCGCTTTTTTTGTTAATTTTAATTACCTGTTATAACAAAAATCAGCGAAGCTGTTGATTTTTCTTCATCCTCTTCACACATTGAAAAATTGGAATCCGAAATCCGAAAAAAACAAATTTTTTTTCTTAAAGGGGGGGGGGGGGGGGAAAAATAATCGATTTTTTGGTGTTTTAAAAGCAGAAAAATGGAAAAATTCAGAATTTTAAGAAAAATTTAATGTTTTTCAGCCTTTTTTTTCTTGCACAAGATGAACAGAATATTTAATGAAAGACTGAAATATTTGTTGGAAGGTTCTGCATCAACAAGAAAAACACATTTTATTAAAAAAAAAAAACACGTTGATTTCAGTTTTCAGCAATTCGGGAAAGCTAATTGAATAATTAACTTTCAGAGCACAAACGTTCAGAGCTCTGAAAAAATAGGAAATCTTAAAATTTGAAGAAAAAGATGACAAAAAAAGACAAAAAGAAAGGATTTTGCGGAAAGATTCGGAACAAATTTTATGTTTTATACTTTTTTAAAAAAATTGAAAAAAGTTAACAAAAAATGGCGGGAAAAAACCGTTTTTTCGGTGACATCAAATTGGATGGTAAAAAATGAGAAAAATCATAAATCTTCCGATGAATTCCCAATTGAGTTAAGATCTATCGAAAACCGCCAATGAAAAAAGGTAATTAAAATGAAAAATTATTCTCCAAAGAATTTTTGCATCTGCAAAAAGATCCCGTCAGGTGTTCAAAAAATAAAAATTGATTTTTAAACGTTTTCGACATTGCAGAAAAAAATGTTGAAAAACGTTTTAAACGAGCTGAACAAGATCCCTTTTTTAATTGTCCGACAAAATGCTTTTTTTTTTTTTTTTTGAGAAAAAAGAATGAAAAAGACAAGGAAGAAGTTCAAACGATCGTTAAATCATGCTCAATTAAATGAAAAGCTCATTTTTTACAAAATGAAAAATTGCACAGACCAAAAAAATTTGTTTTTTAATTTAAAAAAAATTATTTTCTTTCATTTTTTTTTGTTGTTAAGAAAAAAAAACTTAAAAAGCTTTTTTCCTTTTTTGAAGAGAAAAAGATTGGAAAAAGCTGGACATTGAATATGTAAGAGAGTAGAGCAATTCGAGAATTCTTAAAAAACCCCGTTGTTTCGTTTTCGGCTAAACATGGTAATTATAATGAAGATGGCGATGATGAGGACTTAAGAAAATGAAGGATTCTTTTCATTTCGTTTTTTTTTTTTTTTCGAAACAATCATCAAAAACCACAACCGTCTCAAAAACCAAAAATCGACATTTTTTGTTATTTTCCAGTGAAAAAAAAAACAACTACGAGATTTTATGCTTTTTTTATTCTTGTTGCTATTTACACTTGCTGAAAATATCTGAAAATCATTGAAGCATTTTTTTTTTCCTTGAAATTTTGTAAAAATATTTTTTTTTCAGTTCAAATATGGATCAGACTTTAATGTTTGGTTTCTTCAAAAATACAGAATAAATAACAACCAAAAAAAGAAAATAATTGAATTTTATTATATAAGCTTATGTATATAATGTTATAAGAATTCAAAGGTGAAAGCTCAAGAAACCAAACCTTAAGGATGAAGAAGAAAAGGAAAAAAAGGATTCATTGAATGATTAATTAAATTAATAAAATATTTTAAGTCGATCAGACGAAAAAAATGAAAATTTTGAATGAATTTTGAAACAAAAATTAAAATTGATGAGATTTTCATTAAATTTCAAAATTAAAAGGCGTTTTTTCGAATGATCATCAACATTTTTATATTTTCCTCCAGTTTTTTAAGATCATTTAGAAACAAAAAAAAAAGAAGAAGGAAATGGATCAGAATTTTATTGATTTTTTTTTAAACTTCAAAATTCAAGTAATGGGAGAATTTAAAAAAAGAAATGTAAACTTTTTCCAAAAGAGTTTCGGGGTTTAAAAAAAATGTTTTTTTTTTCCTATACCGATTTTGAAAAAATTTCCTCGTAAAAATTGCACTTAAAATTTGTTAAACTCAATTTGAAAATACAATTTATTTTCTTTTACCACAAGTATCGTTTTTTGTGTTGTTGAAAAATGCATAGAAAAGAAGAAAAATAGAAAAAAATGTTGCCAAATATGTATTGACGGTAATTTATTTGAGGCGAAAATCAATAAAACAAATTGGTTAGGAAGTTGAAATGAAATATTTATTTATAAGCTTTTCAATTCAATAAAATGTCATCAAAAATAATAAAAAATTGCAGAAAAATAAGTCAAATGGAAAGAGAAAAAAATGTACTTTTGAATCCGACAAAGTTTTTCATTTTTTTTTTTTTCAAACTTTTGATGAAATTCTGAATTTTTGTAAGTTTAAAAAAAAACCTTTTTTCTTCTATTTTCAACTGGAAACTGGAAACCAATCAGTCCCTCATGACGGAAAAAAAAATATTTTCTTGGTCTGAACATTTTTCAAAATTAAACTACGAAAAGAAAGGAAAGAAGTTTTCTTCTTCTTTTTTTTTTAAAAAGACACCATGTTTTCGGCTTGTTTTTTTTTTTTGTTATCAGAAAAACAGAATGAGGGACACAATGAAGAAAACTTATTTAGGAACTACATAAAACCATCCATCTTCTTGATTTCATAGTTCAAAGAAGGAAGCAGAAATTGTAAAGTTTTTAAAACTATTTTTTTTTCTAATTTTTCTTTTCTTTTTTTAGAAACAGACTACAAACTACTTTTTTTTTCTTGGCTTGAATTTGAAATATTTTTGAGAAAATCTCGAAAATGAATCTTTTTTTTTTTTGCGTTTTCTCATGAAAATTTCAAAAAGTTCAAAAAATTGATGAAAATCAAAAATTTGTGAAGAAGACTTTCTAAGAAAAAAACCCCCCCCCCCCCCCCGAGAAAAACGGAATTTGGCTGAAAATGAACAATTGTTGTTTTACTGTTTGGTTTGGGTTATTCTGAACAAAAAAGCCGATTCGTCGTATCAACAAGAATAGAAATAATGAAAAAAGATGAACTAAAGAATAAAACGAGGAAGGGAAAATGTTGAGACCCCCCTCCCCTCCCCTTTCTGATTTTTTCGAAACTTTAAATTAATTTTTAAATTATTTTTATTTAATAAATGTTAAGGAGAGAGAGAGAGAGAGAGAGAGAGAAACACATAAAATTTGGGAAGAAAAAGAAGAAGCAGAAGAAAGAAAAATGAAGCAATAAAATACCGAAAAAATTTCACGAGATGAAGTGAAATTTATTTTTGAGAAAAGAAAGACCGACAAAAAGTGAAGGAAATGAGAAAAAAAGAAGGAAAACGAGCCGATTTTGGTGTGAAAATAGAAAAAAAAAACCATCAGCCACTGACTGAAATCACGATTTATGTTTTCTTTATGCAAAAACCTTTTGTTTATTCGCTGAAATTTAATTTCCTTTTCAGAGGAAGCGAGAAAAAAAAATTGAGAATAAATAAAATTTGTCAAAAATATGGGGAGTTTTTATCATAAAAAGATTTCCTTTCAAAAGCTTTCACAATAATTTTCTTTTGATTTTTCAGAAGAATATTCTCTCACCGGCCGCCGTCCCGTCAAATTCTCACCGGCCGCCGTCCCGTCAGTCAAATTGAAAAGAAAAATATTGAACTATTCTGGATTTTGGGGGAAAAAAAAAACGAAAAAAAAAATGTGAGAAAAGTAAATTTTTCATTATCCCCTGACCGACTCATTTTTTACGTCAAGTGAATGAAGATTGTTCCGGGTTTTCAAGTAACGAAAAAGAAAAAAAGAAGATGAAGCTGAGAATCTGAAAGTAGATTTTTAACAAAAATGAAAATGTCATTTTTTATAATTTTCGATTGAATTTTATATTAAAAAAAATAGTGGAAAAGAGAGAAAAAAAACTGAAACAAAGGAGGAGTTCTTCTTCTTTTCTTTTTTTTTTAATCCGTTGTCTCCTTTCAAAGAAAAAATGGCGACATTTTGAATCCGCAGGTTTACGGTAGAGGAATACAATTGGCTTTTCAAAAAAAAAAAAAAAATGATTTTACACATTTTCCTTGTTTTCCATTTTTTTTTCTATTCAATTCGTACTTTTTTTTCTTTAATCTTAAAAAAAATGGATTAAAAAGAAGTTGAACAGGTGTTTCAATGTAACAAAAAACGTGATTTTTTCGAATATGACAACTCTAATTGAGTTAATATCAATTCGAAATTCAAAATTCATTCATTTAAAGGAAACTAAAACACAACTTTTTTTTGTGGAATCGGGGGTCTCGAAACGAATTTGTCTTCAGCTACTGTAAACATCAACAACTAATTAAGACTCTTTCAAAGTTGGCCAAAATGGAGGGAGGAGTGTGGAGGGAAAGGAAGACGGATTAAAATTGTTTACAGTTTTCAAAAAACTTTTTTTAAGCTTAAAATGGTTTGGCAATATGAAATAGGGAAAATGAGAAAAAAAAACACTTTTTAAGCTTAATTTCAGAGATTTAAGTTATATCTTGTTCTGTAATTCGCGGTTAAAGAAAACACAATTAAAATCTGCAAAAAAATGAAATGATTAATGAAATATTAAAGAGAGACTTGAATATTTGGCTTTTTTTGCAACCGGCGCACACAGTTCTAAGCTCCGCCTCCGGCACACATTTTTTTGAATAAAAAAAATTTACAAGAAAATTTGGTTTTTTTTTAAATTTTAAGGTTCCACAATTTCTGAAAATTTGTCTAGATTAATTTTTTTTTACCTTCAGGTTTTTAATTATTTGTAAATATTTAAAATCAAATAAATTCAAGAAAATGAGCAGAATTCATCAAAAACCCCTCGATTTATTGATTAATTTTAAATTTTTTTTTGTTGAAAAATTGTTGTGAAGAAATGTCTTCATCATCTTCAAATTCAAAATTCAAATCTTCACCCAATGTTTTTGTCTTTCCTGTTATTATTGACTGACTGACTGACTGACTGACTGACTGACTGACTTGACATGACTTGATCTCTTTTTCTTTCTTTTCTTTATTCATCTTTATGTTTATCAACGTGCAAACAATTTACACACCAAACTATCATCATCATTATTATCCGTCAAAGAAAATTACAGGAAATTTTTACACAAAGTACTCAACGTTTGTCTACATAATTTTGAAGACTTTTAAAAGTATTTTAAAACCACATTTCTTGAATAATTCGATATTTCAAATTGTTCGATCTTCCTCCTCTTCCTCTTCCTCTTCCTTTTCTGATTTTTTTGTTGTTCACAATTCAATATTATTCTTGTTAATAAACATCAGAGAGAAAAGAGAGAAAAATAATTGATTGACGATGACGATCTGATAGTTTTTTTTTTCCCGCCCCCTCCCCCCTTCAATATTTATTGATGACGGATCCAATCACGTGGTACAAAATTACATCGGTGTTGTCACATGTTTCCGAAGCGTTTCCGTCCGTGTCTAAAATTTTTCGAGGATTTGAATTGAAAACAGAAAATCCGAGAGGTTTTAGTTTAAGAAAAAATGGCCGATTCGGATTTTTTTTTTGCCTTTCGATGCGAAGAAAAATGATTTTTGCTCTTTTTCAAACGTTTTTTTTTTTGAGCTGGATGAACAATTTCGAGTTTAGTGAGGTTTTATGAATGCGGATCCTTCTGGTCCCTTCTCGACTTTGTTGGTTTCTCACTCCATCTCCATCTCTCTCTCTCTCTCTCTCTCTCTCTCTCTCTCCGGTTTTTTTCCTCTTTCAAAAATGTGAGCTTCTCATAAAACAAGAATCAGATTTTGAACTTTCAATACACTTTTTATTTCAATAATAATAATAATTCCCAGTTGCAAATGTGTCATAAAAAATTTTTGATGAACAATAAAATGAGCTTCGTTCAACTAAAAAATTATACAAATTCTGTAGGGGATTTTTTTCCTCTTTTTTTTTGTAAAGTCATGAAAATTTTTGATTGGAAATGTCAAATTTTACGTATCACATTTTTTTTTTGCAATAAAAAACGAAGAAAGTTGAAAGGAATTTCAACAAAATGCCAGTTTCGCTTTAAATTTAAAAACAGACTACAAACTACAAGCTACAAACTACAAAAATTATATGCCTTTCAAAATAAAATTTTTGAGTTTTGAAAAATGAAAATGCTCGGCCGCCGTAGTATTATTAATCAGTCAGGATGAAGCGGGGGGACGGAGTGGGGGAATTTTCTAATTTTAACAATAATACAGAAGTGCGTTTGTTGAGACATTGATGACGTGAAACTTCTGGCATCGAAAACATCTTAAAACCGACAATTTCGTTTTATTCTCCCTTGATTATCGGTTTTGATTTGCACCTTTGTAATTCAAAAATTCTGTTCGTCTTGAAAAATAAATTTTGTGTCACGTGAATAACAATTTTTCTTTCACGAAAAATGAAATGTTGAAAAATATTGAGATGAAGCCGTCAGAAGAAGACGACGAAACGTGAAATTTCAAAAATTTAAAAACCAAAAAATTCTCTGAAATTGCTTAAAAAAATTTGAAACTGAAGAAAATATTCAGATTTTAACAGATCAAACAAAAAAAAATTAGTTGAATTCTGCCTTGTTCTTTTTGCCATTTCAATGCCATTCTGAAAATCAAAATGAAACAGAACGACGACGAGTCTGAAAAAGTTTTCAGTCTGAAAATGAGAGTGAATTCTAAGAAAAAGGAAAAGCGATTTTAATGAGAATTTGGAACAAAAAAATTTTGATCCCAAATATTTGGTCGTCGTTCAAATTTGTGAAGTTCACATGAATTTTTGTCAGAAAAAATTTTTCAGACACACTTTTAAGCGACGGAAAAAAAAGCAACAAAAAACATTTTTTTTTTTTGCTTCTTAAATAGTGCAAAAATTATTTCACGAATAAACATGTTTTTCTTCGAAAGTTTTATGTACTTTTAAATAAAAATTTTCGAAAAAAAAAAATTTCAGGTTCCCCAATAAAACAAATATAAAAATTCTTAATTTAATTGTTACAAATTTGTTTTTTTTTACTTTTTTTTTTTTGTAATTTTAAATATTCAATGATGATGTGTGCGTCATTTTGAGCCACTCATTTTTCCGATAAATGTGTGAAACTTGCCTAATTACAACAAACAATGACGTCCTCTTCTATTTATTTGAATTTGAATTCTGTTTTATTTCAAACAAAACATTTGGAATCGCCGCTACCTCATTAGTAAGAAGAAGAAGAAAAAGAAGAAGAATGGAGATATTTTTAGATATTTTAAAATGACAATCAAAATGAACTTTTCAATTTTTGCTGACATCAAAAAAAATTTAAAAAAAATTTTTTTTTTTCAAAATTTTTAAGCTTTTCCTATTTGCATAATGATGCTTTTTGATGAATTTCTGTGCCTTTTTTTTCTGTGATGAGAATTAAATCCAACAAATCATAATTTAAATTTGAGGATCTTTGAATCTGAAATCTCTGAAACTTCCCCCTCCCCATTTCTCGTTATTTTATTTTTTTGATGATAAAAATCTGAAAAAAAAAAAGATTTTTTTTATTTCGAAACATAAAAAAAGAAAAAATGTTATTTTGTAATTTTTTTTTGGAATAAAAAATAAATTTATTCTGAAAAAGGAAATCAAATGATTAAAGGAATAAAGAAAAAATAAATGTTGAACGACTCGGGCGGACACCATTTGATATTTTATTCTGATTTTCTTGCGTTCAAAAAACCAATTTTATAAATAATTAATTTAAAGATTAAAGAAAATCTTTTGATTATATTTTCTACCTTTTTTGTGTTTTTCTCGCGAAAAAATGAAGATAAGTGTGGGTGGAAGCAAGGTTGAGGTAATTGAATATTCCAGATTTGACTTGCTGAACTCATTTTTTTTTCTTTTTTTTTTGCTTTTTTTGAATTTGTTTTGCATTAAAGAAAAAAAGACAAAAAAAAAAAGAAAATTTCCATTTAAATTTCAGCTTCAAAATAAGAAATTAGAATCCGTCTTTCTTCCCATTGTTTTTTCAAAGGAAGAAGAAGAAGAAAAAGAAGAAGAAGAAGAGAAAGGTCATTCAGGAAATGAAAGAATAAAAAAGGAAGGCAATGAGAGACACATTTTGACAACGAGATTAATGGTTGTCTGAAATTTTTCATGAAAAACCAAAATTGATGAGCAAAAATCTTGAACAATTCTCCATCAATTTGTTTAATTCATTTTTACTAGTTTTTGTTGGTTTTTTTTTGAATCAAATATCGAAAAAAATCAAAAAAAAAAAAAGGAGAAGAAAGGAGGAAGAAATTCGAACAAGTTCCTTGTCAACAAAAAATCTCAATTAAAGTATCTTTTTTTGAATTTTTCCCGCTGGTTTTTATCAGTTTTAAATTTAACAATTTTTAATCTTTCATCTTCAACTGTTTTTTTCAAAAATTGAATATTCAGGAATTTTTGAAAATGTTTCATTGGACACCGCCGCCGACTGAATCCGTGTCAAAAAGCCTTGAATAATTTTTTTTTTTTTTTTTGGTGAATTTCATAATTTATTTTTATCGATTTTTCTTCCACCTTTTTTTGTGAAAAAGAGAAAAAAATTCTTTTTTTTCGATTTTAGCTTTTCTCTTTTCTTTTTTATTTTGAAAATAAATATCACAAATCGTAAGACAAGAAAATTACTAATGTCCAATTCGTACTTTTATCAAATAAGTACATCAAATTGGCACTGTACTAATTCTATGCATTTTGGAATATTTTTTCCATCTATCAAATATCCATTATTTATTTAAAAAAATAGAAAAAGAAAAACTTATTTTCTTTAATAATAAAAATAATTATAAGTTGTGATGAGTTGCGTAATTTTTTCTGCCGTCATTATTTTCTTGGGTTTTATCTAATTGCAATCAATTGAAAAAAAATTAACTGAAAAAATATTTCTTTTTTTATTTTTTTTTCAGAATTTTATTCAATTTTAATCAAAATTTAAAAACTTGAATAATTAATTTTTTTTTTTTTTTTTTTTTTGATAAAAAAGGAAAAACAATTTCACAAGTTTCTATGAGGTTTTGATCAAAGTTCTAAATAAAATTAAAGGTCGAAAGAAACACTCTTTTATGTTTTTCTTTTCCTTTTTCAGCTTCTTCATTTTTTTTTGTTGAACTTATTAAAAGAGCAAACTTATGACACGCTTCCTCCCATTTATAAAATAATAGCCAATCAACAAAATTTGTATTCAAAGTTTCTAATAAAAGATTTTTTTTGTTTCTTTTTTTTTTGGGAAAGAAATTGGGGGCGGGGTGAA
Source organism: Caenorhabditis drosophilae (assembly GCA_963572285.1). Classification (NCBI taxonomy): domain Eukaryota; kingdom Metazoa; phylum Nematoda; class Chromadorea; order Rhabditida; family Rhabditidae; genus Caenorhabditis; species Caenorhabditis drosophilae. Next base: position 3,454,844 of record OY751561.1, on the reverse strand, counting down.
GGATTTTTAAAAATAGTTTTTATATGAAAAGAAATTATTGAAATACTGTTAAATTGTTTTGAAGTGTTCGTTCAGTTTTTCCCATTTTTTTATCTTTTTTTTTTTGAAAAACTGGACTATAATTAGTTATTTTCAAAATGCCATCGACACCATCGAAAACAGCGATGACACCACCATTGGAATTTTGTTGCACTTTTGCTACTCAAATTAATCCCAAGTGATTATCATAATTTTAAAAATATACGTAGAGATGTTAAGGTAAAGCTAAAAAGAAATATGCACACACACACACACACACACACACAACACATAAAAACACACTCACTCACTCACTCACACACACACACAGACAAGAAGATGAAGATGATGAAAAATAAGACTCCGCCCCATTCGACGACGAAAATCTAATACGCTTCAAACACGATGGCTCTGAAGATGCTCCGCCCATTAGACTGAATAAAAAGGAGGCGTCCACCGACGACGAATTCACAAATTATTATTATAAATATAGTTATTTGGGCTGCTAAAATAAAACGTATTCTGCTTCAGCATCTGATCTCATTTTCTCCCAAGAAAAAAAAAGAGGAGAAGCGTTTTTTGGTATTTAATTTTAAACAAAAATATAAATTGTCATATTTTATCCTTTGATATACATCATGTTTGCTTCAAAATTGATTATTAGCTTATCAACATTCATTCTTATTATTTTCAATATTGGTCAAACTGTATCCACCTTGGTCAAATCATCAGCTTCGTCAGCAAATATTGAAACATCCGAATCAGAGCTGATGCAAATCGAACAGAAATTAGAGCAACTGAAACACGAAGAAAGTCGCCTTTTACACCAAATGAGAACCAAACTGATCGAACGAGCCATCGAATCAGCTGAAATCAATTCGAGTATCGACGACGACGACGATGGTTTCGTCTCAATATTATCCAGAGCACGCCGAACAGCCGATGCCAAAGTTCGATGGTGTGGTGCAAAAATAGGAAAAGCTGTCAAAACGTTGTGTCCAGATGGATGCAAGGTCGATGAGTTTCGTTCAAAACGATCATTAATCGGTAAGATTTTCGCAAAAGCTGTTGAATACATTTTGAATTGCTTTGACATTGTTGCACCACATCCATTCAAAAACTGATTTCCTCTTTCCCTTCCCACCATCCGATTTCTTTGGTTTTTTCAACTTCATCTTCCTTTTCCTTTTCACAGTGACGCAATTCTCTCCTCCTCCTTTCTTAAACGTATAAAATGTGAGAATTGAAACAAATTTTTTGATGCAAAAAAAACTGGATTCAAATTTCATCTATTTGCACTTTTATGTGTATACAATTTCAATGAAACGTCTAGACGACCAATTCCTCCCCTCCCAAATAGTCTGTTTTTTTCCAGGATTTAATAAGCGAGGCGGCTTGGCGACACGGTGCTGTGAAAACAAATGTTCGTTGGCTGAAATCCAGAATAGTTGCTGTCCACCGACGTCAGAAGCGAAACGATCGAATTAAGAGGATCGAAAAAGTCGGAAAAAAAAAAAAGAAGTGAATTTTCAGTGTAAAATGTTCAAAATGAAAGGAAAACCGTTTAATATTTTACGAGTATATTATTGTCGAATAGATCTCTCTCTCTCTCTCTCTCTCTCTCTCTTTCTCTTTTTCTCTCTTAACCTCTCTCTCTCTCTCTCCCTCTCTCTCTCTCTCAAAGAAACATTTTTGTTAGTTTTTTTTTCTTGTTTCGTTTTTTAAAGAAAAACTAGTCTTAAAATATTTCATCAAGATTAATCAATTTCATATCATAGCCAAATATTAATTAATTTTGTTGGGTATTCAAAACAAAAAAAATGATTTTTCTTCCAAAAATTTGGTTTAGATCATCATATCGCTTGTTGGTTTTTTTTCCGATTTTTATTTGGTTTAATTTTTGTTTTTTTTTCAAACACAAAAATCTGTGAAAATAAAATGAAATTTGTTTCCTCGTATTTTTTTTTGTTGCCGCTTTTTTTTCTTGTTTCTTTTCCAAAATGGGTTCATAACTGAATTAGTCTTACCAAAAATTGATTTAGTCTTCTCAATTAATACAAATTTCCTTTGGTGATAAAAAAAACCCCCCGGGGGGGGGGGGAAGGAGAGGGAAGAAAAAGTGAATTTGATCGATGATTGATTTGATTTATTTTGGATGATTTTTTGTTTATTTGTTTGTTGTTTATTTTGTTTTCTTTGATTCTTACGTGTTTTTTTTTTCTTCTTCTCCCTTTCCCCCTTTTCTACCTTTCCCTTTCCCTTTCTCCCCCCTCCCTCTCTCCTTCCCCCTCCTCTTTTGATAACTTTTCTCTTTGTCGAGAAAAGTTGACTGTAATTTCTGCGAATGTTTTATTTTTGTAATAAAAACAATTTTGTTTTGTTTGTTGCTTTTTTCAAGAATATTTTCAGATCAAAAATTGTATGATCTCAATCAAATAAAGTTCAATTTGAACGGCGGAATAGAAATGGTTTTTTTTTTCTGATCGGAGAAAGCTGAAGGAAATAAATTTATAAAAAAGAAAAATATAAAAATAATAAAACTTCAAACATCTTTTCAATATTTTATTCAATTATAGAGTACTTTTCTCTTTTTATGTTGTTACAATTGCAACACAAAAAAAAACACACATGACATGTGATATTTTTATTTGAACAGGAATCAAAAATCATAAAAAATCAAAAAATTGTTTTTTATTCTTCTTGAAAAAAAATCGTATTTTTGCAACATTTGATGACTATTTTCTGCCATTTTTTATCTTTTTTTTCTTTTGTTTTTTTAATCAGGGAAACGAACAATTTGTGCTGTCGTCAAATACAAATCTGAATTAACTCATTTATACTTCAGAGGCTAGAATTTTTTGTATTCTTGGGGAGTTTAATGTGCAACATTGCTTCTTCTTTCAATGGAACAATTCTTCATTTTTTTGTTATTTCCAGACAAAATTTATCATTCGTATTTCTTATGATATGCGGAAGCTAAAAATATTTTCTTTAATCCCGATGCAAAAATGAATGTTTTTTCGGCCAAACAAATATTTTGTGTGTTGTTTGCAGTTTTGCACTTTTTTCTCACTGACGAAATCAGATCGGATAAACTTTTGTCGATGAGGAATTTTTTGGAAATTTAAAAAAAAGAAAAGAAAAACAAAATATTTTTATTATTGTAAACTTGAAGGTGATAAAAAAGTGATTAAAATCATAATTTCAGATTTTCAGACAAAAAAAAGTTGTTTTGAGTAAAAAACTTTTTTCTTTTTTTTTTAAAGTAAAAGATTTGAAATATTTTAATCATCTCTGGTAAATAAAATCTGTCCCTGTTTGATGACAAATTGTTTTTTTAAGGATGGATATTTCTGAATTAAAATGATGTTTTACAAAAAAGGATATGTCTTAAAAAAAACCAACCGGTTGCATGAAGAAGACAATTTTTCCTGATCTTTATTTCCACAAATCCTTTTTTGTTGTAATTTTAATTGGAAAAAAAACGGTTGACATTTTTGTCATTTTTTTTAATGAATTTTTTGTTTTTTTTTCTCTTTTTTGCCCTTTTTTGGTGGATAAAAAGGAAAAGATTAACTTTTGAACTTTATTTTTTTTATTAAATTGAAATATTTTTTGTTCCAAATTTCTTAGTTTTGACTGATATTTAAAAACAAAAAGTATTAACAAAAGAATGTTTACAAATATCGTAGAAATTGTGATATTTTTCACGTGACTTTCAATATTTCTTGATATTTTAAGAATAATTTATAGATTTGAAATTCTAGAAATGGATTATTTTAAGACAACACACAAATTGTTTTCAGATCTGAAAAATAAAGAAAAAGCAAAAGAAAGAACAAAACATATTTGAGAATTCTGAAAAATAAAAAAGAGGAGAGGAAAGTAAAAAAATATGGCTGACTTCCAAGTTGCTGAAAATTCTCACGAAATTTGTTCTTGGATCAAAAATATCAATTATACGTATTCAGTTGTCTGTTTCTTCCCCGGTTATTCTCACCAAAAAATTGTTGCTGCTCCTCAAAGTGCATGTTATTCATGCTTCAAATTCAATTGTCTGATGTGAGTCGTAGTCGATTTCGTCGGTCTTTCATTTCTTTGCCAATATATTTTCAGCTTTTTTTCTTTTTTTCTTTTTTTTTTTTTTAGATTTGAACTCGTGGGATTGTCCGACGTCCATTTTGTTCAAATTGGCAAAAATAGCCGATGATGACGATGATTCATTGAAATTTGAGACATTTTTTTTTTTTTTTTGAAATTAACAAAAAAACGTGAAATTGGAAAAAAGTGAACAGATTTGTTGAAAGAAAAACAAATTTATTTCACGAAAAAGACTTTGAACGATAAAAAGTCAATCAATCGATTGAAACGAAAATCAATATGGTTTATTTTCGGATTTTTTAAGAAATTTTAAAAGCATCGACAAATTTTCAAGATACAAAATTCGTTCGTTACACCAGATCATCGTCCATCAGTTCTTCCAGTTTGGATAATCATATGGCTTTGTGGATCAGGAATTATTTGTACAATGGATGTGGCTTACACAATGAATCGTCCATTCACCAATGATCGTTCCCGAGTGTTGCCAGGAACAATATTTTCAGGATGTTTGAGATTTTTGTTTTGTGCAGCTTCTGATTGAATTCAAGAATTAATTCAGGGTTGTTATATTCGTCAGTTGATAATCATTATAACACAACAAATGATTTATTAACATGTTCAACCGGTCGACTAATGCTTCTTGAATGCTTCCTAAACTTTTTGTCAGTTGGATTGGTAAAAAATTTTCAAGAATCACTTTGATTTGGTGAACTCCAATTAAAAATCAATCGATAAATTAAAGGCGATGGCCAGGTCTCGACACGCGATTCTCCTAACATTTTCAACAACTCTAATGGTTTTGTGGAAAACAATTCTATTTTTTTCATTTTTCATCGGCATACCCGAACAAAATCCGAATGCCTTTAATGAAAACAAGGGAGTTTTGCAAACGTTGCTGATTTTTTGGATTCCAAATGGTTTGTTAACTTAACAAAATTGTTGAAAATGTTAAAAAGGTGGTGCTCAATTTCAATTTGTTTACAAAAAGAAACAATAAAAAATGTATTAATTTGATATTGAAATTGATGCCAACTTTTTTTTGGTTTCTCGTTTTATTCGAGATGTTTATTTAAAAATTGGAAATATTGACAAAAATTGAGAGAAAACGGAGAAATGTTTAGATTTGGAAAAGTATAAAAACGTTGATTTTATTCAAATCATATTTCTTTTTATTATTTTTATTAACATTTTTATTATTTTTATTTAATATAAAATAAAATTTCATTAATCAATTTAAAATGAGTTTATCATTGAGCAACTATTGGTTTATTTAAAACATCCAAGCTGCCCAGAGATAAACTCATTTTTTTATTTTGATTATCATTTTTTTTTTATTTCAAGGAGTTTGGGTTGTTGTTCCAATTATTGTGCTAATAACTCTTTGGAATAAACTTGCTCTTCCACCGAAAGTTTCTAGCAGGTTTTTCGTTTTTTTTTTTTTGTTTTCAGGTTTTTCAAATCTGAAAATATTTTTTGTTTTTCAGATATTGGAAAAATCATAATAAATGTCTTGGCGATATTGATTTGAAAAAACAGCAATAATTTTCAAATAAAAAAAAACAACTTTTTTTTTTCAAATTTTTTTTTGAATTAAACTTTTACAAAAAAAAATCAATAATTGTCACAATAATTCGATGTGTCGCAAGATTTAACTTCACAAACATAATTGAACCAATCTTTAAAATAATCGCAGTTTTTCCAAAAAGTCTGAAAAAGGCCTGGTTTTTGTTGTCTTTCAATTGGCTTCTTCATGAAGCCAAAAAAACCTTTAATAAAGTTCCATTTTGTTGATTATAAACCGCAGGATTTTGATTTGGCTGCGATGGAAAATTTGAAGCCCAAGAGTTGTTATCATTCTTGAGAATAAAGGAAAAATTTGAGAAAAACGAGAAAAAAAAGACTTTTTTCTTACAGTTTTTGGTACCAAAATGTGACCAGACGGTTGCTGCCATTTCCAAATTGAGTTGATCCAATTCAATCCAATATGATAATTATATGGTTTGGAAATTGCTGGATTATTTGAAATCAACTCTGAAAATGTCTCGTTTATTTTTTCAGAATTCGAAAAATTGGTTGGAATTCAGAAAGAAAGATGAAATATCTCGTACGTAACACATAATCATGTTTATGTTTCGTGTATTCCGTAACCAAATATCCATTTCGAATAATTGTTTGACAAGCAATCATTGCCGGCTTCCATCCTGCTTGAAGACTTGAAGCCGTCAAACAAACTCCATATTTATGAGAATATTTGTTGAAAAAATCGTTTTTATATTGATTCCAGGTTGGAGGACAAAAACAGTTGGCTAGAATTTGTTTTTTTTTTGAGAACCTTTTGAACAACATTTTTTTTTCTTTTTTTTCTCGATTTACCTTGAATCAAGGAATTTTCAATCTCTTTTACAAGATCGGTGTCCAAATTGGTGAAATTAAATCCAGGTGTGGCCAATTCTCCGATCTTTCTAATCAGAGTTTCATCTCCGTCTTGATCAAATGCAACCGTTATAATTTGAACGCCGGATCCTTTCAATCGATTCGCAATTGGGATCGGATCATTCTCCCCATCATCTATATAATCTGACGCATAAATGATAACTACTTGTTTATAGTTTGAACGGAAGTTGTTGGCTCGACCGTTTGTGAGAACAGTTTCAGCAGCTCCCAAACCTCTGAAAATTGTTTCGTCTTTGGTTTAAAAACAAAAAAAACAAGAAAAAAACGGGAAACTTGTTTAAATACGCTTCTAGGGATTGACTTGGACTATCAAGAGCATCAAAAATGTTATCAATCATTTCATCAGCTGATTTGTATTGATTTAAATCGGCAATCTTTAAAAAATTGAAATTATTGATTTGAAAAAAAAAATCAATAAATTAAAAATTGAATCAAACAATATTGAAATGAGAATTATAAGTGATTAAAGCAACTCGAGTTGATCTTGGATCAGAATAATTTGATCCGATTCGTGTTCCCTGACCAAAAATTGTTCCTAACTGTGCAGCAATCTGAACATCAAACAAAAATGTTTAAAAATGCTCTCAAAAAAAAAGAAGAAGAAAGGGGAAAAATAAAACCTGAATTAAGCCATCGTCTCCCATTCCAGCTGAATTATCAACAACAACAACAACATCGAGCCAAAGATTCGATAAATCATGGTCACAACTTCTATCTTGATTTGATAAGACAAGTGGAATGATTGAAGAAAAAATTATCAAAAGATTTAAGCTTCTTTTCATTTTTTGAATTCTGGAAAAAATGATATTTGTTCTCTACGTTTTTCCTTTTTTAAAAAACCGAAAAAAATCAGGAGTCTTAACCCCTGATAAAACAAAGATTAGAAAAACAATTTTTTTTGTCAATTTTTATCAACTGATATCATTAAATTAATTGCATAATGATTATAATTTAATGATGAGAAATTAAATTTATCTGAGAAAAGAAAAAAAAAAGAAGAAAAATTATTTTGGATTTTATCAACCTTTTTTTTTTGACAGCAAAAATTTTTTATCAGGTTTTTTTTTGGAAAAACGAAGGAAAAGCATTGAATTCAAACTATTTTTTGTCTTTTTGAAAAATGAACAAAGTTATGGACAATAATTATCAGTATCACATGAAATTGTTTCACAAATATAATCTTTCGAAACACCGAATCCATTGATATTTTGCCATCCAACTGTAAGTCCAGAACCAACTTGAGAATTGAGAACAGATAGTGTTGTTGAAGATCTGATTGGATATCCTGGATTCCAGAATTGATTCGAGTTCAATGGTTTCAATGGTTGACCAGCTGGTTGAGCCCAATAATAACCACCATTCACAAAGCTTAATCCAATATGATACATGTATGGCTGTTGAACAGTTGTGTCATTTTGAACGAGTTCTGAAAAATCGCCGAAAGTTTGAATGGAATAACATTTGCCGTCGAACGATTCTTACGGAACAAGAAATCATGCTTTTGTCGATCGAATTCAGTCGCTAAATAACCGTTACGAATCATGTTTTGACAAGCGAATTTGGCTGGAGTCCAACCAGCTTGAAGTCCTGACGTGATAAGACAAACTCCATATTTGTACGAATTCTCATTGAGAAAGTCTGAACGATATTGTTGCCATAAACTTGGGCAGAAACAGTTGGCTGAAAATCAATGAATTTGAAAGACGGCTGGCGTCGCTGCCTGCTGGATTTACTCTGAATCAGCGCTCCTTGAATTTCGCCAACAGTGTTCATGTCTTGACTGGAGAAACTGTATCCAACTGTTGCGAGCTCGCCGAGTTGAGCAATCAAAGACTCATCACCATCTTGATTGAAAGCGACAGTGACAATGTTGACACCAGAAGCTTTGAGACGAGCAGCAATTGGTTTTGGATCATTATTTCCGTCACTTCTGAAAACAAAACACAAATTTCTTTGTGAAAACTGTAAAAGATTGTCAGTCAGACTTGTAGTTTGAAGCATAAATTAAAACGAGTTGTTTATAATTGGATCGAATTCCATTTCGTCTTCCATCAGTCAAAACTTGTTCAGCTGCTCCAATTCCTCTGAAAATGACTGAAAATGTTGATTCAAGCTTGTTCTAAAAAAAAAAAAACTTTGAGGTATAAGCATCGGTTGCTTGGCTGGTTTGTGAAAGAATATTGAAAATATTGTTGAGCAAATCATCGGCTGATTGATATGTATCCAAATTTGCGTTCTAGAAAATCCACATCAAAATTTTATTAAACAAATATGGTTTAAATAAATGTACAATTGTGGCCGATGAACTGTAAGTGACAATTCCAACACGGGTGGTTCTCGGATCAGAATACTGAGTTCCAATACGAGTTTCTTGTCCAAAAAGTGTGGCGACTTGAGCAGCGATCTGAAAACACACAAGAAGAGAAGAATTGAAAACGAAGATTGATTCAAACTTTTGTCAAGCCCATTTTGGTCATTCCAACACTGTTATCAACAACAACAACCACATCCAACCAAAGATTTGATAAATCATTTCCACACTCTCGATCAGTATCTCCTGCTACAGGTTGTGCAGTATTCGTTGTTTCTGGTGCGAATGTAGAATTAATTGTAGGTTGAGTACTCCATGAAAAAACTGAAGAAATGAGAAGAAATAATGCGAATAACAATTTCATTTCTGAAAAAAAACTCATTTTCGATCCACCAAAAAAAAAGGAGAGAGAAAGAAAATATTTCGAGGTTTTTCTGGTTCCTTTTAAGGTAATTGGTCTGATAAGACATTTATTTATTGTTATCGTATTAAATTTCTAATTTTTTTCAAAAGTTGATAAAAAAAAGGTAGCTTCACCTAAACCAAAATCAGCAAGAAAAGTTGATAACAACGCCCTGGTAAAATGATGGCAAAATTCGTTGAAAATGAAATTTTGATTCTACTTGGTTTCCCAGCAAAGATTATGAACTGGATTTTTCTCTTCCTTCCCTACTTTCCCCCTCTTCCCATCCTAAATTTTATTTAAAATCACATCATGAAAATTGTTTTATCAGGAAAAAAAATCAACAAAAAATGATAATTAATATTTTATCATCCGGAATCAAACGATTGTAAAATTAAAATTTGTTGAGCTTCATTATGAAAAAAAAATTTTTTTTTATGATTTTAAAACGTGGAAAATTGATTTTTGTTTCATTTTACAAGGAGCTCGCACCAACATATCGTGGAGATACTGAATGATTTATATACCGTTGGATAGCCCTTGAAAAGCTCTATCAGATAGCATGTTCATTTTTTCCGGAATAAGTCTGGTGTGTGATCTACAAAGCTTTGAAATGACACTGTATGTGTACAGTGGTACACTGCATAAAACAGTTTCCAATCATTTTCAAACTTCATTATTTCTTTATTTACATGAAGTTATGTGAGATAAACAGTCTTCAGTAGACTGACCGCAGATGGAATCTTCTTCTTCGATTGTAGTGTCTCCAAATTGAAGGCTTTCTAGGAAACCGATCAGCTCGCCGGCGACTTGTTTCTCTTCTCGAGTAGGCGAAATGGGCTTGAAGGCGATGCCGATGCGTTCGACGACTATGGCGAGGATGACCTTGATATCCATAATTTGATCGAACTTTACGCCTCGGGCAACCTTTTATACCCAGTTTCCAGCGGTTTAAAGCCATTCAGGAACTTTCTAAAGCCGAAATAATCAGGTGAAATAGTTGAAAACAATATGCAAAAAAAAGTTGCAACAGCGGGGACCCGGACCGTGGCCTCCGGACAAACCGCCAAGATAGCCTGTTGTGGGTTCTTTGCTAGTTTAGTTTAAAACAAAAAATTCAATGATTTTTTCCATTTTTTTTTTTTTTTGGTTTCTGTAAATTTTTAATTACATAAATATCTTTAATACCGGTTTATTGTTAACAGAAGATTTTTAACAAGGCATAAATAAAATTTTAAAAAATGCATTGTTTTAGTTTTTTTTTTTTGGTTTTTTTTTTGGATTAAAAAAAGGAAATCAAAAAAATGGGGACTTTTTTGAAAATGTGCTCAACGTAGAATGAAAATTAAGTGTACAATTGTTTCCTATAAGAATTGATTACAAAAAAAAAAAGGTGATGCTCTCAACAAATAAAAAGTGCTCAATTCAAATTATTTTTCTTTTCTTTTCGTTTTTTTTTTTTGACATAGATTAAAACCAATCAGTAATTCACATGAGAAAGTTGTTTCGACTATAAATGTGTGAATCGCAAGAAATATCATAAATTAGCCAGTTTTAAGAGGGGGCGGGGCGGGGACAGGGGGCGGGGAGCAGCAGAGAGGTGGGGATTTTTGCATTCCTGAATAATTCGATTTTTACAAGACAAAATAAAACAAAGAAAAAACTGGGAAGTGATGAATAACGCTGATCAATAAAAATTTGGAATCCATGAGTGTTAATATATGAGGTGATGCACAAGAATTCGAATAAATTACGCAATTAAAACAAAAAAAACAAAACGAGATTTTTTCAAAAATATTTTTAAGATTTTTACATGTAAAGTCTGAGTTATAAAATACCGGGGTGAACAAGAGGAGGAGGAGGAGGAAAATTAGAAGAGAACACTTTTGGAAGACAAAAAAAAAACGAAAGAGAAATTGATGAGAGAAGGTGGTGGGTGGGTTTGGTTTGGAGGAGAAAAATGAAAGGATTTTTTGTTGAAAAATTTGAATAATTGAAAAAAAGAAAACAAAAATTGCAATCAGCCCACTGGCAAAATGATTATGGAAAATATGAGGTCAATGAAACAACGAAAAAATTGTGGAAACCTATTCAATTAAACAATTGGAGATGCGGCGGTCGAAGATGGAATTGTTGTTATGTTTTGTGATGAGCACATTCGATAAAATATCAAATTGTATTCTTCAAAATTTCCATTAAGACCTTCTTCATTTGCAAAACAAGCTTCAGTTGTAAGAGCAACACGAAAACGATATGCTGATTGAATATAAGAACCAACTGATAATTCAAATGTATTTTCCAATATCTAAACAATTTTATTGATTTTATTGATTTTTTTTTTTTTTGAAAGACGACTGACTTGTTCTGATGTTGGATATTCTTTTGTTGATTCTTGATAACGACTTAATGGACATCTTTTATGATTAAAATCCGACATATGACCACAATTATTGATTATTTTATTTTTTGGTATTCTGAAAATTGAGAATTCATGAAGGAAAAGTAAAAAAAAGACTTACAAAAATTGAATTTCAATCGGTGAATCTGGAACATATTTGGAAACTGGAACATACAAATTGAAAATTCCTCGTCGGGTATTACAACTCTTCTCAACACAATATCTTTGATCTAAAGTGATATTGAGCAGTGGAATAATAATCTGAACTCCAGTATCGAAAGATCTTGTCTTGAAGTATGGTGCTCGTCCGATTCCACTTGTTCGATTTGAAATATATTCATCATTGTCAATAATCTGAAAATTTCTCTTTCTGGGTTGAAAAGTTGGATTTTAAGAAACTTACAACATCTTTTCCAGAATCCTCAGCTAAAATAAAATGTGGTTTATCTCCACAACAATATGTTCGACAACTTGGTGAAACGCAATGAGCAAGTAATGGCGGAGCATCAGGTTGGAAAGTTGGCATGTATTGCAATGGTGACACAACCAAATTGGCTGGTTCAACTTTTGTTGACGGATTAAGATGATGGAATCCATAATTTCGATTATGCCAATCAAGAACATAAAGAGCTGACATGGCTAATAAACAAACAGCCATAACACCAATCAAAGTGACAATTGTTCCTTGAGTGACTTTTGATGTGCACATTCCAACATCCTCATAATTATTTCTTGCTCGATACATTTTCCGACGCGGCGATGGTTTTATTGTTGGAGTTGTGGTTGTTGATGTTGCTGTTGACGTTAATGAGCATCGAGAATAGGAAAGACTTTTCGCGTCGCCGTTCAAATTCGATGCCATCGACATTGCCATCTTTTTCCTCTTCGCATATTCGCTCAATCGTTTGCTGATCTCGTCGACTTTTTCATCGATTTTCGAGTCAAGATCGCCAGTTAAACGGCATAATTGTTGCATTGCTAAAAGGGTTTCATAGAAAACTCGCGATTCGTCAATTGTAAAATAATCGCCAATGTCGCGAACAGCTTCAGGAAAAACCGCTGCTAACTCTTGGGCAATTAATCCGGTTCGTCTGAAATTTGGATTTTCAGAAAATTTACTTTTTTCTTTCTTTTTTCTTTGTTTGTTGCCTTCGAAAACTTACTTTCTTTGTTCTTCGGTCAAACCCCATTTTTCTGCCACTTCAGGTTTGTAAGCATAATCAACAACGCGAAGCTGAAGTAGTTTTTCCAGAGCTTCCGACGCGTCTTTATCAATGATTCCTTCCTTTAATCGAATATCGGATGGGTTGATGACACGTCCAGTCAAATAAATATCGCCATCAACATTTAATTTTCCAGCTTGTCGTTCGGTACCAATCGATACTGGTCCGTGAGTGAACAGTGTATTTCCATTTCTTTGCCATGCAACATCTGAATCTGGAGGTTCGAATGAACCCGGATTTGTTGCCTGGAAAAAAATCGATTTTTAATTTTTTTTTTTTTTGGTTTTTTTTTGTTTCTTACCCGAACAATAACTTTATCTGAAGCATAGGATTGAATAAGAACGCTGGCTTCATCCGTACTGGCAAATAAACGAACGACAAGTAGAAAATATTTTTGCTCGGGATTTGGACGGAAGTTTTTTCGTTGATTATTCAATGTGGTTTCAGAGAAATGAAGGCGTGGCACTGTCACCTGAAATTCGTCGTCGTAATTTTAATCGGGTAAAGGGAGGGGAGGGGGAGAGGCGCGTAGGACTAATTGATTCCAATTTTTTTTCAAATCATTTAATTCCCCGCTCAGATCCGAAACGTTTTGAAAAATTTGTAATAAATTAGATCTTTTTTTCTTTTCCTTCTCTCTCTCTCTCTCCCTCTCTTTCCACTCATTTTAAAAGTGCAACATTTTCACAAAGTGCATGTAAATAAATTGTGAAATAAGGAGAGAAAAAAGAAAAAGAGAAAAAGAGAGAGAGAGAGAGAGAGAAAGAGAAAAGAGATTAAACGAAAGATAAATTGGCACTTGATTTGTGACATTGAGACAGAAAAAAAATGTCGACTTTTTCAAACAAAAAAAATTATCAACGAAGGAAACCCCATCATTTTTTTTTTGGTTTTCTTGGCTTACAAACCTTTGTCATTCGACGCTCCTGAATCTCAAAAAGCACCGGAGTGTGTGGATGAGGTCTACGATCGGCTCGTGATTGTCGAATACAAATTTCGGAAGTTGGCATTTCGGCTTTTGCTCCACAGAACGCAAGTTTAAAGTCACGGATCGGAACGAGAGCGCCATTGTAGACGACAAATTTCGGAGGCATTGAATCACTGGCTTCAACATGAACAGAAATCTGAAAATTGTCGAAAATTAAACTGAAAATTGTTCGATTTTTTGACGGACCTGAAAATGATTTTTCTTCTGATTCACAAAACAATTATCGATTGTTGAATAATTGAATCCTTTATCGGCAACAACATGAACTTGAAGCTGTTGAAGTTCACGTCCATTTTGATCATACAACGAATTCCATTGTTCCTCTTGAAATTTCGAAAACTTGATCGCCTGCTGATGATTATAGTTCTCATCTCCAGGAAACGAGCCCATCTGAATCTGTTGGCCACCATTGGCCAACACAAGTTTCGGCGTTTCACACGGCGTGTCAAGACGCGAACGTTTCCGATTCGACGCCTCGTCAAGAATCGGACTGGCCAACACGCTTTCATTTGATGATTGAAGCATATTATACAAATTTTCCATTCCATAATTGGTTTTTGGACCATTTCCACTCATTGGAATATTTTGTTGATGATGTTGCTGTGATTGTTGTGATTGTTGTTGCTGATGCTGTTGATGTTGCTGATGCTGCTGCTGATGCTGCTGCTGATGTTGTTGTTGTTGTTGTTGTTGTTGTGGATTTCCATTTGGCCAGAAATTTTGAGTTTGTTGATTGATTTGTGGATTTCGTCCAATTGATTGCTGTTGTTGTTGTTGTTGTTGTTGAATTGGTTCATGTTGCAAAATATTATTTTGTAATTCGTGAACACCAAGAATCATTCCATTATTGTTGACCGAATAACCATTGAACTCATTCGGTGAAAACATTGGATCAGAATGATGAGACGACGACGATGCAGACGACGCATTTCCACAAATTTCAGTCATTGGCGGTGATTCGGGTAGTCGACGAGTCTGACGAAAATTATGTTGGTTTTTGTTCGCAACTCTCGCGAATTCTACCTGATAGATTTGATTGCCATGTCTTGGCATAACTCCACCACTATGCTGCATGCTTCCAGTTGATGATGTTGGACTAACCAATGATCCGTCTTCAGGTGTGTCAAACCTAAAAAACAATTAAAAATGAGAAGTTGGTTTTCAGGTAAATTCGAAGAGGATTCTTACTCGCTTTCCCGTAGGAATTGGATTATATTGAAATTATCCGTGTTCTCCAAAGGATCTAATGGATATTCGGCTGAAAAATGAAAATCTTCAAAAATGTCGCAAAAAGAAATTCAAAAAAAAAAAAACCAAAAAACAAATAAAAATTCGTCATTTCGATGACCGTAACCTATGACAAAATAAAAAAATGTTTTTTTTTTTTGAAAGCGCCGGTGAATCATAAAGAACAGCCAGTGGAAGACGAGAACATCAACTATGTATAGGAGAGCATAAAGAAACGAGAGAGAGAGAAAGAGTGAATGAAAATAATCGGTTTTTTAAATTGAAAAATGAGTGACCGGTACCGATATGAACATTTCTTTGTTTTTTTTCCGTTTTCTCTATGAAGAAAAAATTAAATTGAGGGGCAAAAACGCATGCGGGGTTGAGGGTGAGGGGAGAGAAGGAAAGAAAAAAAAAGCTTTTGCTAATAATAATAAATAATAATGAAATGGTTTTAGGTAAACAAAACAAAAAAAAAAGAGGTCAGCAAAAATTAAAAATGAGCAAAATATGGTCTAATTTTTAAACTTTTTCCCTTAAAAAAAGACGGAAAAAGAAATGAAGAGCAAACCTTTTATCAGATTGGCAGCGTTCGACATTGCTCCAACTCGTTGGAAAACTGTCTCACTTTACCCAAAACCGGCAAAAATACCCTAATTGAAACGGAAACGTGGAGAGAAGTTGATAACTGAAATTGGAGAAAAAAATCATTTTTTTCACAAAAAAATTTGAAAAAAAAACACACAAAAAAATGAAAAAAAATTTTTTACGGTTGGACGTAGAATTGAATATATTGCGTAAGCATCAAATGGGAACAGAAAAAAAAGGTATTTGAGAAGAAAGAAGAAGAAATATTGACGGAAAACGACGGAATCGAATCGAGAATTTAGAGAAAAAATGACAATGAGAGAGAGAGACAGAGAGACAGAGAGAGAGAGAGAGAGAGAGATGATTGGAAACAGACAAGATGTGGGTGTTAGTTGGGGGGTCGGCACCCTCGTCCAGCCTGGCACCGCTAGCCACGCCGCATTCTCTAATATCTCTCGACAATCTACATATTATTTCTATTCTCAAACAAAATTCTCGTCGTCTCTTCCACGTTCCACATTATTTTTGCAAATATCTCTCTGAATGTGCTCTTCTTGCTTTTTCTGCGCTTTCTCTGTTTCTCTTTGTTTCGGCGCGCACAATTGTCGTCTCCATTTTTTTTCCTTCGTTTTTTTTTTCCTTTTGGTGGGTTGCCACCCAATACGATACACACAGAGAAAATGTATTGAGTAAATAATAATGATAGGAAGCATTAGAGGAAGAAGAAGAAGAAAAACGGAAAAGACATCATAAGTATGTGATGCACACACACAGATGACGAACGGGATCGAGTCGAAGAACTTCCGCCATTAAATATCACAAATAAATAAAAAAAAAAGAACGAACGAACGGATGGATGGAGGTGGACGGACGAACGAACCAACGAGCAAACGAGAGAGAGAGAGAGAGAAATATTCCGAAGAGGAACGAGTTAATTTCACCGGTCAGCTGAGAGGAAAACAAAAATGGACGCCGAGTTTTTTTTTTTTTTTGGAGCAAAGGAAACAAGGAAGCAAAGTTTTGTTTTCAAAATACATTTTTTACTCGATAAATAATTTGTATTTAGGGATCCCCCCCCCCTCAGTTTTCTTTATTCAAATAATCGGAATTTTCTTGAAAAAGTCTTTTGAGCTTCTGAAAGAAGCTTTCGGGGGGGAAAAAAGAAAAGAAAAAATTCTTGAAGAATCAAGAAAAAAATGTGGAAAATCCCAAAAACTTTTCTCTGTCTCGTTGTTGTTTAATTCGAAGCGACAAAGCGAGGCCAAGAAAGGCGAAGGGGGAAAAAAAAGAAGAAGAAATTTGTTTGAGATAAAAAAAAAAAAAAAAAAATAAAGAAGACCTCGACACACTTTGAGACTGATCTGGTCTATGGTGAATTCATCAATGAAATTTTGTTCGTCAATGAAATGAAATGGAAATGAAATGAAACGAACACACGGGAGGCGAAAGGGGGGCTTGAGACAGAGAGAGAGAGAGAGAGAGAGAGAGAGAGAGAGAGAGAGAGAGAGAAAGAGAGAAAAAGAAGAAATATAAAATCTGAGTCAGTCGATTCTTTTCTTTCTTTCTTTTTTGGTTGGTGGTGGTGGTGGTAACCTTGAGGTAAGCGCAAAAACATTCGCCCATTTTTCCGTTGTCGGTCGAGGTCAATTCGAACATTTGAGAAATTATAACCAAAAAAAAAAAGCAGAGGAAGTTCGAAACTATTCGAGAGATTTAGACAGACATTTTTATAAAGTTTTTCCAATTTTTTTTTGCTGCTGCTGCTGATGCTTTTTGAAAAAGAAAAAAAATTATTTTAGAATAAGACTTCGCCGAGTCATTTTCTTTCCTTCCCTTGAGCTTTTCATAAGAAAATTGAAACAACTAGAGTAAACACATTGAGAATTCTTAGAAAAAAAAGAGAATTTTTTTCTGAGGAAAATCTAAAAAAAAAAGAGGAAAAACAATTGTTGACCATAATTAAAATTGTTGGCTTTTAAATAACCTTTTAGCAATTTAAAAATATTCACAATGAACGAAGAGTTTCCATGGAAACCAGTCGATAATAAAAAGAACGTCGTCTCTGTTTGGAATTTAAGCTCAATTTCTTGAAAACCAAAAACCTCAATTTTATTATTTCTATTTTTAAATGCGACCTTCTTCGAATCTTTCGTCGTCAGCTTTGGTAAAAAATTGAATAATAAAAATAATAATGAATATCTTGTTGGTCGTTTTTCAGAATTATTTGGAATCATTGGAAAAAAGCTCCAAAGAATTGAGAAATCATAAAAATGTTAAAGGAAGGTTTTTCAATTAAATTCAAATGTTTGAATTTTATTATTTGAATTTATTTAGCAATGGAAACAATTCAAAACCTCGAAAATCAATATCTGAAATTATTTCACAAGTTCGAAGACAAACATCAATATCTAGAACAAATTCCGATGATATTGATCTGAAGTAAATTCATTGAATTATTGATTTTTTTTCTTCATTTTTGTTTTCTCTAAGCGACTCGTTCAAATCCTCAACCTTTGACGAAGAATCAGGACGTGGTGAAAAATTGATGATGTTCGATAGTGACAGCGACAAAGAGCTGACATCGTCAAGAATTTTGCCACCTGGCACACCTGGAATGCAAGTGGGCAGAAAAAGTTTGAAGGAAATGCGAGAACTTCGTAACTCAATTGATCAATCATTGATCAAAACGCCAGAAGTGAAAAAAGAGTTCAAGAAAATCGGTGAAAGCAACGTTGAAGAAATGACAACGAAACTATCGAAAGTGATTCGCGATTTTTCTCTTTTTTTCCCCCGTTTTTGTTTTGAATTCTGAAAATGTTTCAGCCATTTGAAAAAATTGAAGAAGAAGAAGAAATCAGTCAAGAAATTAAGAAACCGACCGTAGTCACGAAGAGTCCATTTAAAAAAGCGGTTGAAAGTGACAGTTCGGACATTGAATCAATTATTTTTGATGAGGTTTTTGCAAATTTTTTTTCTTTGAAAATTATTGATTTTTTTCAGGTTTTCGAAGAAGAAAATAAAACAGAAAAACCCGTTGAAAATGAACAAAAATCATTGAAAATTGAAGAGGAAAAAACTCGAAGAATATCCCCAAAACCTGTAATAACTGAGCAACCAAAACCTGAAACTGAAACCGATTCTGAATCGGAATCGGAATTGGAATCAAATTCTGATTCTGATTCTGATTCTGACACCAATTCTGATTCGGTTGCCGAATCTGATTCCTCAGAAAATGAGACGAGCACCGAACAATCAAAAGCCGAAAAGTCCGCGTCAAGCTCTGAAACGGAATCAAGCGCTGAATCTGAACAAGAACTCTCTGCAAAGAAAAGCGAATCGTCGAGATCAGTCAAAAATCAAACATCGCCAGAAACCAAAGTCGAAAAAGAGCTGAAATTGGAGAATTCGAGAATTTACGAAACCTTTTTTCCATCAGCTTCATCGATCAATGAATTGTCAAGTGAAATCGTCACAAGTCGTCCAATTGTGGAAAAGCGAGAAAAAGAAGAAAAAGACAAAAAAGACAAAAAATCGATAAAACAAAAAAAATCAAAACTGAAATTGAGAAAAATCAAAAGTAGGATTTTTTTCCATTTTTTTTTTCTCGAATTATTAATAAAAAAATTTAAAGATGAAAAAATGCCAAAATGTATTGATAATGCGCATAAAATAATGGAACAAGTTCTTGAAGATCACATGAATCATCTAAGAAATCTAAATCAAATCGAATATGAATCAGTTCAGGAATGGATGAAAATCTTAAAAAGTTTTGATAAATTTGATGGGCCAAATTCTGAAAAATTAAAGAAAATCATTAAAGAAAGAATTGATAAAGATCGTTTCAATTTTTGAATTTTTCCCCGTATTTTTTTTTTTTTTGGCTTTTTGGTTTTTATTGACGAATTTATTTCATCTCAAATGTCGATCGATGTTTTTTCGTTTCTTTTTTTTTTGTTTTTCAATATTTACACAAAAGGTTTCATCCGTGACCATTGAAAAAATGAATTTCCCATAAAAAAAGGTCATCAAATTGAGCTTTTTATACAAAATTTATTTTTATTTTTATTATTATAAAACATTTATTAATAAATTGAGCAAATATTTACAAATAAATGATGATGATGATGATTTTTCAACCTGCGTTATTTATTTTCTTTCTTTTTTTTAATTTTTTTAATTTTTACAACAAAAAAAATGTGTCTAAATGGTAAGCACTTGGCGAGAAGAAAAAAAAATGTTATTATTTGAATTTTTGTTTAAAATCAATTGAAGAAAGAATTAATAACGATAAACATCTCGATCTCTCGATGGATCATACGAATATTGTTCGTGTTGTTGAGCGGGAAAATGTGTCGGAGTTGGTTGAGGTGTCGGCAACTGAAGGAAGGAAAGACAATTTTTAAATGCTTTTTTTTCTTGTTGAAAACTGGTTTGACTCAAGTTTTTTTTTAAGATGCTGGGGGAAACACTTGCAAACAAATTAGCTTTAACAAAAACTGGTTGTGGTTGTCGGTGCAAAAAGAAAGAAAAGTTGGCGCAAAAAGTTTGTTGGCTCGCGCGATTTGATTTCAACGAAAATCACAATTTTTCAGTGTTCAGACTATAAACAATATTTTCAGAATTGAAAATCTGAAAACAATTTTTTCATTTGATTTAAAAAACCGTTAAAAAGTTAAGCTTCAACGTGACAAGCTTAGTCAGACTGATTTGAGAGAAAAAAATCGGGGAAAATACTTTGCGCCGAAAGAATTTTTTCTCTCTCTCTGTCTCTCTCTCTCTCTTTGTCTCTGTCTCTGTCTCTGTTTTTTCCTCCTATGTCAACTACAGTCAATAAGATCTAGGAAGGAAGTGGAAATGAGTCAAAGAAAACCTTATTGACATTTAAGACGATGGTAAACATATCAAAAAAGAAAAAGGCTTACTCCAGAGTAATTATTTTCCTCGTAGTGCTCATAGAGCTCTCGTTTTTGTTTTTTATCTTTTGAACGATTGAAAAGCCAAACGACGAGCCAGACAACAAATGCAATAATGACGAGGCAACAAAATATTACAATTAATGCAACAGCCCAACCATATCGATTATGCCTATTATTATTGATTTTTAAACGATCAATAATTGAGGATTTTTTTTATTTACCAATATCCATTTTTGCAACATCCATCAGAACAACAACCAATATCCTTATAGCATCGCTCAATTACCGTATTTCCAGTGTTGGCAATTCCATAAATACAATCATAGAAAGATGGATCGATAGCTGCAATCAACGAGGATCCATCGTCATTCTTCTTCTTCTTCTCTTTTAAACTCACTGTTGACTTGTTGTCCAAGAAGTCCACTGCGGACAAAACTATTGGCAGAGATGACGTTGGTTTGAGTATCAAACTGACGATTTAATGAAGTTTGTTGGGTGGCCGATTCTGTTTGGGGAAGAAATTTCCATTTTTTTTTTGGTTTTGGTTTTCTTTTCGGAAACTTACGAAATCCTTCCCATCGTGAAGCTGACATTTTAGCAGATTTTCCTGGAAAAAATCAAACGACGAGTGAAATGTGAAAATGGAACGTTGACAGTCGAGGGTTTTTGAAAAAAATTCAAAAAAGGCCGCAATGAGAATTATTAGAGGAAATGAATTCTCGTCTAACGCAACAATGAGAAATTGTCTTGCGCAATCATTCATTGCCGCGCCCATTTACATTTTTCACTCATCTCGCGTCTTTTCGCATCAAATACTATCTAATATGGTATCCCCCGATGTCTTCCTCTCTTGCGGAGCACATAAAAAACCTGCTCGGTGTGCGGAATATTTGCTTTTTACACGTCTCTCCTTTCTCTCTCTCTCTCTGTCTCTCTCTCTGTCTTCTCTTCCGCACCTTCACGTGGTATTACATACAACGGTTTTTTGCTGCCGATCCATCGCAGCGGAGAGAAGGATTATTGTGCAGGAGTATTTAAAATAGAGAGTAATTGACATCGAAGCATGAAGAATTCCTTGAGTACTTGCAAACTTCTTCTTAGGCTTCAACAAAAAAAAAGAGTTGTTTTATGTAATCATTATGAAATATCAGGTTCTAATCACATTTTTGTGTGTTCATTTTTTTTCCTCCCTTTAATCTTTTTGTCTTTGCTTTTGTCTTTTTATTCAAATTCTTGAATTAATTTTATTCAATCGTAATTTTTATAAAAAAAATCTTATAAAAAAGTGAAAGAGAGAGAGAGAGAGAGATCGTTGAAGTTCAGAGTCTGATCCATTGAAAATATGTATAAAAAATCAGGAAAAATGTGCAAAAAAAAATATCCCGCAGAAACAGAGCTCGTGTAATAAAAGAAAATACATATTTACATTCAACATTTGTACAACATGTTTTTCGGGGGTGGGGAGGGAAAAAAACAAAGGGGGGGGGGGGAGAAGGAAAGGAAGAAAGTCATACATCGAGATGAATAATTTTCTGTTTCTTCATATCTGGAATTGTATAAATTACATGATTCATTGTTGAAGTGGATGGTGTTGAAGTCGAACGGGCGGCACGAATCGCATCTTCATAACTCGGAAGATCATTACCGCCACTCGAGTCGTTGACACAATTTGTATACGATGGAGGCTGCTGCAAGAAAAACGGAAGATATTCAATTGATGAAGAAGAAGAAAAACTGTCGCTTACTTTTTCCAGATTCGATTCATCATTGACGATAACAGGGCAGCACAATTTTTGCCAAGCTGAGAAGAAGATTCGAGCTTCGATTGCTAGAACAATTGTACAAGCAACAGCAACAAATGGAAGCATTGGATATTTGAAGGAAAGATCTTTCCAAATTTTCATGGAACTATTGAATTTGGTTTCCTATAAAAATTAAACCAAATTTTTGTTTCTTTTTTTTCTGGCAAATTCTTACAGCTTCAATAATTGTATCAAATTCAGTTGGAACATGTTGATAAGCATCAACAGAAATGCATCCCAAAAAAAGCAAAAATAACAAAATTCCACACTGAAATCAACAACAACAAAAAATCAATAAATCAATTTATGTTGTCAATGTGTACCTTCCAAACCAATGCTGGTATAATCATTGATGAAATTTTTGAATTAATGCCAATCAACGCCAAAATAACCATTGAGAAATTGGCAATAAATAAAATTGATGGAAGAAGTGAATCAGGATAAATCAGAAAAAGCAGAATAATAAAAGCTGAATCAACTGGAAGTGAACAAGCAGCTGCTATAACTGTCTGCAACAAAAAAAATGTCGAGTTTATCACAACAATCCGAATTTTTTTCGCCCTCTTTTTTTTTCAATACCGAAGAATAGTCAGAATAATTTTCATTGCTGGTATCAATGAAAAATTGAACAAAATGCATTTTGTTATATTTTTTTTTAAAAATGAGAAGGTAAAAAAGAAGAAAAAACAAGAGAAAGAGAGAGAGAGAGAGAGAGAGAGAGAGAGAGAGAGAGAGACCTCGTAAAAAAGGAAAAAACGAGATTCTTTATTTTGTTTTGAGAAGGAAAAAATCGTGTGAAAGGCGTTTTTCTTCTTTATGACCGACCATCTCAGTTTTTTTTAAATAAAAAAAACGAACCTTTTTACTGGAAAAATTGCTAAAAAACAAGACGAAATGATTGCCGAACGTCATCTGAAACAACAACAACACAAAAATGGTTCTCAACACACTGATTTTCAAAAAGTGGAAAAATGACGACGTTTTAAACAGAATTTTTCGACATCTCCCTCCCATGCCGCCCGCAATCGATATTTTTAATCCCCGACGAGAAAAAAAACGTGACGATCAAAATTTATGCCGCCCCATGTCCATTTTTGCAATCAAAAACTGTTTAGAACATAAACCGAGATGAGATTGGAAAGTGAGACGAGACGGGAGGGGGATGAGAAATGGACACCTGACGCCCAAAAAAAAAAAAAAAGGAAAAAGAATGCAAATTTCATCCAATCTAAATACATATTCGCCACATTTTTCTCTTGTCGGATTATTTCAAAAAGTTTATTTTTATCAAAAAAAAAAAAAAAGAAAAGAAAAGAAATAAAATCGAAAAACGAGTTATGCAAAATCGGAAACGGCAAAGACGAACGAACGTGGCGTGGCTTTCGCCCGGAAAAAATGTGACTCTGCTCACTGTTTTGATAATGTGATTTTGATTTTGAATTGATTTTTGAATTTATCACGTAAAATTCAATGAAACGGAAGGGAATTGATAAGGGAGTGTAGGGAGGAAGGGGAAGGAGAGAGAAGAATTGAAAAAACAAAAAAACTCTGAAAAATCTGAAAATGGAAAAAAAAGGAATTCGTGTGACGAAACAAAAAATTAAACAAAAAGAAATTTGTTTTAAGCTTTTTCTAATTTTTCTCTGGAAAAAAACTGAAATTTTTCATTTAAAAATTAAAAAAAAATAACCAAAAAATCCATAAAATTTGAATTTTTTTTCAAACAAAAGAAGAAAAACGAAGAAGAGGATTTTAAGGAGTGAAAAAAAATGTTTTTTATTTTTCTTTTAAACGATTTCGTTGCCATTTATGAACCTTTGAACTTGATGCAATTCAAGCGAGAGAAACTAATGATCAATCAATCAATAAATAGATTTGTGGGTTTGGGTGGGTAACCAACGAGTTTAAAATCCAAATCAAAAAATCAAAAAATAGATATTTTTTTAAATTTGGAATTTGATCTCCAAATGTTTTCCTACTCTCGTTTTTTTTTAATCGTAATTCCCAAATAAACTAAAAAATAAATGAAAAAAAATGAGAAAATGTGTGGTGGACAAAACAGGGAGAGAAAAAAAATGGAAAAATAAGGAAAAGCTTATTTTATAATTATACATTTCGAGCTCGTACCAATTTTTCCCTTTTTCTCGTTTCTCAATGTTTTCTTCTTTTTTTTCTCCCCCACCCCCAGTTTTTTGTTTTCATCCAACAATTATTGGGGAGAAGGGAACAAATCTTGAATTGTTTAAAAAATCGGACATTTTTTAAAGAAAAAAACTTGAAATTCAATCGGACCCAGACAAGAACAAATCGGGATTGGAAAACCAACAAATTGAAAAAGAATGGAAATGGATTTTTCAGACAAGTTCAAGTTTTTCCCCTTCTTCTTCGGCTTCGTCGTTTTTTTTTTGTATTCAATTTCATCTCAGATCATGTTGCACTCAATTCCCCCACTCCTCTCTTTTCCATCGTGATTTCGATGATTCGACATGAAAACTCTGGAAAAAAAAAACGAAGCACAAAAACTGTGGCTGGCTACGTGCAAATTGAAAAAAATGCAAATTTTATTCGAAAAAATTGAAATAAAACAAAAACAAAACATTCTACCCGGAGATTGTATATAATGCGATGAAATGGAAAGAAAAAAAAAAGAGAGAAAAGAAAATATTTGAAAAATTGAAAATGGACCGATTATTAGAAATTAATTAAAAAACGAGAAAACCCGATAAATAAAAAACATTTTAGATATTAAATTTGGTTTTTTTTTTTGGCAGGGAAATGGAAGGGGGCAGCGTTTAAAAATTAGATTCCGGCATATAATCATCATCTGGAAATTGTGATGGCTTCGTTTTTGATGGAATTTCTCTGAAATTTTTTTTTTATTCAAACAAAAATTGTTGAAAATTTTTCCAAAAAAAAAACAAAAAAACGTACGGTCGAATTTTAGCAAAATCTAAATTCGGACTGTAAAGTGGAAATTCGCTGGGTGTTGGAAAATCTTCAAAGTTGATTGCACGTTCAAATCTCAAAATTCGCCGGGAAATTGGATGCTGGAAAACAAATTTTAAGATTAAAATCCTCGGGTGGAGACGGGAAAGGGGGGGGGGGGAGGGGCTCACCTTAAAATTGGCTCGAAGTGTTTTGTCTTTGCTCATTGAAAACTTATTGAATCCTTGAGCGACTAGAATAGAAACCGAAAATAGAAGAATGAGAAAACGGAGGATGAACATTTGGGATTTGGAATGAAATGAAATGAGAAATGTTTGGAAGAAGATTTCAAGAATTCAGAATAAAAACAAAACATTTGGGTCAAATACACAGTCGAGGAAGGTGAAAAACACGTTTTTTGATGATGAAAATCGAAATTTTTTCACTGAATCACAAGGAAATCAACGACGGGAGGAGGGAAAAATGATTGGAAAAATCGAAAACAAGATCCGAACACGACGAAAATCGGTCAGACTTCTTCCATGGTTAATCGATGTTCACCTATATTATGATAGGCTTCCAATAATCTTCTGAAAATTTACAAAAACCTTGCGCCGGCCCCCGTTAAAAACTAACTGTAATTCCAGCTGTCGAGCTGCTTCGTTTTTCTGAATTTTCATTTCAACATTTTCCATTTGTCTGCAAAATCAAATAATTGGAACGGTGAGAAAAAATGTAGAAATGTGCTACTTTCGATGAGAAATACAACAATACATTGTCCAACCAACAGAGACAAGAATATAAAAGAAGAAAATTGTCCAGAATTTCGATGAAACATCATCGGACAACTCATCAATCGACGCTTCGGAGCTGCTCATTTCATTTTTTTCGACAACATTTGAACAGAAAATGAGAAGAAATGAGCTACAAAAATAAAAAATGAAAAAAATCGTATTTTTGTTTGAAGTAAATAAAAAAATGCGGGGGGAACAAACATTGGCTTGGGCAACACAAAAAAAAGAAGAAGAGGAAAGGTGTCGCATTTCTCGCGCAGAACCATTTTTTTTTAAACTTTTTATTGTTTAAGCTTATTTAAATTTATTTACAAAAACAAGAAAAAATAAATAAAAATGGTTGGAGTTTTTAAAAATATGATTTTCTTAATATTTATTTATTTTTTTGTAAACTTTTAAAACCGCGCCCATTTTGTGATTAAAATTCATTTACACGCGCATTGGAATCGTTGAAGACCGGTCGATAGAGGGAAAACAATGGAAAAAAGTGAGAAGTTTAGAGAAAAGACCTTCGAATTGAAAAAATCAGAAAAGAAATTCTCCCCCCCCCCCCCCCCCTTTCCCACAGCGAAAAAAAAATTCTATTTTTCTTCTTTTCTTTTTTATAATCTTTTAATTATTGAACAAATTTTGTGACAGTTTGAACAAAAAAGACGATAAATCGTTGGAAAAAAAATTGAAAACCAATTTGAAAAAAAAAACAAAATTTTTAAAGCACGAAAAAGTCTCAAAATGAAAGAATTTTTTGTGCGAAAAAAGAGATCATTTTACATGTTTTCAAGTAGATCAAATGAAAAATTGGGAGGTTTTTTTTTTAGAAAAACTCAAAAATTAAAGGGGAAAAAGCCTTTTTTAATTGAAAAACAAAATAATTCAACGATAAGATTAAGCTACAATTTTTTATTTTTTTATTAAAAAATATTTTTTCTTATAAAAATATTATTAAATATTTTCAAAAAAACCTTTATTTTTTCAAGCACAGGAAAATTGATTTTTTTAATAAGAAAAAATGAAAAATACAAAAGAATTATTTGGGAAAAATGCTTGATAAAAAGTTGATTGAGGGTTTTGTGCTTAAAAAAATCGAAAAAAAATTGTTTTTTTTTTCAAAACATCAAAAAAAATTGTTGATTTTAAGCCACTTTCAGCCAAAATTGCGATTTGTCTATTTTTGATCTGTAGGTTATAATTAAATTTAATCCAAATTTTTCTCCTTGTTTTTTGTCTAAAAATAAAAGTTCTAAAAATATTTTTTTTTATTCGCTTTTTTCTTTCTTTTTTTTTTGTCGTTGAAACAAATGTGAAACAACTCCAACAATTTACACGCTATTTTTAAGCCGATGCCAATCAAAATTTTTTTTGTCGTCTTTTTTTTTGTGGCTGCCCCCCGCCCCAAGCGCAGAGTTGGCCGGTCGGTCGGTGCCAGGAGGCCACTCAGCCATTTTTTTTTTTTGATTCGCATCGTTCGGCTGTGACCCTCGCAACGACGAGTTTTTTTCGTTCTCTTTTTTTTCTTTTTCTTTTTTTTTTGCAATGTCCGCGCCCGGTACGAAGCCGAGAACACAAGTCGAAGAGTACTTTTGAAACTAATACACAGTACAAGTTTGGAATAGACGCAGAATGATGAAGAGTGTGTCTTTCGCCTTTTTTTTTTGTTTCATGCTGTCTCGTTTATGCCGGCGGCTGGCTGGCCGGCCGGCCCGGTCGTGTGCATTTCATTTTTTGCTTCATGTTCGCTCTTCGTTTTTGCCCTGCCCTCAGGCACCGATTTTCATTATCATTAAAATTATTTTTGTTATTGCTCGCTTCTTCGATGGTATTTTTTCTGGCTGTTGAGTCAATAAAAAAAAGGATTTTCCGGAGAAAAGTCGAAAATATTTTAGAAATTGTCGACCTTTCTTTACAGTTTTTAACTTGTGGGTTCCTATGACCTTCAAACAGACAAAGGTTCAACCAATCTCAATTTCAAAACTTGATGTCTACATTTTGGATTTTTTTAAAACCTTTTTTTCACAAAAAAGGTTTCGTAATGTTTGTTTTTATTAAATAAAATTTACAAAAAAAAGAGAAAAAAGAAGAAGAGAGAAGAATCCAGAATCCATAAGTTCAATCATCACATCCCTATCGCATAGTTATACGAATTTCATAAACGAAATGTTCTTCGTCTTCTTCTTCTTCGTCATTTTTTTTTGTCCGTTCACCTCGTTTCTTTCTTTTCTTGCAGTTGTTTTTTTTTCTTCTTCTTCTTCTGTGCGTCGTTCTCGTTGCCTCCTCATTTTTGTCTCAACCCGTCTGATTCTCTGCAATTTTTGTTTTGCTTTTGCTGAAAACATTCGGGTTTTTTTTCTCTCTTGCGCCCACTGCGGAGGACACACATCGACGAATTCTCTCTCTCTCTCTCTCTCTCTTTTTCCTTATTTCATATCGTTTTGGTTTTTTTTTCTCCCCCCAGTGCGCGCGCGCGCATCATCGTCGCCATTTCTTTTTCTTTTTCATATCTGTGTATTCTCGCATTGAAAACCTGGTGCTATAGAAGCGTTTTTTTCTCTCGTTTTTCAAATCCAGAGACGACATTTCTCGTCAATAATGTTTCGTGGTTCAAAATTGTCGTTCGCCTTGTTTTTTTTTTTGTTTTTTGGTTTTTTTTTTGTTGACCTATAGTTATATGTATGTGATGGTGTTTCTTTATTTCTTCTTCAATATGATTTTAGTGAGTATTTCCGCCGCCGAATCGTTCACCGGAGAGTGAAGACGACGATTATTGGCTGGCGAAAGAATGGAGTTTTTTTTTATTCCCTCCCCTCCCCCAAATGTTATACGTATTCATTTTTCTTCTTTTCCCTTCCGATGATCTCCCTTTCTTCATAATTCTTCTTTTTCTTCCTCACGTTTCTGATTATATAAAATGAAGCTGAATGTTATTTTGGAATATCCACCAACGCTCCTCCCCCCTCCCTCATTTTTTTTTTTTGTAAATTTTTAGAAAAAGAGAAACAAAACTACAGTATCCCGTTGCTTTCTTTTCGTTTCTTTTTTTTTTGGGCGAATTCCTGAAAAAAACGAAACTGGTAGTCGATTTTTGTCTGATTTTCTTTTCCATCGTTCGTCTCAATCGTTTTTCTTCCGACCAATTTAGAACACAGATTTGAAGAAAAAAATGTGCTGGTTTACAGGTAAACTGAGGCTATTCGATAGCCGCTTCCGATTCGGATTCTGATCGGAAGCGTTCCTCAACTGGGTCGCCTTTTTAAAAGGCTTTTATGAGAATGTCGCAAACAACGACGACGTCAACGACATCACCGATGACAACCACCAATAAACCATCTCGTAATTATTGATATTCTCGAAAAAAGAAAAAAACGTTGATAAATAATTTGAACATTTAATAGAGATAACATCCTTATCATTATCAACAGTTCAATCAACTTCAACTTCTTGCTCATTATCATCCACAACGTCATCAACAATCAAAAATGAGCAATCAACCAATATTTCAACAGGACTACGACAAAATATCGTCACAAGCAATACAGATCGATCAACGTATGTTTTTAAAAAGAACAAATTTAAAAAAAAAAAATTTTTTTTGGTTTCTTTTCCCATTTCTCATCATCATATCTTTCCCCCATTTTTTTTTTTGGTTGATCATCATCGAAAGACGATGTCCTCGTTTTTCCCCAACCATCCATTGCCCTGTACTCCCTGTTTCATTTTTTTTTGTGGAAAATTCCCCCCCCCATTTATTGTTGAATTCAGAAGACGAATTTTTTTTCTTCAGTTCACCAAAAATGATATCAACGCCGACGTCACTATCCGAATGGCAATTATTAGCGGTTTTAAACCGTGCAAATCTTATTCAATATTATGATACTTTTATTTCTCAAGGTTTTTGCAACTTTTTCCACTTTTTTTTTAAATTTTTATTCTTTTTATAGGCGGCGATGATATAAATCAAATAATGCAGTGTGACGAACAAGAATTTCTAGAAATAATGTCCTTAGTCGGAATGCTTTCCAAACCGCTTCATGTTCGACGTCTTCAGAAAGCTCTTTCAGTAGAAAATCAATATTTTTTTTTTTTTAATAAATTTTCAATGAATAATTCAGGAATATTCTCAAGATCAAACAGCTTTTAATCTGTCTGCAATAAATCTTATCGGACCACCACCTCCATCAAATTATTCATTGAATGGTGCTGATCCGATGTCAATTCTTCTTCCGGGTAATTGGAATTTGATTGTTTTTTTTTCTTTTTTAAATAATTCTTGATTTTCAGGAATGTTTGGCTCATTATCATCAGCTTCATCGTCTGATGCTGTTGACACGTCATCAACATCTCCAGCACCGAATACTCCATCTGTTGTATCGAATAACAATTCGGTATCATTGGGTAATTTTTAATTCAACAAAAAAAATTGTTTTTTAATTTTAATAAAAAAATTTTTTTTGCAGCTATCGAACTTTCGTCATCGTTATTAGAGCCAATTGTTAACGATCAACGATTTATTACGACGACAGCAACATCAAATCAAATTCCAATCTTAAGCAAATCAGCGGATCATATTGGAACAAGTCGAGCAACTGCAAATATCGTACCCGGTCAGAATATTGGGCATCATTTTGGATCATCAAAAATCAATTTGAATTCACAACAATCAACAACACAATATCGATGTGGATCAAGCGGATTATTTCAAGAAAAAGAAGGATCCTCATCACCATTTTTAGCGCCATTAAATAATGATTTTGTTTCACTGGGAGATTTTGATCCAAGTAAAATTATTTTTGATTTTAATAAAATATTGATTTTTTAAAGATTATCCATCGCTTACTGAAAACCCAGTTTTGTCGGCTGCTCAAGTTAATCGATTAACTGAATGCGCAGTGATAACATCAAAAAGTCTACCGCCTCTTCCACCAAGATTAGTTCAAAATAAAAAAAGAGTTTCAAAGTAAGGAAAAGAAACATTTAAAATTTAAATCAAAATCAAAAATATTTAAAGGGAAGTATTAGAATTAATGTCTTCTGGTCCATTAACACCGAATCGCGTTGCATTATATCGAAAATTTTCAGCAAT
This sequence comes from Caenorhabditis drosophilae, assembly GCA_963572285.1. Lineage (NCBI taxonomy): Eukaryota > Metazoa > Nematoda > Chromadorea > Rhabditida > Rhabditidae > Caenorhabditis > Caenorhabditis drosophilae. Next base: position 3,423,619 of record OY751561.1, on the reverse strand, counting down.
CTATGGTAGATTTGATACAAAGCGAAAACCCCATAAAGTAACAACAACAAAGAAATTTTTGTCTTCTTAAAACGGAAAAAATTTGAAGGTTTTGACACTTCACGAGACGGCCGTCAACGAAGCAGCTGCTCAATTGTGCCTTCGTGTACCGGCTCTTCTAACTCGTCGCGACGAGCTGTTTCCATTGGCTCGACAAATTGTCAAAGATGCTGGCTACCATTATGCGAAAACACGAAAACGACCGTGCGATCCGGCCGATTTGCACAGTCCGATCAGCTCGCCGAGCACAAGTCCACCGCCGGGACTGGCTGAGCAAGGATTTGAAGCGGAAAAAAATGAGCAGAATGATGAGGTGCCGTCGTCAAGTAGTGGAGGTGGTGAAATGAAGGTGAAAGAAGAAGTAAAAGCAAGAAGTTTTGGTTTGAAGACGAAATTCTTGAAATTTTCAGCAAAACGTTGAATATTCATCTGAAATGAGTGTATTGGATCAATGGGCAAATGGATTTATTTCTCAACAAAAAAAACGAGGAACGGGCCAATAATAAAAAACGATTCAAACATTTTTATGATTTTTTGCGCCCAAGGCGAAATCATTCAAAAATTTAATTTTTTCATTATTGGTTTTTTTTTTTGAATTTTGTCTGAAAATTTGTCTGAAAATTCAAAAAAAAAAGAAGTTTTGTTTAATACTTTTTTAGCCGGTTTATTTATTACGGTATTTCGTATCTCATTTTCTTTTTCCAATATTCATTTTTTGCCCTCGGCCACTTTCCCTCAAACCTTACTAAAAAACATTTGAATTGATATTCGAAACAGCTTCAGACTTTGGCATTTAATGCATCTGAAATTCTGAATTAGAATTCAATCAAACGTTGCCCCTTCAATTATCATTTTATAGTTTCGAAAACCATTTTTTCTGGCGGTTTTTCAAAAACCTGCCAAACTCTCATATAATGGGAGTATAAACCGTTCGGTTCCAAAACCGACTTTTTTTTATTTTTATCTTTTTCAAAAAAAAAGTAGAATTTCCCCTTTTTTTTCTTTTATCCCCCAAATCCCCACTTTTTCACAATTTATAACTCACGTTTTTAAGCTGCATAAATGTCTTTTCTTACATAAGGGCATTGTGTGTAGTTTCATCATTTAATGATTTTTTATTTTATTTTTCGATTTTAAATTGAAACTTTTATACATTTATTGCATGTCATTTTCATTTGAAACTTTTTAAATTTTAAATTTGACTTTTTTTTTAATTTTAAACTTTATCATGTTTTAAAAACGTTTTGCTAGTCGGTCCAACCTTTTTGCTAGCCATGATGACTTTTTATTGAACAATAGTATTTTTATGCATCGAATAAAACTATAAACTTTTTTAAAGATTTTTAAATCAAATAAAAATGATTATAAATATTGATTTAACTGGAAAATAATGGATGAAAAAATTTGAATTTTCTTTTTTACTGTATCGAAAAACACGCCAATGAAGTAATGTTAGCCCATTTTAAGATATCAGCTTATTTTTCGTAATAATTGTTTTTTTAATGTTTCGTTTCGAACAAAAAAATTAAACTTTTAAAATTAATGTTTAAGTTTATTTTTTTGTTTAATTAAAAAAAAAACTCAAATCATTTTATTTATTCTAATTTTTCAGCACCATAAAATGGGTTCAGTTGGGATTGATACCAGTTCTATAACAGGCGTGCAACCCTTAGAAGTAACGAAATTTAATTAAAATGCCAATAAATTGAATTTTTATATAGATGTTGCTTGTTAGTAGCGGAAGTTCTGATCCTCATTCAACTATTATTGTTGATCCAAGAACCGGAGTCTCTGCCTGGAGTTATAAAGGTTCAGAACTTCAAGGAGCTTCCACTGGTCTAGTAGAACCTCTCGGTAAATAACTTTTTTTAATAATTTAAATATATAATTTTTAAGGAAGAGATGGAGAGCATATTATTATAACTACAAAAGATAAATCATTAGTACACGTTTTGGCCGTTCACAACAAAGATCGATTTCATCAAAAAACTGTACTCTCTGGACCTGTTAACGCTATTTGTTCAGATCATAATGGAAAATTTGTTTTTATGGCAATTAAAAAACAAATTTTTTGTTGGCTGGTGTGTTTCCAAATATTTATCATAATATTTAATTTTGTTTAGTTATCAACTGGAGAATTATTGTCATTCACTGATGCTCATTATCAAAGCATCACAAAAATAGTGATATCCGATGATGATTCCATGTTATTTTCTTCTTCCAAAGACGGATCGATTCATGGTTATTTAGTCACAGAGTATTTTTAAACTTATTTTGAAGTATTTTTGTTTTCATTTTTTTTCAGGTTTGTTTCTGCAGATCGAGATCACACGGTAGCTCCATTTCGAAAATGGTCATCCCATACTCTTTTAGTTTCTGATTTAAAAATTACGAACGGATTAAATCCTCGAGTTTTATCAACAGGACTTGATCACATTGCATGTCTTCATTCAATATCACTGGATTCTGTCATTTTCAAAGTATCACGTGATTTTTCACAATTTCTAAAATAATTTCATTTTCAGATTTCTTCAGATCGCCCATTGACAAGTTGCTGCATTGATCCAGCAGAAACCAAGGTTTTTGTAGGAACTGATGTTGGAAATATTGCTCAAATCAATTTGTCTCAATTGGTAAACTAGAACGTTGCTTAAAAATGTTTATCTTGAATCTTTAGGGGTCCGAACGAGATGTTTTAGTTCAAACCAACGATGAACAAAATGCAAAGTTTAGAATTTTAAACAATCACTCTGAAGAAATTACAAGGTTTATTTTATGAAACAACTAAATAAAAATCTAAAAATTACAGGTTAACAATAAACACTGATGGTTCATTGCTAGCTTCTGGTGACGCATCTGGAAAATATTGCATTTGGGAAATTAGTAGTCATCAATGCTTAAAAGTAATAAATAATAACTTAAAAATGTTTGAATGTCAAAATTCAGGTTTCAACTATGCGAGCAACAATAAACACCCTAAAATTTATTCCATATTGGAAATCAATCACCAGTGGAGATTTTTCAATAAATTCGAGACCTGTCTGGGAGTTAAAAAAAGATGCCACAAAATTAGAGGAATTATCAATTGAACTGTCAAAAGAATTCAATATTGGAAAAAATAAATGGGCAAATGTAGTTGATACTACTTGTGAACAAATTTTGTTTGAATTGGTAAGAAAAAATGTTTCTAACAAGAAGGCAACGAAACAGACTTTTCAGCTTAATAGTAATATTTCAAATGAAAGTTTATCTGAAATAGTGGAAGTGAAAGAAAAAAAAGAGGTAATAAACTTTTTAACAATTATTTCAAAACAAACAAAAATTAAGGAAAAAAATGATGAAATTTTAATTGTTGAAGAAAACGATAGTTTAATTCAAAACGTGCCTCCCATTGTCAAGAATATAAAACTGACAAAAAAACAAAAAAGAAAAGTTAGTTTAATACAGTATAATGTTATATCACTAAAACGTACTGTACATTCAAAACATTTTCATACAATACTTTTTTCAGTTAAGACAACAAGAAATGCAACAAGCTGCAATTAAAGCTCTTACAATTCAAAAAGGGCAAAAAAAAGAAAAAACTTCAAAAAGTAATGGAAATCAAGAAACTAGTAAAGAAATGGAAAATTTATTAAAAACAATAGAAGAATTGAAAAAAGAAAATGGTCGGTTAAAAGAAATTAACCAACAAATGTATGATTTTGTTGCGAAAGAAGTAATTACTGAAAAAGATTAACAAAAAGTGTTTTCTTTAATTTTGTTAATGTTATTTTTTGTTAAGTTTAAAAATTGTTATTGTTACAATGAAACATCGTTAAATAAAAAATCTGCATTATATATTTTATGGTAGAATACCAAATTATATTTCTTTTCTTTCATTTTTTAAGAATTTTCTTGATACACAGCTGCTTTAGAAAAATAAAAATATTTTCAAAACGTTAGAATAAACGTGCACGCGGTTTGCAAACGACTTTCCGCCCAATTCTACACGCCGCAATTTAAAAAGTACGTGACTTACTTTCGTATCAATTTTGATATTTAAATAGAAGAAGAAATGTCTGAAAGTAATCATGTTACGGCAACAATTGATATGGCAGCCCTCTGTTTTGATGTTTTAATCGCTAAACTCACCAATTCTCGACAACCATCAATTGGTAACAATATTCCAAATGAAGCAATGTATAAAATCTTTCGAATTTTCATCGATTTTTATTTTTTTCTTAAATTTCAGACCGTTGTTTGTCACATGGAAAAAAGGAAGAAATCATGACTTACGAGGGTGCATTGGCACATTTTCGAACTTACGGTAAGACTATTCAAAAAGTATTCAAATTAGGGTGGTTACAAAATGACTATGAAATTGTTGCTAATTTGAACAATTTTTCGAAGAAAATCGTCTATAAAACTGTTAAATTTATACATTTTTCATTTATTCAGGCTACATGAAGGTCTTCCAGAATATGCAAAAATAAGTGCTTTTAAAGATCGTCGATTTGATCCAATAAGCAAAACAGAAGTGCAAGAACTTCAATGTGGAGTTTGTTTTTATTCATTTACTTTTATTAAAATCAAATTGGAGTGTTGATTTTAGGTTTCTTTACTTATACATTTTGAAATTGTGCCAACTTACACAGATTGGGAAGTTGGTGTTCATGGAATAAAAATATATTTCTCAGTTGGAGGGCAAACTTTAAACGCAGTTTTCCTGCCAGAAGTGGCTTCAGAACAAGGATGGAATCATATTGAAACCATAAATAATCTAATAAGAAAAGCGGGTTATTCTGGTCGGATTGATGAGTCATTAAGACGAACTCTTGAAATTGAACGGTTCCAAAGCAGTAAAATTGTTCTAGATTTCAAGGTATTGATTGAGTTTTCCATTATTTGAATTCAAATTTTTATTTTAAGGATTATGTTGAATACAAAAAATCTCGAGGAGAACCTGTTTTAATTTAAATTATTGGAAAAATTACGTTATGTTGTTGATAAACTGTACTATTTAATCATGTAAAATAATTTTTTTAAATTTTAACCGAAATATAACAATTCTAACATTGATTTTTTTTTAATTCGTTTTTTTTACGGATATTTTTCCGAAAAAATTTTTTCCATTTTTCTTTAACTGTGGAGTGAAAGTTTTTCATTTGGTTTAGGTTAGAACCAAAAATGGCGGAACCGGAAGCGGAGGAACCAAGAGTAAAATTCAGTTTTAGTTTTTTTATAGACTCAAAATTTTCAGCCAATGTGGAAGCAATTGCTTTCAGCCTTTGTCAAACAAATGATATTATTAATGGTTATTAGTTCTGTAATGAAGGTGTGTGGGTGTGGTTTTAAAGGCTTAAAGCAAAAAAAAGAAGAATTTTAAGAATTTAATGCCTAGCAATCCATCTGGAAACAAAACTGGAGAATTAGGCGGAGACAAGTCCTCAACAAGTTTGTCTAAAAATCTGTTTTCTCAAAATCAACTCTACGATGTGTATTTTTACTTGGACGAAGAAGTAAAACAATTTACTCATTAAAAACAAATAATTAATGCTTAGGGATCTTCATTTAATGGTTATGATGATCCGAAAAAATTGCTGTGGGTGTTAAAATCGTTGAAATATGGAGATTGGAATCATGGACCATTTGGAGTTTGTCTTATTTTTAAAATTTCGAAATTCAAATAAAAAATAAAATTTCAGGATGGTTCGTATATTTTTGATGCGACGTTTCCAACTCCTGAAGTTTTGTTGCGAAATCAGTCATTGTTTCTTCACGTTTTTGCGATTGAATCCGGACTTCCGATAAATCCAGAACATTTAAATTACGACCAAGATAAAGTGAACATTTCAATTATTTTTTGAAAAAAAATTAATTAAAATAATTAAACGACAGGTTATCTACGAAGTCAATAAACTTAACAAGTTCAGAAAAAAAGTTTATAAAAAAACAGCGAATCTATGGACGGGAAAAAGTGAACAAAGTGATGAAGAACAGGCAAAAGCTCGAATAATGGATTATGAAGTTTTGAATTTTTGGCATCCAAATATTTCAATCAATCTATTGCAAGATTTTTCCCAATGGCAAAAAGGTTTTTTTAATTAAAAAAAAAACAAAATTAAATAACAAAAGTTATAGGTGCAATTCCATCACCAATAAACAAAGATATAAAATTTACAAAAGATAACAAATATTATAAACCGGTAATATTTTTCAACACATTTTGGAATTTAGCATCTGATTATATGCCAATCAATAGAACAGTTAAAGAGCTACAATTGACTATTACATTCTATCCATTTTCATTGGTTAAATATCAAGTGTATTCTAGCCAAAAAGTGAATTAGTTTGAAAATATTAAAAATATAGAATAAAACATTTTTTTAGGCCCAGACAGAATGGGAAAATATGATGCCAGGGTCAAATGATGAAGAAACAGGACGAGATCAAATAAAACAAGCAATATTAGAGACAAATCCAATTCTACTTAGTACTTATTTGAAAACAAGAAAGAAGATTGTTGTTCATCTCATTTTTTTTCCTTCAGGTGTAACACTTTTCGTCAGTATTCTTCATTCAGTTTTTGAATTTCTGGCGTTTAAAAATGATATTCAATTTTGGAAAAATAGAAGAGATTTAGTTGGATTATCAGTTCGTTCAGTACTTTTCAATGTTCTTCAATCAATAATTGTTTTTCTATACATTTGTGATAATGAGACAAACTTTATGGTTAAAGTGTCAGTTTTCGCTTCTCTTCTAGTGGAATCTTGGAAAATTCCAAAAGTATTAGATATTCAAATAAATAACGAAGCTAAGTTTTTTGGAATAATTCCAAAAATTTCATTCAAAGATAAAGGTTCTTATGTGGAAAGTGAGACGAAGGTTTATGACGAGGTAAAATAATTTTCGAAAAACAAATCCATTTCATTTTAAAATTTATTTTAGATGGCTTTCAAATATCTTCGATGGGTTTTATTACCACTTTTAGTTGGATACGCAGTTTATTCAATTGTTTATGTTGAACAAAAAGGATGGTATTCGTGGATTCTCAATGTGCTTTATGGATATTTTTTGACGTTTGGATTTATAACAATGACCCCACAATTATTCATTAATTATAAGCTTAAATCGGTAGCGCATCTTCCATGGAGAATGTTGACTTATAAATTCATCAACACATTTATTGATGACTTGTTTGCCTTTGTTATTAAAATGCCATTACTCTATCGACTTGGATGTTTCAGAGATGATATAATTTTCATTGTAATTCATAAGCGTTTTAGAAAAACAAAATCAAATGATGTCATGTTTCAATTCAGATCTATTTGTATCAAAGATGGATTTATCGTGTTGATCCAACTCGTATTAATGAATATGGAACAAGCGGGAAAAATAATACTGTAGAAGTTGTCGAAGAAACTAAAAAAACAAAATGATCTTCTTCATTTTTATTTTTGTTATTCTGAATTGATCTGCTTGAAACTAGAAATATATTTCTTTTTTTACTGGTTTTTTTAAGCTTAAAAATGATGATCTCTTGCTTTTTTCTTTTATTTTCATATTTTTTACTTTTAAAATGGGTTTTAATTTATTGATTTTTTTCGGATTGAATGCCATTTAATTTGTTTTTTAATTTATTTAAAAAAAATAGAATAAAAATGTTCTAAAAAAATTATTTACATATTTTCATGAAAATTAAAAAAATTAAAACTCGGGACTTCATGACTTTAAATAATCGAAGAAATAAATATGAAATTTTCTGTCTTTTTTTTTTTTTTGAATTTTGAATTTAAAATGCGATCGAAACAGCTCCAATAATGTAAATAACAATAAGGAAGATTGATGCAATGTTATTGAGAGCGCTATGAACTTGAAGCCAATCCGAAGTAGCATCCTGAGACATCTTGAATTATTCAATGACATTTTTCAAAGGGAATAAATTTACTTTTGATGATGTTCCATCAGTGACTGGATCCTCTTCCGATCCACAACAAAGATTTGCATTAAGAACAGAAGCGAGAAGAGTATAGCGATGAGCTTTAAAAAGAAATAATCAATCAATAATTTGAAAGATTTTTAAAATGCTGAAAATCAACCTGGTGGAACTTTTCTTTTAATTCGAGACATTGCTGAAATCATCACTGTTGCAATCAGACTTAAAACTGTCATTCCAATTGTGAAAGCATAGAAAACATCTGAAATTCAAACTTTTGTTTTTTTCGAGAAATTTCGAAAAAATTCCAAAAAACCCACAAATTTTCGGAACCGAATCACCAAATCCAAGTTGAGGCGTTTTGTCAGCCAAAAATTGAAAGCTGAGAAATTGAAGAAGCAAAGCGAACATTTTCACATAAATTTGTTGATGGAATTTCCCAAAGAATGGAGCAATCAACAAAATCAGAGCCGAGATCAGAACGGGAAGTGTGAGTTCAAGAGCCAATGTTGTCGATTTTCGATTGACTCCCAAACAAATTTCGAGTCGTTCGGCTCTAGAAAAAAAATCGATCGAAAATAAGAAAAGGAAGAATCTTGAGCCTTACCTGATATCTCCTTCTTGGGTTCCTTTCAAAATCCACGTATTACTATTGTCAATGTGCCAATTAGTACGAATTGAGGTAAAATCAAGCATATTTGCTCCATTTTCATGCTCCAAAAAGTATTTTATATATCTTTTATATAAAGAAGATTGGAGATTAAAGCAACAATGTTTTCTATCCTGAAAAAGAGAAAAAAAGAGGTTTTTTTTTTCAAAATATTTAAAAATTCAAATTTTCTCAAACAAAAATTAAAAGTTACATTTGGATATTCGGTATAATCAATTGAGCAATGAGCATGCATTCTGAATTCAAGACGAGCTGTGATATTTCCATTATAATTCGTTTGAAGATCATTAAATGTGACGTAATCAACGGATTGTGAAGCAGTTTGATGTCTGCAAAAGAATATTTTTCCAATAGAAACGACAATTAAAATCAGCCGACTTGTCTGAATTAATATCCGGTGTCCAAAGGCGACCAGCAGATTTGATTTTAAGATTTTCAGTTTTCCATTCTTCTGGATTCCAACGTAGTCGACGATCTTTCCATGACTAGAAAATCATGTTTTTTTTTAAATTTAAAATGCAATCTCGATGAATTTCGTTATTTCTTTACCACTTTCAAATATCCATTTATATTCATCTCTTTAAAAACTTCATTCATCCACATTTCTCCAACAGATCCATCAAGAATCTGAACTTCTAATGTTTCACCAGCTGCAACTGTTGGTGGAAGCAACATCAACGCGTTTGTTTTTCCTTTAAATTTTCAACAAGAAAAAATTGTTTGTTTGTGTCTTTTTTTTGTTGTTGAAACCTTGCATTCTATCAGCTTCATTCGTCAATTTATAGAATAAACATTCTTCAAGAACTTGATATTTGTGATGAGCGACATCTTCAATGTCTAAAAAATGGGAAAAAAATTATAAACAAGTCTGTTTTCGCTACAATTTAAATAATCCGTTCCACCTGGTATACCTGGTGTAAGTGAATATAAAGGAAAAGCTTCTCACAATCAATATATCCATTTCAAACAGGTGCAGGTTTATTATTGGATGTATCTATTCTCTTATTTTTATTTGTTCTTTACACAGACACAACAAATATAAATTTGTATATTAAACATAGTAAAAATAGTTTTTATTTAAATATTTTCCCTTTTAAAACATATTTATTAATAGAAAATGTTTCCCCCCTTTTTCTCAATAATTTTTCTTTAAATAAATATGGAATAAAACTTGAAAAGCGAAAAATTAAATTTAAAAAAAAAAACAAATTTTTGAATGAACTTAAGAATTTTGTTCTTAAAGGAGCAGCGGGTTTTTTTAGAAATTGAATCTTTTCACGAAAATCTGACTTAGTGACTGACTTTTCTTTTATTTTTTGAATAAAATCATTACTAAAAGCACAGCAGGGGTGTTTTTTAGTGTCCTCTTGACACGGATTACGGATTTTCAACCAAATAAGTAATAGTTTTGTTTTTTTCTTCCTTCTAGTTGTTTTCCTCACGTGACGTCATCCGAAAATTGTTCACAATTTTCGACCGACCCAAAAACAACATTTAAATAACGACGTCTGTCATAATTGAAGCACGAAAATGAAATAAAAAAAAGAAGAAAGAATGGAGGAAAAGGTGAAGGAGGAAACGAGTGTTTTTGGATCTTTAACCTTCGTAACGCTAGATTGACCACGACACATCGGCAACCTTTCTACCGTTCAACCAACATTCAATAGATTTATAATTGGCCGCAATTTATTATTATTATTTGAAGAGAAAACAGAAAGAAAAAAAATGATTTAAAAGATCCGCAATTCAATCAATTATTGGAATCGATTATTGATTTTTTTTAAATTATTTGAAAATAAATTTGAAAAACAGTTTTTTTTCTAGAAAGATTTTTAAGAAGAAAAAAAAGCGAGAAAAATGGAAACCTGAAATATTGCTTTTCCATTTGCAATCAATATCATAAGCTTGAACGAGACAAACAATTCCAGCAAAAATCAGGAATATTTTCATCTGAAAATATCAACATTAAATAATGAGAAGAACGGTTTGACCAAATCCGACGATGAAATATAATTATTATTTGCACAATGAACAGAGGAAGGACATAAAATGTGAAGAGAGATCAAATAGCATTTCTATTGATGGCTATTCGTTCAAATATGTGTACTGGTAGTTGGAGAAAATAGAAGAAGAAGAAGGTCAATAGAAAAGTAAAAATCAACAATCCAGTATTTATGATCATCATCGACATCGTCATCATCAAATTATATTTGTTTTTCAATTTTTTATGGTTTTCAAACAGGAATCAAATTATTTGGAAAAGTTAAGAATTTTTAACCGAGAAAAAAAAAAGAATCAAAAAATCAGACAACGATTGACCATCAACGTGAGACGGCTCGATCCTTGTCGAAATCGTTGTTGGTCGTCGAAAGTGCTTAAGCGATGGTTGACGATCATTGGGGCGGGACCGGGTCGATCAAGTCGATGTGCGCCGCGATCGGAAGGGGGGGGGGGCGATTACGAGCGCCGCCACCGCCTCCGCCGCTGCTGCTGCTGACGAAGCTACTCACTTCAATACACCTGAATAAATGCACTGTGTTGATCCGAAATGAAAAGAAAGAATCAGTTGGGAGAGGAAAAAAAACAGCACTTTCATTTTATTTTGAAGCTTTTTTTTGTCACAAACCACGATCACCTTTTTTTTCGCTGTTGTAGATTGGGGAAAACAATTAAAAGAAAAAACACACAAACAGGCTTTAACGTTACCAAAACATTGCATATTTACAAGGAGAAAAAGGATTTTTTCAAATATTTCTGAGAATTAAAAAAAACACAAATTTTGCAGTTTTAAGAAATTTAATCTTCAAATTTCGTCAGATTAATTCTAGTTTGTGAGATTTGGATGGGTAACCGACAAGTTTCAACACAAAAAATGTGTTTAATTGTTCAATCAAGTTTCAACTTAGTCATTGAAAACGCGCTCTACCGAACACACTTTTCGAATATTGTTAAATAATTAAAAAATGTTTTATTGGTGAAATCCTTAATTAAAGTTTAGCTTAATTTTCACTAAATTGTTTCCTGTTTTTTTAATCATAATTGCCCATAGAGCGTAATTGTAGCATCAACAAGAACAATTTTGTTTTTTGTTTGGAAATTTTCCTTTTTATTTGTTTTTCGAATATCCGCTTGTTTTTAATTTATTTAAATAAAAATGAATATCAAGCGCAACAGAAAAAACAATTTGTATGAATCGTTTGTTTTTTTGGCGCTCCATGTGTAAACTTCCAGATCATGATCCGTTCGGCAAATAATATATCATATTTCCATTTCCAATTTTAGATTCAAAATACTAGATTGAAAGAAAAAGAAAAATACCCAAAAAACATTTTTTTTTTCGTTTTTCATTCATTCATCATTTTTCGTTCACACCTTTGCTCATCTCAAGAGCTCAAGTATTTTCCGGCCATTGTTTGGTAATTGTGTGGTTGTGTACAAATGTTGGGAGCTAAATGACGTGGCACTTAAGAAAATCGCACGAAGAAATGTTTGCGCATAATCACATAACACAACTTTTTTTTTGAAAAGAAAACAATTGGAATCGAAAAAAGACTGGCTTAGTCAATCAATACTTGGAATAAACTCAGATATATTGAAAATCCTGATTTCTTGTTCAATAACTTTCTTCATCCAATAAATTTTTTTGTGAGGAAAAAAGGATAATTCTGAATGCAGATTATCAACATAAAAAGTAATTAAAATGCTTTGAATTTAATCTCTATTGAGCCTTTATCGATTTTCTACCAATTTCGAAGTTTCAATTGATGTTTCAGGTTTTCCGAACCTGGTGATAATTCATTTTTGGTTTTCGAGTTTTCTCTTAAATATGTTTTTTTTTCATTGATTTTGAAATTTATTCAAAACCTGTTTATAAGAAATTTATCCTGATTTTTAGTGCATCTTGACAATGATAGTAAGACATTTTTAACACTTTCACGAATTGGATTTTTAGTCGGGATCAAATCAGCAAAACTTAACCTAAAAAAGATGTTTTTTAGTTAATCCTAATCGTTTTCGTAAAACCTTCTAAAAAATTCGCAGACTTCTATTTTCGATGAATGTTCTGAAAACAAAATTTTAACGTCGTTTTTTCTGAAAAAAATTTTTTTTCTTGAATAGGTGGAAAAAATTAGACTTGTTTGAATTTAAATCATTCGATATGCTTAAATGAAAAACTATCCAATTATTTTCATTATTTCCTTTTCTGCAAAAAAAAAACGTTTCGTCTTCTTTTTTACGCCACAAAAAAAGTATTACATAATTGCTTCATTTTCAGTCACTATCAACTTTCTTGCTTTAGGAACTCCAAAACTTGTATAATAATTTAACTGCTTAATAATATTCAGTTTTTTTTCGTAAATATTAAATGGCTCGTTTAGTTGTCTGCTTAAATCTTCTAAAAGTTGTTCTTGTCCAAGAATATTCAAAGGAATATATACATCGTCCGTTGGATATTGTCGTATTTTTTCCAAAAGTCTACATTATATTTTTTTGAATTTTATAATAACAAAATATTAGCTCACTCTATTTTAGTCTCATCGTTAGTCGGAAATGTATCGAAGTGTAAATTTGTGTTATCAAAATAAATCAAATTAATTTGAGCTTCCTTTAACTTTTTGAATGATTTATCTGATTCAAAATTATCAATAAAACATTTTTCAGCTCGAAAATCGCCAGTGTAAAGAACTGCACCATTTTCAAATGCTTTGCCTAAAAAGCTATAATAATAATTTTTTTATTTGATAAAAAATAAATTTTGTTTTAGTTTGATGACCTTCGAAAAGAAACATAACTGATCCTGAACAATGATTTGCATTGAACAATGTAACTTCAAATTCATCAAATTTTTGAGTAACTCCAATTTCGAGAATATTCATCCAAACCTTTGATACTCCTTCACAATCTTTTTTTCTAGAATTTTTTAATAATTTAAACATTTTTTTTTTCATGCAGACTTGGTTATTATCGGTAAAATTTTTGCAGTTTCTGAACTGCAATAAATTGGGTGTTTCCAATTTGAATCTAACATTTCACAATTAGTCGATTTTGCATTTGTTAGAAAACAATATTTTGGCGTTTGATTCTTCCTGAAGAAGAATTTTTTGTCAACTATCAGACTTGAGATTTTTACACAAAAAAATCGACAGCAATCAGATTGTTTGCCAAAGTAATGAACTTGCACGGCTTGATAATTTCGTTTGATGGAATTTTATCAATACTAAAATCGATATTTGTGTTCAACAACTTTTTTTGAATTTCAAAATTATCCGTCTTAAATGGAGATAAAAAATCTTGAGCTTCAGAATCATTTTGTTTAGAAGAAATGGAAAATTCTTCGAATAATCCGCTCAATTTGGTATTTGAAATCCGTTTTTCCAGCACTCTCAAAGATAATTATTTTCAAAAAAAAAGTTAACGATCTTACTGGCGAAAATGTTGAAATTCATTCAAATGAAAATCTAGTGGAATTTTTCTAATTCCCCTTTTATATTTTCCTGCTCCACCGTGTAACACAAACATTTCTACAGTCTTAAAGCTAGCATAATGAATATTTGTAATTACTACATAGTCCCCAGACTGCAAAAGTTTTCATTATAATTTTTTTTAAATATTTGCAAAAAAAACTTTCAATGTTGGTAAAATATTTCTATGCTCATCAAAAATATCGATATCCATCAGTCCATGTGATCCGAGTTCTTTTACTGTGTTTCCAATTGAGTCACATGGTTTAACAATATACTTAAAACGTTATTTTAAAACTTTATTTATTTTAAAGTAAAACTTCTCGAAATGTATCTTGTTTAATTTTAAATATTCTTTGCGCTCTTGTTCGCCTGAATTTTGTTTAGTTTTTATTATAAATTTAAATAATTTTCATACATATATTCCGTTCTTTGTTCAATTGGTTTTCCACACCAAACTCGCAAAAATTCGTTGTTTTTATCGGTTCGCACTACTGAATGAACCTAAACTTATTTTTTTATTAGAAAAAAACTAACTAATTTTATAAAAGTACCTGGCCAACAAAATCAAAAAATGTGAGTAAACGACAATAAATGTTATCAATATTATATTTAAACCCTTCTGCGATTAGATTTTCAAGATCACTGGTTGATTCCTTCATGGTTTTTTTCCTTTTTAATGTTTTTTTTTTCTAAAAATCGAATATTTATTTGAAATAAATTTTCAAAGTTACTTACACATAAGGAATAATATTAGTGCATGAATTAAACTGTTTTGTTAGGTTTTAATTCTCTCAAGTTTTTTAAAAAGTGTGACTCGTTTCAAAACCATGATTAGAAAAATATTAATGTTCCTTTAAGATAATTCTAAATATTAAAAAAAACGTTCACTTTAATAAATCAACAAAAGCAATTCAGAAAACAAATAAAAATGAAAGAACACAGTGTAAGTTAGAAATACTAAAATGAAGAGAGAATTAGAGATAAATAGATATCTGCACAACATCTGCTCCAAGCTCCAGAATTGGAAATATATTTGCATTATGGAGGAAGTGTCATAAGTTTAAATTTTCTAACAATAATAATTTATTAAAAACATTTTTTTTATTTTTTAAATTTTCTTTTTAAATATTTTTGTTTACTTTTTTTCTTTGAGATAAACTAACAGTTTAAATATGATTAATTTTAATCTAAAATTTTAAATTTTATTATTTGTTATCAAAATTCCTCAGAATATTGTTTTTTTTTATTTTAATAATTATTATTGATTTATTCTCATCAAATATATTTTTTATAAAGAAAGTTGTCATGGAAACCAGTTTTGGCAATTTGAAATGGTTGATCCCACTTTTTCTTGCCATCTTTTCATCGTTTTATTCACTTCATCCTTGCCGCCGCCGTCGCCGTTCTTTTTCTGTTTTGTTTTTAATTGAAAATAAACTAAAAATAACATTAAACATTTCATTGACATGTTTTCAACAAAATGAAAAGAATCGAATAAAACTGGCTGTAAATGAGAATTGGAATCTGTTTTCTCAACTTTAAAACATTTTTTGAGAAATTGTAAAATTTTGTTTCACATTTTAACATGAAAAGAAAGAAAAACATTTTGATTTTATTTATTTATTTTTCGTTTTTTCTATTTTCCCC
The DNA here is from genome assembly GCA_963572285.1 of Caenorhabditis drosophilae. Lineage (NCBI taxonomy): Eukaryota > Metazoa > Nematoda > Chromadorea > Rhabditida > Rhabditidae > Caenorhabditis > Caenorhabditis drosophilae. Next base: position 3,407,880 of record OY751561.1, on the reverse strand, counting down.
TTCATTTTCCCTTTCCCCGTGTCTTTTTTTTCCATCGTCGTCAAAATGTCCTTCATAATTGGTATACTTATAAATCTTACGCCAATTTCAATTTTCCACCTCCTTCTCCTCCTTTTTTTCCCCTTGTTGAAACGAGCTTGAACTTCCGATGATTATTCGTACGGCAGAAAAAAAGTGAAGAAGAATTGGAAGCAAAAAAAAAAGAGTCGTTTTGACATCATCTCAGCTCTTCAAAACCAAAACCAAAATTCGTACCTTTCTTTTTTTTTCGCCAAATGTTTCCTCCAATTTTCTAGAGTTTTTTTTTCTTCTATTCGAGTTTTCAATCGGAAATGGTTGAATAGATTCTCCTTGACTTTTTCTCTTTTCAGAGGGAGTTTGCAGGTTTATTTTTTATCCAAAACTTTTGTAATTTTTGAACTTTTTGAATTTTTTTCTTTTTTTAAAATTGATTTTAGAAGAAAAATGTTTAGTTTTTTGGTTTAAAAAAAAAGAGAGAAAAGGAAGAAAAATATGACAATTTGTATCAATCGCTGTTCTACTTTTTTCTCCTTTTATTTTTCCAATTTTTTCTTCGATTTTTTTGTTTTCAAAGATTTCAATTATTCTTTTGTTTTCTATTGAGAATTAACTATTCCTTTCCTTATTTTTTGAAATTTTTCAACAAAAAATAAACAAGGGAATATTTATATACAAAATATTTGGTTTTATCTATTTTTTTTTTGTAAAAAACACATAAAACCTATCGAAAATAAAAAAAACAAAAATAGTGAATAATTCAAATGTCATAATAGAATGAAATGAAAAGAAAAAAGAAAAAAAAAACAACAAAAAAGAACCAAATCGGAATTACTTGAATTCCCGTTCTTTTATGTTTTTATTTATTTCTTCGCTGGAAAAGAAAAACAGAAAACAGTTCCGCTTAAATACTTCCAATTAATAGAAAATTGAATACAATTTTCCTTTTTTTTTTTAAATCATTTTCCACCTCATCGATTTGACTCATTTTATTTTTATAGATTTTTTAACTTTTTTTGTTTCCATCCTCTTTGTAAATGTTTTGAATTTCAATTCTCACATTTCTCATTTTCTCTATTTCTCTTTGTCTTTTTGTTTCTCTCTCTCTCTCTCTCTCTCTCTCTCTCTCTCTCTCTCTCTCTCTCTTTTTCTCTCAATTTATTTACAAATGTTTTCTATATTTGTTCATTATTTTACATTTTACACAACAACAGTCAAATGCCCGACAACTTTTCGAATAGTTTTTGGAATTCCGACCAGCCTAGTGGAATTTCTTTTTCTTTTCTTCTTTTTTTTGTGTTCAAAAACAAATGTTTACCGTTTTTATTTGAAACTCATCTTATTTTAAAATAAGAAAGAAAGCCAATTTTTTTTTCATTAAAAAAAAATGCTTGAAATTTCGGAAATTTGAGATTTGAGAGGGAAAATTATTTTTTCTGCGAATTCTTCGAACCATTCAATTTCTGCATCAAAAAATAAAATTAATTTTTTTGCCTTTAATTTTAATTTTCTTGCTTTTTGCTTCAACACATTTCTTATTCAATTTATGACTTTTTAGACAACCTCACCTCCCTTTCCGTTCCTCTTGTTTTCTTTTTTTTTTCTCTTTTTTCAGCTACCAAAAAATAAAATAAAAAAATCCATAAATTTTTGAGATTTTATTCAAGTTTTATTGGAAATGAATCGAACAATTATTGGAAAACATCGATGAAGACAAGTTCAAGTTTAGAGGATGTCGTCAGAGTTACGGAGGATTTGTCAGACTGCCGAAATCGTTTAGAAGCTGGAATTCAAGAAAATCGAAGAAATCGTCAAGTTATTCAAGAAATTAATGATCAGGTTTTCGCATTCAAAATAATTTTGATTTTAATCGCGTTTTTTTTTAACTTTGAAGCTTCAAAAATTTCGTCAAAAAGCTCACGCTGAATCAATCGATTCAATTCCACATAATAATTCATTAGGAATAAATTCATTGAATTATTTGGGAGAACCAATCAATATCAATCAACATCAGAATATATCAATGCCATCGCTCACAATCGATATTCCTTTAAACACAAACACAACAAATCATTCGTCTCGATTTTATGGCAACAATTCTGAAACACAAAATCAATACAATTATAATCGTCACAAATCATTAGGATTCAATCCAGAAGAAGGATCAGGATCGCATCGTTTTCGATCATCGTCACCAATTGGAAGGCATCGTAGTTCACCAAGATTATTTGGAAATTTGAATTTTGATGATGAAAATATTGATGAATTATTTGCAAAATTAAAAGAAGAAATGTTTAGGTTTGAAAAAAAATTTTTTTTTTTTGAAATTAAAAAAAAAAGTTTTTTTTTTGTTTTTTTTCAGGAATAATACTTTGGAAGAAGTGAATGAAATGCTTCGTGAAGAAAATGATGCGGCACTTGCAGCCAATGAACATTTACAAATTGACACAAGCAATTTAACAAAACAATTACAAATTCTTCAACAACAACAACATTCAGAAGGAATGAGATTTCGTTCTGAAAATACGGTAGGAACCCCATGTTTTTTTTTGGTCTTTTTTGAAAAGGAAAAAAAAATCGGTGAACATTCATCTCCAAGCCGTTTAATTTTCACATTTCAATAAACAAATTTTCCAACCTGGTTTTACGATTGTCTCGAACGATGAAATAATATGAAAAATAGCAAAAGTCAGCTTCTGCTGCTTCTGCTGCTGCTGCTGCTGCTTCTGCTGCTGCTGCTGCTGCTAAACCGGAAGTTCAATTCAAATTGTACTTTTTAAGAATTTGCCCTTTTCAATTTTTGTTTTCTTTTTAAAAAAATTGTTTCCTTTTTTTTTTTTTTGAAATAAAATTTGTTATAAATTTCAGCGATATCGAAATCAAGTTGAAACTCAACATCGAAAATTAATCAGTCTTTGGAAAGAATTCACAGCTGTTAAACGACAAGTAAAATTATAAAAAGGGAAAAATCAATATTGAAGAATTTCTTTTTTTCAGCTTCACGATCTTCGAACATCAACAGCCAACGATTTAGATCGTCAATTAACTGAATTCACAAGGTGTGCAGCATTGATGAGAAAAGCAATTCGAAGTTCTGAACAAAAAGTGAAGAGAAAAAGAAAAATTTTGAAACAAAAAAAATGATTTTTAAATTGAATTTGTTTAGAATATTGAAATGAAAGAGCAAATGAAAAAAGAAAATGATGATGTTCTTGATGAAACTCTTCGACAATTAAATTCAGCAACTGAAAATTATATGAAGGTAAACAAATCAATCGGAAGCATCCGGTTTAAAAAAAAAACTTTACAATTTCCGGGTCTCGTTTTGATTTATTTTGTTCGGTTTTCAGTCGGAAGAAAAAGCAAATGAACGTCAACGAGAACTCAAACGAAAAGACGATGAATTGCGGAAGTTGAAAGAGCAAAACGATGAATATGTTGAGATTCTCGAGCAGTTATCCAAAATGACATATGAAATGACAAATAATCGAGCAAGAAGTCAGAGCCCTATACTTAACCGACTTTCGTATAGTTCGTCATTGCTTTTTTTTTTTGATTTTAGTTGTTATTTGTGAGAAAAAAAACAAACGAAAAATAATGTGTCGCTAGAAAATGTTTTTGTCTAGATTTAGAGGAAAAATTTTTGGAGAGAAAAACAGAAAAGTTCAAAATCAACTTTGTTTTTATTTGCAGAAGAGAATCCGATGGATGTGGCAAGAAAAATGAGAAAACTATTAAAATCGAAAAATGGAGAAATCGATGAATCTCGTGAGGCAGCACATCAAGCTGAAAAAGATCGAGACCGAATCAAAAAAGAGTTGGAAAAAGAGGAGAAACGACGAAGAGATGATCGCGAATCGGAACGTAAAAGATCAAGCGTCTATTCACAAAGAGAGCAGGAATTGAAAAAATTGGAGGCCGATTTAAAAAAATCGCAGGATAAAATTCGAAATTTGGAGGAGCAACGAGAAAATCAAGATAAATTGATCAAATCTGTACAAAACTCATTGTCTGATGCGCACAGGTTTTTTTTTAATCGAAAAAAAAGTTGGTTTTTTATTCATTTAATAATCGATTTTTGCAGACAACACAAAGAATTTATTGAGGAATTAATGATAAGACATCGATTAGAATTAAAAGAACGAGAAGAAGCTCACGAAGAGCAAATTCGATTCAAAAATAATGAGGAAAAATTAAGACTTGAAAAAGAGAGAAATGAAAAAGATCGATTGAAAAAAGATCACGATGAAACACGTGAAACTCTTCGAAATATCAAAGCTGATCTGATAACAGTTCAAACTGATCTTGAAGATAAAACAATGAAAATGATAACGATTGAAAATGAGCGAGATGAATTGAAGAAAAAACTTGATAATGAAAGAGAACAATTGGATCAACGAGAAATTGAAATCACTGAATATCGCTCAAAATTGGAAGAAATTCAAGAAAAAGAAACGGAGCTACGTTCGAAATTAGCAGAAGCTGAATCTTCTGTTTCAGCAATGGAAGAACAATACAAGCAAAGTAATGAAGAATGTGCTGAAATTAAAAATGAAATATCGGATTTGACACAACAATTAGACAGTCTAACATTAGATCTTGATGGTATCGGCTTTTTATTTATTTTTTATTTATTTTTAAAAAATTCTAGAAAAACGAGAAGAAATTCAAAATTTGAAAAAACAAATTCATGAAAAAGATGAAATTGTTCGATCAATAAAAAGCAGCAGCCATCAATTAACAGCAACTTATGAAGAAGCGAATGGTGAAATTGAAATATTAAAAAATGAGATCAAACGGCTTCATGATCAGCTTAATGATCGAACACATCAAATCGCTGAAAAAAATGGAAAATATGATGAAATTTGTCATAAAAACGAAATTCTTGCCGAAGATCTTTCAATTTGCCAAATCAAATGTGAGGATTTCAAAAAAGAAATCGAAGAAATGGAAAGAAAAAGATTGGAAAAAGAAAAAGATGAAAATGAGCTGAAATCGTTGTTGGATGATTTAAGATCAAATTTTGACAAATTAACAAATGATCTTAAGCAACAAACAATTACAATTGATAGTTTTAATGGTAATTTTTCGTCGCCATTCATTTTTGATTAAAAAATTTCAGTGGAAAACTCTTCATTGAAAGAAAAGCTAACAAGATTGGAAAAGGATCGAAAAGAGGATATTTTAAGATTAGAAGAAGCTGAAAAAAGAGCTGAAATGGAATTGAAAGAAGAATATGAAGGAAAAATCAAATTTATCGAAAAAGAAAAAGTGAGAAAATTTTTTTTAATTGAATTTTCAGCCAAAAAACCAAATCAAATTTCAGTCATCGGCTGAGAAATTCTCACGAGAAACTGAGAGTCGATTAAATGAGCTGACAAAAATTCATGAGATGTTAATGGAAGAAAATGATCAATTGAAAGTTGATCTTGTTCACACAAAAGAAGAAGCTGATAAATTACGCGAAAAGCTTCGAAGAGAAATTGAAAAGGCGAATGAACAAAATGAAAATGATCGTATTGAATGGAGAGACGAGAGAACGAGAGTAAAAATCTTCTTTTTTTTTTTTTTATTTAAAAATAATTTTTTTCAGATTGAAACTTTAAAAAATAATCAAATTCAAGAAATGCAAGATAAAATCAATAATTTGAACGATTTATTAAAAGAAAAAGATGAAAAACAAATTCAATTAAAGAAAGAAATTGAAGATTCGATGGAATTGAATCAGAATTTAGAAGAAAAACTTAAAAAATTGACTGAAACAATTGAAGAAAAAGAGTTTGAACAATTTTCAGATAAATTGAAAATTTTTTATTAAAAAAATTTCAGAGAAGATTGGATAAATGAAAAGAAAAAGTTGACGGAAGAAAAAGTCAAATTATTGGAAGAAAAAGAGGAGGCAATGTTGAAAGCAACCAAAAATGCCACAAATCTTGATCAAAACAGTCGAAAAATACAAAATTTTGAATCTGAAATTGACAAATTAAATTCATTTATTATAGAAAGTGAGTTGAAGACATTTTGGAAAATTAAAAGGCAAAAAAGAGAAGAAGAAATTTCAGAAGAAAGTTCAATTAATGCTCTTGAAGAAAATACAAAAGAATTAATAATAAAAATTGAACAAATTGAAAAAGAATCGGAAAAAATGAAGGATGAAATTGCAATTTTAACAAAACAGAATAATGAGCTGAAAAGTGGAAAAGATGAATTAAATGAAAAATTGAATGAAGAAAAGAAGAAAAATCAAGAATCATCGGATCAATTAAGAGAAATCAACAAGAATTTGCATAATCTTCGAATGAAAAATGTGAATCTTGAAGAAAAAAGAATTGAGCTTGAGCAAAATTGCACAATTTTAGAGAATAAGGTTTTCAGAGAAGAAAAAAAAATGGTTGAAAAATAACGTAGTTTTTTCAATTTTTTCAGATTCGTCAATTAGAAATTCAATTAATGGACAAATCAGCAAAAAATGAGGTGTCTGGAGATTTGCTCAAAAAAATGGAGCACGACACACAGAGCATGATCAAACAGGCGCAAACCGAACAGAATCGTCTCAGCGAACTGGAGAAGACGCGGCGAATTCTTCAAGAAGAAAATGATCGATTGGCTGGCGATTTGTCGACAGTCAAAGCAGCATTTGAAGCGAAACGAGAAAGCAGCAAATCGGCAATCGGTGACATTTTGGTTCAATATCGAAAATCAGAAGAAAGAGCAAATGAAATGGCAATTGAAAATCAAAAATTGAAAAGTGAATTAGCAGCTTTTAAGTAAGAAAATTATTTTTAATTTATCATTCAGAAAAATAAAAAAACATTTTAAAAATTCAAAATAGAAAACCGCTCGCGAACCGCAACGCAAAACGTTTTTTTTTAAATTTTTTGAATGAATTTTTGACTTTTTAAATGTCAAAAAATCAATAAAAACTTCAGCACCAAGTTAGAAAGATTAGATACAAAATTAAAAGAGGCTGAAACAAAATCAAAAGAAAATCAGCATCGATTTGAAGAATCTCAATTAAGACTGGCAAATCTTCAAAGATCCGCTGTTGAATCGCTTCAATACGGTAAAGAATGTTTTTCTGAAATTCGGAATTCCGAAATTAAATTTGTAGAATTGAAACCATCTCGTCCAAATCGATCTCTTTATATCGATATTCCCCGTGCAGCTTCAAGTATTGGATTAAATGAAGGAATCGATGATTCACGTCGAACACCATCCGTTCGATTTGCTGATAGTAATCAAAGTGTTCAAAGAGCAGTTGATTCAATGGATGTTAGCTCATCAGTTGGAGTGACATTAAGATTTTTGAAAGAAAGAATTGAGCAGCTTGAAATGGATAAAGCTGAATTGCTAGAAGCATTGGATAAAATTAAAGATAATTTAAGAGAAAAAGATGAAAAAGTGTCTGAAAAGCAAAGAATTATTGAACAAATTGAAAGACAATTAATTCATATAACTGAAGGTTTTTCAACCAAAAAAAACCATTGAATTTTAAGAAAAAATGAAAAATTTTCAGAAAAAAATACGATTGAACATCGAATGACAAGCCAACGACAAATGTATTTAACAAATGAAGAATCTGGTCGATCAAGAGAACATGAAATTCGATCAATGAAAGCAAGAATTTCAAGTCTTGAGCTTCATCTACGAGATAAAGAAGCCAAAATTATTCACCTCAAAAAAGAAATTGAAATTCTACATTCTCAACTTCACGATGCAATTGAATCAAAAGAAAAATTGAGCGTTTTATTTGGTGGAAATGAATCAAAATATCGAGATCTTGAAGATTTATTAGATCGAACAATTCGTGAAAAAGATGCGGCTTTAATAAAAGTTCGACGAATGACAGCTGAAATTGAGGTTTCTTCCTTCCTTTCAAATAAAAACCCCTTGAAAAAATTCAGAATAATTGCCGAAAATTGGAACAATACGAACGAGAAAGAGAACAATTGATGCGAGAAATCACAGATGAACGAAAAATCAATGAAAAAAATCGATTATTAATAGAGGAAATGAAGCGAAATGAGAGAAGCTGGAAAAATGCGGTAGAAAAAAAAAGAAGAAGAAGAATTTTCAGAGAAATTTAATTCAAAGAATTGTGATTTTCAGATGACAAATGCCAAAAAAAGTGCAGAAGAAGTTGAAAGAAATAATATTGAGCAAAAAAGATGGGAAGATACCCATCATGAATTAACCACAAGAAATTTGACATTATCAAAAGAATGTGATCGATTAAGAAGTGAAATGAGAGAACAAATCAATCGAATGAATATAAATAATTTGAAAGTAATTCAAAATATCAAATCAAATCAAATCAATCAATAATTTTAAGACGGTCGATTATGAACGAAAAAATGACGAGTTGTCATCAAAATTGTTGGTTTTACAAAACAATGTTGATGTTCTGAAAAAATTCGAAGAAGAATGGAAACGTTTAGAAGCTGAAATGCGAACTGAATTAAAGATTTTAAGAAAAGACAAATTGATTCAAACTGCTGAAATTGAAGAATTGCGACGAAAATGTTTGAGAAATGAAAGTGAAAAAAAAGAAATCGAAGGAATTCGTGTTCGTCTTGAACGAGAATTAAGCGCACTGAAAAGACATGTCGATGCGGTTGGTTTTTTTCTTTTTCAAGATTTTCAGACAAATTCTCAATTTTTCAGCTTGAAGATGATAAGACAAAAACTGAAAAAGCTGTTAGAGATACGATTAATGAACGAAAAGCAATTGATAAATCGTTAGCAGCAATGGAAAAAGAGAATCAACAATTATATCGGAATTGTGCTCAATTACAAGCACAAATTCAGCAACTAGAAAAAGATGCTGGAAATCGTTCGGTTGCAAAATTAGCCAAGGAGCATACATTATTAGAAGCTCGAATCTCAGCATTAATTGAAGAAAAAAGACAAGTAAATTCGAGGAAAAAAAAGCGGAGACAATTTTGTCATCTGAAATTATTCATTTCAGCTTAGAGCAATGCTCGACCAAAAAGAAGCGAATTATTCGCACAAGCGAAAACTTCTCGAGTCACAAATTCAATTGCTCCGCGAGCAGCTCGATGCTGAAAGACGAAAACGAGCAAAAAATGGAACACTCGCCACAGGACCAACGGCGAGACGTATCGCCCAGAATAATACATCAGCTTTTAGGGTATGATGATAATCAAATTGATAATCATTTAACTTTTTTGTTTATGTCAACTTTATGTTCAAATTTTTGTTTTTTTATTTTTTTTTAATTAAAAAGGCATGCAATGCTTCAAACATTTTTCCATGTTTTCTCCCATGTCCTTTGTCAAATTTAATTTATTTACAAAATCTTATTTTATGTTTTCCCAAATTTCTTTTTTCGTCTTTCTAATGATCTCAAAAATCAATCAATAATCGAATATCTAGTCATATAATAGGACTCTAGTCATTTAAAGATTTCTTCTCCCCCTCTTTCTTTCTTTTTTTTTGAAATTTAAATTTCCCGGTTGAACTTTCATTTAACAAAAAAAACCAAACATTTTCTGTCGAAATTTCGAAAAGTTTGCATTTCGCTAGATTTTGAAATAATTTAGATTTTATATGCATCGATCGATAAATATTTTTTACTAATTTTCATTCAGTTATTATATGTTGCTTCTTCAGTGTAACAGTAAATGCCTATGAACTAATTTAACGCAAAATGTATTGCATGAATGGAATTTCTAACAGTTAAAGGTGAGGTTATTTGGAACTTTAAAAAAGAAAACGCCGTTTTTAAGACGATTTTTTAATACGCTCGCAAACCGCGACGCGCTGCTTTTGTCTGCGTCTTTTTTTTTGTTTTCCAGTGGCTTAAGTTGAACAAAATTCAAAATGTTTTTAACTTTAAAAAATCAATTTTGCAAGAATTTCAATTTAAAAAATCAAAAATTTTTAGAGAACAATTGAACATCGATCGATTTCATGTGAACGGATCATCCTCGAACAAAAATTTCAACAATTTAATTATTTATCAAATCAAACTGGAAAAATAGCAAAAAATATTCAAACACCACAAATGTCACCATTATCTCATTCTAGTTCATATACATCGGGTACATTAATTATGTAAATTTAATAATTTTTGACAAATTTATTTTTTTGGTGCTTATTCATTATCTCATGTGAATCCTTCAATAAATCAATAATTAAAAATTAAAAATAAATAATGAATTTGTCAAAATAATTTTTAAAAAAATCATCTAGTAAACCGCTCGCGAGCCGCGTCGCATAAAAGGATTTTTTTAAAGTGAAATTTTTATTGAAATGCAAATAAAACGAGGAATAAAATAAAAGAAGTAAAATTATTATTAAAGTGAGAAGAATTACAGTAGTCAGTGTTATTGCAAAAACAATAAGTCCATCTGAATATTTTGTTTGAATTTCCATTTTTTTTTAATTATTTAAAACCTTTTTGGTGGTGCAGCTTGATCGTAAAACGAATAACAATTATTTTCAACAATTGTTGAGTTTCCAGGACCAATCACAAGATTATTTTGATGCCAACATTCTGATCTGTACGGTTCATATGTTGATTCTCTTGTCATTGGTTCAGTTATTTTAACACAAAACACATTTGTCTTAAAAAAAAACTTATTAAAAGATTTTCAAATTTAAAATCAAAATAAATTTCAAACTTTACTTCGCAATTGTTGTTATATTTCAAACAAGAATTCTCTGATCCCGTATCTTTATGGCCTCTCCATCCTTCACATTGATGACAAACTAGTGAATCTCCTTAAAGAAATGTTGCGAACGAAAATAAATGGATACAAATGACAAAAATCTCACCAATTTTGAAAAAGAAAAATATTAAAAATAAAACAAATTGAGTATTGTGGACTCGCATAGTAATAAATAAATGAAAGTAAAGGCCACTAGCTAACATCCACAATTTATCGCATGTTCTAACTGCTTCCACATGTTGTTTAAATACTTTGGCAATTTCGAGAACAATTCATAATCGTTTTGCTTGCTTTTTCACATGTTCACTCTTTATACTTTTTTTCTACTTCATACTTGTTGCCCTTTGAAACATTCATTTACACAAACTATAGAAAATCTCTAGCATTGGACAAGATACAATTTACTAACATAAGAAATTAATACTTTCGCTGGGCGAAATTTTCAAAACTTATGCCTTACACGAAAAAAATGTGGGAAGATATAGAGAAATAAACTGATTACAAGCTGGTAATAAGAAGTGAGCATCATTTAAATGTATTGAAAAAAATGGAAAAGAAATGATAACATTATAAAACATATATTACTAAAACAAACAACATGAAAAACAACATTACAGAAAAAAAGAAGCTAGCATGGCACAATACTGTTGAATTCTCAAAACTGAGAAATCATTGCACAAAGTGGTAAGCATTGAACAACAATTTAATATTTGCCATGATAATTGTAATTGTAATCATAATCTTGATGACCAGAAGAACAGAATGAACTTTTTCTGGATGTCCATTCGTTACTAGTTGTATTGGTAGAAGATGTGAACATTGAAGAGCTATTTTCGCAAACTGGAATTTCAAAAGAAGATTGTCCGGGGAAACCATAACTTTTTTGTTCCATTTTGTTAAGGATTTCCAAAATTTTTTTTCCGCTTGAAAATCTGAATATCTCATATGTTTAAATATTTATTTATCTATTGTTAAATTACCTGTTTAAGCGATTACGTTCTTTTTTGGCACGAAGATACAGTTTCGCTAACCAACCTTCAAATTTTTCATAGAAATCAACACCGTTCATAACTGTGTCTCTGAAAAATAAAATAATTGAAACGAATTTTTAGAAAAATTACCTTCTGTGAGACACAGCGTCACAGCAAAGTGATAGCATTCTTTGAACCACATAATTACCAAATTGATGAAAAATTAGAATGTCAAACGCATCCTTTCCGGTATCTCTGCAAAAGGATGATAGAAAAATTGGGAGAAAAAAAACTGACGGATGAGGAACATATCCATCGAAGATTTCTTCCATCATTTCTGCTAAATAAGGAAGTGGTGCAAAAGTAAAAGCCCGTTCCACAACATGTGATGCGTACTTTTCCTGAGACATTGATAATAGATTACGGCTAAAATTTGCTTAAAGATTATTTAATCTAGACCATTAACGTACAGCAAGCATTTCTCGATGATTGCATCCCGATATTGGCCAAGAACGCCAGGAGTTTCAATGATGTGTTGAATAACGTAATTAGCAAACTCATTAGAAGCTAATTTTTGGCATCGTGACAGAATTCGAGTCATCAAATTGTGCAAAACACGAAGTTTATCTTCACAGTTGTCTTTGGAATGATGATCGGCAACAGAAAGGGTTTCAACTACAGTTTGTACAACACGGCACCCATATTTATCTTGACAGATATTAAGTAAATTGTCTTTTCTGCCATCGCAAAAGAATTCTACAAGAAACTCCCATTTTTTCAATGGCATTTTTTTAACAATTTTTTGAATGACATGGTTGGCATTTTGATCTGTACAAATAGACATTAGACTTCCATCTGTAGGAATAGAGTCCACAAGAGAATCAGCAAACTGAGGTTTTAGTTTCTGGAAATAATAAGTTTAATTATTTTTATACTTATAAAAACCTCTAAAGCTGTTTGAACAACACGACATGCACTTTTATCAAGGCACAATGAAGTGATATCGGATGCAATATATCTTCGGATTATGTCTTGTTCAGGTGTTCGAGAATATTCAATAACCCGTTGCAAAAAGAAGTTACCAAAAATATTTTTGCAGAGACTCTGAAAAAAATCTTTTATTTATTTCAAGACAATTTAATAAACTAACTAAAAAAACATGTCGGTCAGAAAGAACTTCTTGACAGATTCGTTCTCGCAGTTTTGGATCGACATTTTGAGTTTTTTCACCATAGAAATTGCTTTGCAGAAAACTTAAAAATAAACTAGAAAAACACCGAATAATTCTGAACTTACTGGCAGCCAGACTTATCAGTGGCAAAACAAATGAGTAAATTTTTATCAACAACCTTTTCAAGAGTTAAATCGTTCTTTATTTCACGATTTTCGTCAAGAGTCCAAGGCGGAAGAGTAGACATACGGTTCATTCTTAGATAACTATTATTTTAATAATTTATTTGTTCTCGTACCTGGGATATGGTGTAGGCGACTTAAAGCCGTAAGGCGAAATAGATGGTGATCTTACCATCGATTCATTTAAATTCAGATTAGCCATTCGCACTGTAAAATCTTCAAGCTCAATTGATGATGCTCCTTTCTAAACAAAGGTAGCAAATAACTTTAGAAAACGTAATAATTTTGAATAATACAAACTTCATAAGGAGGTGGTGAGAGGAATGGTCGAAAACCATCTGGCGAGCAAAGGACGGGATAAGAAATTGGTGTTGGAATGCTTGTGTTGCCAAAATCTGAAACTAAAAACCAAATTTTTACTTTACAACTTGTTAGCTACCAGACGAATTATCATTAAGGTATATGTCGCGAAGAGTTGGACGACCAAAATCGCTTCGTCGATATTGCTAAAACACTAAAAATGAATAAACACATTGAGTTTTTATTGAAACCTGATCAGTTTTTGTTCTATTTTTACGACCAAACATTACGTCACGATCCATTTCGTTTCTAAAAATCGATTTTAAAAATTCAAACTTTAAAAAACTAAAATATCCATAAAAAAACAATGAAACTGTTTTTAGGATTAGAAATCACTGCAGTTATTACGAATAAAATGTAAAAATCTTCTCGAGACACCTGCTAAAAAAATAAGAAAAAGTGATCTCCCTTTAAAGATGATACGGTAACGATTACTAGCATTAAATGCATTTTTTTTTAAAGTTGCTCTATTTATTTATTTAATTTTTTACAGCGTATTAAATAACGCGATTTGCAAATATGTTTCCTCTCATATAAGTTTTTTTATTTTCACAATTATGACCTTTCTTCATTTTATCGAAGTGAAAAAAGATTAGTTGAAAACAGCATCTGGCATTGTTTTGTCTCCGATGAATCGTAAATTCATCGAGCTTATTAGTTTCTTTCACATTTCATTAGATTAGCTCTTAGTATGCAATATGTGTGGCACAACATTTTTCTTTTCTAGCTGTCTAACTTATCTTTCCCTTTTTTAATTAAAAAGTTGTTTCTCTGTTGCATCGTTGAAACATTCAAAATTAAATTATTTATAATCGTTTTTTTTTTCTTTTTTTTCCCCAACTTTATCGATTTCATTAATGCTCTTAATCATTTTAATCATTTATCAAATAGAAAATATGTACTCAACAAATCATAAACACAACGAGAAAATAATATACGAGAGAATACTTGACATTCACATACATTTGCTCTTATATCCGTTGAAGACAAGTTACTCGAATAACCAGCTCTCGGGAAGCCAAAATCCCCTTTTTCCCTCCTAACCTTCTCTTCATCACACATCACCACAGCTGTTTTATCTCTTCGTCTCTTCAACAATTATAAGCTCATTGCGTTGAATTGTCTGTTTGTGACGAATTTCGCTCAACAGTCTCGTATTTACCAGTAATCGATCTCTCATGCATTTATTTTTTCGTTAATATTTTTTCCCATTTTTATAATATTATTTGTTTACATAAATTAATGTAGAAAATAAAATTTAAATTTTTTTAAATATCAAATTGATAAATCAATCATATTTGATTTATTGTAGTCTTCTATTCTTTCAAGATTTTATAAATGTAGATTAAACGTTTAAATTTTATTTTATTTGCTAAAATCAATGAATTAATTGAATATTTTTTCGCTTAAGAAAATTTAATTAAAAATATATCGTATAAAAAAATATTAAGTAAATTCAATTTCGAAAAAGTGTTATTAAATTATGGGTTCATTTCCTGACTCCAAGCTGACATTAAAAAAATCTGAATAGAACAGAATGAGGAGCTTTCGTTTTTTTATGGACATAAATTTGGAGTAAAAAGTGGAAATTTTCATCGAGAAATGGAAATTCTGCTTTTTCTCATCTATTCACCATTTCATTCATTCACCCTCTTCTTATTTCATGGAATTTGTGTCGATGTATGTTGTTCCTCCCACTCTCTTTTTCCTTTCAGACTACGTCCATCTGTCCTATTATTCATGGTTATGCCTTCCGTGAGCTTCTCTGGTTTGAATAAGACGATGCATGCGTGTGGTATATCTTCTATTTCCCTCGTGGCTCTGTCACAAATATATAACCGAAACCAAAACTTTTCTATTAGATCTTTCTTCACTTTCTCTTTTTTTTTTATTCTCACCATTTTTGTCGTCTATCTTTTTTTTTCTAACACATTTCGTCAAATAAGTCTTCGAAAAAAATTGTTTCAATGCAAAACTTTACAAATTCACGTCTAAATATATTATTTTTGTATTTCTTTACAAAAAAAACTTAAACCTTTATCTTTTAAATTCCTAGTATTTCGAAATATTAGAAAAAGTTTTTAAAACTCAATTTGGTACATGTTTTTTTTTCTGAACAAAACAGATTTGTTCTTCTTTGTAAAATATAAACTTAATATAAAATATTTTAAAATTGTGAGGATTTAACTAGGTCTAATAAATCAAAATAAAATTGGCGATTGAAAAAAATCCTATAACACCACATGCAGCCAGACGGCATAATATTTAGTGATCGGTTTCGATATGTAAATGGCATACATGAATGTGTTCGTAATATTTTTTTAAAAGGGTGTCCTTCATCTTTATTTTCTTATAGCTCAACATACATCTTGAGGTGTTTTAGTAAAGATAAGAGACGCAGACAAAATATGTGCGTTTTTGCGTCATGGTGTGTGTTCATATTGTGCTTGTTTCTCACACCCGTTCAGCGTCTCATTTTTTCTTGTTACCGTTCGTATCGCTAAGCGAAAATTTTAATTTTTAAATTATTGTTTCAAAAAACTGGCTTTCACATTGCTCTCTTCTATTTTAAACGTTAAAATTTTTAGAAATGGCATCTACACCTCCACCGGGAGAGGGATCGTCTTTTGACGCGTCAGATATAGCGACGCCATGCACGATAATTGAAAGAATGAAAATCCGAGACGATTCTGACGAACAAAATAGTTTAGATGACGAAGGTAATTTTTTTACATCTGAAAATCAATTTTAAAAATAAGCAAAATTCAACTATTCACTTTTATGTTTTAAAAGTTTCAATAATTATTTACATATCTAGATATCCGTTTTTAAGTTAAAAATAACGAATTTCAGAAGATTTTGAAGGTAAATCGCAATGTAGCGCACAATTCTCACAAACATCTGAAGCGACAACAACTGTCAAACAACCATTTTCTCAAACATCAACAAAAGTATTATTATTCCATGTCTGAATTTTTTTTAAAGTTTTCATTTATTCAGGTTTATTGTCAAATTGATGATGAACCAACTCTATATCTGATGGAAGTTCACGTTCCTTCTGATTTGATAACATTAGGTGATGTTAAACGGGTACTGATGCGAACCAATTTCAAGTATTATTGTAAAGCATTAGATCCTGACTCTGGATAGTGAGCTTTTAAGAATTGTTTCATAATTTATTACAAAAACAACTTTTAGCGAGGTTAAAGCAGAAGTAAGAGATGATGCTCAAAAATTAACAGCATTGCCGAACGGCAGATTTGAGCTATTTTTGTTAACAGTAGAAGGATCGACGCATTCAGATGGTAGTAGTGGAAAAATGCGGAAATATAATCACCCGGTAAAATGAAATTCACATAGAAAATTTAAGTTTTTTTTATCAGGTTCCTGCACCAGCACCATCAAATAATAAACACGCACCAATGAACTATCATCATGCTGCGTATCAATTTGATAATTCAAGTTAGTTTTATTAGTTGAAGTTTATGATTTATAGAATGAGCAAAAGTTTATTTTTGTTATCAAATATATTAAAAATGAAAAGTTCGGAAAAAAAAACCTTTTTGTTTCCAGTGATGAGTACTGATTCGGAATCGATGATATCTGCTGCAGTACCAAGTTATTTGAAAAATGTCTATAACCGTCGATTTCCCCACTATCTTGGTTAGTTCGTTTTGATTACGTAAAATTGACAAACATCCAATGTGTTACAATGAGATACGAGTCGTTGAAAATTTTATTTCGAACAAGGTTAAAACACTGGAAAATGTAAATTCGAAGAGTAGAGAAAAATAATTATTTTATCCGTTGATCTCAATATTGGTGTATCAATATAAATAAGCGAGAAGACTTGAGCTAGCCAATCAATTGTTTCATTTTCAATATCTTTTCTCTTTATATCTTCTTCTCTCTTTATCATCCATTCTCTTTTGTTTCACCATGTCTTATTGTTGATTTTCTGGCATCAACATTAAAATTTTCGAATTTCTGTTTTGATGTGTGTCGTAAAAATAACATTGGACATTTTTTATCCTTTAACAAAAGTTTTTTTCACGCTATCTTTAAAATTTAGTTGTATTCTTTCTTTTAAAATCTCTTTGTATATATAAAAAAATCGTTTAGTTTTCAGTAAAATCTTTATAATAAAAATAAAAACTGTATGAAATTAATAAAACCAGTTTTTGTTCTCTCCAATAATTTCATTTAGCTATCTACTTCCAGTTTAATAATGTATCTCCGGTTCTAATAATCGTAATTGTTTTCTTCATTCTATTTATCTTACTTCTCTCCAAGTTTCTTCTTTTTTTTTGTTGAAATATCACATTTACAAAGTTAAATTCACCAAAAAGAAAATCTCTTGCTCACAATCATCCCATATCACCTTTGTATGTTTATCTATTTTTTTACTGCTCTATGGTAGAGTGTTGAGAAAACTATGCTCTTCACTTATATAGCCCCCGAGTTGTCATCATCTTAAGAGTTTGTGGCCCTCTTCACAAGAACGAAATAGTTTTTTTATTATCCATTTTGTGTTTTTTTTTCAACAATTTTACAATCAATCGCCTACTCTTATCCCCGTTCTTTTCCCAAACTGTAGTGTTTATTTTCATCAAAATTCTTGTTTTCGGAACTTTCAATTTTTTTATTTTGAATTGCTACTTTCCCAAAATCGCTAGAGATTAAGTATTTAAAATGTTTAGAAAAATTAAATATAATAATTTTGTGTGTTCGTTTTTCGATTTTTTTATTTCATTCCTCAAAAAAAATTATTGACATTGCAATTTCATCGCCTGTTCTTCACTCGAAAAATGATATTGATACTCATGTTTTAATTTTGTTTAATTTTTTATCATCCTTGTTTGTTTTATATCATGGATACTTTTTTTTTCTATCGGTAACATGTGCTTCAGTTTTTTAATGAGTGTCGTTAAATTTTTAATTGAAAGAAGATCCGACAATGATCTTTTTTGATTGCATTGGTCCACTGATAAAGATTTTGAATGAAAGAAAAAAGTCGAATAATCAGTTGCATAGAGCACATGATGGGGTTGATATATTACCGGGATAGGATGAGAAAGTGTGTTTTTAATTCGATCGCGAGCACAGGAGACGCAGAAAAAAGTTCAATTTATGACCTCTCCACCCATCTGAGAAGTGGATTACATCTGTCCATTCTCATCACGTATCCAAGAAACACAATTTCTTTAAACTGAATTTTTCTTTTTTTTTCAATTGGTTTTCATTTGCTAACCTTTCATTTATTGATCTTTCTGATTTGTTGATTCTTTTACCTCGATTTCTCACTAATGCTGAGCTTTATTTCATTTTCGTACTATTTTTTCTAAATTGTAGGTAGATAGAGACTCATCTCCACTTGAATGGCAAGTATTTCGAACGACCCGCGACGGTCGGATCTAATTCGAAATTTGTTTAAAGAACGTTTAGTCTTATCCAATTATGTAGCTCCAAATCGAACGAGTAAGGGTGTTGTGTCAGAGTTAATCAGTAAAATTGAGTATGCCAATCGATCAAACAATAAAAAAGGCAATGTTCCATTAGCTGAAATGGAAGAAGATTTGAAACCAAAAAAAAATGAAGAAGACGAAAAAAAGAAAACATTGAGAAGAAAATATAATGGAAATCCTAAGCTTTTAAACAATCTGTTGGAAAAATCAGTACCAATAACGACTAATACGTCAGAGGCGTTGTCTTCAAATTTTCAAGCTGCTAAAGATGATAAAGAAAACATTCAAAAAAAGAAAAACGGAAAAGTGGCGGATTTGAGACCATTCCGAATGAAACGGACATTAACCGATTCAACGAACAATCATTCACCAAGCACATGGAAGTTTGTCACTACGTTGGGTGGTCCACTCAAAAAACGCCTTAGTGAAGGAGCTGCTTCATTGATTGGTGGTGGTAACGGAAGCATCGAAACATTACACAAGACGTCTGAAGCACTGAGAAACGCAAAAACTAAGGAGAAGCAGCAGCAGAGAGAGCATAAAAGTGCGGCATCCTCGTTTTTTGGAACGCTTATCAGATTGTCATCATCATCATCGTTGAAGGATTTAGTTTTTAAAGACGAGTCAAAAAGCAAGCAGCAGAAAAAGGAGAATAAGAAGAAGGTTGTTGAAAGAGCTCAAACGTCTGAAGCGGCTTTTGGAAGGAAACGAGAAAACGAAAGTGAAAAGGATGATGTGAAAGTCGACAAGGAAGTAGCAGATCGTCCAATATTCAAGCTAGACATTGATGAATTGGTAGATTACCACTCTGAAAACACAACCATCGATCGTCTTCGACCTTTGACAGTAGCAGGTAGCATATTAATGCGAAGCGAGCAAAGAGCAGCAGGAAGACGAGGAGGAATGAGTCGAACCATGTCACTTATACCAACAAGCTCACCGCTTCCTCCACTTTATGAGGAAGAAACTATGTGCTCATCAACAATGGCATTAGTAAATGATGGCGAAGGAGGAAAAAAACGACGAATGCGTCGGTATGGAGGAAGTCATACGACAAGTACTTATCAAGGAAAAAAAGACGCGGCGCCGGACGCCTCACCTCGTCGTCATTTAATTGGGTTTTTGCACCGAACGTCACATTTATCGTTGACATCAGAATTGAGTGGAAACGCATCGTTTTATCTCATTGGTAACAGAATTTGGATATTTGTCAATATAAAATTCTTAATTATAAAAAATTATTATATAATGTAATTATCGATTTTCAGGTCATCGCAGGCATCTTGAAGAATCAACAATTGGATCAGAATCAGATGCACGTGTATTCTCAGATGAGGATGATAGGTACTCACACTTGTTTTTTTTTCCAACTAAGAAAAATTCAAAGAAAAAATAGTTGAAAAACAGAAAATATTTCCTTTTAAAAGGGTTAGAATATCAACGTTTCGGTGACAAATGGCATAGGGATTTAGTGAGTGCTCTCCGTGCTCATGCGCTTTCTTATGTATACACATTTTGTTTTTTACTTCTAGTATTGAAGGAAAAAGTTTCATTTTTTCCTCTCTACGCTTATCTTTTTTTACATTCTTACTTTTTAACTGATAATGAGCGGCTACGTAACTGATGATGATTTTGCTAGTTCGGATGGTAAAGCTTATTATTCTACGACTTCAACTTCATCAGATTATTATTATATGATTGGAAATAGTACTAGAGATGTGTTAGTTGGTTGATAATATTCGTACAAAGTGCATTTTTATCTTGTTCTAATGATTGAATGAATGTGAGAGTCGCGATCATTTTAATAGGTGTCAATAAATCGTAAAACATTGCGGATTTTTATCCTTGAGGAGAGGGAATAAGAAAAATAGAGAAGAAAAGAGCGGTGAGAGGATGCTACTTGGTTTTGCGGAGATTAAAACAGGATAAGAAGAAATGGTGTTGGAGCCTAAAAAACGAAAAAAATTCCAGAGGATCAACAACAACCGATTTTACGTCAGTTTCACGGCAACATGAAAAAATGGCAGCGAAGAAGAAAAAAAATCGTAAAAATTTAAGAAAACCATCTAGAGCGTCTTCGTTTTCTAGCATCACTGGTATTTTTAAACTTGGGATAGGAAACTAACTATTTAAATAATGATAATTCAGAATCATCGATGAGCTTAGATGTAATAACAGTAACATTAAATATGGATACGGTAAACTTTTTGGGAATATCCATTGTTGGGCAAACGTCGACTAGAGGTGACAATGGAATTTATGTGGCGAATATAATGAAAGGTGGTGCAGTTGCATTAGATGGGCGTATTGAAGCGGGTGACATGATATTACAAGTCAATGATATTTCGTTTGAAAATTTTACCAACGATCAAGCTGTTGACGTATTAAGGTAAACCTAGCATTTCAAAAGAATTCTGTTCATTACAATACTTTTCAGAGATGCTGTCAGCAGACGGGGTCCAATTAAACTCACAGTGGCTAAAAGTTTTGAAAATGGACCACAAAGTTGTTTCACAATACCAAGAAATAGCCGAGAAGAACCTGTTCGTCCAATTGATACGCAAGCATGGATTCAGCATACAAATGCGATGAGAGGAATGCCGAGCATTGTAGAAGGTTCTCTATTTATAGAAAAAAAAAAGAAAGTTATTTTTAAAAACTTGCAGAAAGTGCTCCGACCCCAATTCCTGGAGAATGGCCACATGGAAGACCTCAGAGCAGTTCAACAGTAACGTCGAATGGTTCAAACGGGCAAAACACTGTTGTGGGAGGGAACGGTCATATCCGTTTAGATATTTTAACCGATAAAAAAAAAGTGGTAGAAGTGATGGCAATGCCATCATCTGGATTAGATATCAAAAATCGAACATGGTTGAAAATTCCGATTCCCATGTCATTTCTAGGTTTTTTGTGTTCTTTTTTTTATTTCTAAATTTGGTTTATTGGTTAATTTTAGGATCAGATTTGGTTGAATGGTTACTTGATCATGTAGATGGATTAAGAGAAAGAAAGGACGCAAGAAAATATGCATCTGATCTGTTAAAACTCAAGTATATTGCTCATGTTGTAAATAAAATAACGTTTACGGAGCAATGTTATTATGTGTTAGGAGATGAATGCGCAGGTGAACTTTACAAGTGATTTTTCAAAAATTGCAAAAAGCGTTCATTTTTAGAATTTACTAGATTTCGAAATGAAGATGGTGGACCAAAATATCAATGGGCAACTGGAATGAATGGTGGAGGAATGGTTGTACCGCCGCATCCACCAATAGCTCAATCCGTTCAAGGAACCCAATATGGCAGCAAACCCATGGCTCCGTCAATGGTGAGCGATGGCGAATCGCGCATGTATGTTATGCACATTTAGAGCATGGATCAGTAATTCGAAAAACTGAAAATGTCAAAATTTCTTTTTATTATGTTCGTTCTTATAAATTTTTATTTGAAGAAATATCCACACTTGCATGCTGGTTTTAACATTGTCCATTTATATGTCAATTTTTCTTTTCACTAACACTATGTTTTAATTTTTTTAAATTTCTTGTACCATTTGAAATAAGCCTTCATGACCAAATATTTTGTTTTGCAACCGGTGCTTGTATTCATTTCTATTCGCTTAATTTGCCCAATTTTGAGATTCGTTGCATTTATTTTTTTTTCAAACTTGATCCTCATTTTTTTTCTATTTTTTGCTCAATTTATTTTCATAATTTAATTGTCTTTTTGTTTTGTCTCATTATCACCAAACGCTAAAAATATTTTTATTATTTTTAGACCGTTTTTGTTTTATTTTTTCAGTGTTTCACTTGTAAAATGTTTCGCATGATTTTTTTTCAATCGATAAATATGAATTTTTAATTCGTCCAATGTTGGTTAAAAAAACACAACTTTGAATTAAAAATTACAGGTGAGTGGATACGCATCGATGCCGGTTTCACCGTATCCAATGCCGCAAAAAAGAGAAGATCAACGAAGTCAGGCCAGCGGATCAAGTGGAACAAGCGCAAGAATGTGAGACATTTCAAAAATTTTGATCGAATTTTTTAACCGAAAAAATATTTCATTAAAAATTTTTCATTTTTCAAGGCGTAACATTATTCTACCAAACAAACCATCATCATCAGGCAGTGGAGGCGGCGGCGGCGGAACATTAGCCGAAGATTTTCCGGATATGGCCGCTTCACGCCAATCATTTCGCGCTGCAATGAATCATCCGTACGAGTTTCTGATTGATAATATTTGATCATCATCATCATCATCTTCCAATATTGTGAAAAAGAATTCTGAATAAAAACCTTTTTTTTTCTTTGAGTTTTTCAAAAGAATGCATACTTCGTATCAATCAATCCCTGATTATACGTGGCTTGAATTCTCTTTCAGAAATTATTAAATAAATCAATAATCAATTTTTTCGTGGAATTCTAAGTAAAAAGAAAACATTGGAAACGTGCCAATATAACGAGATTCAAACATTCTGTGAAATATGAGAAATAAAGAACAAGTAGTTGTTAGAAAGAGAGAATTGAGTATAAAGGTACACAAATAAACGATACTAAATTGTGACCCTGTTAACTTATAAATACTTTGAGAGAAGCAATCTATTGACATTGTCGATTTTTTTTCTCATTAAGCTTCTTCTTCTACTTTTTCTTCTTCCATTTTTCCAAATCAATTTGTCAAAATTTTGCCATTTAATTGTACACTTTTTATTATGTTATCAATTTATTTTTTAAATATTTATTTATTAATTTTAACTATTTTACCTATTAATTTAAACGGTCAGGAATATGGTTGGTTATTTCGAAGAACAACAAAAAAAAACTAAAAATTAAGGAAATTTATGGTGCCAGCAAGGTGACAAGAAACACTTTTCGCCTGCTCAATGTTCCCCACAAACAGTAGAATGTTTTAAATTTATTTGTGATGGAATTGATGGTATTTTTAAAGGAGGAACTTAGTTTAGTTTTAATCAGATGAAAGAAATTAAGACGGTTTTGTTGCTCGCGGATGCGGTGTTTCAATTCTTAAATCAGCTGCTGGGCTACCGAATGAATCATGTCATCAAGCTCAATCAATGTGTGAACATATTGGCGGAAAGTCAACATGTCAAACATGTGCGAACAAACATCTTTGCAATTCTGTTTTTTCAAATAATTTTTTAATAGCGTTATTGAGTTGGATCGTTCAAAAAATTTTATTCTGAAGCAATTTAAAAAATTTTTTTAGACTTTAAAGTTAAATTCCAGGTGATCAAAAATATTGATATGTAAGAAAAATGTTATTCAAATTTCAGATTTTCAATTTTGAATTGGTAATCCGTTAGTTTTATTGAAATTAGATACACCTTTCAAAAATTACGGTTGATTGAAGGAACATTTTATTGTTATTCCATATTTGTAATGTTAATACTGAAAACTTTACTCATTTTTTTGTAAAGAAGAATAAATATTGTGGAATTTGTTTTCCATTAATGTTAAATCTTCTTTTAAATTTGCTTCGAAATCCAAACATTCTGAAAAAGAAAGACAGTTTAGCTTCATAATTTAAACAGCAAATATCAAACCAGTGATTTTTTGAGATTCAGCAACTTGATCAAGTTCATTTAATTTTAGAATTAATTCAACTTTTTCTTTGTGTAAATCATTTAAAGCAGACATCAATTGTTCATGTTTTTCTTTTTCTTCATTAAGGCATGATTGTTTTTCTAGAAATAACTGAATTTTTAATTTTCTTTTTTCGAATTTACCTTTTATTTCATTTATTTTTGAATTTTTAAATATACGAATATCTTCACAATTGCTATGCATACGCTTGATACGCTCTGTTAATTGTTGTGCTTCCAATAAACTTTGCTACAAATAAATTATTCTTTTGAATGATTAAAAAAAAATTTAAAAAAACTTGTGTATGGCTTTCAACTCGATCTAAATATTCTTTAAGCGATTCCATTTTACAAAATATATATTTTTAATTGTTAGTTTTAACAAAGAATTAGCAATTTGAAAGTTTAAAAAAAGCAATTTAAAACGCCGCCGTGTAGGTCTCGCAACGAACAGGCAAACAAAACACATGCGCCTTTAACCTATAAGTTTAGCGTTGCGTCGATTTACGCACTCTCTACCCTTTTCTGCTTTAAATTGTGCTAAAAAGTTTAAATTTCAATTTAATTGAACGTTGGAATTATTCAAATTTATTTCTTTATTTCATTTTTTTTTATCAAGTAATCGTTTTTTTGTTTTTCTGTCAAATCAGTGTGGCAAAAATTATTGATTTATATTTTCTGTACAAATGTGTTTTTTGTTGAATTTTTAAGTTTTAATTTTTTTTCATAAATATTTTATAGATGCCACGTGGTCGACCGAAAAGAGGATCAAATGTTGCTACAGAAAAGCAGACAAAAAAAGTTTCAGAATCAGAAAACAATGGAACTAGAAGTTCTCGTCGAAGTCGTCTTCCGAAGCGATACTTAGATGAGGATTACGTACCAACTCCACCGAAAAAACGGGCAATCGAAGTGTCTAACGAAGAAACTCAAATTGCAGCCCAAACAACTTCAACAGCTTCATCAACTTCCTCTAGACCGAAAGGGTGATTAATTTGCGTTGGTGTTGGAAAAAAAAAAATTTTTTTTTCAGACGCCCTCGAAAAGCCGATAAAAAACCTCAAAAAAAGAAAAAGGAAAAAGAACCATGGGAAGAAGAAGCGGAAGAAGAATATCTGGCTGATTACGACTCGGAACATGTATCCGATGAGGATTTCCCCTCTCCTTCACACTGTAACGATGACCCTGAGGAAGAAGAAGAAGAAGAAGAAGAAGAGCTAATTTTAGATAATATAAAAACTGAAATAATTGATGAGGTATTTCTATTCTGGAAACATCTAAAAAATTGATTGATTTTTAAAGGAACCAGGTTGTTCTATACCTTGGATAGACATGGATCCTGCATCAATTCCAAAACTGGAACTACCGGAAACTAGCCAAGATATTCCTTTGCCTCATTCAGCAATTTTTGATGCAATAGAAGTAAACAAGCAATGATCAATTTGAATTTAAAAAAATTTATAATTTAGATATTTGAAATTCTACGAAGCTATCATCGAACACTCCGTTTAACCCCATTCAACTTTGAAGATTTTTGTGGAGCTTTGCTTTCAAACACAAATTCATGTTTAATATCTGAAATTCACATTTGCTTACTACGTATTTGTTTGAAATCTGATGACGAAGAACAGGTAATTAATTCTTTTCAAACGTTTTTAAATTTTGAATTTTTTTCAGACTCATTATTCTGTGAATGAAACTAACAACGCAATAAATATTATGATTCATCACATGGACACATTTACCTATTCTGAAGTACGTTTAAGGTTTTTTGAATTAAAAAATATATTTTTAATTTTTCAGATTTTAAGAATGTATATTCAAGCTTATCCTGGTGTTGATAGTTCTGTTCGTGATGCAGTTAATACAGAAAATTATCCATTTACTGGTTATGAAGAAAAGTAAGAAACTGAAAAATGTTATTTAATTTTCTTGAGTTTATTTTTCACAGAATTATTGTACTTTTATTTATGTGCTACCGTTTTTTATACTCTGCTGAATATAAGAAAATTGTGGCAAATACTGGAAAATTTCAGGTACACAAAGTTTTAAGTTTGAATAAAAAAATTTTGTTGAAACAAAAATTTTAGAACGATGATTCTTGTCGCGTGTGTGGGAAAATAGGCAAAAATCTAGTCGGCTGTACTCAATGTGAAGCTTCTTTTCATCAGGATTGTAGTGCTCTAGATCCATTTCCTGAAGTTCTTATTTGTAATCTTTGTACACAAAATAACGTTCGTGGAGTTGCGGATTCTCTGCCATTTGATGAAACCCATGATAAAGAACCTTTACGAATGAAACCACTTGGAAAAGATAGACATGGCAGATTCTATTGGTTCATAGCTCGTCGAATTTTTGTGTCAGTTTTTTTAATTCAAAAAATTAGTTTCTCATTAATTTTTCCTACAGTCAATCTGATGACGATTCTGAATTTCGTTATTATACAACGGCGCCACAATTGTATCAATTAGTACAATCCCTAGATGAGAAATATTATGAAAAAGAATTGTGTGAAGTTTTAAAACAACGGATGGATATGATTTTGGAGCAAATGACTCTAACTCTTGAAATGGCTTTAACAAAATGGGATATTAGTCGGCAAAATTTTATAAAAGACCATCCCACTTCTGAACTTTTTAATTTTCCAGTGCTTTATATTCATCAAGATAATTGTAAGATGTTTTTTTTTAATTTTTAATCTTCAACATTGATCAATTTCAGTCCAACGTCTTTCTGTCATTTTGCAAAGTTGCGAAAAAGAAGTAAAACATGAGCTGAAAGAAGAGGCAATGGATGAGGATGAAGTTTTTTTTAATTTAAAAATTCTTAGTTTAAAATCAAATTTAAGAAAGAAAGTGCGGAAAAAAATGGAGCATTCGAACTGAAAAAAGAAGAAAGTCGTGTTTTACTAAAAGAACTGGAGGGTTTAATTGGAATATATAATGGGCACTTAACAAATGCTTATTGGTGTGGAGGAGCTACCGAAGCTGAGCTTGAGTATTACTATTACAACAAGACGGATGACACAAATCCAGAAGAACAGTGGCGGCTAGGAGATGTGAAGAATGATACTTCTTTTACGTGAGATTGTTCCGCATAAATATAAAAAGTAACCATTCCAATGATTTAGGGATTACGTTAATTATTATACAAAAAGTGAAATGTCTGATAGTTTCCTCGTTCGGAAGAAAGTTGTGGATAGAAAAAAGTATATGGCGACACGATTCTGTTTTTCGGAAATTCCAAAATACATATTTGAAGTAAGAATGTCAGTATTTTCAACTATTTTTAGATAATTGTTTTTCAGTGGTCACAAGGAAAAGATTTATCATTACACAGTGATACTCGTCAATGCGAGAAAATTTTAAGGCTAACAATAATTCGACTTATCAATAACATACCAATTGAAATGATGCATCGAAGATGGCCAGAGCACATTAAAATTTTTGAAGATGAATTGAACAGAGCAGCAAGTTACAAAGATTTCGCTGTTTGTATGATGAAACTAGATTGTGTAATAAGAAAAACAGTTTTTGTGCAACAATGGTGGAGTGGAATTGGACAATTAAAATTTGAAAGAAGTACAGTGGAACAAAGAGAACTTCAGTCAAAAGAGTTTCAAAAACAGAAGCGGTTAGAAATGGTAATATCCACCAAAACTTTCAAGTTCAAATATCATCTCTTTTTATTTTTTAGGAGGCATTAGCAAAAGAGCTAGATGAATCATATATTCGAGTGAATTACACCACGACGAAGTTTCCAAACACTTATATTTTGCGCCAAAAGGTTGATCATGTTGTTGCTCAAAAAATTCCAATTAACACATTTTATTTAGGGTGAATCTTATCGAAATGCTGGCAAAGGTGCTATGGGTGGTTGGCTTTGGGTATCGTCAAAGTTTTCAAGAAATAGCGATGAAGTTGCAAGTTTGCCTGAGTTGCCAATTTTAGATTCTAATGGAAAGCTTGTGGAAAGAAAAGTAACTATTTTTAAATTTTAACAACTAAATATGCAACATTTTTAGAATGAAAGTATTTCAAATAAAAAAGCTAGAAGGTTGGAAAAGGTGATGATAAGATTGAAAAAACGAAAAAGCGATAAAAATCAGGAAAAAGAATTTTCTGAATTTTCAATGTCGAGTAGTTTTGTTATTCAAAATTTATGTTATTCTCCTAATTGTCTTCAAAACCGAATTCCAAGGTGATTAATTAATTTTTTTGTTGCCTTACATTATTTTTTAATTTTTTTCAGTCTAATTTGTCAGGATACAAATAACGATGTAGGACAAATTTGCTATTCAGCAAATTGTCGTCTTAGATTCCTTGAAAGATGTGCAGAGCAAAAAAATTCGGTTAAAAATAAAAAAGAAACGGTTGGAGAGGAAATTGCTTGGCCAATTCCCAAACCTCACGATTTTTCATCAAATGGTGTTAGAAATATATTTGTGGTCGAAAAAAAGTAATTTTTCTTTTGATAATTATTAATATTATTATCAAACGTTTCAGAATTTTGCGAAAACTCGTTCACGGAGCAGGTTGTAAATCAATGTATATTCCAGGTTTTGCTAACTTAGCAAAATCAAATCACGCAATTTGGAATTATCCCGCCCCCAGGCCGTGCTTAGATTTGTGCTGGAGGCAATTAAATACCTTTTTTGTTCAATTTTAAAGTTTCATAATTAATTTTAGATGGATGATGGTAAATTCTCATTCTCTTCAAGCAGTTGCTTTATTGTTGAAAGTCATGTGGACATCGATTCGATGGCATGAAATGGAACCTGATGACGATCACCCCGATAGGCGAGTTGTCACTGATTTTCCAACGCATGATGAGCGTCGAAGAATTGTTCTTCATAAAGAACTCGGTCCTTTTGGTCAATATGAAAGGTTAATTGGTTTATATGTTACAAACCCCTTGAAATCCAATTGTTTAAGGTATTATTTGGAAATTGAAATCATCCCTCTTCATAATGATGATAACGATGATGATGATGAAGCATGGAGTGCAAAAAAAGAACGAGATGGGTCTATTCCACAACGGATCAGCACGCGAAGAAGGAGAAATGGAAAAGATTTTGTGAGGAAACCAAAAGCTATCAAGCATGAATGGATCGACGGTGTTGAATTGAAAGTTTTTGAAATTCGAGATTATTGGGGAGCACGGCGGAAGTGTATTGAACAAAACAAAACGACAGAAAGAAAAGATGAGCATTTGGAAACAGTTGAACAATATCAACAAAAAATTCAACAACGACCACCACGACCACCAATGTATAGTTCAGTTCCAAGAATGACACAAGTTTGGAGCACAAAAGGGGGAAGAACGGTGGCTTCGTATCAAGCATCGACACCAGCAAGATTATCAACAGGCTGTACGCCAGTTATGACGAGGTAAAACTTTTGTGTTCAAATCTTCAAAAAACTTTGTTATGGTTTTGTTTAGACCAAGACCATCTCCTGCTAATGAGTATTTGAAAAATGGCGGTAGAACAGTCGGGCAGCAATTATGGAGTGAAAGAAAGGCTCAAGTGGAAAAGGTTGATTTATCAATTTTTTCAATAATATTTTTTTCTTTTATAGTTCAATCTATCGTCAAACTCAAACAAACCGGACACTCCACAACTTCCGTCATCTTCTGGAAGTTCCCAACTGACACCATCTTATTCACAAAGACCAACACAACGATTTTTGGCAACCACATTCCCATCAAGGTCATCACCGTCGACGGATTATCGATATCAACAAGTTCCGTCAACCAGTCGAGCTGCTGCTGGTAGTGAAATTGGTAGTTCTAGACGAACTGGGGAAGTATATCCAATGGCGGGAACATGTCGTCCGAGAACCGATAGTGTTCCGATGAGAATGTATTCAAACGGATACACTTATCCAGACGGTCAGATTCGTGGTGGTGGTAGATCTGCACAGTATTATCAATCAGGTCAAGATCGATCTCAGCAACCAGCTCAGTTATCTCAACAAACGACATCACAACAACAACAGTATCCGAAAAACCAGAATTTTGTTCCTAAAAGAGTTGTTCTCGTCAAAGTAAGTTAATTTAGATTTCAATTCTCGAAGTTTTATTTTAATTAAAAAAAAATTAATTGGTTTCCTTTTTTTTGCAAAAATAGTATAAAAAATCTTTCTGAGCGAGAGACTGAAAAAGAGTGAGAGACTAGAAACACTAGCAAAAATGCGCGCTCGGGTGTAATTATTTTCAACGCGTCGCGGCTGCGCAACGGTTGTAACTTTTCTCAGTTTTAGCGTGTTTAATCATATTTAATAGCTTTCAAGTTTTTTCATACTTTCTTAATTAGAAAAAAAAAGATTGAAAAACAATTAATGCATTTTTTAGTCGGTTGGGGACCGAAACATCGAAATGCGTCGTAACCTTGTTGATGTTATGCGTCGTAGTGGTGAGCCAGTTGCCGAAGAAGCTGTCTCTGCAAATGCCAGTGACGGAGACGAGCTACCACCAGTTATTCCAAGGTTTTAAATTAATTTTTTTCAAGCACATGTTTTTTTTTCAGGTATGATCGAACAGGTACAAATATTGCTGATCAAGGGGATCAACCACGTCAACCTGTGAGGCATGTGTATACTGCGACGGCACCAGTAACTGGACGAAGGATACCGAACAAAAATGCATTAATTGTTGTTAAGAGATCAGATGGATCACCGAATATGATAGTGCGTCCACAAAGTAGTGGCAATTCAATGACACCTGGAACTGTCATAATGCAGCAGGGAAATCGAAAAGTTATATCTGTCCAACCTGGAACACAGTATCTGACAAACAATGGAACGAAAGTGGTGCGAGTTGCTCAACGAGTAATAAACCCAGCCGATGGAACAGGAAGAGTAATAGTTCCCACTAATCGGAGTTTAACTGACTACGAAGATGGTGTTCCGAGACAATACGTTGTTAACAGAAATTTAATTCAACAAGCAAGAGTTATCCCTCGAGGTGGAAGTACAATGCAAATGGCCCAACAGCAGCAAAATCCACAGGTTTGAAATAAGTTTAAAAAATAAGTTAAATCTTGTTTTTTTAGGTAACCAATTCTGAAGTAAAGGATCAGTACGATGGCGAACAGCTTCCCGAGAACATAATTGAAACTGACCCACCACAAAATTAAATGTCAAGAATCGTTAGAAATGCATTCGCGTCCCCAACCGACTCATTCTTGATTCTAAGTCAATTCTCACAAACAGAGACGATCTAAATGTATTCGGGTTTTTCATGATTTCCGTCTGTTTTTATTTTCGAATACAATCTTTGAGTTTACGGCAATTTCTCGTACTGAAAATCAATTAATCGATTTTGTTGTCATGAGATGTATTAAGTAATTTCGTAATTTTATGTTAAATAAACTTTTTTAAAATTGAAATAAATAATTGGTTTTAAGTTTCTTGAATTTGCAATAAACTCGAAGAGAAAAAAAAAGTGAGAATAGAATGATGAATGAGTTAAAAATGATTTTAAAACCCTCTCGGGAAGTTGTTCTGAAACAAAAAAAAGAGTTCAGAAATAAAAATAAAAGTTCAGGGTGCTCGTAGAATTTATCCTGCGGTTAAGTCAAAACAAAAAGTGACGACTTATCGTGATTTCATGGCGAGTCGAGGATATTTAGATTCGTCCAGGTAATAAAAATAATTCTTATTGAATTGAAACAAAAAATAATCAAAACGAAACATTCCAGAATGCAAGCTCGTCCACTTTTACTTCCATTTGAATTCAATGAGGAAGAAGAACGTGAAATAAGTGAAGCAATTGCCAGAGAAGAAGAATTAATGAGAATTGAGGTGATAATTTCAAAAATTAGAAAATTCTCATCGATATGATAACTACAATTGGAACCAACCTACATACACCCTTTCGTATTTCAGAAACAACGTTATCGAGAAAGAATTGTTTAGGCACGGGAAAACTTAAAAAGACACGAGAAAAAATGCAAAATTTTGTTTTAAAATTTTCTAAAAAAATATTAAAATAGGGAATAATTTTTGAAAAATTTAAGTTTTCTTTAAAATCAATTTTGAAAATTTCTCATTAAGAATGAAAGCCAATGTTAATTAAATTGAACATAATTTTCGGATTTCTTTTATTTTATTTTTTCTATAAAATTTTCGTTCAATGGGGTGAGTTAGGAACATCATAAACATTTTGTGAAATTTTAAACCGTCACCGCAAATGTTGAAGTAAAAAAAAATCAATTTTTTTAGGAAGAAAACAAAAGTGGATTAAATCTTGGAAATTATGAGCTGGGTTCAAATGTTTCGAAAATATACATTCCAACTGATCCCATAAAACATCATCCTTATGTTTCAAATCTTTTGCCATCAATCAATGATACTCCGGACGATAAAATCATAAAACAAGTAAAAAACGTTGATAATTAATTTTAAAATTGTACATTTGTTTTTTTCAGGTGTTGGACGTGATGTTTAGTCAAGTGTGTCGCTGGGACAAACAATATGGATGGTCAAAAATGCATTTGAAAAAAGCGAGACAAAAAAATGATACGGAAAAGATTCAGTGCGTCGATTACAAAATTGATCTTTAAACATTAATTTTGATTTTGTAGCATAAGAAAAATGAGATTAAATCAGAGAGAAATGCTGTTAAATGAGCATATTGAACGATTAAAAAAAGAAATCAATAAGCGAAGAACCAAAATGGAAAATGAAGCAGAACAACAATGCGGATTATTGACACCGTGGAGAAAATCAAAAACGAGACCTCAAAGAAGTATTTTTTTTAACTTTTCTTTCATTCCAAAAAATGTGTTTATTGCTAAAACGAGTAGAACAGCAAAATACGTTCATAATTTAAATTTATGCCAGTATCACTATCAGCTTCCCCACGTATTCTTGTTTAGTACACACATTCATTAATCCCATGATTCAATTTCTACCAAAAAAAAAACGAATGAACGACCTCTAAAATACCAACAATTTGAATATTATTTAAACAAAAATCACGTGAACTCAAATTGTTCATTATTGAATGAGTGTGTAAGACGAAGATGATTAGAGAAATGGTCACTTATTGGATGACGTCATTCTTCTTTCTCTTTTTTCGCGTTTCCATTCTGGTCAACATTGTTGAGCGACTCTTATATTTGCATACTCTCTAAGCTTTATTTATTGCGCGCCAAAAAATTATGGGTCAAAACAATAGACGCAGAGATGAATATACAATGGAAAGATGCAGAAAGAACAGGAAGGTTCGAGAAGGAACGTGCAAATTGGAAGGGTGGAGATAGGAAGGCATATTTAATTGTGAGAATAACAGAAAACAACAGACTTTTCTTAGAATTAGTAACCCAACTGTGAGCAAAATTTCTATTTTCTACTGTTTCTATTATGACTGTGACAACACGTCGATCTGCAAAAGCGCAGAAAAAAATTCAAGAACAAGAATTATCTTCAACGTCAACATCCGTTGTGATGCCAACTAGTAAATTTATGGATATGAATATTCTGGAAAGTAGTGAGCTAGAAAGTGAAATCGCTGAAATATTACCAACATTCGAATCGGCTGACTATGATTGGAAATGTTTCGGATATTTGCTAGAAGAAGCCAATAAACCGACAACATCAGAAGTTGTTGTAAATGCGAATTGTTTAAAGTCGGAATGTGAGCAGACAATTTTCCAAAAACCTGATATTGAACCAATCGGAAAAGGAAGAAGAAGAACTAGAAGTTTTGGTACGAAAATGTTCTTTTCCTAAAATGAAATTATTTAAATAAGAAAGGGGAAAGAGGGGAAAACAGGTGGCAGGGAAAAAAATACTCGATGTTTTTCTGTGAAAGTTTGTTGAAATTCACGTAAAAATATTTTTTTTCAGGTTCAAAACAAGCCAAATCGAATTCTGAAATGAAGGATGTGAAGAAAGAAGTGATCAATCCAGCCGATATCACTCTTGGTGGCGACACTTTTGATTATTCAAAAAAAATTGAGCAGCTAAAGCGGTCGGCGCCCAATGAATCAATATTAAAAAATAAAACTGAACAACCAATGGAAAGTAATTCGATAGCATCAGGAGTTACTCGTCGTCGTCGAACATCGAATTCAAAAAGTGAAGAAGACGATGAGGATGCAGAAACTGGACGAAGCAGTAAACAACGTCGCTTATCAGAACCACGATTAGTGAAAAAAGAAGAAATGGAGGAAATCGCACCAGAAAATGTTGAAGAAGCGAATGAAGAAGAAGAAGAAGAGGACGAAGTTGAAGAAGATGAAAAAGAGCAACAATTTACTGCTGGAATTGATCGAAACATGTTGCACTGCATATGTCGAACATATTATGATGAGAAAAAGTTCTATGTGATGTGCGATATGTGTAACGGATGGTTCCATGGCGAATGTGTTGAATTAACTGAAAAACGTGCGATGAAAATGGATGGTTGGACTTGTCAACAATGTTTAGAAGAGCAAAATCGAGTAAAAACATCACCACAATTATATTGTTTGTGTCAAAAACCATACGATGATACAAAGTAAACATTTGAAGATTTTTTATCCACGAATTGGAATATTTTATTATTTCAGATTCTATGTTGGATGTGATTCTTGTCAAGGATGGTATCATCCTGAATGTGTAAAAATAACAAGAAAAGATGCTGAAGAAGCAGAAGAATATATTTGCCCATTATGTAAAGCCGTTGAAGATGATGAGCAACAAAAGGGATATGAATCATCATCGTCTGAAGCATCAAATGCTAGTAGAGCAAGCTCATCAGTAATGTTAAAGTAATCATTGATTTTTATAATTTAAAAAAAAAACTGGTAAACTAATTTTCGAATTTTCAGTCGAGCTGATTATCCGCATATAATGCAACTGCTTGAATTATTACTTGAGCATAGAATGAGCTCACCATTCCGTCGTCCTGTCAACACAACAGAATTTCCGGATTATTTACAAGTCATCAAGAATCCAATGGATTTGTCGACAATTAGTAAAAAAGTGGAATCGATTGAATATATGTTCTTCAAAGATTTCGTTGCCGATGTCAATCTAATGTTTGAAAATGCAAAAAAATATAATCCAAAAGATCATGCGATTTTCAAATGTGCTGAAACAATTCAAGAAGCATTCGAAGAGAAATTGATTGAAGTTCGAGATGCGATTCGAAAAAATCATTGTCAAAGGAAAAGAGTTGACAGTTACGGAAACAACACTCTTGATGGATCATTAGATATTGACACGGATCAATTAATCAATATTGATCCAAATTCTTTTCATTTGTATGATTTTTAAAATTCCCCATGTTTTTTGTTATTTTTCAATTTTCTTCCTGCATAACTTTTGTTGATTTTTTTTTGTCTGTTCGTTGTAATAATCTTGACTAAAAAACTTTGAATCTTTATCCGATCGAAATATTTAAAAATTGGGTAAGAAAAAGAAAAAACCATGGCAAACGTACATTTTTACATTAATTTGTTTGAATGAAATTACAGTAGCAATAATACATATAATTAGTAGATATGAACACAATAAAAACAAATCAAATCGTTAAAGTATAAGAAGGAGGATCACGTAAAAGCTTTGCACGTTCTTTTACTGATAAATGAGAATTATCAGTTCGATCCAACCAATGAATGATAATTTCCTGATCTGATGGACAGCTTAATCGAAATATTTCTTCATTATAACCATTTCGAAGATAATTTTCAACAAAGGTCAATTCTGATGGAAAATCGTAATTTTTTAAAGCCTGAAATTAAGAAAAAAAAGGAATTTAAAAATGTGCAAAAAATGAGTGTAGAAACCTTGGCGGCAATTCGAATCGAATGAAGTCTTGGAAGAACCAAACAATCAATTTGTGTCAACTCATTCGAGCATAAAAATTGAGTTTTTTGCTCACTCAGATAATTGTCCAATCGAAGAAGTTCCGAATTAAGATTCTGAAATAATTTCAGATTTGTTGAAATTGAAAAAAAAACGGAATTTATCGATTGATTATCGATCGATCAATTTACTGTTTCAGTTTGTTCAACATCTTTGATAAAACGGGCAAATTTAATGAATAAATCGCACGTTGAATTTTCCGCGTCTTCATCGTCCGGCCGCTTTGGTGGAAACCATTCGAGAAAATCGAGAATGTCGTCTTCCGTCTCAAAAATTTCGTTATCCTCACAATGAATTCCTGGAACACGTCGAAGGCCAGTCTGAAGAGAAAAACAGAATTCCAATTTGCTCTTCGCATTTGAGAATTCGAGAAAAAAACTTGTTTGAAGTCGTCGCTCATTTTGTTGATTCGAATTGTTTTGACGTCGAACTTCAATGTTGGATCGTGTTTGGCGTGAAAAAGGCATCGCATAAATAAATGATGAGCTGGAAATTTTTTCGAGTTTGTAGTGTCTCTTCAAAATTGACCGAATTTTGATTTTAAAATAAGCTCGATGTGTGTATCTCTCCGTCTCTCAAAAAAAAACACTATTTCAAAACACTTTCCAGTGGATCCTAAACATTTTTTAAAAGGCCGAAGAGCTTTATAAAAATTTTTTAAAACTTTTCAGACAATATTTTTCAGACTAAAAACAATTTCGAAAAAGTTTACCTAAAGGATCACCAGTTGGTTGGATATTATTAGCACCAGCGGCAAGCCAAAGAGTAAAATTTGGCATTAAAAATATTCGATCAAATGAAATGAAAACTTTAAAAAATTGAATTAAAAAAAGAAAGAAAAAAAAATGAAAAAAACAAGTTTAAAAAGTGTTAAGAAAATGTCACGTAAAAAATAAAAAGTAAACAAAAATGGAAAAAATGATAATGAATTCCAACACCTTTTCAAAGAAGGAAAAAAAAAAGATAAAAAATGGGTTTCGTTCATTTTCAAAATTGAAACGAAACATTTTAAAAATGCATTGGAAGGAATGAAAAAACTCGAAATAACTGAAAAATTTGATACAAAAGTTCAAATAGCAAAAGCCGTCAATTTTCTCATCGAAATTTCTTCTTCTTTTTCCGCTTCCTTCTTTTTTTTTTGTTGTCAAGTTGAAATGAGGTGATAAAATTTAATTGAAATAGAAAATAGTATGCGAGAGAGAGATATTTAGAGAGCAATAAAATCAAAAAATCTGGAATTTCTGAAATGAAATGAAATCAGCCGAAATTGAATCAAGAAAATGATTTGAATTGAGACTTTAAATCACAAGAAATTCAATAAAAAGTGAAAACGATTTTTCTTTCATAAAACTCAAATTCCAAGTGTAATCGATACAAATGCTCTCACAAATTTACGAAAACGAAAAGAGAGCAACACTCATTTCCTCTTCATTTTTTGTGATGTTTTCGCTTCTTCTCATTCTATCACATGTGTTTATGTCTATATTTTAGTTGAACCCCTCGGGCATCGTTGCTTATGAAATCGGTTTGGTGACCTTTTTGAAATTAGAAGGTTTTTTTTTAAATTGATGATGTTTTTGATGCATTTTCGATTTTATTAAAAACATTTCTCTCTGCAATTCAACAAAAAAACTTAAACAAAATTATGATGATTTGGATGATGAATCAATTGAATCTAAATATCTTCTATACTCGTTAACCGTTCGCCAATGAGAATTTCGAAGAATGACTTGATGTCGACGATCTTTTAAGAATTCCCATGCAACATTTGACATCCAATTTCTAGCTTTCATTAAATAGCAGGTAGCTACAGTAGCGCTTCTTGTTCGTCCAGCCTAAAAAACGTTTCCTAACATTTCCACCAAGAAGAAAAAAGTCACCAACTAACTTTACAATGAACATAAACGCTTTTTCCTCTTTTTGTCACTCCTTCAATAAATTCAACTGCTTCATGGATTTGAGCCCGTGGAGCAGTCCCGGTAAAATCCTTCATAGGTAATGCGAAAAATTCAACGCCTTCTTTCCGCCAGTCCTAAAAGTAGATTTTAAAAAAATTCGTTGGATAAATTAAACCTCTGCTTGCATGGCCTGATAAGCTGCTTTAAGTTCGTATTCTTCTGTGCAACAAACCACTCCACCTACATTTTCCTTAACAATTAGCTCATCTTTCATTGATTTAAAAGGCATCGCTCCAAGAATTAAATTATCATCGATCTAAAAAATTTATTTTTTTTTAAACTAATAAATTTCTTACTCTGTTGTACCAAGTCCATTTATTAGGCTGAACATAATTTCTCAGCAAATTATATCCTAGTGAAGGGTAGAAAACTAAACTTGTTAACATTTCTTGTCTAACCTTTCAAAAAAAAAATTTTTTTTTAATTTCAAACTTTTTTTATAGAAGTAACAACAGAGAGAATATGGAATATTTTATTCAAAACAATGTTCTTAACAAAATTTGCATCATTTAAAATAAAATTTAAAACAGTAAATTAAAACTTGAAAAAAATTAAAAAAAAACCATTTTTAATTGTGTGTTAAAAATTAAAGGATGATGAAACATTTATTTCGAAAAAAAATTCTGAAAAAAAAAGAATAAAAAAATATAAATTAGTGTTCACACAACTTGCAACAAAAATGCCGCAAACTTGCACAATTGAAATTAAGGTAAAAAAGCATCGATAAAAATCATTGAAAATAAATCAAAACAAAAAATTTGGTTTAAATCAAAAACTAAAAAACCATTTTAAAGGTTGACATGCACAAATAATTTTTTGATCTTCTGAAAAAAACTTAAAAAACTCCCCGAAGCTTCAGATAGTAGAATTTCAATAGTTTTTTTAAAACTTGGGATTTAAAAAGAAAACTCAATCATTGTATGATTAAATGAAAAGAAAAACAAATTTTTGAACCCAAAAATGAGTTTTACTTCTCACAATTCCTGTTTATCGAACAAAAGAATAAAATCCAAAAGAAAAAAAATAGAAAGAATCCGGCTTATCATATCTTCAGCTTCACCTTCACCTTCTCCCATCTTTTGTTCATTTTTCATTGTTATTTTTCCAATGATCAAATTGTTCTACCTTTTATTTTTTATTCTTTTCATTAATTTTTCCCAAGTGTTTGCTGGTTCAAAACTTGATCTTCAAAATCGCGGATTGGAAGAGGAAGAAGAAGAAGACGATGCCGGAACTGAATCATCAGATGGTCCACATGGCAAAGATGTTTATTCGTTTTTGGCGACCCGTCTGAAACAGGATCTTGGCCTGAAAAAACGACTTCCAGCCAAAATCTATACGATTCCAGGTGGAGTTGTTGACTGCAAAACGAAGGTTGGAAACAAAGTGTGGTTTTTTTCTTTCAGGACCACAAGAACCGCTTCCAGGTCGATCACATCAAGGAGATTACTGGCCCGTCTTTCCGTTTCAAAATCAATTTTCTGGTGGTCTCGATTTGGATCCGTCAACTTCACGGGTTGAAGAAGATGAAGAAATTGAAAAACATTTTGAAATTTTTTTTTGCAGCATTTGGGTGGAGATTTAAATATTGCCGTACCATCATTTGGTATGATGGACATTTATGGAAGATCTTATACAAGGTGAAAAACTAAAAAATCGATATTTTTCAAAAAAAAAAGAAAAAGGAGAAAAATTGTAGAATTGGAGATTCAACAACAAAATTTGGATATCTCAATCATCCGGTGAATATGCTCGATTTAGAAAAAGAAGATTTTGTCAAATTAATGAGCGATCCAGCTGTTCAACACAATCGAAGTTTGAACCAGTTATTTTCCCACCTTGAAATGTTTTTTTTCCATTCGCCCATTTTTCAGTGGCTCATCCAACAATTCCACTGGGAAAATTTGCCAAAAACTACGTTCCAATGAGCTGTAAACCACCACTGTGTAATCCATATACAATGAATTTTGCACTTGGAGTAGGGGAAAAAGAAAAAAAAAAGAAAAAGAAAGAAAGAAAAATGCGTTTAAATTAAGATCGAACAAGATTATAATCGAGACAATGGTTGGGAAGGAGATATTGATCTTGGGATGCCGATTTCTAAAGGAATTTTCTATCGACTTCCCCTTTCCGGAAATATTTACTATGGTTTAGAAAAAAAAATTGAATGAAAAAAGTAAAAATGAACATTTTCAGCTCGAGACAATATCACAGTTACTTATGGTCAAAATCTATCACCAATCGAACCATTCTCAAGCTTGTTTGATTATCAGAAACATCGCGATCCAGCATTGAGAATTCCTCGAAGATGGACAAGATCAATTCCTGAAAATCCGCCAGTTGAGGAGCATCATAAACCACAAATGTTGCCTAGTTCAAATCAATTTTTGCCATATCAAATGGCAATGATGCCAATATTAAATACAGTAGATTTTGTTTGAATTTAAAGAATTAAAAAAAAAATTTCAGCCTCCATTCAATTATTATATCAATGGAATTCATCCGAATTTTGAAACAATAACGAATATTCCACAAATAAGAAGTAGAAGACGGCGAAGAGAAAGAGCATTCATTGATCCATTTAATTTTTATATGTAAATAATTTAATGTTTTTTAATAATTAATTTTTATTGAATAAACTAATAATTTTGTATTTTTTTTTGTCTGAAAAACAATAACAAAGAATGCCCATCTCATTCTATTAAAATGATGCATCCGACATCTCACAACATTGGACAACTGAAAAACACTTTCCTTGTTAATTATATTTTCAAAAAAATGTCCATTAGATAATGTTACTTTTGATTTTAAATTAAAAAATATTGGAAACTGTTGAGAATTGTCAATAGAGCGTTATTGCAACAATCAAGAAGCCTTCAAATTGAATCAAAATTTTTTTTGAAAATGTGTGAACAATATTTAACACATTTTGCATCAAATTGAAATCATTTCTTATAAATTTTGCATAAATGAACAATTTATTTCATGTTTTACAAATGAATGAGCTTTTCTTCTCGTCAATATTTAATACATTTCATTATCTTGCTCTTTTTGCTTTTCTAATATTTCCAGCCTTATTAAATTGCTCAAAATCGGATAAAAAGTGAGTTAAAATCAAGAATTTATTATCAAAAAAATGGAAAAAAAATTAATCAAACAGAAATATAACAAACAATGAACGACAACAAGACGAACAATCAGAAATGGAAAAAAGCCAGAAAAGTCGAAAAGAAGATCGGCTTTTGTAAGGGAGAAAACGTTTTCTTCATTGTTTTTTTCAGGCCGAACAGGCCGAGTTTTGAATGCAAAATGCTTCTTTTTTTTT
The DNA here is from genome assembly GCA_963572285.1 of Caenorhabditis drosophilae. Taxonomy (NCBI): domain Eukaryota; kingdom Metazoa; phylum Nematoda; class Chromadorea; order Rhabditida; family Rhabditidae; genus Caenorhabditis; species Caenorhabditis drosophilae. Next base: position 3,366,274 of record OY751561.1, on the reverse strand, counting down.
TAAATTTCAGTTTAGATTCGATAAAAGCAATAAAAACGTATAAAAAGGGGAATTTAAAACAACGAAAATTTGTGTCAAAGGAAACCAATGGAATTTCGGAAAAATCAGAATCAAATCAAACAGAAACAATTCATGTTCCAATCGGAAAAGCATCAGAGTTTTTTTTTTTTGGAGCAAAAAGAAAAAGAAAAATTAATTTTTTATTGATATTTTTCAGAGAAAAATCACCATTTTCAATATTGAAAGTTTCAAAAGAATTGAGACAAAGCGTGAATTCTGATGAAATAATTCGAATTTCTTTTGCAAAAAATCTTCACAAAGCAAAGAAATAAAAATTGAAAAAAATGCAATTTTTTTAATTATAAAAATTGAAAGAACGAAAAAATAATTAACAAATGAATTGATAAAAAATAAGCTGAAGCTTTTGTCAACGTCGTTTGACACCAACTATCGATTGGCTCATCCGGTGCAACCTCATCAGCCAGACTTTGAAAGTTTTTAAGAAGGCAAAAATCGTTCGATTTTTCACATCCTCGAATTTTTTCTGTGATCACATTGAATGTTTCTTTTTGATCTTCTTTTTCGTGATAAAGCAACTTTAATTAAAAAAAATTTTTTTTTGTAATTTTAGAAAAAAACCTTGAAATATGGCAAATTATCGGCTTGATCAATGTATAATTCAATAATAAGACATGACGAATATTCAGGTAAAAGACCAGCTGATTTACTAACATGATCCTCGATCAATAATGCTGAAAAGACAGCATAAATTGTTGTGTCGTGCTGAAAAAAATTAAAAATCGATTGAGAGAGAGAGAGAGAGAGAGAGAGAGAGAGAAAAGCTGTCAAATTCAAACCGCCGAATAAATAAAATTTTTCAAATTATTGATCCATTTACAATCTGGAGAAGTCGAATTTTGACAACGAATTTTGAGATTCATTCGCATCATGATATCATTGACAGCAGATCCTCCACGAATTTTACGAAGAAGAAGACTAAGATCTTTGCCATTTGATGTGATATTTGTATCTTTAAAAAACAATTTTTTTTTTAAAGATTAAGATTGATTTTTGCTACTGAAAATTCCATTTTGCCACAAATTTATTTGACGATCTAAAGCTTCGGTTGCATTATAAACGTCTTTGTACCACGAATTTTTTTGTTTTAGTTCTTTCTCTTTCCAAATTTGCTGAAAAGAATGTACGGTACTCTTCTTCTCTTCTTTTCAAGACCCAAACAAAAAAACAAACCTCAATGAACAATGAGTCTCGAACAATCCATAAATTATCAAAATCGATTGGTTCTCCTGTATTTTTTGTCAAAGTGTCCAATAATTGTTGATTCTAACAAAAAAAGAAAATAAGCTTGATTGAAAAATCAATAAAATCAATCGATAAATCGAAAAAAAAGTGCCGTACTTGCGAAGTATTAAAATGTTTAGCAAATTGATCGGATGATTTCACCAAACCCCAAACTTCTTCTCTCAATGGACATGAAGACTCCATATTTCCAAGCTGAAAATAATTTCAGATGTGAAATAAAAAAAAGGGGAATGAAAGAAACATGATCGGATGGATTATCAACAGTGTGAATTGGAATCGGAACAAATCCAACTGGCCATCCAGCAATATTTGGATAATCAACACCAGGTCTTGAAAGATTTGTTTGACTATATTGCCCGAGTAAATTTGAATAAGCTGAGATCAATGTTCGATTAACATCTGTCGATCGAATATAAATTTCCTTTGAATTATAAATTGGCGAAAGAAATTGCAAATTATCCACGTAATAATTTCTCAATTTTTGTCCCAATTTAAAATGTTGCTGCATTCCAACCTGAACCAAAAACAATTCATTCAAAGCTTCTCCTTTTTCTTGTTCTTCTTGTTGGTTGCAAACTTTACCGGCGACAATTGTCCCCAGCCACCACCGCCAAACGTCCAGTCAGACTCTTGAAACGGATCAGTTTTGAAGGTTTTGGTTGGTGAACGATCGCCGTGACGCCACATTGTGTGCACAAAGAGCAACTTTTTTGTGCCATTTTGTTGGGTGTGACATTGGGTGAAGAATGAAAGGAAAACAATGAGATGTTGAATTGAGAAAATCATTTTTTTTTTCGTCTTCTTTTTCTTCCTTTTCTTGTTGGTGTTGAAAATCTGATTAAAAACCCTGCAATTTTTTGAATTTTTGAAAAAATTGAAAATTTTTGAAAGAATTTTCGTTAAAAATAAAATTTTTTTTATCATTTTTGAATGATTTAAATTTTTGCACTTATCAAATTTTAGAAACAAAAAAAAAAGTGGTCGAAGAAAGATAAAAGTTTTTGTTTCGTATCATGATTAACCAACGATGCTCTCTCTTTCTCTCTCTCTCTCTCACTCTCTCACTCTCTCTTTCTCTCTCAACACATTGAAACCAGGAAAAAAATTTGAAGTCAAAGAAATGGAAAATTCCCCCCCTCCCCTCCCCCCCAAACATTTTCTCTCCATAATTCGGGGTTTTTCAAACATTTTTCACTCGTTTTTTCGGATTTTTAAAATTTTTTCCCTTTTCCGGGGTTTTTTAATTTTTTTTATCTCCATAATTTGGGGTTTTTCAAACATTTTTTCCCCATATTTTCGGGTTTTTCAAATATTTATTTGTTTCATTCAATCAAGTTTTCAAATAAATTTTCAAATTTTCAAATTTAAAAAACAAATAAAAATATAAAAATTGAAAAAATGAAGGAGAAAAAATTAAATGCCGAATTTGTACTATCGATATAATCATAACACCATGAACTCATTTCATATTCTGGCTCATATTTTCTCGAATAATTTGCAAAAACCTTCAAATTACAGAAATCATTCGAACAACCTTTGATATCTGAAAGTTGCGCATTAAAATTCCTAGTTTTTTAGAATTATTTTTAAAGGGGGAGGGGAAGATCATAAAAAGGTTGGTGGGATCCTAAAAAATCATTAATTTAATTTTTAGGGGAGAAAAAAGTGAAAAAACAAAAAATAAAAAGGAAAACAGTTTTTCTGGAAATTATCTGAAACTAAAATTGATCTTAAAAATATTTACTTGAAGTTAATGCATTGTCTAATGTGTCATTTTCATTTCGAGCATAAATAAATTTGAAAAATGGTTGTTTTGTTTTAACATCTTCCCATAGTTCAATAAGGATCGTGGCTGCATACAGTGGATAACCTAAACAAATCAAGCTTCAATGGTTTGAACATTGCGAAACAAAAAAGAAGCGTCGAACCTCTCGGTTGAACAGCGACATGTGAAAGACCAAAAATCGATAAAACAGCATACAACGTGGTGTCGTGCTGAAATTGGCGCGTAAGCGATGCGTTTCCAGCGTTTCTCAGATATAAAAACGAACCGCAGAAAAGGCGACATATTTCAAATTGTTCATATATTTACAAGCTGGATTCATTTTCCCTTGACATTCTGATTTTCGAATCATTCGTTCGTATAAATTGGTGACCAATGTTCCACCGCGAATCCGTTTTAATGTTCGGCCAACATCAATTCCATTTGAGTTGATTCCTTTAAAATTCTTCAATTTTTATTGTTTTTTTTTTCACAAAACAAATTTTTGCCTCCCCGATTTTAACTAAAAAAAAACTTTAAACAATGAGCAAAAAAAAAGAAGGCGGAGCGACTTTGTCCTCGTCGTTCTTTGAGCCGCCAGGGAAACACTCCCGACTTGTCAATAATTATTTACTGTACTTACCGTCTAATCCAATACCGTCTTGAAAATCTTGAACTTGCGAATTATAAATATCGATTTTATTGAATATTTCATCCGTGTACCAGGGTGTCATATTTTGAAAAATATTGTCATAATAAAGTTTCTGAAAAAAAGGAAACAAAAAAAAATGTAAAAAATCAATAATCATTTCTGATGTTTCGGATCATTTGAAAAATGTTACCTCGATTTTCAGTGAGTTGTACAGAATCCACAAATTTTCCAGATTAATTTCCTCTCCGCAATAATTGGTTAATTCTTCCATGAAAGATGTGACGTTTGTGTTATTCCAAAACTCTGCCACGGGTTCTGTCGTTTTTGCAATTTCCCAAACTTCGCTTTGAAGTTGGCATGGACCGTCAACATCCAAAAGCTTCAATATTTTTAGTTTTTTTTTTTTGTTAGGATTTCAGGCGTGTTTTTACCCGATCGTATTCAATTTCCGCGGTGTGTATTGGGATTGGTACAAGACCTACAGGCCAGTTCTCATCATCAGGATAATCAACATCTGCAATTGAAGTATTAAAAAAAGAACCGAACAAACATGTGCCGCCATAGCTCAGTCGGTTAGAGCGTGGGTCTAATAAGCCCAAGGTCGCAGGTTCGACCCCTGCTGGCGGCAAATATTTTTTTGAGAAATCGTTTTACCAGGTCTAGTGTAATTCTCATTTCTTCCAGTTGAACTGTACATTCCGATCATGTTGGCATAAGCCGATAGAAGAGTTCGATTTTTGTCACTTGATCGAACAAAAATTTCTTTTTGATTATAGTTTTCTGATAAGAATTTGTAGGGTTTTCCATTGACATAACGATCACGCAGCTTTCTTCCAAGCTTCAAATGTTGTTTCATACCGTTCTTAAATTTAAAAAAAAATGTTTAGTTAAAAAAAAAAACCAAAAATGTTTTACAGGTGTCAATTGACCCCATCCTCCTCCACCACCTTGCCAGTAATCTTCAGTAAATTTGTCATTTTTATAGGTGGATGTTGGGGCTCGATCTCCATGTCGCCAAATCTGAAATAGGAAATAAAAAAAAAAATGGCTTAAAATTTGTTTCTTTTTTGGTTTACCGCTTGAACCAAAATCAATTTTTTGTTGCCATCAATAACTTCACCAAAAGCTAGAAGTTTTGAAAAACCCAAAAATAAAAAGACTGGAAACATCTGAAAATAAGAAAAGAAAATCGAAAATTGTTTTATTATGATTTTTTTTATCGAAATCAATGTATATTAATCTGCCAAAAAAAAAAATCAGGGTTTTATTTGAATTTCAACAGTTTCTCCTGATTACTTTAAGGATTAAAAGTTTAAAAAAAAATTTTCTTATCAAATCATAACTTTGTCTAATTCTTTCATAAAAAGTTTCAAAAAAAAAAAATTGTTTTTTTCTTAAGAAATAAAAATGCAAACTTTCAGAAAAGAAATGAAAATGAATTGGGATTGAAGGAATCGTTGGTTGAAGGCCGAAAACCTTCGACCATTTCAATAAATTTTTAGAAAGTGTTTTGCTATAAAAATGAAGGAAGAATGATGGTTAATTGATGATGAACCGTAAAAAACCCAGACTCTAAGTGGTTCAAAAAAAGATTTGTTTTTTTTGTAAAAACCAATTTTTAAAAATCTGCCAAAACATGCCAACTTTCTTAGAAAGAAAAAACGAACAAAAATTTATTTCCTTTTTTTTTTCAAAATCTCAACGCAACACAGAAAAATTAATCAAAAATATGTTGATTAAGCAAAATAATTCAAGAAAAAGGGGCAGAGAAGCTAAAAGGTAAAAAAATTCTTTTCTTTTTTCACACCGAAATATTTTGTGTTTTATTTTTTCAAAAGGTTTGATACAATTTTACGTCACGTTTTATTCGGTCACCGTTTTTACGTCTCCGAAAATGCGTCTTTCCTGGAAAAAATGATGGTAAAAAGGAGGCCGAAAAACGTTTTTTCTTCCCCCTTTTTTTTGGTTGCGAATAAATTGAAAGTTTTTCCAAGATTTAAACTGAAAAAAAAATCGAATTTTTCTCTGCAAAAAAAAAAGAAAAAGAAAAACAGAAATAAAAAATCCGGATTTATCTATTTATCTTTACGCGTATCAAGGAAAAATTACAGCAAAACAAAAAGAAAAATGGTGTACAAAATACTGGGCGGACTTTTTTTTTTTTTTTTTTGGATAAAATTTTACATTAAAAACATTTTGGATTATGAAACAATTAAAAAAACAATGTAGACAGGGGAAGGAGGCGGGGCGGGGCGGGGTGGGGAGGTATTGAAAGGAAATAAAAGCTCATAAATCGAAAACTACTTGTTTTTTGTCAGCTTTCTGAAAATTTGTTTTTTTCTTTTTTATTTTACAGAAAAAAAAGGAAATAACCCTAATTTTATTCTAATTAATTAAAAACTCTTCAAAGAGAGAGAGAGAGAGAGAGAGAGAGAGGCAGTGACGATGTTTTTTTTTCTCATTTTGTTGAAGGATGACGTCTTCACACCCAACAAAATCAATTATCGATTGAATGACGGCGAGCTTGAAGAGGACTGAAAATGAAATTCTTCAAAAAATTTTTGATGATTTTTTAATTAATTTCTCAACAAAAACATCAAAAACTCTCAATTTTTACACGAAAAGAAATTCACAGTTTTTTTTTTCAAATTCACATCAAAGAAAAAGAAAGAGAAGAAGAAGAAGAAGAAGTAGAAGTAGAAGGATCAGGATCAGAAGCCGAAAAAAATCAAAGAAAAATGGGAACAAATCAATGCACATTCACAAATATTTTCTGATGCCAAAATTACAATATTCAGTTGAATAATTTTGATTCAAAAACGATCGATTTTTGAACAAACCTATTGAATAAAGTCAAGAAGTAGAAGGAATTGAAGGAAGAAGAAGAAGAAGAAGAAGAAGAAGTGAATCAATACTGTGATGTTCCTTCTAATTCGCTAAAAACATTTTTGTGTGCATTCAAACGAAAAATTATTGAAACCCTTCTCAACTTTCAAATCAAACTTTTGCCCTTAGTTTAACAGAAGCCAAAATTAAAAAAAAACGGCCAAAGACACCTAATTAGCACAATTTTTCCAAAAACTCACTTGAGCTCGGAGAATCGACGAAGATATTTTGTCTCCTCAAATGATCGTTGCTCAATTCTTTGTTGCTCTTCTGTATCTTGTCGTCGAAGACGATTTCTGCAAAATTCGACTCATTCTCCTTTGTCATTTGTTTTTTACCTCACCTATAATTTGGACGGAATTCGAAGAGCATCCACGCTGCTCCAACAATAAACGCAGCTAAGACGACAACAAATCTGAAAAAAAAGAGATGGGGGGGGAGGGGGGGAGGGGGGAGAAATTGAAAATCAAAATGTTTGACACTGACGTGAATCCTAACAAATAAAGCCGAAAAATGTAGGATTCGCAGCAACTTTTTTGAGTGCACTCAGTTGGCCAACCGCACACTGTCATCTTTTCTTTGCGCACGTTTTGATTTGTCTGAAAAAATTTGTCTGAAATCTTCTCAAGAAAAAAAAAATAAAATAAAATAAAATAGTGACAGATATTAATCTGATAGAATCAAGTGCGCTCTATCGATTGACACTAGTCTCGTTCAAAAAAAAATCAAAAATAACTGAGATATGGCATGATAAACCTCAAAAAGAGCCTAAAAACGGCCTATTTCACTGAGCGGTTAAGTCGCTCAAATCTCGAAATGTGATATCGCGCAAAGAAAACAAAAATTCGACACCTCTTCTGGGAAAAATGTTCTTGAAAACTTTTTTTCTAAAAAAAAAAAAAAAAAAAAAAGAAAATTTCATCCACACGTTTATTTTGTTTCCATATGAGACCACAGAAAAAATTGAAAGAAAATATTTTGAGAAAAAGCAACAAAAACGGTTCAGAAATTGAATTTCCGTGCCATTTTTCCACCGACTCATCGACAATATTCTTCATTCTGATCAAAGTTCTAACTGTTTTTCATTTCATCTTCTTCTTCCACCACCACCACCACCATTTTTTTTCTTCCCTTTTTTTTCGTGGTTTCACATTATTTTTTTTTCATGGGTATAATTGAATATTTAGAAAAATAAATAAAATAAATAGCGGGGGGGGGGGTCGTGAAAAACATGTGGATAACAAACATTTATTACAATTCTTCAAAATGTTTTTTTCCCCTTTTTTCATGGCATACGGTAATTCAACGGTGCTTTTTTTTTGAGAAATTAAAGAGAGAGAGAGAGAGAGAGAGAGAGAGAGAGAGAGAGAGAGAGAGAGAGAGAGAGAGAGAGAGAGAAAGAGAGAGAGGAAGGGAGAGAAACATTTAAAAAGTAGAAAAAGAAAAGTAAGAAAACGAAAATTTGAATGAACAAACAAGGCAAATGGATATGAGAATGATGGATTGCAAAAGAGTTCTTTTTTTCTTTTTCGCATTCATTTTTCTTGTAGTTCGTTTTGAAAAAAAAAAGAAGTGAAAAAAGGAAAGAAAAACTAAAAGAGACTTAGAGGAGGAAGAAAAAAGAAGAAGAAGGGAATGCTCTTCTGAAAATGGCAAGCAATTATTTTATTTCTTTCTCTCTCTCTATCTTTCTCTCTCTCTCAACCCGATAGAAGAGAAAAATCGAAAGGAAACCCGCGAATTGATTGACGATACTTCCCCCCCTCCCTCCCTTTAACCACTAACAAAAAAATTCATTTTTTGTTTTATTTTTTGCTGTCAAAAATTGTTTTCCCCTCCTCGGTTTTTTTTTGTCATAAAAGTTGCTGAAGAGTTTGTGAAATTTTTCCGATTGATAAAAAAGTTATCAGTGCGGAAGGATGAAGAAAACAGAAAAAAAAATCAAAAAATAAATAAACAGATTTATCATTCGAAGTAAAAATGTTTTGGAAACTCTCTCAACAGCTGTTCAGCTATTTATGAGAAGGTGTGTGTAACTTTTGACAACAAAAAAACCACCAAACTCTACTAAATTCCCAATTGTTGACATTTTTCAAGATTTTACAGAAAAAAACTTCTTTTTTAACCAAACAAAAAAAATGAAAAATTTGAAAATTTGCATTTCAAAAGTCGTTCGAATTTTCAAAAAATTCTTTTTTTCGCGGCAAAAAAATAACAAAAAAGGATAGAAGGTAGAGGGGGGGGGGGGGGGGGGAAGGGGCTTTAAATATTCAAACGCATCAAGATTTAATAAATGAAAGATTTTAAGAAATGAGAAGAAGAAGAAGAAGAAGCTGAAGAAATGTATTGAGAATTCTCTTCTCCGTTTTTTTTTGTCATCATCTTCTCGTCTTTTGGAGGAGTATAAATAAAAAATAGCTCGCGGGCAACACAACACACACACACACACAAAAAATAGTGACAAGCAGTTTTGAAGGGAGAAAAAAAAAAGAGAAGGGAAGGGAGGGGAGGGGAAGGGAGGAAGGAATTTCTTCAGCTTCTTCTTCTTCCTTTTTCTTCTCCAACATCAGAATACATATTGTATAAGCTGCTCTTCATTTCGCGTTCAGGCTTGTTGTTCTGCTCTGAAACAACACACACCACCATCACCACAACTCATTTCGAGGGGTTCAGATGGTTGTTTCCACATCGGGAAGAAAAAGAAAAGAGAGAGAGAGAGAGAGGGAGGGAGAGAGAGAGGGGGAGAGTTTGGTTTTTTTTTTAATTCGAGCTTCTTCTCGCTTGACACGGAAACCAAAAAAAAAGAGCTTCAGAAATGTCAAAATCTGGCAAAAAACGAGAAGAAAAAGAATTGAGAGCCCAAAAGCTAACTAGGAGAGAGAGAGAGACAGAGAGAGAGAGAGAGAGACAGAGAGAGAGAGACAGAGAGAGAGAGAGACAGAGAGACAGAGAGAGGAAGAAAAAAAGGAAAAAAGTGGGCAATATCGTAAAATTTGAATTTGAAACGAGCAGTTCGAAAAAAAAGATGAACAAAATCATCTAAAAAAAAAATTCAGTAACCGACTAGAATTGAAGTAGAAATAGAATTTTTGCATATTATTATTGTCGAACAAACAACAAACAAATAATAACAATAAAAAAAAACAAAATTGACGAAAAACTCGAGGGAGCCGCCACACTTGAGAAAAATGACCAATAAAAAAGAAGAAGGAAAAGACCGAAAAATACTTGTGTGGGCGGAGACAAGGAAAGACGGAAATTGAAACGGCTTTTTTCTGTTTTCTTTTCCTATTGGACCACAATTTTCCGATTTTGGTGTGTTTGTGTGTGTTGGTTGGTTGGGTGGTTGGTTGGTTGGTTTTTCTTTTTTCCGCCGTTCGGTTCGCTCGATTAAATTGGGTCTTTTTCAAGGTTTTGAAATGGTCCTTGGAGGGATATTTCAATTTCAAATTTATTTGCTTTAGATGCTTCATGATGACAGGAAGCATTTAATCGACAATGAGTTTCGATAAAAAATCAAAAAAAAACTCGAGTTTTTTGGCGATATTCAAAACGTTTGGAAGGCGCACATACTTCAAGTTTTGACAGGTCCTGAAACGAACCGTATTCTTCAATTATAATTTATCACTTTTTTGTTTTGTTTTAAAGCATCAAATAAAATTTGTAAATGCATTGGAAAAAAAAACAAAATTCAAAATTTGTTAGTATCAACTTTTGTACGAAAAAAAAAGAAAAAATAAGAGAGAAAGAAAGAAAAAGAGAGAGGGATAGAGAGAGAGAGAGAAAGAGAGAAAGAGATAAAGAGAGAGAGAGAGAGAGAGGGAGAGAGAGAGAGAGAGAGAAAGAGAGAAAGAGATAAAGAGAGAGAGAGAGAGAGAGAGGGAGAGAGAGAGGGAGAGAAAGAGAGAAAGAGAGAAAGAGATAAAGAGAGAGAGAGAGAGAGAGAGAGAAAGAGATAAACAGAGAGAGAGAGAGAGAGGGAGAGAGAGAGAGAGAGAAAGAGAGAGAGAGAGAAAGAGATAAACAGAGAGAGAGAGAGAGAGGGAGAGAGAGAGAGAGAGAAAGAGAGAAAGAGATAAAGAGATGAAAAAAAATGAGCGGATCAAACAACTAGACGGAGAAAAAATATCCATCCACACAATTTTTTTTTCGAGGATGGCCGCCGTCCATAAACAAGTCAAATTGGGCATTCTGAGCATTGCTGTCGTCGTCGTCGTCGCCGAATTTTTTCTCTCTCACTTCTGCCACACAGCAACAAAGAAAAATGTTTTTTGTGCAATTGATAAAGACGCAGCCATCTAAACAAAAAAAGACGAAAAACAATGACAAGAAATAGAGAAGAAGCCCCAAAACAAGAAAAAATAAATCGAAATGGAAAAAAGAAAAAACGTCAAACATTTTTTATTCCTTGAATATTTGGCTTTCAAGAGTCCAACTGCCGCTTTTAAAAGTCTGCCACTTTTAAAAGTATTCGCAGTCAGATTAAATAAAAGTGTGAGAAAAAAAGGAAAAATCGAAAAAAAATTCTGCTGGTTTTATCTGTTGGATAAAATGAGAAAAGAGGATAAAGCATCATTTTTTCAATCTTCTGGACTCCTAATGAACTTGTGAAAAGAAATCCTTTTTTTTCTTTTTTTTTTTATACAATTTTAAAAAATAAATCAACTTTATTTGAAACTGAGAACATTTTTTTGTTATTTGTTTATTATTTTTACAAAATAAAGCAAAAAGAAACCCATAATTCCCATTTTTTGAAATTCGCAACATTTTTTTAATCACAAATCGCTTTTAATAACTCGATCAAGACGAGTCGCGAACGCGTCGAAAGCGAACAATTGATTAACACGTTCTGGTCCCTGAATTTTGACAAATCTTCTATTTTAAAACTCGAATTTTTGAAAAACCCACAGCTTCTGACATTTCTAACCATTTTTGATCATTTTCAATTAATTCAACCATTTTCGATGCGAATGATTCGGCAGTTTGATCAACTAAAAACCCAGTGACTTCGTTTTCAATTGATTCACATGGACCACCAGTGTTTACTGCAATTACTGGTGTGCCAAGATACATGGATTCAACTGGCACAATGCCAAAATGTTCTCTGTCTGGTGTATAAAGCATTGCGCGGCTTTTTCTGATCAAATTCACTTTTGCTTCATCAGCTGAAATTTTGATAATTTTTCATTTTCCCACTAAATCCCAATATTTCAAAAAAAGAAAAGAAAAAAAATTACAAGGACTTTTCATGAAGGTAAAACAACTTGGTGACAATTCTAATTGATTTGCATAATCAAGAAGCTCTTTGAAATATTCCAAATTTTCCCGATTTTTAAGATCATAACCTCCAGCAATAACGAGATGGCATTTTTCGAATTTTTCAGCATTTATCATATCTTTCAATTTTGCTTAAAAAATAAATGTAAAAATTTGAAAAAAAAAACCATTTTTTTTTAATACCAAATGCTTCCAAAGCAAGTTTCACATTTTTCTTCCGCTCAAATCGATTCAAAGAGGTGAAAATGTAGGATTTTTCAGGCAAATCCTTCAGAATTTCATCGTTAATTTCAATTGTATCAAAAAACTCAGTGTTTAGCGATGGATACAGCACAATAAGATTTTTCTTTTCTGTTTTTAAGCTTTTAAAAGTTTTTTCAACAATATTTGCGGTGAAATGACTATTCACACAAATTGTATCGGCTAATAATGTTGTATATTCTTCAATCCAATCAATAACTCCTCTTAAAAAATTTGAAAAATGCAGTTTAATTTTTTCAAATTTTTCTTCATTTATTTACCTATAAATTGATTTTGCAGTTGTTTCTCTTTTAGTTAACAACATGTCCGGAAAATGACAATAGAAAACTAATCGAGCTTTTGTGAAGTTCTTAAGAATAATCTGACTTGCCGAAACAGAATCTGACAAGATGACGTCTGACTGATAATACAATGCTATAAAAACTGCCGCAATTATCATTTTCAGATATGCACAGAAAGCTCGCATTTTTCCAAAAATTGAACGAGGCATCCAATCAACAACCGTGCAAATGTCTGAAATTTAATTCTTTTGCAATTTGTTCAAAAATGATTTTTCATACCAAGTTCTCTGGTTTCTCTAAATGAATGGGAAGGATCATAGTGATTGGTGACAATTCGAACATTATGTCCCCGATCCTGAAGTGCAATTGCAGCGTCAACAATTAATCTTGAAAATATTTGCTTATTTAAGACATATTTTTAGTTTTGGCCTACCTTTCAGCGCCTCCGATTCCCAAATCTGGATGTAGAATTGTTACTTTCATCTTTAATTGCTTTTTTTTTTTTAGAATTTTTTCCAAAAACCTTATTAAAAATATTTTAAATTGGAACAATATTTAAACCATTTTCATTAACAATTAAACTCTGTTTTTTTTCTAAACTTTATTGCAAATGGCACAACCTTTTTTATGTTATGACAAAATAAAAAGACAACTCTAAATGATTCAAAAATTTTAATTTAAAAAAATCAAAAAATATTTTTTTAAAGTGCTTTAAGGCAATCATCCAACAATGAGCTGGCTCCGATTCTAAATAATGTTGGGTTTAACCATTCTTCTCCGAGAATCTAAAATTTGAAAAATGTTTTTCGAATGTTTGAAAAAGAAATGAAATTTACATCTTTAACAAGAGCAACAAATCCTAATGCTTCCTCAACAGTTCGAATTCCTCCAGCTGGTTTGAAGCCAACTTTTTTTCCAGTTAGTTCATACCATCTTTTTACTGCAATACACATCACATATGCAACTTCTAATGTTGCGTTTACAGTTTCTTTTCCTGTTGATGTTTTGATGAAATCAGTTCCGGCCAGAATGCTTGCCCAACTTGCTTTATAAACATTGCTCAATGTTTTTAGTTCACCGGTTGCGAGAATAGTTTTCAAGTGTGATGCTCCACATGCTTTTTTCAATGTCAACACTTCATCGTGAACAGTTTTCCAATCTCCTTCTAATGCTGCTGCACGACTGATCACAATATCGATTTCAGTGGCTCCATCAAGTACCGAAAGTTCAACTTCAAGTTGTTTTGATTTGAGATGATACTGTCCTGATGGGAAGCCACCGGCAACACCCGTAATATGACACTTTTGCTTTGTTTCTTTCAAATATTTTGCGACATCTGCAACACGTTGTGGATAAACGCAGATGGATCCACAATGAATGGATGGATCCTAATAATTATCGACGATTTTTTATAAATAATTCTCAAAAAATTAGGTTCTTACTGTAGGAACTGGATTAATTGCTCTTTTGGCTAATGCAACTACTTTACTAGCTGTGTCATCCCCGTTCAATGTCGTCAAATCAATAAAGCTAATAATCCTGCGGACTTCATCTTTCTGAACAAAAAAGCTTCAAAAATATTTTGAAAAAATGCATTTTTTACGTTAGTTTTCAATGATTTTGCTTCTTGTTCATATCGATTTATGGCTTGAGTAATTTCTTGTTGATCAAAATCTCGGTTCACTTCCTAAAAGTTCTTAAATTTTTTTGGATTTTTTTTTTTTGAAAAACCAACCTTTTCAAACGCATCAATATCGAATCTTTCCTTGTAAGTATCACGAACAAATGAGAAGAGAGTTGGAACAATTGTTGCCATTTTCAATTAACTACTGGAAAAAATTAAAATTAAAAATGAAAAAAGTAACACATTTTCTAAGAAAAAAGAAGAACAAATAATCCATATTTTTGTTTACCTAGCAATTCTCCCTAAAAATCAACTTTAAAAAAAGTTTAAAAATGTATTTAAAAATGGCTGATAATTAATAGTTTCCTTATCAGATTCTTATCTTATCTCAATAAGAATTGGAGACCTTGGTAGCGATAACCTGTATGAAATAAGGAAGAGATTTAATACTCTTGAAAAAATAAAAGTGCAGACTAATCAATTTAAACAAATTTATTTGAGAAAAAAAAACTAAAATATTTACTAGTCTTTTTGAACAAACTAAATTTTCTGCCTTGGTCTGGTTCCGGCTTTTCCTAATTCTGGTTGCCCGGTTAATCGATTAAAATTGATTATCAAATCCATTGCCGTCATATTTTCTGTATTAAAATGCAGTTTGTTTCCATTATCTGAAAATATCTAAAATGAAATTTAAAGAAAACTTTAATTACCTAAAGTTGCGACAAAAAAAGGTGGTTGTCGGTCATTTCTTATTTCAGTTTTTACTCGAACATTTGGATTTGTTAGTCTGATTTTTGGTGACATAATTGAATGCCAGAAGGTTCTAAAATGTTTTTAAATATAAATTAGTTTTGAATTTTCTTCTAGAAAATCCTACCGAATCGCTAAATTATCTTGATGAAGTGGATCAATAGAAATATCAATAGTTTTGACCTGAAATTTGTAAAACTCATTATTGAAAATTTAATTTAAAAAAATAGAAATTTCTCACTTTTTCTAAATTCAATGCCCTTGTAGCTAACGCTAATCGTTCAGATGGATTCCATCTTACCCCATATCTGATTTTTGTCCACAGTTTGCTCATTCTGAATTAAAAGAAAATATTAAACTTTGATTTAATTTTAAAAATATTTCTGAGCGAGATAAATAGAACTCAAAACGAAATTTTTAAATAAAATTAAAAAAAAATTATTTATTATGATGATTAAAAAAAAACTAAAATGACAACTTTTAAAAGTTTTTAATAGACCGAACTAATTCGCAAATTTTCTCCACATTCTCATCCATTTGATCAACGCTTTCTGATCTCAATTCGTGAATTATCTCCTCTCTGAAAATTGGATTTCTAAAACTTTTATTAATTTAACAAATTTTACGAATAAGAGTCCTTGGCTTCTTCTAAAAGTGATCCGAAAATTTCACATTCAATGTTTTGTTTGATCTGAAATAATAGTCCCATTTTTTTAGAACTATTTATTTATTTTCTGAAATACTTTGAAATCTCCGTATCCTCGAGCGGCCAATCGATCATACAACAAATCATTAGAGCATCTGAGAACAAAAACTAAATCGAACCATCGTTCGGGAAAAAAATCGCATCCATGATAATCTACAATAACTCCGCCTTGTTCACTATCCATTCTTTCCTAAAAAAAAAAGAAAGTAAAAATCATAGATGAAATGAGATTTACCGAAATGTGATCTAACAATTTATCTTCATCTAATAAATGACAATTATATTCCTCATCAAATTCTCCATGCAGATTGTTTTCCCGAACTTCTTTTCCCACCTGTCGATTTTAAATCATTTGAAATTGAGAAAAAGAAATGTAAACCTCAATAAAATCAAATCCCAATTTTTCTGCTACTTGTTGCCCAAGTGTTGACTTTCCAGTTCCCGGTGATCCGGTGATCAAAATGTTTGGTTTTTGTCGGGTTTCTGACGTTGCCATTTTTTTCTGAATTTCTATAAGCTTCATTTTAATATATCTCACAGTAAAAAAGATATGAAGATCGGCAAAAAAACCATTATAAAAATAATTCATACTATTCTAATATTTTTTATTTTATTTTTTGCAAAACTATACAATCATTCAAATTTAACTCGTTCCATATTTTACTTGGCCAACATTTGCCTGTTTTGTCATATCAATTGTGACATTTTGAATTTCAACCAGTGTTTCATTTATCTGAAATTTTTACTTTTTGAAGTCAAACATCACGACTTTTCTCTACTTTTTTTTGAATTTCTTTTAATTGATGAATGCTAATAAGCCTCAGAATCCTTGCTGAAAAGTTAACTTGTCCTATTTTTGATGGAGCAATTCCTAATGGGAATTCTTTAATGTTTAACATTTTCTAAAATTTGAAAATTAAAAAAAAACAATTTTTTTATCTTACATGATTTTGTGCTTCACTTTCTTCAGCCAAACAATTTTCATTTAAATTTTCTACAATATATAAACAAGCTGTTTTCATTAAAATCTTTGGGTCGGAATGATTGTTCACAATTCCCAACAAAGAACAAAGAGCTCTTGCGTTTTCAGCAAACTCTGAACTATTATCTTAAAAAAGCAAATTAAAACTTTTTAAAAATTTAAAACTTACAATCAATTCGATTCAGGGGATTTTGTGAGTCTCGATGTGCTTCGAGAATTTCTCTTGATTTGCTTTTCAAACTGTCCATAGTCAATGTTTTTGCAATTTCTTTAATTAATTAAAACTATTTTAAAAGTACATTTTACTTTGAAATTAAACCATTTTTGTTATAAATGTTATCAATGGCAGCATTTAGAACATAATCAATAGCAGTCGATTTGGAACATCCTTCTGGTGTTCCGACATCTTTAACATACTGAAATTTATAAATAACTATTTATCCGAATTTTTAAAAATTATTTGTTCATACTTGATTAATTTCTTCTTTCCACTTTTCAATATTTTTTTCGTCCATTATATTCGCTGACCAATTTTCGTCTCGAATTCCAATATGCATTTCTTCCATTGTTGCAATGAATCTTCGAATATCACAATCATCTAGAAAAGGTTTAATGGTTTTCAATTTTTAAAAAAATATATTTTACCTTCTAAATTAACATAATCTCTATCATAATCTACAACTTTTAATTTTCTTCTGCTCATCTGTGATTAGATTATTTTTATTCGTTCTTTGTTGTAAATTAAATTGACGGTAAAAAAGGATTAAACCCCAAGTTAATTAATGAAAACTAAAGTTAAAATTGTTTATCCGTATTTAAAAAAAATGAGATTTTGAGGTAAATTGGTTCATAAAAATTTGTTTGTTTAAAAAAAAAAAATATATGATCTCAGTTTTAGAATTGAAGAAGCTGAAAACTTTTATTTTTTAGTTTTCAATTTTGAATTATTATTACCTCTTCCATTTTTAGTTTTTTCATTTCTACTTCAACGACATATTTTATTTTGAACTTTTCTTTTTTATAGAAAACATATTCATCATACAAAAGCTCAGATTCCTTTTCAATATTCTCCAATTTTCCTTTAAAAATTCGAATTCCATTTCTGCAAAAAATTAAAATAAACTTTCTTGTTTTCAATTGTTTCTTACATTTTAACAGTTTCTTTTGGCGTTTGTCGACCAGCTGCAAAAATGAATTCTTTTTTCTGTTTCTCCATCAGCTCTTTGGCAGCCACATCTGAACTATAAAGAACAAGCGGTTTTGTCACATCGACCTGAAATTGATTTTAATATGATTTTTAAAAAACTAATTTGATAAACTTCACACAACAACAAAAAAACATTTTTTCCATTTTCCGGAAAACAATAATTTGCTGATTTTGATGGAACATTAGCGAAATAAACACCATTTCCAAACATTAGATCTCCTCTTGGTCCTTCCGGGATTTCCAATCCTTTCATTAATATTGAAAAAAGATTTGTTACACGAGTACCATGCCAAAGAAGAACTCTGAGACCTTTTTAGTTAATTAAGATGCAAGATTGTCAATTACCTATTATTATTAGACATCCCGACTTTTCTTTTTTTTGGCGCCATTTTTTTGTCTGATTCAGTCACAATTTTGAAAGCATTCACAAGATTCATAGAAAACATATGAGTTGGTGCCCGGAATTTCAAACATTCTTCAATTAATTCTAGAATTTCTTTTTCACATGGTTCAATTTCACATGGAAGTTGATCATACAAACGATGATAGATATCTCGATTAGACGTTGTTTCGTTTAAGGTTCGAATACTTTGAGCAGCTTCAATCGTTCCTTTCAAGGCATCCAACAGCTCTTTTTCAAGTTGCACTTTTCCAACTGAATCGATTTTTGGTGGAATGGTGAAACCAAATGAATGTGGGATAAGTGAATAATATTGATTGGTTTCTATTGTTACATTTTTATTTGCTTTTTTTGACGTCATTATTTTTTCAATATCTTTCAGAATTTGATAGCCTAGTTCAATCTGAGATAAAGAAAGGCAATCGATAGGTTTTCCGTAATTTTCATTAAATTTCAATTGTTTTAACATGCCCAAATGAACGTCTTCATCGCAAATACATTTCAGCAATAATCGAACTTTTTCACACATTTTCAATTTTTCATCTTCTTCTTCTTTTTCTTCTTCTTCATTTTTAACTTTCAACACTTTTCCGGATCGTTTCCGCAAGTTTATTTTTGGTTCACATTTTGCTTCTTCAAGTTCTTTTTTTATTTCTTTTTGGTTAGCTAACTTAACAACTACATATTTTCCTGGCACTGGCTCGTCGTCTTTTTCCTAACTTGATAATGTATTAAACATAATTGTTTTAAGCTCAAAATGTTTACCTCCCAATTCAAATGTGTTTTTTCAAAAAATTTCGTTTCAAAAAAATTCGCCGCTTTTTCTAAATCTCCAAATATTTTGAAATTTGTTAAACCTTTATATCCAATTCTTCCATTTATTAATTTCACTCTGAAAATTTTCTGACCAAACCCCTTGAATTTAATAATTTATTATTCTTACGCATATTCTTTTTTGTTTTTTTGAAATAACTCCATATCATAAAATTTATTTGAATTTTGACCAATATCTGTCTGAAGTTATATTTTTTTTTAAATCCGCATTTAACTTTTTTACCTTGCACAAATGAATTTTATATTCAAGTCCATTTTTATCAGTTAGGACATTCTCTTTTTCAGCCATTCTAAAAATTTGAAAGAAAACTGCAAAGTTTCCAATTGTCAACAATCAATAAAAGTAGCCGATAGAACGTTAGAAATTGGAGAAAGAGTAAATTAATTTTTTAAGTAAAGTTTATTCAAAAAATTAATTTTTTTCATTTATTTTCGAAGCAGTAGTTTGTCCCGTTTTGATTGAAGACTTTCACATTTTGGTCGATTTTCAAATTTTACATAATTTGAAGATATTGGACGATCTTGAACAAACTCATAAAGTCCTTTATTTAAATCAACACTTGATGATAAGGATGTCAATTCTTCTAACATATTGTCGATCATGCAACTTCTGAGAACTTTATATTCGTTTTTTTGTTGAATTTTTTTTTACCTGGATTGATATGTAGCCCATGTTTTTTGAAGTCCTCCAATTGTTGAATTTATAACAGCTTCATCATTTTTCCAATCGATATTACTATTGTCATACCTTTAAATGCTTATGTTGTTCTACATATAAAACATGAATTCTGTTTTACCCGCAATCAAATAAACATAAAGGTGTGTCGGAAGCTAAAGTGTATTGAGGTCTACTAGGAAACATTTTTAAATCCAGCATTTGAGAAATTAACTGAAATCAGATTGATTTGTTGCTTATTTTCGATTTATATTTAGACTTCAGGTTCTTCATTTTCTCGACCGATTTCATTTAAAATTGTCACAATATAACGAATCATATGCCAAAGAAATCCGCTACCCTCAATTGTTAATTCTACCATGTCATATTCAGATCTGTTTGAGTGTTTCGAAACAATATCGATTCTAACGTTATAAACTTTTCGAATATAACATTGTTCCAGTCTTTTTTCGTTCATATCAATTTGACAAAAATTTGAAAAATCATGTTCCCCAATTAAGTTTGCTCCAGCTTTTTTCATTTTCTGTAACTTTTCTAAAATAAATATCAAAATCGATCATTTTACCTCAATGTTTAAATTTGCTCGAGGAAAAGCATATTTATACGTTCTTCGATTACAATCAAATCTAGCGTTAAAGGAAATTGAAACTGGAGCCCATCTGATTTTTTAATAATTAATAACATCACAAAATAAAATTTAATTATACCCAAAAACTCTGATTGTTTTCGGTAGAACTCCATTGAGCATTTTGACATAGTTTAATTCTTCTTTAGATTTGTATGAAGATTTCACAGATTCATCTACATTTTCAGCCCAAAAGACATCCTTATCATCAGGGCAGGATGATCTGTAACTAATATGGTAATGTGTAACATAAATCTACTATATAATTAACCTTACTATTAATCCAGCGGTTTGACGGAAAGCTGAAACTCCTTTATCAGTTCGTCCACATCGTGAAAACTCACAATTTGACCAATCTTCAATTAAACGAGTTTTCAATAAAGCGTTCATCAAATGCTTAATTTTTTTTTTTTTTTAAATATAATTTTTAAATAGTTTTCAAACATTTTCCACTGTATTTGGTGTGTTTGGCTGTTGAACTAATCCTTCATGATGCCATCCAAGATAGAAAAACTGAATAGCTATTTTTCGTCGGGGATGTGCATTAAAATTAAAAATTTTGATTTGCTTTGCCTTTTTAGCTGGAAAAAAATTAATTATTAGTTATTGGCCTAAAAGTTTTTATTCTTACTATTAGTTAAACTTTCCATGTTTGAATTAGCTCTTTTTGTACCCATAATTATTGAACTGTAAAATTTAATTTGCAAGAAATTAGTATTTAGATATTTTAAGCATATAAATTACTAAAGCAGAATATAAAAAAGAAAAATAACCCTGCATTTTTCTCCGAGAGTAGTAGAAAACGCGTGGCCGCAAAAGCAAGTTCGTGACCGAAGTAACCAACTTTCGTAGTAGTCCTCACGGAAAATGTTTATTAAATAATATGTTTATTTTTTCAAAATGTTCAAGTTATTTCATAAGTTTATTTTAATTTAGATATGCTAACAAATGCTGGAAAATATCAACATCAAAATGGTATTTTTGCAAGATCATCATTTGACTTTAAAAAAGACTTAAAGTGAGTTAATTTTTTTCGTCTTTTTAATAAAAACATTTTAATAGAGTACACAAACTTACTTCACTTTCACATGTTCTTGTCAAAAATGGAGAAATGTTAGCTGCAATCAGTGATAAAATACTTCTTCGTCAATCAGTTTCTAATTCAGATCGCCATCAAGGCAAATAAAACGTAGTAATAATGAGCAATTTTTTAATTTTAGAAATGCCGTTACCCATTCAACCCCCAGATTCTATTGCTCACGTTCATTTAGCTTTTACTGGTTTTCATGCAATTGTTTCGACAAAATTAGGAAATAATTTTTATGTTCATATGAAAACGCAAGTTGTTCACCAGCTCAAAAAACTAAAAGTTTAACACCTAAAATTTTTATAATTTATTTTAAAATATTAAAGATTTTCAGTGCGTTGTAACCGCTGTTGGCTGGAACCCAGAATGCCTCCGAGAAACGGAAACCGGTGCAATACTGCTTGGAACTCAACAAGGATCAATTATAGAACTAAATGTTACAAGCACAGGAATAGTTAATACATTAAAAGAGTTAACTCCGCAAATCCAAGTTTCTTCGGACTCAAAACTTACATCTTCTCCAACTTCTGCAACAATTATATCAGATATTCAATTATTTGTTCTCAATGATGAAGATTTAAATGCAAAGAAATGGTTAATAATTGTTACTCAAATGACCCGCGTTATTTTAATTACTGGAATCATTGATCAATCATCAGTAGCAAAAGTTGGAGGATTTACAAGTTCTGCTTCTCTTCAAGCTGGTTTTATGAATATTCCTGAAACTCCATCAACTATTTTCCATCCATTTTTTACTTCAAAAGGTTAACTTTTAAAAAAATCGATAATTTTATTCCATTTTCAGATTCTCAAACTCATGTGTTATCTTCTTCAAGATTTTCTGAGAAGTTTAAAAATCGATCTCTTCTAGTTTTTCATCCGCCATCAACAGAACCTAACAGATTTGCTTGGTTATCACCAGATGGTTTAGTTATTGGAAAAGTCGATGTTTTTGCAGATAAAGTTCAAGATATTCTAACAGAAGAATTTAATTTAGAGTAAAAAATTTTTTTTTCATATCATTTTATTAAACGAAAAAGTTATAGGCATCGTCACATTGAAGGTTTAATAAAGCCACCAATTGGAGTTGTTCTCACTGATTATCATATTGTTTTGGCTTATTCAACTCGTCTTCTTGCTGTATCTCTTTTAACACCCCACAACGTCGTTTTTGAAGATATTTGGCCAACCGTAATTTTTTTCCACAATTTATTGAGTTTTTTTTTTTAATTCAGGCTCTTGGAGAAGCAGTTGGTTTTTCAAGTGATCCATCATCTGATTTTATGTGGCTTCATACGGAAACCGTTTCAATAAAATACAGACCAAATGATGAAGCCAGATATGTGTGGAAAAATTATTTAGACCGAGGCGAATACGGAAGAGCATTACAAATAGCAAGAACAAGGCTATCAATTGAACCAGAAGCCTATGAAATGGTTCTCAGAAAACAAGCAGATTGGTATATTGAAGAAAAAAAGTAGGAAGCAAATTATTGTATTTAGAATAAATCCTTTTTTTTAGCTTTACAGCTGCTGCAGAAATTCTAGCTCAATCCAATGAACCATTTGAAAGTGTTGTGCTGAAATTTTTAATAAATGCTGATGAAAGAAAAATGGGATTAAAAACATTATTAGATAAAAAATTAGAAAGATTAACAAGGCATGAAGATAAGATGAAAAGAGATGCATTGGTAATGTGGTTGCTGGAAGTTCAACTTGGAGAATTAGCTGAAATGCGTCGAATAAATGGCAATGACGAACTAGTTAAAGACACAGTCGATCATGTACAACGATATTTTATGAGGAAAAATGTCTTTGTAAGAAAATAAAAATTTTTTTTTTTGAGATTACTAGTTTTTTAATATACAGGAGTCAATACAAAATAATACAGAAGCTGTTTATCGAATATGTGTTTCTCATGCTGATTTTGATATGCAACTTTTCATAGCAAATGCAGTAAAAGATAAAAAAACAATAATTGGAATTTATATGTTAAGAGAGCAATATATGGAAGTTCTTGAAGTCCTCAGAGCTCAGGTAAAAACATTTTGCAAGGATTTGTTTAAAAAAAAAACAAAAATTTAGGCTGTAAGCGATTTAACTTACGAAATGAGTCCATTGCTAATTGAGCACATACCAAAACAACTAATCGGATATTTTGTTCAAAATATTGATAGACTCAGAGCTGAAAAACTAGCTCCAGCTTTAGCACTTTCTGTTAAAAAAAAGGAAATGGCAATTCCGGTAATCAAATATCTAGAAATTTTGATGAATTCAAAGCATCAAATTGGCAAATTCTTACACAATTTATTCATTCAATTAGTGGCAACAGTAAAAATTAAAATTTTCAATAAATTAAAAAAAAAATAATATTTTAAAGCATCGTTCGGAGAAACTGTTAACTTATTTTCAACATTACGGCACAATACGTAGTCAAATTCCGTATGATTTTGATTTTGCAATGAGAACATGCGAACAATTTAAATTATCGAATTGTATTGTTTATTTATATTGTGTAGCTGAAATGTATTCCGATGCTGTTAATATTGCATTAACCATTGATGTAGAAATGGCAAAAAAATGTGCTCGTTTAATGGATGAAACGGAAAATGAGCAAAATGATATTTTTGGCGTTGAAACTGTAAATAAAAACCGATTTGATATTCAATACAAAAAAAATATTTGGCTGAAAATCGGTAGGTTAAAAAAAAAATTAAATAAAAAGGTTTTTAAAACAAATTTTCAGCTAAACATGTAATAAATGAGAATCAAAGTAACCTAGAACATTGTATCGGCATCATCAAAGAGTCAAATAAAGTGATAACAATTCAAGATATTCTACCACTTTTTCCAAATTTCACAAAGATCGATCAATTTAAAGAAGCATTAGTCGAATATTTAGAAGAGCATTCAGAAAAAATTCGCGTATGCTTTTTAAATTCTGTTTATTTCGCTGATTTTCATGTCATTTTTTGTTTTAGAATCTGCAACAAGCAATGAAATATGCAACTCAAACAGCAACTGAAATACGAGAAAAAGCTGAAAAATTAAAAAATCGAGTGACAGTTATTAAAGCAGGCGATGTTTGCTCACGTTGTAGTCGACCCTTGGCGGGTCGTCAGTTTTTCGTTCATGCATGTCGGCATTTCTTCCATCGAGAATGTCTAGAACAAACAATGTTACCGTACTTAAGGTTAAAAATTTTTTTTTAGTTTTGAATAAAATTAAACATTTTCAGTGAAGAAAATCAAAATCGGTTAAAAAAGTATGTTCTAGAAGAAAATCGATATGCGTCTCAAATTGAAGCAGATATTAAAGTTGGAAATAAATCAGATGCTTTAATAAAAGAAAAAAATTATGAAAAAATAGCTGGAAAAATTGCAAGCCTAATAGGAACCGATTGTCCATTATGTGGAAATATTGCAATTTCGTATGGAGCCATTTTTAAAAAAAAAAAAAAATTTTTTTAAGGCAAATTGACAAGCCATTTTTCAGTGAAGAACAATTTGCAGAAGATGAAAACTCATGGATAATTTGAAATAATTATATTTATTAATTTTATATTTTTAAAATTTCTACGGTTTGAATTATTGTGATATATTTTCAAGTTTAATGTGTGAAAATAATAGACTAAAATTTAATAAAAACAAATATTTTTTGTTAGTTTAAAATATCGATAAAAATCGAAACGAAAGTTTTTCTTTGAAAAATTCAAAACAAAATTGAGTTGAGAATTAATCTAGAAATTTGAAATGTCGGGATCAAAACAAGAACATTGGAAACATGGATGGCCATCAGCTCAAATCTTATCAGATTTTATGACATCGAATCATAAATTATTGAAGAATCGTGACATTCTTGAAATTGGTTCAGGCGCCACTGGAATTTGTGGTTTGACAGCAGCGAAATTGGGAGCTCGACAAGTTTG
The DNA here is from genome assembly GCA_963572285.1 of Caenorhabditis drosophilae. Lineage (NCBI taxonomy): Eukaryota > Metazoa > Nematoda > Chromadorea > Rhabditida > Rhabditidae > Caenorhabditis > Caenorhabditis drosophilae. Next base: position 3,341,014 of record OY751561.1, on the reverse strand, counting down.
GCTAACCGATCATCCTGGATTAGATGCGAAATGTTTTAGGACACTTTCAGATAATGTAAAAATGAATAAAATGGAAGAAAAATGTCAAATAATGGTAATGAAAAAAAGATTTGAAATTTAAATTTAAAAAAAAAAAATTTTTATAAGAAAATAATTCAGGGACTTGATTGGGATGATCCAGAAAGTTTAAATAATTTTCTCAAAACTGTAGAAAATATTGATTTTATAATTGGATCAGATATTCTTTTTGATCCATCAACATTTAAAGGAGTTATCCGAACAGTTGCGACAATTTTAGAAAAGTTTCAACATTCTACCGTATGGATTTCATATCAAGAAAGAGAGTAAGAAAATCATGAAGAGACGCAGACAAAGGGTGGAAAAAATAAACAAAAATTGTTCAATTTTTTCATGTTCGTCTGCGTCGTTTGAAAATCGAATATTTTGTTATCAAATTCATAATTTTAGTGATAACTGGACATGTTTTGATCTCTTTCAATCATATCAATTCATCGAAATAAAATTAATTAGAAAAGTTGAAACAGAATTTCATACAATTCAATTAATTTCAATTGTTAAGTTTGTTTTTTTCCTTTTCTTTTGTTTTTTTTTATTAAAAAAAAATAGTTTTTTAGCCGCCAAAATTCAACAAAAATGTATGCTGGAATTGAAGGGTAAATGATTATTTTCAGTTTTTTTTTGCGTTCTGACCACGCAAATTATTGGATTGTTGCAATTACGCTCCGTTGAACAATTCATATTTATTTTGTGTCCGCTTTCAAATTTCGTTTCCATCAAAAAAATACAATTTATTGATTAAGATTTTTGACAAAATCAATTTTAAAGATTAAATAAAAAACTTCTTTTTTTTTAAGTGGTGCCACACACTCAAATCTTGTTTTCATTGACGAAACGGGAGAACGCCGAATATGGTCCGAATCGACAGGAACAAATTATGTTCTACAAGGTGTCGAATCGGTTGGAGATCAGATTGCGCGGTGGATTCGTTGCGTTTCATCAGAAAATGCAATTCGTCTACCATTAGAAGCACTAGGGATGGGATTGTCGGGAGCGGAAGACGAGAAAACCAACAACAAATTTGTGCAGTATTTAAAACGAGTTCACGGAGATATTGCGAAGCATATTTATTTAACATCAGATGCTGTGAGTACGGTAGCTGCAAATTTTGAAGATCGTAATTTTTTTAAAGTCAATTTGTGATACGCAGTTAGAAATTTCCAGAAGGAATTGTTTTAATTGCTGGAACTGGATCTTCATGTAGAATGCTTTTAAAAAATGGCGAAGTGAAAGGAGCAGGCGGATGGGGACACATAATTGGTGATGGTTGTAGTGGATTTTGGATTGCAAGAAGGTGGGACGATTTTTTTTTTAAATTTCAAATTTCCGCTTTTTTTCCAGAGCAATTCAAATTTTATTTGATGACGATGATGGATTAGAAAAAAGTGCAAATTCGGTGGAAAAAATTCGACAACTTTTATGTCAACATTTTCGAATTTCTGATAAAATTGAAATTTTAGATTTTCTCTACAAAAATTTTGAAAAACCCGTCGTCGCCGAATTTACAAAAGTTTTGGCTGAAAGTGAATTTATTTAAGAAAAAAAAATAGATTTTTTTTTAAATTTTGATATTTTAAGATTCTGAAGATCCTGCGATATCAGACATTTTCTACGAAGGCGGTGTTATAATGGGAAAACATGTTTTAGCAGTGACAAAACATTTGGAAGAGGTTTTTTTTTAAAAATTTTTTTAACAAATAAAAAACATATTTTATTTTATTTTTAAAAATTCAGGAAAAAAAAAAAGAACTGAATATTGTTCTAGTTGGAAGCGTTTTTAAATCTTGGAATTTACTAAAAAATGGTTGGAAAATTTGTTAGTTTTTCCTTTGATTTTAATTTTTTTTCAGGATTCGAAAATTCACTTAAAAATTCTGGAATCAAAAAAATTAATCTTTTTGAACCGTCTGAAAATCCGGCAATTGGAGCAGCGGTTATTGCAGCAAAAAATGCAAATAAAGTCAAAATTGGACATGCTCAGCAGAAGAAAATCAAATATATTATTGAATTCTGATATTTTTGTGATTACAGGTGTAAAAATTGTGTTTTTTTTAATGAAAAATTAAAAATAATTTCGGTAGCTCAAACAATGACTTCAGGAATTTAAAATTTTGATAACAAAATTTTTATTATCGATTTTTTTTGAGTTGGATTTCAGTTTGAGATTTTAAAAAGGTTAAAAATTGTCTTTTTCTCTGTTTCTCTCCCTCTCCAATTATCTCCTTTTGTTTCTGTTTTTTTTCTTATTTTCTCTTTTAAAAAGATTTTTTTTGTAGTGTTGCCTTATCAACCCTACATTGTACCCAAAGCCTTTCAATTCTATTTATTTTGTTTTTCATTTATTTTTATTCTTTAATTGTCTTTCTTTTTAATTTAACAGAAGTCTATTCGAACTGTCATTTAATTGAAAATGGATGTGGAAATTGCTCGAGCTCATCGTCCAGAGCCAACAACTTTTACTTATAACAATCGTGATGTCATAATTTATGCTCTTGGAGGTTTTTCAAAATTCGAAAATTGAAATTTAAAGAAAAAATTGACTTTCAGTTGGTGCTGATGTCAAAAAAGATTTGCAATTTGTTTATGAAAATGATTCGGATTTTGCAACTCTTCCTTCATTTTTAGTTGCTCCAGCTTTTGAATCCCTTTCGCTTATGGATTGGCCAGGAATTGATTTTGATTTAACCAGGTCGAATATTAAAAATCGATAAATCAATATGTATTTGACTTTTTCTTTTCAGAATTCTTCATGGTGAACAATACATTGAATTGTATGAGCCGATTCCAACTGAAGGTGAACTTGAAAGCCGTGGAAAAGTTGTCGATATATTAGATAAAGGATCAGGTGCATTGATCCTTTCAGAAGTTGAAACTTTTGATAAATCGACGGGACGAAAAATTGGTCTGAATCAAATGGGAACATTCCAAATTGGATCCGGTAATTTTGGCGGTTCAAGAACATCAGAATATGAGAAAAAACCGGCAACAATTCCGACGCGTCAACCGGACGCAATAATTGCTGAAAAAACATGGCCAAATCAGGTGAGGAGTCAAATCGGAAAAAAGAGAAAAAAAACAAAAACGACATGATTCAGGCAGCTCTTTATCGTCTTGGCGGAAACGATCCGAATCCACTTCATGTCGATCCAAGTTTCGCAAAAATGTCCGGATTCAAAGAGCCAATTCTTCATGGCCTGTGCTCACTGGGATTCGCAACGCGACACGTCTTAAAACTTTGGGCCAACAATGACGTCAAACAGTTCAAAGCAATAAAAGTGCGATTCTCGTCACCGGTAATTCCGGGTCAGACACTTCGGACTGAAACGTGGAAAGACGGAAATCGAATTATTTTTCAAACAAAAGTCGAAGAAACCGGCAAAATTGTTATTTCAAACGCCTATGTTGATTTATTTGAAGCATCAGAATCAGCTTCATCCAAATTATAATTTTTTTTTTTTTTGAAATGGAAAAATCAATAAATTTGGGACATGTATTATTTATAAAAACCCTGATTGTGTTAAATATTTAAAGAAAAAAAAAAAGGGAAAAGGAAAATCTATTTCCTCTTCTTGCCAACAATATCATTAACACCAGGAAACGAGACACCGACTCCAGTATTAACACCAACACCGGCAAACGGAACGCCAACACCAAAATTGGTGCCGACCTGTCCATTGAGATAATCAACGCCAACATGCTGATTTTGTTGATAGTACGGACCGACACCACCGCCGACATCAACGCCGATCGGTTTTCCAGCTTCGCCGGGTTTCAGCGGAACACTGACGACAGCGTGAGTGTCACCCTCGATGCCGAGTGATTGAACTAGTGGAACGCTCCAACCAGATTTATAGCCGTATTTGCCCTCGTACCAATTGGCGCCGATTTCTTGGTATTGTGACCAATAATCTCTGCAAAAAGGGGCAAAAAATGTGTGTTTAAGCTTTGAACCGAAGATTCTTTCGATTTTTTGTGTACCTAACACCAATATGATCTGAATATCCACCTCCCCAAGATCCAAATGGAATATTCATTTGTCTTCCAGCTCCAATTGCACCCTCCTCATTAATTGGATAATAAGGAATTCCTTTCACATCCCTAAAAGCTTAAAATTTGTATTTTTTTTTCGATTGACATTTTCAATCTTGTCTCCCCCGCTTTTCACACACAAAAAGGGGGCGGAAAAGAGTTTGCAAACTGCGCACACTTTTTTTAAATTCTTTTTTTTTCGTCGTAACACGGGGGAAGTTGGATACCTATGTATAATTTGTTCTCTTAAAGTAAAGAATAAAAATTATTGTCAAGCTTAATCGTAAAATGCTTCTGGAATTTTGTGAAAGTTTAAATAGAAAAAATCGATACCATGTTCCAAGGTTTAATCCAACTTTTGAATCAAAAGCATAAGCAATATTGTAAAGAGGATCAGCTTTTGGAAGAAAACGTTGACAATCCTACAAAAAAAAACGAAGGTCAAATCTGAATTTAAGAATAAAAATTACATGAAAATATCCTTTACATTTGCTCGCATATTTTTCTTCAGTTTTATTGCCATCAAAACAATGTTTTCGAACAGTTGGCAAAAATCGATTACAAAGCGCTTCAAGATGCAATGCTTTTCGATGAACACTTATGTCTTCAGGTCTTGGCTCAATAGCTGAAGGTGGACGTTTAACCATCATTCCAGGAACATCGGCAGCTTTTGGTTTTTGTTCAATTTGTGATTTTTGAGTGATTCCACCAAATGGACTTGGTGGAGTTTGATGATCTGATGTTGTTGATATTGGGTTTCGATTATTCAATGCGTCACTTCGTAATCCAAATTCTTCCATATTCTGTGCAAATCTTGCTTTTTCAGCTTCTTGTTGTTTTAGAATTTGTTGATATCGATTGACATGAACATTAATTGCATATTGTCTCATTCGATCAAAATATTGTTGATAATATTCATCATGTTGCTTTTTCCTTTGTTTATCAGCTTCATTTTTTTGCTTTTCATATTCATCAATTCGTTTTTGATATTCCGAATCATAAGATGGTCTCCGATGCTTCTTCATCTTTCGACGTCTTGGACTCATTGTTGAATCGGATGGCGTTTGACGTACAAATTCACTTGGAGAATGATTATAGTTGGCTCTTGATGCGATTCCATCTCTGTAATTTTCAAACAAATAATTTGTTGAAATTGGAAAGTCCTCACTAACTTTGCAATCGGCACAAATTCCTGTGGACGAGCATTTAATACTGAGAAATTGGTAGACAGGAAAAATAAGGAAAAAAGTTGGAAAAAATTAAAAAATTGCATAATTTCACAATAAGATTTTTAGCAAAAATAAAAAGAAAAATAAACGAAACAAATTTTCTTCTCAATTATTCTTCATCAACATTTTTCTTCTTCTTCTTCAGTTTTCTCGACTTTTTCATTATTGACCGCCCGTTTGACCTTGATGCTAAACGTTTTTTTGGTCGAAAAAACAATGAATTTTGTAGTTTCTTTTGTTTAACAAATATTTTTCTTGTGACTGACTTTCAAATTATTCTTTTTTGGCAAGCTTCCAGTTTTTTTTATTCAAAAACTGTCACAAAATTCTTAATCGAAAAGCGCATCTTTAAAAAAATAATGAAGGGAAATTGTTTAAGGTTTTTAATTTAAAGTAGTTTAATTTTCAAAATCTGCTTTCTTCGTCATCAAAAAATGCAATAACAATCTGTAAAAAAAATGGGCGTGGTTAGAACATATGTTACACATGATGCAACGCATAACCCGTGAAGTGTCGCGTGCTACGCGTGTCTACTCTATATAAACCAGCGAGGAATACAACAGAGGTTAGACATGACGACAAGGTGAGTACTCGCAGACACCCAACGATCCAATTTGTGGTCGAGTCGATTGTGAGCGAAAGTCCCTGGACCAGCGGCAGAAACTGTCACCCTTTAATTGGGTACTCTTCGGAGTAATAGTCATAGCACAGAGACGCTCCCAAGAACAGCATAGGGCCTACTCTGTTCGTCATGTTTTGATGCATTCAGGGGCATTATTATCGATTTATCATCTCTCTTTTATTTTGGAATAATGAAAATGGAGAAGCTGAAAATCCTGTAAACCTGCTGAAATCGATAAATATAAAAAAAATGGTGAACTCCAGAAGAAAATGAACCATTCGAAACATCTGAGAGACACGTCTTAATTTCTACGTGTCCCTTTAAACTTAAACTTTTTCCTTTAAAATTTTGGGCATTATTTTAAAGGAACACGTTTACGCAGAAAAAACAACACAAAACCAAAAAAAAAACAAATTCTACTAATATTCCTGTGGAGAAAATAAGGAAAAAGTTTTCATGAAGAAAATTCGAAAAAAACTTGAAAAGTTCAAAAAAAATTGGCCTGAAGGTGAAAAAAGCAATTAAAGTCTGACTTTGATTCTCTGAGTTGTCTCATCGTGAATTTTCCGCTGCTTTTGATTCTTTTCGATTCAGTCGACCACAATTTGAGTCATTCCGGAAATGAACTTCATCGAACCATGAAAAAAAGGAGTTGGATCAAATCTGCAAATTTCGTTTGATCATTTTTCAATATAAACAAATTTATTAATAATTTGTAAAGTTTTTCGTTTTTTTTTCTTCTTTTTTTAATCATTAAATATTTAATCCCTCCACGCATTTTATTCAAAGGTTTCGTGGTTCGTTTCAACGAGAAAAAAATGGCAAAAATTCCGAGAGAATGCAGAGAGGCATCACTTCCATCGATAAAACATTCGTCAGTTTTTTAAGCTTAAAAAAATGTTTGAAAAAAGAAATGAATTTAAGATTGCAAATTTCAGAATAAAATTCGATTATTTTTCGGACATCAACGATTGGTCAACATCAAAAAAATATTATAATAAAGGACGAGACATTGTAAAGGAAAATATTCGAGTTATAAAATCTTCGCAGCCACGATATCCATTGATTCGAAAAGTTTGACGAAATTCGCCGTAGAAATTGAAAAAAAAAACAATTTAAAGGTTCCCCCGTTTTGTCCACAATCCTATCAACGGAATACGAGCGTTCTGAACTTACCAAAAATGATTACGCCAACAAGATCGAGATCCGTCGATTCAAATGTAAATTTTTGAAATAAAAAAAAATCGATAAAAAAAAAGAAAAAATATTCATTTTTAAAAGGTTTCTGATGATTGCGCACAATTTCGTGCACTTTTCTCACGAGGAGATCTTCACGTTCGGATTGTTCATGCTGGAGGACCTGGTGAAAAGTGAAAATGACGAAAATTTCGACAAATTATGGAAAAAAATTCTTCATTTTGCTTGTTTTTCAGACCGCGAGACTTACAATGGGCAAAAGATCCATCACAAATGAAAAACGAAACGGTGTGCGCATTGATTGCAAAATTCGCAACAGGAATGTCACTATTAGATCATGTAAAATTCGGGCTGAAAATTGGCTTAAAATAAACGCAAAGAAAAACAGAAAAATATGAACATTTTCAGCCGTATCGATTTGTGGCTGAAACCGGAATCACTGATCTTCTCATCGCTCTTCGGAATCCGCAAGCAATTCTAACGGTTCTGCCACAATTAGTACGGGGAATTCGAGCCGGATTGTATTCATTTGATGTTGAGAAGAAAAAGTTTTGCCTACGAATTTTATCGAGAATCACACAAATGCCAGAAATCGGACCACAAATTGTTCCATTTTATCGACAACTTTTACCGCCGATGAGTTAAACCAAACATCAATACGAACTTTCCTATCAAAGGGAGGTGGCTCTCAGGTCGCGGATCGAATTTTCCATTGTTAAAATGGGACACAAAGGAAACCCAGGGGGTGGGGCTTATTTAGCTGAAGTCTGAAATTTTTTTAAAAACTTTTGGTTCAAACTTTGTGAAAATTCGAGAGTTTATCGAGAGATTTCTTTGTTTTTTTTAAATTAAAAGTCAAAAAATGTCATATTTCAGCTAATTAGAGCTACTAAGGCTACCTCTGTGCCTCTGTGTCAGGGCCGATCCGCCACCTGATACACCTTCCTTGTAAGAAAGAAAAGGTCTTTCTCTAGTCGAAATTAAGAGACAAATATGTCGTCAGAGCTCACTGAGCCAATTAATTTCAGAGTTCTAGGGTCTTTTCTTTCATGACGGGAAAGCAAATGGTTTTTATTTTTGATTTTTTACGATTTTCAGGAAATATTCGACAATCTCGAAGCCGATCTGATCGTGTTCATTATGAAAAAGGAAGACAAATTGATGAAATGATAACATCAACATTGAATGATCTTGAAAGAACTGGTGGACCGAATGCTTTGATAAATATTAAATATCTGATTCCACATTACGAATCTTGTCAATATAATTCATAAACTTTTTTCTTCTTGATTTTTGCTCTCTTTTTTCAATTTCAGAATTTCAGACGAGCATCAAAAAACACAAAAACCGAGCATTTTCGGTTTTTCTTTTCCCCAAAGAATTTGCTTCAAAAAAAAGTACAACAAATTTTCAATTAATCTGATTTTGCTTGAAAACGTGACGACTTCAACTTTAAATTGAGTTTCAGCATTTTGAGTTTCAGCATTTTTCTGATTTTCAAAATTTTTTCTTTTTTCAAATAAAAAACCAAAAAAAAATAAAAATAGAAAAAAAAATAAAAAATTCAAGGTTTTCGCCAATTTCCTGGTGATTTCTTCTGTGTCGAGCTGAAATATAATAAAAATAATCATAAAATATAATAGAACTGATTTCTTGAGAGTCAACAAATATTTTCCATTTTTCTTTTCTTTTTTTTTTCACATTGGAAAAGTTGAAAAATGGATACATCGGCTCCAGTTGGTTATCAAAGAAGAGATGATTATTTTTATTTACTTTTTATTTATATTGGATTTGGTGAAGATTTTGTCATTGTTTTTTTTAATTGAATTAAAAAATGTCTGAAATTTTCAGGTGCAGTTGTTTTGCTTTTAAATACTCCTTTAACGATTTATCTTCTCAAAACTGTTAACAAAAATCAAAAAGAATTGATTGTTATTTTATCATTATCGATTAGTGATATTTTAAGTGCAGCCCAATTTCTAACAATGGGAGCTTTTAGGTTAAATATATGGTTCAAAGGTGCAGGTTGTTTTTGTTGATTTTTGTCTTGAAACTTTAAAAAAAAGTTTTATTTTTATTTTAGAAGCTCGATTTATCAGCCAATTTGACTGTAATAAATCAATTATTTTATCAACGTATTTGATTTGTATTCAGGTGAAAATCATGTTTCAAGATCTTTTGAAATAATTTTATTTTTCCTCAAAATTCTAATTTTTACGAGAGAAAAACGAAAAAAAAATCGATTGCAAATTGCAGTTTTTCGAGAGAAAAAAAAACGAAAAATATCTGAAATATTCAAATTTCAGATGGATAATTTATTTCAACTTGTTATTTCACTTGATCGATTATTTGCCGTCACATTTCCAGTCAAATATGGTCGAATGGAGAGAATTTATACCATTTTTCTTGTCACATGTAAAACGAATAAAAAGAAAAGAAAAGAGAAAATTCTTCTTCTTCTTTTTTGTTTTGTTTGCCGTTCGAATTTGATTATCTTTTTCAGCGCCATTTTTCGTTGCACTTTTTGGATATTTGGTGAACTTATTTTCCTATTTTAATGTTCCAATCATTTACATTGATGAAATTTGTTTTAACACATCGGTATTTGTTCAAACATTTGGGCAAAAAAGAAGAAGAAGAAGAAAAGAATTGAATTTAGGCGTTGAGCTTTGAATATCGTCATTATTTGACGTTTCAACGGATTTTGTGCGTTCTGATTCCATCGTTGATTTATATTTTTATTTATTGTCGAATGAGACTGGTTGAGACAAGCTTTTCCAAGAGATTTCGAGCATTTTTCTTTTTCTTTTTTTTTTTTGCAGAAATTTGGTGGTTTTCGATCTGATACAAATCCGACGCAATTAAGCAAAGGAATGAAACATTTGACAAAAACTGTTGGTTCGTTAACAAAATTTCTTGGCTTCTTTTTTTTTTTTTTTAATTTCCATTATTTCAGCTTTGATAACAATTGTTTCATTTTTTTTTGTTTTAGTTCCAGAAATTATTTATCAATTTAAGGTATTTGGTGGCATCAATGCGAATTATTATTTTACCTTGATTTTGATAAAAGTGCGAGAAAATTTTAATTAAAGAAAAAAGAAAAAAAAAAAAAAGAAAAAAAATTGCAGAAAATTTTAAGCTTTTTTATTCACACTCTTCGTCATCGTGAGTTGATGATTCATATGAGCCAATTTTTGCCACGAAAAATGAGTCGGATGGTTTTGAAAGTTCAACCCCAATCAAAATCCAACATTTCTCGAGGAATCACAATTTTGAGAGAAAACGTCACAACACGAAATAATACGATGCGAATAAATTGAAAATAAATTTGTTTTTAATTGAAAAAATCGATTTTTTTTTGTTTTTCGAAATTTTATAATCTTTCGGCGGTTCCTCTTGCATTGAATGCTTGACTTGGTTGATTATCTCCATAAGCATCCTGTCCATCACTACTGCTCATGATCACTTTTCGCTCGTTTGGCTCATTTTCATAAATTGGAAAACAGCAAAAAACCTGCAAAATTGTTGATGCGGTGACGGAAACAAAAAATCCTTTTTTATTTTCGATGACTTCAGTTTTGGAAATTTTTAAGCTTTTTGCCCGTTGAAAACTGATGAATTTGATCAATGTCACGATGGAAGTTATTGTGGCGGTTGTCATAAAAACTGCTGCGCTGATCAAAGCCGACTTCATTAGCAGATCGTCTAACATTTATTTGGTGACTTTTTTCCAATCAATTTTTCTCGACTTTCAAAAATACCTTCAGGATTCATTCTTTCAACACAACGAAACAAAAACAAGCGTAAAGACAGCCAAAAATTGTTTTTTTTTCTCAGAAATAAAAATCGATTTATTGATTGATTGATTTTTTGACCAAAAAAATTTGTCACGTTGTTAAATTTGTTGAAAATCGTTTGGGAAAAAATCGGGTTTTGAAAGCTGAGAAATGAAAAACCAAAAAAGAAAAATGGAATTTTGAAGAATTTTCATGAAACTGTTGATGTATTTGTTAACGTAAAAACTCGAGTTGACTGAACATTTTTTCGTTGAAAAAGCTGCTTGATCGCCATTCGATATGGAACAATAAAATAGAAAGAAATCAACGGATCAAATAATCCAGGCGAGCACGACGAAACAAGAAAAAGATGCTCTGAAATTGTGTCGATTTTTCGAAAATCTGAAGAAGCAGAAAAACCTGACAGAATATTCTCGTCTCCAGTGATTTGAGTGAACAAATAACACGAAAACATTGGAATATAACAAATCAATGGAATAATTGTTTGAAAAAATAATCCCTGAAAATCCAATTTTTTGAAGAAAAAAAAAAGTTGGAGAAAAAGCGAAAACATGAATCAAAGTTTTCGATTGAATCTTGGTTTTTGTCGACATTGTCGTATTTCTATTGATCAGACGCAACACTTGAAAAGCGAAAAAAATCGATGAAGTCGGTGCCAAATAAACACCGGCTGCCAATATAAATGTGGAGGATACGAATTGAAACGTTCCGATGTCATAGAATCCTGGATAATCGCCATAGATTGACAAATTGTAGGTTGGATGCTCATTCTGAGTCATGTTTTGGACTCGTTCAAAATCCCATTCGGATGTGTATGGAATTATCTCGAAATTTCTTATTAATTTGAGATTTTTTTTGTTTTTTTTTTGTCAGTTACCATTGCAATTATTGGTCCAATATAGCTTAACAATATAATTGAATAAATATTCCGAGTTGATAAATCATTTTTAATCATTATCAGGTATCGAAAAAAAACTGTTATGGCTATCGAAAAGCCGACAACTTCAGTGATCGCCTATGAAAGAAACCGGTTTTCAAGACACCAAAACCGCTCGCAAACCGCAACGCCTTTGGCGTGTCTGCGTCTCTCTTCAAAACCATACCTACCATATGAAAATGATAAGAGATGAAACAAAATACAGAATTGATGAGATTACATGGTCCCGCTGACAAAATCGCCAATGATGTTTTACCAGGAAGAACTCTCAAAAAAAATTTGTGTTGGGATTTGGGAGAAAAAAAAAACTAGAAAAAACCTTGGCTGAATATTGAAAGTTGAACAAATCAATAAAACTTGAGTTGCCAAAGTGTTGTAAAGAAAAATCTTCAAGCTCGACAAATGAGGTGGCGATTTTTTGAGGATGAGCAAAAATAGGAAAAATTGAAATGAAAGAGCAAAAATCGAATAGAAAATGAAATAAAATTTGAAAAATGGAACATAAATATTCGAGTCGAACATTTTTTCAAATAATTTTCCAACTTCTGATAATGTCGTTCCTATCAAATCGAAGCTTCAATAAAATAACAAAAGTTGATTTCACACAATTTTATTATTTTTAATCACCAAACTTTAAAAAAATGTTCTCAGCAATTATTTTAATTATTATTGGCTGAAAATTATTGAGGAAAACTTGAAAACTCCAGATTTTTTTCCCTTCGATTTTTCGGCTGGGAACATTCTAAATTTATTTTTCTACGTCACAAAACTTTTATTTTTTATTTATTTATTTATTTTTTTTGGAAAAAGAACAAATTTGTTAAGAAAAATTATTTAACAAAGAATTTTTTTAAAAATTGGAATGATTTAAACCTGATTATGAAAGATTTTTGAAAAATAATTAAAACTGAAATTAAAAAAAAACTTTTAAGGTTTACTTTTGCCAAATGAAAACCGTTGCATCCACTTTTTCTTCTTTCGCCCATCTCGTGAGCTGACAGTTCCAGACGAAATCGACAATGAGCTGAAACGACGGCATTCATTTCAGCGTTTTTGTCTTTTGTTTGGGAAACAAACTCGAAATTCTCCAGCGAATCCTCACTGGCTCGTTGCGTATTGTTGTCAAGAAATGGCGTTCGCGATTCGGACGTTGTCGGCGAATCCAATGATCGTTCGGCGTTTCGAAGACGTGGCGCCATTTCACGCGGGATGCTATCGCCGTTGGTGATTTTACGATGCGCAAAAACTGGAGCCAATCGACTCGCCTAAAAAATGGCAATTAAAGTTTGGAGGACGAGAAAAGCGCAAGAAAAAACCTGTAAAAAACGTGATGAAGATCGAATCAATTGTGATCCTTCTCTTGAACACATCTGAACATCAACTAAAAGTGAACTAAGTTCACATTCTTCACTATATTGATTACGAAGCGGAACTGATCGAAAACCGCATCGGATTGAATCAATCGGAAAAACAGCTTGACCAATGAAAGGATCAGTTTTTGGTCCAACAAAATCACCATCTTCAACATGAAACCGAAGAAGCGCAATTTCCGGGCATAAAATTTCAAAAGTAAATGTCTGATTCCAAATTGGATTTAAACCATTTGATGCTAAAATTCAATTGAAAATTTTTGATTGAAAAAAATCGATAATCAATAATCAATAATCACCAATCGTTTTTGTTTGATAAACTTTTGAATCACACGGCATCCCAACCACTTCAATTTCAACAAACGGCGAACAAATTCCTTTATTCTTATCTCTTCGCGATAAATGACGGCCAGCAATCACCTGAACATTCAAGCGAATCGGATAAGCCGTTGTGATTTTATCCGATGTTTGTGGATCAAAATCATCGGTTAACATATAATCAGGCTTCAGAACATATCCACATCTTCCATTTGATAGGAATTTTCCTTGATTGAGCTGCATTGGTTTATCACCAGTCTGATAGTTTAATGCAACCTCAAATCAATTGACAAATGATTTTTATCGACGTTTTTCTTATTTTCTTACCATGTGACATCCTGCATTCCACATTGGTACTGGATTATAATTATTTGATGTTATTCGACTTCCATTTGGATAAACTCTTGATAATTTTCTTGAATTGAATGGCAATAAACCCTGTCAACAACGACACCTTTTTTGTATTATCAAAAATGTTTATAGTTTGCACTTTGTACACCCCTCCCCCCGTCTAGAAAATTCCCCCTTGTTCTGTGAGAATTCAAAGATTCTAATGACACTGACTGGTCTGGGAACATCCATGGACAAAAGCCCATGGACAGTAGAAACCCTACATCGTCTAGATGAAGAGTTTTGAATCTTGAGGAAAACGAAAATTGACGCACCTTTTCCACTAATTTATCCAATTTGCCTTCAACAAAAGAGCACATCTCATAAAAAGCTTCATTATAAATATGAGCCGGATCAAATGGAACCGCCTGACAGTAAACGACAAGATTTGAAAGTTCGGCAGCGATCCGTTTCTCTTTTTCTTTGTTTCGAAGAATGCTCATTTTGTTATTGACCGATCGTGTCAATTCGAACAAATTGTTTTGCCATTCGTCAGCTTCTTCGACAGCTGAAAACGAATTTTTTTTAAGATTTCGATTTAAACTTTTGAATTGTTACAATTGGCGGCAAGAAGAAAATGTTGTTTATTCATCCAATGTTGATTGCTTTGAGATATTCGAATAACATTTGGTTTATCACAATCATTGATTCGTTCAATTAATGTTCCAGCCAATTCAATTGTATTATAATTACTCGATTCTTAAAACAAAACCAAAATTATCTGAAATTCGGGAGAAGAAAAAAAAACGATTTCCAACCAGCTGACAGAATTTTTTCAGGTAGAATTTCTTGAACGTGTGCTGATGGGAACCATCCAATATCGGATCCATATCTTCCTCGCCACAATCCTTCCTCTTTACGCAGCACAGTTATAATGGCGTTGGCCGGAAACGTCAGCTCGTCATCGGCTGTGCCACGATAGGGACGAAGCGCTCGCGCTTGAACTTCTTTGTCAAGATCTTTCAGATCCATGTAACAGCCAGGCGTTCGAGCTTCGGCTAGTTCGGCGGCAAGATGGCTTATGTCACGCTCATTGACCGGAAATCGTAAGCTGATGCCACGAACGAACTCGCGATTGTTGTAATATTCAACGATTTGATTGAGATTTTCAAACACTTTTTGATTGACAACAAATATGCGACCATCTCGTTTCAATCGATAATGCCAAAATTCACCATCAACTCTTGAAAAATCAATAATTTTCCAGCAAAAAAAAATAGTTTTCCATACTTTAAGGATAAAACAAAAACCGATTTATCGGATGATGAAGTCCGAATCAAAAATGCTCCATCTTCTGGAACTAAACTCAACAATTCTTCAGCTTTTTCCTTATCCGCCGTTGCTGAAAACCACGGTTGATTTAAATGTGGTTGAGGTTGAGGACACGGTGTGGTCAGAACCATTTTAAATGAAGCTGTCGTTAGATAATGACGTGTATAATAGGAAACCAATTCATACAAAGTGTCACAAACTTTGTTGTCCATGAAAAAATATTTTTTTTCTTCTAAAAAAAAAATTTTTTTTTTTAAATTTAATTTTGATTTTTATTGAGCTGAAATCGCCTGAAAACTCACTGTCGATGATTTTTGAACGAATTCTGACGTGATGAACTTTTCCATCGTGCAGAATTGATAAGGAATAATCACCAATAAATAAATTCGAGTCACGAATCATAAATAATCCATTTCCTTTATCCTCGTGTTCCAATATTCGTTTTTTTGCTTCCTGAAAATCCAAAAAAAAATGAAAAATCAATTTTTCAACATTAATTTGAGCTTTTTCCTCTGTGAAATGAGAAATTTATGAAAATTTGATACTTTTTGGGGGATTTTAATCAAAATTCAAAAAATAAAAATTGATCGCTAATTATTGATTGATTGATTGATTGATTGATTTGAAAAAGAAAAAAAAGTGGTTTACATCTCGTTCACATCGACCATGAAACCATTCTTCAGTGACATGCATTTCTTCTGGTCTGACACCAAAACCCGATGGAGATTCTTCTTCTCGATCATCCATATCTCCACCCATACTTGTTGTGTCATCTTTCAAACTCTCCTCAGCTTCAGCCAGCAAATAGCAAAGTCGATCGGGAAAAAGGATGAAAACATGTGAAGACCATTCCTGGAAGAATTTTTTAACAAAATTTTCTTCCTTTTTTGTTTGAAAATTACATGATTCACACTATTTTTTAGCATTAAAATTCCTTTTTTGACGCATTCTCTGGCAATTATATCCGTGTCTTCAACTGAAATTTTCAGACAATTTTTTGTTTTTTTTTTTTTTTGGTGCAAAAACATCGCTTACACTCATCGGTTTTTACAACTGCAGCCAAGTCCTCACTTTCAATCGGCAATTTTTTATGTTTTACAATTATTTTTTTCTTCAAAGCTGCCGGAGACGGTAGCTGGGTCTCGTCACGATTAGCCTAAAAACGATTCTTTATGTTTTTCGTCGAAATCGAGACGTTCTCTACCGGTTGAGTCAGCAAATAATCGCCAAGAATTTCCTTAAGCTCTTGAGCTAATAATCGTTGAGCTGGAACTGAGCAATTATCTTCAATTGATAAAATGACTGGATATCTGAAATTTGGTTGGACTTTTTTGTCTGGAAAAAAAATGGAGAAAAAATGGTTTTTACTCGCTGGTAACGAATGCATAATGACGAATAACATTGAGAACATCGCGAAGAAATATTTTTGATGTCATTGTGTACCCGTGATAAATAACAATGTCATGAAATTCGTTTAAACCCGCTTTTTTTTGACCATCCCAACAATCGACTGAAACGTTTTGGAATTTTCAAGAAAATTTTTGATTTGGAAAAGCATTTTTTAGAGGGAAGAAAAAGAAGTCTTATCAATCGATGAAGCATTCAAATCTGATAAGAATTGTTACAGAGAAAATCAGTTTTAGTACTTTAATTATTGAGCTTAATCTTTGAGCTGCAAAATATACGTAAATCAATTTAGAGAGCCTCTTTCTCGTTTCTAGTCTTTGGCAGATTTGCTTTATCGATTGAATTGATCAATCAAAAAAATCTGGAATTGATACGAACGTTCTATACATCGACATCCCATTAATAAAGCTTGTGCATAACAATCAAGTGATGATTCAGAGCGAAGTTGATCACCAGTTAAATATCTAAAATTTGAATCAAAAAATAAAATCAATAAAAAATTGGAAATAATTGACGCTACGTATTGTGACTGCTCGCAATCCAATAATGCGATAATGGTCGACTCATATCATGAGTCACTTTTTCATTCGATGGATCCCATATTGAGTTCTCACGTGAAAACAAAAAATCACAAAATTCGAGAACCGTCAAAGTTGGTTCGGAACGATCGATGGTTGATGAATTCTCGTGATGAAGATATCTGAATTTGGTTGGGCTTAATTTGAGGCCAACACAAGAAGATGATTGAGATGAGACGAAACCTGTTTAAAAAATCGAGAGCTCTCGAACGATTTGAAGCCAACTCATCGAACTGTTTGTTGTCCAAAAATCGCAAAAAATTTTGAAAAGTCACAATTTGACCGCGTTTCTCACATTTTTCACACAAATCATTAAAGCGAGACGTGAAGAGCTGAAATTCCAGACTTTGAATTGTTGCCGTTGACGTTGTTGAATCGGTTGGGAAAACCTCTGGAACATGAATAAGCTGACGACTCGCATAGCTGAATTGATGACTATTCATTTGATCTTCAGTCACTTCTTGAAGTTGTTTTGATTGAACTTTGAATTGTAAAGAGGTTTGAACAAACGGCTTCATATGTTTTCGGGCAACACTGGAATTTTTTTCTTCTCAAAGATTTGAACAGGTCGAGTTTGCAGCAAAGGAAAAGCCAATATCCGAACCCACAAGTTAAGCTCGAAATGGGGTTTTTTTTCTCAGGAATCAATTTTCTAAGGTTCTTAATCAAAGATCACAATTAAAAATGGATTTAATTCCCCATGTTGAATATTCAATCGATAAATCAATTACCAATCTGTAGCTGGAGACATCAACTGTAAAAAATGCTTATGCAAATATCGTTCAATTCGAACAGGATGTGGTGATGAATCACGATCTCTTGTTTCCATCATTAAATTATGAAGTCCAAGCGACCAAATTTTACAGGCGTCAATTGTTTCGACTGAAAATGAATCATCGATCGATTATCGATTTTTGTCACAATAAATTGTTGATTATTACACAAAAAGATCCAATAGGACAATGCGAATCCTAAACCAAATGAAATCACCAATATTTTCATTGGATCAAAAGCCATAATTTCTTTGTCTTTTTTCCATTTATCATCGATTTTAATTGTATTTAATTTATAATCCAATGTTTGAACTTCTCTAATATGACGAATATCCAAAATTACAGGTTTATTTCTGAAAATATTGATTTTAAGATATGAAAAAAAACAAGAATCCAGTTGATTACCTAACAGCTGTCTGTTCTAATTTTGTCAGAAAAATCTGACGTGATAATCGATCCAATGTGAGCAACTTGTAAGCTGGATCCCATTTTTTAAGCACAGCCAATTTACAGACCTGCAAAAATGAGCAGCTTTTTCTCTCCTATTCCATTTCGTTGCTGTGAAAGCTTACCCGATGACCTTTTTCCATTGCAGTGAACATTTTGCCAACATCCATCTCATTGAATCTGGTCAGTTGGCCACGTTGCGGTGGACATCCGTTCCCCGAAACGCGATGATGAAGATGAATTGATCCGCTTGAGCTTGACGACGTCATCTTCCGTTTTTGAGATGGACAACTGGAAGAGGACGACGGTCCAGCCGAACCGTTAATTTAATGACACAAATCGATTCAATTATCTTGGAATTTTTTGGGTTTTGTTGATCAACCAGAACGATTTTTAAAAAAATGACGCAAAAAAAGTGGAAAACAAAGAGAGACAATACATTTTATTTGGTTGAGTATCGACTTCTTTGATACGCAGTCTGAGTTTTTTTTTGCGTTTTACAAAGAAAATTTTCAAACTTTTTTCTAGAAAAAAACTATTTCGTATCGAATTGATTTTAAAAAAAAGAAGAAAAATTGTCTGAAGCTCAAACTGATCACAATCATCAGGGGCTTCTTTCAACCTTTAAAAAAACGGCAAAAAAATCATAAAACATGAAATATGAAAAAGATTAAAAACGTGTGAAGAATAATTTTTTATCAATAAAACCATTATTTGAAACGAAATTATTTCTCAATTTTTCCCCGTTTTTTTTTTTTGGTTTCGTTTTTCAGGTGAAAGACAGAAAAAGGAAAGCGCAAAAAACTGATAAAATAAATTAAAAATTTTTAAATGAGAAAAAAGAAAAGAAAAGAAAAAGATTTTTATTTTTCTCTGCAATTTATCTGAAAAAACACACACAATTTTTTTGTTCGATTTGATTTTTCAATGAATCAATAATGATGATGGAAAAATATAAAAGAAAAATATTAAAAAAGAAAAAAAAAGAAGAAGAAATTGAAGAAAATTTTATTGAATAAATAACATTACACATTTTTTATGAAGAAAATAACAAAAAAAAATATTTGAAATTGAAGAAAAATGTTGAAACTCAATTGAAAATCTTTTTTTTCTTTTCTAAAAATTCAATTTTTCAATTTTCTATGCACTAAAATTGCGGAAAAATTGCAATTTCATTTCGATATTTTCATTTAATGAGAGAGAAACCACTCTTCATTTGAGCGCTTTCCCATCCATATTTGCATTGCAGACACACAACAACAACAAAAAAAACGGTGAAGCACAAATTTTTGATGAAGCATTCAACCTACATTTTTAAAACAAAAACAAAATCTACGTGAAGTACGTGTAAAATGTGTGTTGGGAAATGAAAACACTTTAAAAACGATGAAACTATGGACGAACAGAAAAAAAAAGAGGGGGAAAAACGTTGAGGAAACGTAGAGACAATACAACAACAAACATTGGAAATAAATGGACCGGTTTGGCCGCCGACGCCAAAAGGCAACTTCGAGAATCACTTTTTCGTCTCAATCTCTTCACTCATTTATTATCTCTCCGTCCCGTTCAATCATTTTTACCTTTTTTTTTCTTTTTCTTTTTTAATATTTTTGCAATATTTAAATTAACTTTTTTCTTTTTTTAAATTAAAAAAACAAATTTTTCAGTTTAAAAACCTTTTTTTTTTTAAAAAGAAGGATTATTGGTGATTGAACAAGGTCAATGGTATTGTTGAGATTTAAAACAATTAAAGTTTTATTTTTTGTAAAAAAAAAAATAAAAGAAATTCAAAAAAAAAATTTTTTTTTTCAAAAAAAAAATTGAAATGTCAAGTTAAAGCATCAATTTGAAATGTTCGATCATAGGCTTTTGAATATCGAGTGTAGCTATCCTGGAATAATTTAAATTACAAATCTGTTCCCCAACGGGAAAAAGGGATGAAGAAAATTGAAGATCGATCAAAATGATCTGGAAAAAAAAATCGATTTCTTCACTTTTTGTGTCAATCGATTTTCGGATCCAAAATCGAGCACAATCTTTCGAATCAACATGTATTGCTGAAGTGTCTGAACTGCGGCACAACGGCAATTTTTTCGAATTCTCGACACAATTTGCTTGATGTCCGGCACGACATAATGATTATTGATTGCCATCAAGGCGATTTCAGTGGCCACAAACGTTCCAGACCGGCCGACACCAGCTGCGCAGTGAATGACTGGCGGCGTTTTTTTTCGTCGAATCTTCCTCAATATTCGAAGCATTGTGTCTGATGATCCTGGAACCTTATAATCAGGCCATTCCATCCATTGAACGTGCGTTATAATTCGGGTCTCGTCGCGATATTTCAATTTTAATTTGGTAACAATCACGCTTTTATTGATTGTTGAATCTTCAAATGTTAAAAGCAACTTTTCCAATTTCATCGGACTTGATTGATTTCTGAAAAAAAAAAGATTCTGAATCTTCTGGGGGCGGTGGGGAAAAACGAAAAAAAATGAAACCGTGGAAAATATTCAGAGCATTTTTCTCGGTTATCTTCAATAAATTGACACAACATCACAATTACTGTGGATTTTTCTTGCCAAATCATTCGCCAAAAATCGATAATTGTATTCTTTTTAGGACCCTCAAACATTATTTAATGTTTCTTTTCTGTTTGATTTTCGGAGAAAACGAAGAACAAAGTGACAAACTTGGGTTACAATGAATTTGTCATTGATCAAGAATGGACTCGTCACATAATTGGCGTGAATATAATCGGATCCTGGTTGATTATTTGACATAAAGCTCAATTTGACACGCGAAATGTCAAGGCACGGAATATCTGGAAATCATGAAAATTGAATTCTCCTCGCTTTTTTTTTAATTCTGGAAAAAAATCCAATTTTTCTCCGGTTATCCGTTAAACTTGCGCCAGAAAGAAACAAATTTAACTGCGTACTTAAAAGTTTTTTCAAAAAATTGTTGAATGAGTATCAATTGTCAACTAATCAATATTTAAATTTTTTTTGTATCAAAATTATTATAAAAATGAGTAAAATTCGGAATAGAGCGTGGTTGCAACATGACAGAACGTTTTTTTTTAATATCTCGAAGGCCACAAAGATTCGAGAATCCACTTACTGCTGTATCGATTTTTATTCAAATTGTTTTTTTCATAAAACGCCGTGCATTCACGATCATCTGGATCACCAGGTAATGAATTGAATTCTTCTTTAACATCATCCAACTCGATTTTCTGACATTCCATTGAGAATTGTTTGAATATTTGTTTGTATTTTTCGCGAGCTTCAACATTTTCTTTCAGCGAAACTGAATCTTTTGTCTGAAAATTTGGGGAGAAATTTGAGGAAAAACAAAACGACGAAAAACTTCTGAAAGACTTCTTTCCGGTGGAGATTTCAATGCTGTCATCTCTTTCGAATTATTATTTGCATTTGATCCCCGATCTGTATCGATATCCGACTCCCCGTCTAATCCAATCAATGATCTTCCAATTTCTTTTTTTGTTGTTGTTGTTGTTGCTGCTGTGGTTGTCGTCGTCGTCGGCGCTGTCGCTGCCGCTGCCGCCGCCGCTGCCGTTGCTGCCGTCGTTGTAGCCGTCGCCATTGTCGCCGGTGTCGTCGTCAAAAATTGATATGGAGTTTCGAAATGTTTTTTATCCGGATCATCGTCACTTTCTTGCTCCTAAATTAAGCGAAAAATCTTGATTTTCAGGGATTTTCAACACACTTTTCTTCTTTCAATCGCCATCATCATCGGATTAAAATTGATTAGGACTGGTGATGAAAATTCAGTTCGTTTTCCTTTTTCTTTATCCAGAGCTTCATCAGATTTTGATTCGATTCCGGTTTTTTCCGGTGATTTTCTTGTTTTAATACCATTTCGTCGTTTTAATATCTTTAATTTGCGCGTTTTAATTTTTTGATTTGTTTGAAATTTGTCTGCAATTACCACCGGCTCAAACGCTTTTCGAGTTTTCGTCACATTTTTCTTCTTCGATCCAATATTCTCAACTTTTCTCTTTCGAGCTGCACCAATATCGCTTTCCACTGAATCGGTTTCCTCATCATTTTTCATTTTATTTTTCTGTTTGGAATTTGATAAACTTTTCCTTTGAAACTGTGAATTCTTTATTGTTTCAAAACGTCTCTGTGACTGGAAAAAAATTGTTTTTTGTTTGGTTTTTTTCTTTTTCTTGATTACCGTTTTGCTTTTGTTCATATTTCTAGTTTATTAAAGAATGATTTTGAAATTTGAAATTTTTCAAATTTTTATTTTTCTCGTGATCTTTCAATTTTTTCTTGAACCATAAAACCCGTCTCTCTTTCCTCGGTGCTTTTAACATTTTTAAATTTTTTTTTTAACATTGCGATTAGAGCGCACTTTCCACACTTTGTTAATCGAACTAATCGTAGATTTAAACTTGTGTGTTTTCTCTATTTACAATTTAAAAAAAAAGAAGTTTAATTTGAAAAAAGAAAGAAAAGATGGAAAAGAAAAATAAAATCCTTTTCATCCAATCTTTCAACAACACCAAATAATGGTGAGAAAATAAAAAGATTCCCATATTATTTTCATCATTTTTTTTTAGGTTTTACCGACTTTTTTTTTGGTCAAAAATAGCAAAAAAGAAAGATTTTTTTTTTTGATTTCGGTTTGAATTTTTTCAAAATTGGGGGAAAAAAAAAGAAAACGGCAAAAATTGTGTTTGCTTCTTCTTCTTCTTCTTCTTCTTCCGAAAAAATCAGCCGTAAAATAAATGAATCATATATTTTTTTTAATTTTTTAAAAGACTGAAAAAATGTTTTTTTTTTGTTCTAGAAAACGAGGAAAAAATGCGGAAATTATTGTCATTTCCTTTCTTCTTTCGGAAAACATTTAAAAAATAATACGACAAGCCGCTTTTTTTTCTTTCGCTAAAAAATCTGAAATTTTTTTGTTGGTTTTCAAAAATAAACCAAAAAAAAGAAAATAAAAACAAAAATTCAATGAAAAAATTCGAAGAATCTTGTTGTCATTTCGTTCCATCTCTGCGTCTCTTCATAATTTGTACATTAAGCACAAAAGTGGGCGGAGCGTCGGTTTGTCCCCGCCATCATTATTGAATGCCGCGCCTCTCGCACATTTTGCCCTCTTCCTCCTCCCCCTCCCTCCCCTCCCTTCGTCCGTCCACCTCTCTTCAGCCACCAGGTTTCTTTCGAACTTTGTCATTGGAGTTGATTCCAAAAACTAATGATTGTTCAAGTCGTTCTCAACGTGATTTTTGTCACAATTCTCATGACATCTGAATCAGTGACAGCCATCAAGACATATGTTGAAATTCCCGAATCATCAGAAATCAATGGAACCACTTATGTCATTTCGTCATTTTCGCCAAAAACCTTCATCAAATCGGCTGAATTTGATCTCAACGCAACTCAATGTATTCAATACACTTTTCGCTTAATGGAGAGACGTGTCAGGTAAATTTCCAATTTTTCCAAAAAAAAAAAACATTTTTTTTCTCTTATGAGTGAGTCATTGCATTTTCGAAACTTTTCTCATTCTCAAAATTTCGTTATCTCTATTTTTACTGATTATTTTTCCAATGTTTCTTGTTTCTTTTGATCCTTACCGAAATCAACAAACCTTTCAATTTTTAAAATTATTTCCTTCAAATTTCGAAACAAAAAAAAAATTAAACTAATAATTTAAATAAAAATTAAATAATTTAAGGGGCTTATTAATGAAAAAGAAAATAAAAAAGGACCAACTGTAAACAAAGTGGTAAAACTGTCTTGTTTACTTCTTGAATTTTGAGATAAGCAAAAAATTGCAAAAGAAAACTGAAAAGGTGAGAGTCATCGTTTCGGCAAACGATTGGTTTTTAAGAACAAATAAAAATTGGTCCAAATTTTTGTTTCAAATTTCAAAATACACATATACATGCATGCATATTCATCATCATCATCATATAGAAAATGAATATAATAAAAGTCAAAAGTAAACAAAACACATCAAAAATTTGTGTTCATTTCTAATGTATCATATTTATGAAAAGGATCGAATTATTGGCGATTGAATAATCGTTAAATGATTTAAGCTCCATATTGCTACTTTTTATTTCACCGTCTGACTCTTCTTCAACTAATTTTTGATACCAAGTTGGATGACATTGAACTTCAGCTTGTGGAAAAACGCTTCGAATGAAAAAGTAATTGGGACAAGAGGGATGTGAAATTGCTGCATCAAAAAGATTATCCAATTTGTCCTCATTCGAAAATCCAACTATTTTTCTTTGCCCATCTGGAAATCGAAGCATGATCCTTAATGGTCCTTTATGTTGAACTCCATTCAATTTCTCTCTATAATCCTCGATCTTCTTTTTTCTCTCGATTCTCTGCTTCTCTTTTTCTTTCAAATGTTTTTTTGCGAGATCTTTCGCCAAACTTTCAGCATATTCATTATTCTGAAATTTAGAATTTTTTAAAAAACATCTCAAACTTTGAATAGAAACCTGCTCTTTGAGCAACGCCCGATCCTCTTCAATTTTGTAATTTTTATTATTGTCAGTCATTATTATTAGTTAAACGAGAAATGGTTGGATAATCTGAAATTTATTTTTTTTTATTTTAGACTTCACGCTTATACGTGTTTAATTTCTGAAGGTGGATTTTGTACTTTGGATAAATTCTCGTTTCCCGATGATCGAGAAGGATGCACCTATCTTAGACCCTGGACACATAAAGTTGACTCGTAAGTGGCTATGTTTTTCTTCACCTCTCCGCAGGCGATGCGCTAACGATCTCTAGACAACATTAATTGATTTATATGTTTTTTTTAATTTGAACAATTCAAAAAAAAAAAAACGAAAGAAAGATTTAATTGATTCCTAAAACTTATTTATTATTTAGTTGGTCATTCTACTTTATTCTCGAAAAACGACCACGAAAATACGGAAAAGCGTGGCACTCGCGACAAAACAAAACTCGACGAAACGTAACAAAACGAACTGCTTCAACAGAACCATCTGGTATAATGGAATTGTATGGAATTGTTCCATGTAGTGAGGCATGTAATGACAAAAAAATGGATAAGATTGGATCCCAATCTGATGGGACTTTTTATAGAGGTCGAGGAAATAGACTTTTACACTAGGTTTGTCTTAAATATTTCATAAAAACTAATAAACCTATTTGAAACTTTTTAAAACCAATTGGAGAGACGAGAAAGAAATTTGAAATAAAAAAAAATTTCGAAGAAAAAATTTCTTCGAATTATTTTCTCAATAGAGCACACTTTCTTTTTTTTATTATTTTAAAAACTTTTATTCGAATTTAAAATGTTTCAAACCAATTAATCCCATTAAATCGTTTTTTTCTGCGAAAATTTTAAATAAAAAAAACATTTTAAGGTTTCCTTCAATCACTCAAAAATTGTACAATTTCTTCTTCATCTTCAAGAAATAACAACTTCAATAAACACGTCTATTTGAATATAAGTTCATTTTCTGATTTAATTTTCTAATTTTCTAGAAAAATCGTTTCATTAGAAATAGTAAATATGACCAGGTATTTTTGTCCGGTATTTTATTTATTCTCGTTTTATTTTTGTTCATTTTTAGTTCATAATTGACTCGAAACCCGGTATTTTTCAAATTGTTTTCACATAAAAAAAAAAAAGAAAGAAAGTTTCAAATTTATGCCTTTCAAGTTCAACAAATTATTGTTATTTCTTTTAAGCTTGCCTTCATTTTTTTAAAAATCTGTTCCCATTTTTTGAAACTGCCATTTTAATTTCGTGTTTGCGTTCATAAATTCAAACTTTTCTTTTCTCACAAGCTTCTTCCTTCCTCTCCACCTCCCCCCCCCCCCCCTCTCGTCATACATTTCCGCTTATTATTTGTCAATAAACCATGGTTCACACCTTTTCTTATTCTTCTTTTTATTCTTTTTTCATTTTTCTGGCTCAGATAGAAAGAGAGAGAGAGAGAGAGGGAAAAAGTACAAAGCATTCTATCCAAATGATGCAATTATTTTTCATTTTTTTTTCTCTGAAAAAAACATTTTTTTCGAAGGGGTCGATCGATCTGAGGGCAACAAGAAGACACCAAGCCGACACACAAATATACAATTTTTAAAACATTAAATTTTTTTTCTTGAAAATTGATAATGTTGATCATAAATTCCTTTGATTTTTTGCAAATGTTGATGTGATTGATTTGAAATCAAGCTTTATTTGTGCACACAAATGAAAAAGGAAAAGTTGTGAGAAACTTAATCCAATTGCAAAAACAAACAAAACCCAGAAGGGGAAACAAACAAAAAGCGCAAAATCGAAAAGTACAAATACTTGTCAAACATTTTTCTGTGTTGGCTTTTCCTCCATGTATTATCATCATCATAATCATAATCATCATCTTCATACTTTTCTCGCCCAATTCTTCAATCATTTCAAGTGTGTCGGAAGTGATTATCTCTTCAACCATCAACATTTTATATAAACGAAAGGATCTCATTTTGTACAATATGGCTCTTAATATTGAGACGTGTTGACAAATCAGACACAAATCGGGGAAAATGAGAGGGAGAGAGAGAGAGAGAGAGAGAGAGAAAAAGAAATGAGGTCTTGAACAGTCGGACAAATTTGAATATCATGCCTAACGTTCCTTACATACCAATGTAACATAATGAGAAGAAAGGAATGGAGCAAAAGATGCAAAAGATACAAAAGACAAACAGAGATGCTCACGAGACAAAATTCAACATGTTTGAGGTAATAAGATTCTTTCTTTTTTTTTTTTTTGAATTTTTTTCGCTTTTATTTTGAAATATACAAAAAGGGATCAAATAATGAGAATTATTATATTGAGATACGTTCAAAATAATTTAAAATTAAAATTTACAACATACAAAATATACATTTTACACGTAAATAAATTAAACGTTTGAAATACAAAACCTTATTGTGCTATCACCATTTCCGATCGCGAGAATTTGGCGAGACGGTCTGAAACCCAATTGAATTTTTGATATTCTCACCAAAAAAAAAATCTTCTTACTCATAATCGAATTTGGCGGGTTCCGTAACCAAGTCATTTGATATACACAACAATTCACTTTTTATTCCTGGACTGAAAACTTTAAATTCGAATGTTCTATCTTGTTTCGCCATCACAAAATATGCTCCATCTTCAATTATTGCCTGTCGTGTGAAAGTTCCAACCTGAAAATTTAGAATAAAGCATAAGTGAAATATAGCAAAACTACTTTAAATGACTGTAATAAATTTAAGTTTTTCGTATTATACAAATTCACATAACCATCCGATGTCGATGCTAAAAGTTGATTATTTTTAAGCGACAAATATGAACAATAAGAATCTGTTAAACTATTCTGAAATTTTTGTTCTTTTTTAAAAATATAATTTAAAAGAATTTAAATACTATTAAAACTGGCTTCTTCATATTTCTACGATCTACTAGAATTAATGCTCGATCTTCACTGCCCGTATAAATAAAATTATCATCCGTTGCTAATGAAATCACTGCACTTTTATGAAATTTGTGCTCATTTACGATTTCAAAATTTCTATTATCGATTATTGCTACTCGTTTCGCAAATGTTGTGCACACAATTTCATTTTCTCCAACACAAGAAACACAATGAGCTGCTGAACCAACTCCAATCGAACTCACTTGCTGAATATTTATTCCAATAATTTCGTTTTACTTGATTTGAAAACATACTGTAATTCCAGACACATCGATCGACCATTTTTTTACATAAGAATCCCATGATGACGTGTAAAAGTTATGATCAGGGCCTTTTGCTAAATTCCATATCCACCCATTGTGCGCATTATCCGTGAATTCATATGTTCCGGGATTCATTGCATTTTCTATATTCCACAATCTTATCGAACGATCTCGACTTGCCGAAATACAAAACACTTTCTCATTCATTTTGAACAATTTTAAACAATCAACTGTTGCTGTGTGTCCTGTCGCATTGATTCTAAAACTTTTTATTGATTTGATTATTTCTTTTTGTTTTTGAATACGTTTTTTGATTTTCCCAAGAACTCCATCTTTCTTTTTCTTTCAAAAAGCGAACTAATTTTTGTACAATATTGAAACCCTTTTGTTTTGTTTCACAATCCGCATATTGAATATTGCTTTTCTAAAAGAAAAAAACAATTTTTTAAATAAAATTTTTGTTTAATTTACCGAACGACATTTCCAATAAAGTTCGTCACTAATAATTGAGTTAAATCGAGAACAAACCAGGGACAACTGTAACTTTTATTTGTTTCGGTGAAATGAAACAAATATTATACCTTTAAAATTACATCACGAAAAGGTATATAAGAGAATATTTGAAATATTAATTCATTAGGCAAGTCTAAAAGTTCTGATCGATCATCAGTCATATCAGTTCTAAATTTTGTTCATCTTATATTGAAAAAGTTAATTAAAATTGATATAAATGGGATTAGCACCCAGCTTGAAATTAAAAAAAAAAATAAAAACAAACAAATTCATTTTAATTGATAGAAAACAAAACAAAAATAGTCTACATCTATTACTGATTTTCAAAAAAATCAAATCACCACATTGCTCTTTGTACTCCGCTCAATGCCGATCGATCTGCAAATCTTCTAAACAAATGTCGACTTAATCGATATGGCTTGATCTTTCCACGTTGTCTTCCTGTGAATTGACACATGTTTAAAACCAGTCTTGGGTGTTCTTTGCGATCCGCTTTTGACATTTTTTCAGCCGCCTCGTCACGAATTGCTTGCGGCAGAATTGTGTTGAATTTTATTGCTTTCTGACGCATTCTATCTGCTCCAGTTTCCTTAAATGAAAGGAAAAAAAAAGAAATTTCTAATTTGAACAAAAAAGTTTACTTGAATTTTTTCTCGTCGTTTAACATCTCTTAATTGACGCCATGTCGCCCAGAATGTCATTCTTTTTCCAGTTTTCCACCATTCTCTTTCAACATATCTGAATTAAGTTTATTATTTTTAAAAGCCGCAAATGTTACGAATTACAGTGGATATTGATCTAATTTCAATTTTTGAATTGATTGATTTGAATATTGATGTGATACTCTTTTTTCCTAAAATTTCAAGATTTTAGAATTTTATGAAACTTGATATTTGAAACGAACCATCACACTTTCTTCCTCGATTGGCTCCGTTTTCTCTTCTGCTGCTTCAACTACTTTTTCTGTCGACAACATTCTTCGCGGAATTGTTTCTATGACATTTTTGCTTAAGCCAGCCGTTAAAAGCTCTGATGCGACACCACGCAACGCTCTCAACATCTGCATCCAATTAATATATGCTTCAACACGTTTTAAAATATTTCACAGCTAATTTTCTAACTGTTTGAGAACAAAAATTATTAATAATATTAATAAAAATCATTATTTTATTGTAAAAACACCGGTAAATTTACATGTTTGAAACACGAATAAAATAGAAAAGAAATTTTTAAAGCAAATTGATAATTATTGTTCATTCCTAAAAAATGAAATTAATTTTAAAATGATGAATAAAATAAGAATTACGTTCGTTCCTTCGCAGATTCGACGTAAACTTCCAAAACACCGATATCTTCAATAAACAAGTCATGAGGTGAACCTCCTTCTTTTTTATTCTTTTCTCCTCCTTTTTCGATAACCAACATCCTAGAAAAATTAAAAATGAATTCATCTATCCATGAAAAATGTGCACACTCACATCATTTTATTGAGCACATCTTCTGTGGGTTCTCCTTCAACTCGATCAATATAGATATTTCTAGACCATGGACATTGCCCCATTGCCAAAATGTGCGTCTAGAAATTTGAATTTTAGATTCTCAATTTTTAAACTTATTTTGTACATCATTTAACGATCGATAATTCTCGTTTTCAATTGTTGCTGCTAACTTGATTGCTAATCTCCATAAAGCTGGATCATTTGTATAATTTGCTTGCTCAATAAAAACTTTCAACAATGATTTCAATGATAATCCACAATTCTCTACCTGAAAATGAATTCTTTTAGTCATTTCGGGTTTTTTGAACATTTTTTGAGAGAAAAAAACAAATTTTAAGTGACTTACATTTGAAGTGACTCTTAATGAGCAATACATTATTGCCAGGGCGATCATTACTTTTTCTGTTTCTTTGTTTACATCGAAACGTTCTCTTCGATATTTCCATATTTCTCGTTTACACATATCTAATGACTTCATCAATTGGATTTTTTTTACTCCACACGTTGCATACTCTTCAACATATCTAAAATAATGACTTTTTTCGTTTTCTCTTTTTTTTTTATTTTTAACCTTTTTATGTAACGAACATCGCGTGGAAAATATCCTTGAGCACTTCCGAATAAAATTTTATAAAAAGGATAGTAAAGTATTTTTCTATTCTGAAATTTTTTTTTTGTAACTGAAAAAATGTTCAAACTTACATGATTTTCAGAATAAAACATTAATAATGTATCAATCAATAATTTTAAATCTCTGGATATAATTGGATCGTCTCGATTCGCAGTTGCGGCTGTTGTTATAACATCGCTTGTCAATCTTTTCATTGTTTCCTGATCATTAAGACCAACTTTTACTGAAAATTTTTATTTATTTTAGTAACTTTTGTGTTATTTACTTACAATTAACAAATTCATAATACAAGCTCATAGCATATACAATTGTACTAGCTGATGGTAAAATACTTATTGATGTTTTGACGCCCGTTTCACGCTCAATTTTTTCTCGTTCAAATAACTTTTTATACAATTCGAACAGTTTTACGCGTACTTCCTCAAAACTGATCTGAAGAAATACATTTCGGTTTTTTTCTGAACTAAAAAAAAAAAAAACTTTATCTGGTTCGATTTCTAATGTTTGTGTAATTATACACATTTCAATTGCTTTTTTATCATTAACAGGTGCAATCTAAAATTAAGAATTATAAGTTCAAAAAACTGTTCAAAATACTTAAAACATACTTGAACTCGTAAAAATGTTCCAAAAAGATGACACTGAACTTCACACAACTTCGATTTGTCGGTAAAATAAGTTGGTTCTGATTGCGACGACGTTAATACTGGAGCACATTCTTGAAGCCACTGGAAAAATTAAAAAAAGTTTTAACAAATTTGTGAAAACATAAAAACCAAACTCACTTTTAAAATTTTTATTGGGATTCGTTTGAATATTCGTTTTTCATCATCTTTATCAAGATATAATGTTGTTACTTGATTCCTTCTTTGACATGCTTTTATTTCTTCTTCGATATCTACCATATTTTGACGAGCTTTTTGATGCCACTCTATAAACTGAAAAAAACAAATAATTTTTTTTTATGAAACATTTTTTGTACTTTTTGAATCGCAACCAAATTTGAAACATTTTCAACAAATTTGTTTGATTCAATTGTTGTTTTACAATGTGCCAAAACTTTTCCCTTAAACTCTTCCAATAACTTTACAGACATTTTCCACATTGGCTGCTCCATTTTTCTTTCAATTTTTATTGCCGTCCTGAACTAGTATCACTTGAATTTAAAAACAAAATAAAAATAAACAAACGTTAAAACAGAAGCAGCAATTAATGAATGCGAAAAATCATTCAATTCTTCCTGATGAAAACTTTTTTTAATTAAAAACTCAATAATATTCAAACCAAGCTGTAAATTTTAATTTTTATTGAATTTTTCTTGTTTGTTTTAAACTTCTCTACAAAACTCTTCAGAATACGTTGGAACACGTTCAAATATTAATTTGTTATCGAATCGAATATTACCGTCATTACTCCACGTTTCCACCAGCTCTTCCGTTGTATTCCACGATTCAGTCTGCATTTTTTTTGTTTTGAAAAATTATGTATTTTGAAAAATTAATTCCTAACCGTCGTTATAAACTTTGCTCCAAGAAGTTCTAAAAGTGGTTGAACAAAACTTATTTTTGATTGACTTGTCGAATGGACATAAACTTTTATTGAATACGAATCAATTGCATCCCAAAGCTAAATTATTAAAATTAAAAATGCTGAAAAAAATTATAAAAATACTTCTAAAACATCTGTGTCAACTTTATATTCTGCATCATACCATTCTTTGTTATTTCGTTTTACTCGAGCATCAATATTCATCATTCTTCTTTCAAACTCTACCCAATTTTTTGCAATTGGTCTATCATCTCTTTCCAAATGTCTTAAAATTGTTAAACTTCAGTTTTTGAAGAATCATTATTTAACATTACGTTTTGACAGCTTTTCTTGTTTCTTCAAGCATCAATTCATAATCATAATCTTCTAAATCTCTTGCTAATTTTTCTCCATTTTTTTCAAATCTAATAAGTTCGTTTTCAGCTCCTTGCGCTTCTGAATCTCCAATTCGAGGCATTTTTGTTTCCCAGAAGTTTCTCAATTTGTTCATTCTTTCTTTTTGCGATTTAGATATGATTGATGTGAAGCCGCAATTAAGTTCAAAAGTTGCCTGAAAAAGTACTGATCTTTACTATTAATTACATTATTTCATCACTTGGATATTTGCAACAGCCAATGGTACATATCCAGCTCCAATTAACCATTTCAAATAACGAATATAAATGAAAAGATAAAAATTTGAAAATTCTTGAACATTTTTAATGAATCGAACGTGAGACTGAAGTGTTCCTTCCACTAATCCTTGAACTTTTTCTAAACACAATGAATATGCTTTATTCATTCTTCCAAAACTATAAGCGCTAGCTGTATACTGAACATAATCTAAATATCGAATCCAAACTTGTGGCTCATGCGGAAAGGAATGGGCCATCTGAAAATAAATATGAATGTTCATTCAATTTTAATGTAAACCTGAGTGAATTCATTCAAGATATTTTCAGTAGATTTATTCATTTCAATCATTAAATCGACCATCATTATTTTGAAAATAACTTCTCTGGGATTTGTGCTAGTCGCTTTTTTGAGAATGGCTTCTTTTCTTTCAAAGTGGGCTTTTTGATTGTTGTCGTATATTTTTTTCGCGTTATATATTTCATCCTAAAAAAATGTCTGATAAAATAAAAAGATTATTTTTACCTGAAGATCTAAAAACTGAATCCACAATTTTATATTATTCGGTTCTTTTTCCAATTTAATATTAATTGTTTGTCCTCTAACATCCAAATCCGCAATTTCATTTATTATTGATTCATCAATTACTTTGTCGCTTATCGTCCCCAATTCATTTTCAATTTTTTTTCGTTGTTCTTCTTTTTCACGGCGTTCATGTTCATATTCAAAAATTTCAAAAGGTTCAACAGATAAAGGATAAAATCCACTTTCTGTATCCAAAATGCTCAGTTTTTTACGGAATTTCGTTTCTTGTGGCGGATGTTTAGCAATGCTCAACAATTTTTCCCAAAATTTTTTTTCTCGTTTTTTTTTTGGTTGAGAATATTTGGCAAGTTCCTCAGCGTACATTTCCTTGAATGTGTTGGAATCACCAAATCCATCAATAGCTCTTATATTATATCGATAATATGATTTTTCACGTTTTGGCAATCCCATGTTATAATTGTCATGATCGAAATTGGTTGAATTAACTAAAAAAAAACGGTTTTACTGTGGAAAATGCATAGCAAAATTAACCAATCCAAGTAAAACTCCGACTTAAAGCCAATAACTCGTTGTCAGTAATAAACTCCCATTTTTGTGTCTGAAAAAATGTGTAATTTTTAGATTTGGTAAAACATATTAAAAAGATTTACATTAAATTTATTTTCGGATTTTTTTATTTCGTTTTTGGATCGGTTTGGCAAAGTGCAAATTGATGCTAAAATTATTTTAACTCAATTCAAAACAAAAAATATTGGTATTTGTTTACATGTTGAAGACGAAGATGATCTTCGATGTCTTTTGTTACTTCTTTTATTCTGAAAAATTGGAATTTAATAAAAACTGGCTTACTTCATGGAGCCTTTATATAAAATTTATCTTTTTTTGTAAAACTTTAGTTTTTTTGGAAGTTTCGAAATATTATGCGAATCGCTCAAAAAAGAAAAAAAAAACAAATAAAACTAATTCTATGGATTTCAGTTTTACAGCTTTGAATAAAAGTTTGAACAAACGAATTTCAGACTTTTATTTAGCTTTATTAAATTTCAAAAGTTTGACTTAACAGAATTTTTTGTCGTAGGAATCACCTTATGTTTTTTTGATTTTGATCTCGATCTCGAATGTTTTCGTTTTTCAGTTTTTCTTTGCGAAGAACTTGATTCAGAACTGAAAAACATGTATTTTGAAAAAAACAAAATTAAAAATACCGTTCATATTCGTTTTTTTCAGAATATATTTTCTTATGCGAAGCCCCATATGTTTCTTGGATTCTGAAAAACAAATTATAAATTAGTATTTGATTGCTTAATATTATACTGAAGCATGCGACGACTTGGATTTGATTTTTGTTTTCCAGCACAACTTTTTATGAGTATTGGATCATCATCTTCGCTACTATCACTTATTCCAGCTCCTATTTTTCGAATAGCCTGACTTTCTTTTTCTTCGTTTTCTTTTTTTGTTTTTTCTAAAAATTGTCGATTCTGAAATTTATAATAATTTCAATGAATAAAAAAATAGTTAACCAATTTCTGCTTCGCCATTATATCTTTTTCTCTTTTTTGTTGTTGTGTGAGAACTTCTCCATCTGAATCCACATAAAGTTGATTTGTTGGAAATGATATTGGAATACTAGACGATTCGTAAGAAGACTTTGAATTATCAGGTGACCGTGAATACCCAGGAAACATTTTTCAAAATGCTGAAAGTTATATAAAAATAGTGAACACTGAAAAAAAATAAAGATTTTTCTTGCACATTTAAGGTGCATAATAACTGAAAATGCGCAAAAATGTTAAGTGCTGACGCAAGTTTAGAGAATTTTACCCCAAAAATTTTTATTCCGTGATTTTTGTTTTTTTTAATTTCTTTAAAATTGCGGTAGATTTTTGATTAATTTTTATAAACGAAAAAATAAACGAAATTTCAATATTTTCAAAAGCATAATCCATTTTCATTTCTTTTAAAATAGTCATAGTTAACTTTTATCAAATTGCATCATGTTTCTAACTTTTTTTTTAGATGTCGTGGCTATTTGGTGTCAAACAAAACAACGCTCCCCAAATTCCTGATGACTTTCAAGCTGGTGGGCCAACAGGAGCTCCTCAACAACCAACTGGAGGTTCAGATCCAAAACAAGAAGCGGGTAATGGCCGAATGGCCTATTCGTTTGATTCAACAGCGCTGGAAAGAGCAGCAAAAGCAGCTCGAGATCTAGAAAAATTCCCCAATGCTAAAGAAGCTCTTGAGTTGTCTCGTTTACAAGAAGTAACGCGACAGAAAGAAGTTGAGAATGAAACCAAAAAATTAGAAAATCAATTAGCCGGAATGAAAGCTGAACACATTCGAGTAGCAGAGGAAGAACGTAGAAAAACGTTGGCTGAGGAATCAAAACATGCCAGATCGGTAATTTATAAAAAAAATCAGCGATTAGTTTCATTTCATTTTCAGCGTGCTGATTACCAAGATCAATTGGCTCGGAAACGTGCTGAGGAAGAACTAGCAATGAAAGCTAGAATGCAAGAAGAATCTTTGAGAAAACAAGAAGAATCGATTAAGAAACAAGAAGCTCTTCGAAAACGTAGCAATTTAATTCCAAAACTAAACAAAATTTAAATTCTAGAAACTATTGAGCACGAGCTGGCACTCAAGCACAAGTACGATCTTGAAAAAATTAGTGCAGAAGTCAAGGCACGAGCAAAAGCTGCTCGTGAAAATCGTGACGTTAATTTAGAACAAGCTAAACTTCACGAAGAAGAAAATAGAAAGACAGTTATCGAAAAAATAAAGTAATCTAACAAAAAAAAAATATAGTAAATCGATCTGTTGTAGAACAAGTGGAGAACTTATTGGAGCGGGTATTAATGAATTCCTAAACGACAAAACCAAAATTGCATCCGCTGTCGGAGGTTTAACTGCGTTGGCAGTAGGGTGGTATACAGCGAAGCGTGGAACCGGAGTTGTCGCCAAATATGTAGAAGCACGTCTTGGAAAACCAAGTCTTGTTCGTGAAACATCAAGAATCACACCTTTGGAAGTTTTGAAACATCCAATCAAAACAGTTCAAATGATGAACAGATCAAAAAAAGATCCTCTTCATGGAGTTGTGTTAGCGGTATTTAAAATTTAAAAAAATCTCAAGACTTTAAAAAAAATTATTTTAGCCTGAATTAGAAAGCCGACTTCGAGATATTGCTATCACTACATCCAACACGAAAAGAAACAATGTTAGCATTCAAAGTTTACTTTTTAAAAAAGTTCTGAATTTAAGGGTCTTTTCCGAAACGTTATGTTCTATGGACCACCAGGTACAGGAAAAACATTGTTTGCCAAAAGCTTAGCTCAGCACAGTGGTCTTGACTATGCTATTCTTACTGGTGGTGATATTGCGCCATTGGGAAGAGATGGTGTCTCAGCAATCCATAAAGTTTTCGATTGGGCGTCAAAAAGTAGAAAAGGGTAAAACTATATTTATTGAAAAAGGTTAGCTATATTGTTTTTCTTTTTAAGGCTAGTTGTGTTTATTGATGAAGCTGATGCTTTCCTTCAAAAACGATCGAAACAAGGAATGTCTGAAGATACGAGAGCGGCGTTAAACGCTTTCCTCTTCCGAACAGGAGAACAATCAAGAAAATTCATGTTAGTCGTGGCTTCAAATCAGCCAGAACAATTTGATTGGGCAGTTAATGATCGGTAAATTTTCTAATTTGCTGTCACCGTAAATTCGCGATCTATTTAGTCTTGATCAACTAGTCGAATTTACTCTTCCTGGAGAAGTCGAACGTGAAAGAATTTTACTTCAATACTTTGAGCAACATATCGTTACGCCAGCAACTAGTGGTAATGATTAAAAACCCGGCTTAACTTTTAATTTTTTTTAATTGCAGGATCACGGTCACAGCGGTTGAAACTTGATAATTTCGATTGGGTTAAGAAATGTAATGAAATTGCAAAGAAAACAAGAGGAATGAGTGGACGTGAACTAAGCAAGTTAGTAATCGGATGGCAAGCATCAGCATATGCATCGGAAAGTGGTGTGTTGACTGAAGAAATCATGGATCGAAATACAGAAGATGCGATTCGACAACATCAACATAAAATGGAATGGATGGAAAAAGAACAGAGAATGGCTAGAAATCAAGAAGTGACATTTGGAACAACGTTAAAAAGAGAAACTGCAGTTTAAATTTTGTTCGAATTTTTTTTTTAATTCCACTGGTTTATTTCCTGATATTAAAATTTTTTTATACAGCCAGTCTCCAACCAATAATTAGATAGTTATTAGTCTTATTTTTAAATTTTATTAGAAGATTTTTTCCCTTTTTTTTTAGAAAGTTTTGTTGCCTTTTGATTGTTTTGTTATTTTTTTTTCTAAAATGGTTTGCTCAAAAAAAGTATTTAAAAATAGTTGAATTTTTTTTAAACTCAAATGTCATTTTCTTCATTAACCATACATTTTCATTATTGTATTCTATAATTTTGTTTGATAATAGTTTTCGTAAAATCAATATCAACTTGATCAGTAATGACGATGTTAATCTTTTGCGAGTCTTCGAGTGTGAGAGATTCTATGAAATCGACAGTAGTTTTGAGAGCTTTTAAAGATAGTTCATCTCTAAGATTACTGTAGGGGTGTTTGGCCTAAAATTAAAAAAAGAATGTTTCAAATTGCTTTGTCCAGAAGACGCACCACATTTGAGTATTTAGCAGTCATTACTCCTTGTAAAACATGTAAATTAATAGGACGAAAAGGATTTTTCAATTCCTGTTTCATAAATTCTAATAAATGTGCTGGATTGTTTGTTTTAGGCCAAGTACTCTTGCAAAATCTATGAGAAAAAGCTAAATCGTAAACGCAATGCTCAAAAGGGCCAATGATTATCAATCTGAAATGTTCTTTGTCTATTTTTGTATGAACAAGTAAAGATAAGGAAAATAAGAAAACTAAACCCTTTTTAATCGATAGAAAGTTGCGGTTTTCTTTCTTTTTTTTTGTAATTACAAAAAAAAGAAAATTGTTTACTTAATTTTATTTTATTTATCTAATATTTTTTCCAAAATCAAAATTAAAAAAAAATTGTAGGAGTTAAGCTTAATTTAATTACAAAAACTCTTTAAAAAAAACCTGTAATTTTGACTGATTAGTCTTTCAAGAGATGATCTTGCAACATCAACATTTGTTGGGCATATCATTTCAACTCCAAAAATGGATTCAACTGGTTTTAAAAACGTTTTAATAAAGCCATCCTCTCCCATTCTATGAAGATGATTAACATCAAAAATAATAATCTGATATTAGAAGAATTTCAAATAAATATACTAAAAAATTTAACTACTTCTTCATCATTCTGGTCTAGAAATACTTTAACGTCTTCTAAAAATTCAATAACTCGTTTTCCATAAAGAGCATGTACAAGATATGGCTCCTAGAAATTAAACAAATTAGAAAATTATTTTTGATAAAAAATGAATGACTTCATCATAACCGTTATGGTAAAGCATTTCTAGTCTCAGATCTAAATATCGAATTCCTAATTTTAATTGGTCAATAATATTAACACTAAAAATATTAATTAAATAATAAAGAAGCATTAAATTGTTAACTTTTGTGTCTCAGCCCATCTCTGAATCATTTGTTTCAATTTTTTGGATGAACTCATCCTTCGAACAAGTGGCCAATGAGAAAAGGGTTGGTCATGGGCGAGAGGGAGATCGATTCGTAGATTATATGCCCCAGTATCATGTGATCCGGGAATTGATAATGTGTTGAGCGGCACTTGTTTTAAATGTTGTGGCAAATTTTTCATCCAAGATTCCATCTTAAAAATTATTTATTTATTTTATTTTTCAATTTATTTTTCAGCTAGAATCAGCGAAAGCAACTAAAATATACAAATAGAAATGAAGTAATGGAGAATTGGAAAAATGATAAGGAAAAAACGGGTATAAGGGATGCCAAAGAGGTGTTCATATTTATGCATCGCAATTTTCGAGCTTCTCGCAATATTCGAGCACATTGGTTTTTTCATCATTTAGAAAAACCGATTCATATTGAATCGAGTGGATTAGAGGTATAAAAATAAATAAAACCTTTCTTCACAAAAAAAACGTTCAATTTCAATTAGTAAAAATTTAAAAATGAATCAACAAAAATAAAAATAATTATTTTTTTTTTGAGACGGACAATGAATATTCGCAAGAAATGAGCATTGTTGGTATTGTGCCAAAAGATGGAGATGGTTCAGAAGAAGTTGGAAACGAAGAATTTTTAGTGACGGGGAACACAAAAGTCACGTATATTTCACGATATTACCGTCATGTTTTTGTTCTTGATCTGAGCCCATCCACAATTGTAGCGGTAACACAATTAACATGAAATTGTCAAGTAAATTCTATTGAAAACAATTTTTTTTGAAGGATTACGATTCAAATAATTGTTTGTGTACAAGAATAATGATGACGCTTAAAAACGCAATGAGATCGTGTGTTAAACCGGTAAAAATTCATTTAAAAATTATTTTACACTTTTTTAAATTTTGAAAAATCCTTTTTTTTTAGTTTGTTATTCCGGGTACAAAAAATATATTTAACCCACAAATTTACATCTCCGTTTGCGTATTCACACCATTTTTAAAATTTGAACAATACGATTCCACACTTATTCAAGGTGTTCTTCTTACTGATTCAAATGTGGAAAAAGTTCTTGATATTGTTGAAAAAAAATTCAATGAATTCTTCAAATGTCTTTTTGAGTTTTCAAAACCAATTCTAAATGACTGGGGAAGATTAAGAAGAAGATATAAAGTATGAACATATTTAAAATAAAATGCAAATTAGAAAAATTTAAGAATTATAAATTTGAATCATT
Source organism: Caenorhabditis drosophilae (assembly GCA_963572285.1). Lineage (NCBI taxonomy): Eukaryota > Metazoa > Nematoda > Chromadorea > Rhabditida > Rhabditidae > Caenorhabditis > Caenorhabditis drosophilae. The sequence goes on along the minus strand of OY751561.1, from coordinate 3,300,617 downwards.
CTGTGATCCATCGAGCACATGTGATACAACAAGTAATTTAAAAACATCAGGTAAACTATTTTTTTTTAATTTAAAGAGAAAAAAAATGAAATTTTAAGATTTAGCAAGTTTAAAAATGAAACGAAAAGTAAGGACGAAAAACAAAAAGGTTATAAAACCCCAAAAATTAATTGTTGAAAAAAATGACCAAAATGGGCAAGTTGAAATCATGTCAAGGATGACATCATTGATGAAGCCAAAACGAGGGCATTGGAAAATTCAACAAAATCAAGCTCCAGAAGAGAACGTCACACCATTTTCTGGGTATAAAGGATACGTGTTACCTGAGTGGTCACTAGTTTTTATGCTTCGACTTGGATTAATTGCAACACAAATGTTACCGGAAAATACGCAGTCTAATGTAATTGTAATAACTGACTCAGTTTGTGGGATGCCAGATGCAAATGCACTTCAGCAAGTGTTAACACAATTAAGAAGCTTCACAATCGCGTGCTCATTTATTCAATTGCAAAAGAAAACGTGCAGTGAGCCGGTATTCGGTCATGTCGCCTCATGTGAACTATTTTATTTTTTGGCAATGGCAACATTTGGAACATTTCTGCCCAAAAACCGAATGTGCACCACGTCGTCGGTTGATGATAGTTCAGATGAAGAAGGCTACGATGAAATTATCGAATCAAGTGGGGAAAATATAAATTTATTTCATCGAGCGCTTATTTGTTGGTCGTTTCAAAATGCAATAGATGAAAGTGATTTTATGACCAAGACATTTTCAAATATTAATCCTGAGTTCATTAATTTGCAAAAAAGGTAGGAAAATTAAAGTCTATTTCAAAATTAATTTTCTTTTGTTTAAATTTAAGAGGAATTGAAAGACATCGACGATTTCTGACGACGTACACATCTACATTAAATCAGTTAATGTATGTTCGATTAAGAGAAGGATTCACTTTGAAAGCAGGTAATTAAAATAACTTATTTAAATTATGAAATAAGCTTGAATTTATAGCCCGATTTCTAAATAATGGTAAAACAATTGAAATTATGCTTTGTCTTGCATTTCGACCGCTTGTATTCATTGAATATATAATAACGTCACCATGGCCAACATTGAAAAATCAAAGGTTTTTTTTTTCAACAATTATTAAAACAAATAATGCTTAAATATTTTTATTTGTAGAAACGAAGTTCAAGTAGAAGTGATTATTCAGGCGCCGTATCATGAGCTGAAAGATTTGTTAAAAGAAGGACAATATTTAGATCCAGATAGATTGAATATGACAAAATCAGCAATTGATGGGTAATTTAAAACCAAATGAGAAATTTGAAAAAATTCAAAATGTTTGTTTTTAAGAATTCTTGAAGCAGATCGATTATTATTACATATTCACTCTTTTTCAACACAACAAGCTTTTTATACAATTCCATCAGGTGTTACAATTGATTATGCACTTTTTAGTAGCTATGATAAAACAGCTCGAAAACTACCACGAGTTTGCATTGGGTAAGTCTGAAACTTAAAAATCAATTTAAAAAAAAATTTAAATTAAGACGGAGTGATGAAAATTCGACAAAATCATTTATAAGTTTCTGGCGAATAATTTTGGATTTAAACGATGCAACATGGCAAAAATGGGTACACACTCACACTGAAAGAGTTCTACTTACAGTACCACACGTAGAGTTTGATTTATTTAATGCAAGAAAAGTGCCGGTATTTAATACAAAAGAACCTATGAATAGATTGCATAATTTAATCAAATCTGATAGCTCGTTCTGTTTAATTAGCAGCCACACTTACGTAACAATGATTTTTGAGTGAGTTAACAAATTTAATTAAATAAAAAAATAAAGAAAATTCAGCAAATGTGACGCGAAACAGCCATCGTTCTTCTTTATGAGACGAATTTATGACGAAGCACCAGTGGTTATTATCAAAACAGCATTTTTAGGAGGGTTAAGTTCGACGATTCGTAGAAAAGTAATGTTTTCAAAAATAAATGTTTAATTGAAACAATAAATTTGCTTTTTCATTTTTAGTTAATTGATATTCATCGAAATAAATTTCTGGATTTGCGATTTACCAACTATGATGAGTCATCTGAAAACGAATCAGAATCCGAGTCAGGAAAAAAGGAAAAAGAAACTCGTAAGTATGCATTTTTTTTATTTGAAAGAGTGGGTTCTATTTCAGAAGCACGAGCTCGTTGTGACACAGACAAAGAAAACGTTTTAAGTGTGATTCGTCGACCACTTGAACGAATGCTTGTCAAATACAATGATATTCCTGCAGATTTACAATCAATTGTTCGTGTTCAAGAAGCAACTTCAAATGAAAATGAAATCAAACTAATCACAATGCATAATGCTATATCAAAATGTTTATCATGTCGACGTATAATTATTATAATGTCATCCTATGATAAAGAAGGTGGAGCATATTTAGCCAGAAATATAACGGATTATATAGCAAATGTGTTAATTCAAAAACGAGTGTTGGATGAAAAATTCAAACCAGCATGGGCATTTAATAATATTGTATCAATGTGTCGACAAATTTACAATTCATCAGGAACATCATTAGAGCAATATGTTGTATTTCCGGCAACAACAATTGTTGGAAATGAGAAAAACCCAATAATGAAGCGAGTAACAGCAACAACAGGTCGTAATCCAACAACACCAAACGAGATGCCATCAAAATTGTCATGTCGACCATTAGCGTTAATCAGTGAAATGTGGTTTGAGCCAGCTGCAGCGGAAATGCTGGAAAATCGAATAAATATGCAAAAAATCAAAACAGTCGAAGAAAGATTAAACGAAGATATTCGATTAATTTCAACACTTTACACATTCGATCGAATTTTGAGAATGTGTGGAACTTGTGTCGATCCAACACTTGCTCAAAATGGTTTTTATTATGAAAAATGGGACAAAGATTTGATGTGGGAAAATGAAACCAATTTTGACGAATATTCGGAACGATGTAGACTCGTAAAAATACAAGATTATAAAAAATCGAGACTAATGAATTGGTCAGAAAACGGAGTGGAAACCAATAAAGTTTCACCATTTGTTAACATTTATTCGTCACCATTTTCTTTGCCAACATTGATTAAAACGGCGCCACGAAAAATGACAAAAGTTGTGCATTTTGTCCGACAAGGTCAATCAATTTCAAAGTGTAATAAGCTTCTTGTTTTGGCAATTCATCAACAACTTGAAGAAATATTCGATGTTTCGTGGTTGCTAAGTGAAAATGAAAATGAAAAAATACTTGAAGATTTGTTTGAATCAACATTTGATCCGAATATTGTACGCCTTCGAGTTTTCGTCCGCGGAATAAGTACATGGACAATGGGAATGGTTTTTGTGCCAGATATAAAATGCAAAACTGATTTCGTTGCTGAAAATTCTATTCCATTAGTGACGGTGTATTTGAACGAGTCTCAACTTGCCTATTGTGCAGCAAAAGGAGCCTACAATGAAAAAGGACTTGTAGATGCTATTCCTCATGAAATACCCGATGATTATATATCGAATGTTCGTTTTGGTTGGCGGCCACACAATCCATCTGTTGTGCCGATTACAGTTGACAGTTTTCAAGGATTTTTAACGTACATTGAAGAGGATTTGATGGGAAGAGCAAAAATGACAGCAATGTTTGATGCAGCAAAACGAGGTGAAAACAAAATGAAGTTGGAAAAATAAATTGAGTTATACTTGCAGGTTTGGAAGTTGATGAAGAAAAAGTTTGTGAAATGGCGATTGATGTCGATTTTTTTGAATTTGAAATGGAAACTGTTCCGAAAACATTAAAAACGTTATGTCGACATTTGAGAAACGATGTAGACAAATTTCTTTCAGAGTTTTTGTTTAAAGTTAATGTTTATTTTTAGCTAACTGAAACACCAGAGCCTGAAAAATTGTGCAGCCAAGAATCAAATATAGGGCCATTGTTTTGGAAAGCGCTCAATCAAAACTTTGCATTAGTTCCAGGCACAAAAAATATATTCTATGTGCGAGATAGGTAAGATAAGTACTTATTTATAATTTGAAAAATTTAAAAATGTGCGCAAATTCTAAAAATTAAACACTTTTTGCAGCTCTACGCGTTCAAAACGGAAAAAAAGAAAAACGGCGGCCATTGCAGCGGCAGTGGCGTCTGCTACAGTTATTGATGGAGAAGGAGATTCAGTAGAAGGTGTAAATGAAGATATAAACGCAGAAATAAAAGTAGATGAGCTATTAGAAGCTGAAATCAATCGACAGAATAAAATACAATTACAAATGAATCAAGTTGAACATTCTGTTTATCGAATTTGTGTTAAATTTAATAATTCCAGACGATTCCATGTTTTATTCAATTAAATTGCTCAGTGATTTTTCCGGATGGAACAATGGATACATTTCCAATTGATTTTCTGCCTTCGTGTATTTATGAAGTGCTTGATAGATCTCAATATGTGCCAAAAGAGAAAATTGGTAATTTGTTTTTGAAAAAAATTAAGTTTATAAATTGACTATTTTAAGATCCAAAATCTATCGAAATTGGGCTTGAGTTACTGATAATGACAAATAAAGAACAAACTCTTGATAAAAGTTATCGTGGAATTCAAACGGATGAGTTTGAGAATGATTTTAGAAATAGAGGATTCAAAAATCCTGTAGATGAATATCGGCAAACAATTGAAATGAGAATTCGAAGTCGGCATATACGCGATGATTATGAATTTAATGATGACGACGAAGCCGGAGGAAAAAATTTTCTATTAGGACTTGCAAAAAGAGTAAAACGGAATGCGAATGAATCAAAATATTAAAAAAAGGATTTTCAGGAAAAGAAAATGGTGTGTGATTTGTTGCAAAGCGTAAACGTGATTTTAGAGTTGGAAAAAATTCTAGTTGAAACTAGAAATGAAAAAATTTCAACATTAAAGTTGAAAGAAGTGACGGATTATATTCAAAAAGGAGTAATAATGATTTGGAAAAAATAATGACTATCTAGACAAACCATTATTTATTTTAGAGTGAATCAACTGGAAGAATCGGGCATATTGAACGAAGAGAAAAACCACTATCCTTAGCAATTCGAACGGCAAAAGCAAAAGAAATGTTTTTGGTAAACAATTTTGAAAAAAATGTATTAATATTTTGAAAAATTTCTAGAAGTCGTTGAGTGGAATCAAATTTGAATATTTAAAATTAAAACAGCACAAAAAAACCAAATTTTTTTATTGTTGTCGAGTTTATGATATCGATGCTTATCAAAAGTTCAGATTAAAACATGAAAAACCAGAAACATCACAAAGTTCTGAATCGACTGGTAATGGTAACAGATATATTTAGTCAAATAATTCCTAGAAACAAAGTCAATTTGCAGAAATGCCAGAAAAAAGTGAACCGGAAATGTTTGGTCAAGATAGGTTGTCCGATTTTTGGATAATTCTATCAATCGATCAGAACATTACATTGTATTTTTGTCAAAGATATGAAAAACAACATACATATGCATTAGATGTTCTCTGGAAAACTGTTCGACAAAAATTACGCATTGTAAATCAACAATTACTGCTGGAAAGAATGTTTCAAACAAGAGAATGTGATAGTCTTTTAATAGCGCCCGAACCACCATTAATGTTAGACGCATTAAGCGAGCTTATTGAGTAAGAAATTAAATTTAAAAAAAACGAAAAACGGATCAAAATTAATTAACCTCATTTTTGAGAAGTTCAAAAAGACGAATTAGAATGGATTCAGCATCAACATTGATTCAAACTGATTCTGCACCGCCACCTATTGATGATGGAATGCGGTTCGATTTCGCACCAGGCTATTTTGCGTGTAGCTTACAAAAAGAGCTTTGGTTTCAAGTGCCACAAAGATTGCGAGACATGAGTCAAGTTCAGAAAAAGCCAGCATTAGCATTGGCATTTTCAAAATTGAGAATAGCATTGCAAGAGTTTGAAGTGAAAAATGTGCCGAATACCTATATTTTCAAGTAAATTTCATAGCTCAATGTTCCTAATCAATATTTATTTAAGAGACTCAAAAACAGACCAGTTTGTTTATATGCAAATTCATATGACAAAAGATTCATATGAACAATCAATAAAAAATACACGGATTCCATTAAAAAAGAAACATTTGTTGTAAGTTAATAAATTCAACAATTAAAAAGCGAAAAATGTTTTTAGAGAAGTTGAAGATCGTTTAAAAACTGATATTGCAATGACATTTTTTTCAATTGATCCACCTGACGATTATGTTTATGAACAATTTTCTGGTGTGATGATAGCCAGATTACGTGTCACACTGCTCACCGAACTGTTACGAACATTTGAACAAAATCGTGATCAAATGTTGTTCTCAAATGAAGTTTATTTTCTTCAAGACATCGATAATCCATACGGTCGATCATTTTTTTCGATTCCTTTAATTTTTGGAAATTATTTGTCGGCATTATTTTACTATATCAATCAACATGTGAAAGCATTGCCATGTTTTACATTGGCAAGAGTCAAGGTGAAATGAACTAAAAAAAATTTGTGAAAATTCTTTGTCAACCGTTTTTATTTTTTTAAGGATGAAATGAGTGGATCAAGAAGTACCTCGTTTTCATCTGCAACTTTCATGACGAATAATTTGTCAACTGGATCATTCAGACAATTCCGTTTTATTCCACAAAGTCCAATTGTTGGAGTGATACCGCCAGAGTATGAATACTCCTCATTTTTCCTTTACCTTCGGCCACCAATTGCTGGTGTAACAAGTGTCGGCATGGGTGTCGTCGAATTTCGAATCGTCTCACCGGAAGGTTATGTATCCGATGGTTTCGATCAACCTCGAATGAACGAGCAAAGTCACGAACAATTAGTACCAAATGTGCCGACTGAGGATGATAAAGCAGTAGTTTATCGAGATATAATCAAAGTTCAAAAATTTGAAACGCCTAAAGAGGCTGATAAATCGATTTGTGGATACTTAGAAGTGATTGTGTGGAGACAAGGAGAATTTGAAATGAAAGATATTGATGAAATCGTTCACGAACTAATAGAAATGGTATTAATCAAGTTTTTGTATGAAAAATTTAAATTTTTGTGAAATTTTTAGAGCATGTACGACGTCATTACGGAATTTGGATATCTGAATACCCACATGTTTGAACCAAATCCAACTAATACATATTTTCGGCATTCTGAAGTGTTTCAAGGTGAGACAAAAAATGATAATTTTTTCTCATATATGCTTATTTGATTTTCAGAAAATACGATTGTGACGTACGATCCAAACTTTTTTATACCAAGCAATCCAATGACGTCGACTTGTTCGATAGACGGAAAACACGGTTGGGGGGGAAGTGTGGATGTTGGATCGACAGTAAGCACGGGACCAAAAACAGTTCTTTCTCGATTAAGTTTAATAGCAAAAGAATTTGAATCAACTTCGAAAAATAATTTTTCGTAAGAAAATTCAAGATTTAAAGTTTCCGTAATTATACATTTCTTTAGAGCAAAACGGTCAGAATATATAAATCGAAAAACAGCATATGGAATTATAAAATGGCTTGATTTTGTTGCTTCTAAGCATGGAGAAACAAATTCTGTAATTAAAGAAACGATTCGATTCGAATGTCAACATGCAATATTAACAGTATAAATTCAAACGTTCAATAAAAGAAAATTTAAATAATTTTTTCAGCCATTGTTCGAAATTCGAAATCGAATTGAGATTGAACTTGGTGGTCCAATATCATCGGATGTTTTTGAAAATGTTGTATTATGTGGATTAAAAAAGGTTTCTTTTTTTTTCAATCACATCTTCCAACCAATATAGTTTTATTTTTTTTCAACGACCCAAAACACGTTTCCCGGCTTGTCAGAGATTTTTTTTAAATTTCAGACGGATTCGGAAAGCTACAGTTCATCAGTTCGAGAATCGAATCTATCAATTTATGGTGGTTGTGCAGAATGGAGATTTGAAGTTCTGACAACTGATCCATTTGTTGAAATGAAAGCAGATATTGGTGTTGATGAAGCCAAAGGAAATTCAAATGAATATCTCATTGTTAGCTATATAAAAAATGTATTTCTGGATCTTGGAGACAATACAATTTTGACAGAAGAAAAAGTGAAAGAATTGACAACTTCGTTTAGAAACAACTTACGTGAGTTGTTTTTTGCTTTAAAAAGAATTAAATTTATAATTTAAGATGGAAAATATGAACCGTTGATTGAAAAACATGCATTTAGTCCGAGACAAAGAGTAATGTTTGCACTGATGAAGGGTGAAGTGATGACGATTTACTACTACAACTTCCATCCGAACATTCAGAAAGCGGTTCAGAATAAAATTCAAAAAATTGCCGCATGGCACAATGCAAAAGCAAAGTTGTTGCGCGAAATTGGTCTTCATAAAATTGGAATCACTCATATGTCATCGATTGAAACGAAACCGAAAAATGAATTCGATTATGAACGACTAATTTGGAGAGATCCTGCACAATTGATTGCCAAAGAATATCCACCGGAGAGTTTGAATGTTCCAGCTTACATGGATACACCAGAGTACACAAATATTTTCTATCGGATGTACAGACAACCAAATTTACAATATATGATGGGAAGAGGTTTGTGTGAAAAAAACAAGTGAATCATGAATTTGATCTTTTCAGCAAGTTTAATCTATAAATGCGCATGTGTTCCAACAAATCATTTTGAGCAAATGTTAAGATGGAGAGATTTTCTCAAAAAACGATTAGCTTTAATGAGAAAAATTACAACAATTCACGATGAAATGTTGAAAGGAAAAACCGAGATGAAAGAAGAACAATTTCTTGCATTTCTACGTCCGAGAATTGAGAAAAAATTAATGATGACACCAAACGGTGAAGAAGATGAACGAACTGGCGGCAATGATGGATGTTGCTCAATCACAGAAAGAACATCAAAAAGACCATCTCAAGGGGGCGACATGTCTGTCAGAAGTGTTGTTATTCCAGATTCGGATATTTTCAAAAATAAAGGAACTTTTGTTTTAAAAAAAGAAAATAAAAGAAGTCCGGTAGCAAAATTAATCGACGAGATTCGATATCCAATGGAAGTTTTGGAATGTTGGAGAAGAAAAAAAAAAGCAGAAGAAGAAAAGAAAATAACCGCTGAAAATGCTAAAAAAGAAATCGAAGAGAACCGAAAGTTTGAAGAAATTAAAGGAGAAGCTGAGTTTGAAAAGTCAGATGAAAATGGAAGGAAAAAAGAAGTTGAAATAAACGTTGAAGAAAAGCCAATGTCAATCTTAAGTTCGATTTTAAACAAATCCAAAACAACAGAAGAATCTCAACAATTGTTGCCAACAACGGCGGCATCGGAAGGATCATCAAGGCAAGGATCGTCGTCCGCTCCTCCACCACAACCAACATCATCATCAATGTCGTCGCTATCGTCGTCACAATCAATATCAAGCGGGCCTTTCTCCAGAGCTAAAGCATTAACAATAAGTGCAGCTAATCGTTTAGTTCGTCCATTTAGAAAATTATCCACACGAGAGCCAAAAGAAGTAGAATCAACTCTGACACTACCTTCACCAGATCAAATAGAAACTGGAGAAGATCCATTAGACACACTGTTAGAAATCGATGAATGTGGCCCTGAAGAAGGGATAATTGAAGAAGAAGTGAATTACGAGCCATCAATTGTAAGTTATTTTGAAAAGTTTGTAAGAAGAAAATCTTATTCACTCAGATTGATATTATTTACACACATGCGGAAGATCTGTGTAAATATTTAGCCGTAACAATTGGCTATAAAATTCTGAAAATCACTCATATTTCCCGTAAATCAACAAATTTAAATCGGTATAATATTGTACCTAAAGAAGATTGTGATGAAAACCCGTATATTATTCTCTATAAAATTTTCGATGCGGGCATCGTATTTCTCGAATTGAGCTATGAATTACCAGATGTTGTAATTAAAGTGTACCTTTATGAAAGATCGAAATTTTCAACTGCAGATTTTTATATGGTAACGCTGTTTCTAAAATTTTTTTTTGATTTTTTGATTTCAGAGAAAAGAAATGAAAAAACTTTACACAAAAGAAAATGAACGAATGAATAATGAGGCGATCAGTTTGATGACGAATATTGATTTTGCTACTTTTCATTATGATTTTCATCTTCGAGCAGTCATTCGTCATGTTGAAGCATTAACAAGTGGACAAAAAGTAAAAAATTTTGAAAATAAGAAAACAAATTTCTTAAATTTAAAACAACAAAAAAAACGTTTCAGAGCATTTTCGGGAACAAAATGAACATTCTGCAATTATTAAACTTGACAATGAATGTTTTGAGAAAAAAAACAATTCGAACAATGAATATTATTGATAAAAATCGATATCGATGTGATAAAGCAATCAATGATGAATTTTGGGAAAAATATCGCGATCCTGATAAGTCCCAGTGCCGAATGTTCCGAATGAAGGTGCATCTGTTATCGATTTTTATAAAACATGAATTTTTTTTTATTTCTAGGTTTTGGACTACGAATGGGGTGAAGAAGAGCACAACGAAGAAAAAACAGTTTATCAGTATATGCTTGGAGAAATTGATGAAACAAAAGTGATGGAATCTGGAAAAAATGTAAAAATTTGTCATCTGATCACATGCAAAGATAAAAATGAAAAATTTGATCCTGAAAAAATGCCATATTTTACATTGATGGTTTATATGGATAGTGATGGTAGAATTTTTCAAAAAAACAAATTTGAATAGAAAAATGATGTTTTTTTTAGTTTTAAAACCGACGGAAAGCAATGAAATTGAACGCAAAGAAACAATAGACGAAGAAGAATTGAATTCTGAAGTAACAGAAGACGAAGAAATAATTCATATGCCAAACATAAAACAAGGAAAATGGTGGAAAAAAAGGTTGAACAAATGGAGCTTCAAAACCAAAAAAGAGAAATGGAAAAAGATGAAATGGAAAAAACGAGAAATGAAAAAAAGAGGAGGACGAGTTTCCACCTCACCAGTACCAGTAAATAGTGAGAATGAAGAGGAAGGTGACGGAGAAGGAGAAAATGAAGAAGAAAAAGGTGAATAAATGATCTCGATATTATATATACATATATTTATAACACAGTTATTATTGAAAATAATGTATTTGTTTATATCGTATTATTAATATTATTAAAGTATAATCGAAATAATTTTTAAGTACGAGGTGTTTTTGTAAGTTTGCATGATGAATATATATTTTGAATACATAGAAAGGTATACTTTTCTCTTTCTTTTTTTTTATCTTTAAAAAAAAAGGTTAAATTCTTTTTTTTATCATATTTTATTTTAACGTTTTATTTTTCTCGTTATTGATTTTTAATGTTCGTTTGGCCGGTGAAAGATGAAAAATCTCAGGTTCAGTTCACTTTCATTCTTTTTAATTTTTAGATGAAACGATTGCTCAGCATCGATTCAACATGATTGCGGACTATTTAGATGATTTGGATATTGAGAATGGAGAAGATGCAATGGAATGGAATCAAATGACAATGATGGATGTTCGAAGAGAGTTTGGTGTAGAAATTGATGACTCGGATGATGATATTGAAAAAAATGAGGAGATTGAATGGGGCGAAGCTCCGATGGTTCGAAGAAATATGGAGCCAATTGAAGATTCAGAGGAAGAAGGTGAAATTGCGCAAAAAGTGTTGAATGAACCGGGAAGATCAAGAAATGCTGACTCAATCAGTTCAGATACAACTACGATTCGACCTGAGGTAAACCTGAGGACGTTCAGAATTGGTTTGAAAAAAACAAAAAATAATTCAGAGCGAGTTCTATGATTCTGATAGTGATATTGTTAAAGCATATTATCAGACAATTATGAGCAGCGATGAAGACGTGAAGCGGCCAACGAAAGTCAAGTCACTGCCAAAAATTTATGACTTAAAAATGGATTGGAAGGATCATTTAAAAGAAATGATCAATGAATATAAAGGTGTTAAACTTGATAAAAGTCATCCAGAATATCAAAGATGCATGTTAATGCAAAAAATGGGAAAAATTTTCGAAAAAGAATGGAGAAATTACAAAAGAACGTTAAAAATCAAAAAACAAGCGGCGGTTAGAGAAGCTGAAAGTTGTTTCGATCTCGACGAAGACAAAATGGAAAAAATCCCGAAAAGAAGAACATTTAACGAAGATGAAAAAGCGAACGAACTTGGGGTTTGTTAGAGTAAAAAATCTCGCATTTTTAAATTTTAATTTGAGGTTTTACGAAAAAGTATCGAAAAATTCCGAAGAGAAATGGAATTAAATGAAGGTATCGAAGTTGAAAAACAACAATATCCGTCAATTGATTTTGAAAAAGAACTCTTCGAACGAGAAATGGTAAATCCAAAAAACAAAGTTCGAAAAAATTAGTTTGAATTTTCAGCAATGGGAAATATTGGCAGCGTTCCGAGAAATGAAAATCGAAGCGATGAAAGAAAAACGACGAGAAAAAAAGCAAATCATAAAAGAGTTTTTGGCAACTGATGATTGGAAAGAAATTTGGAAACGTGAAAAAGAGTTTAAAGCATCAGAACCAATCGATGTGGTCAAACAATATGGATCAGATGATGAGCGAACTCATGAAGATCCGCCACCATCAATAGAAGAAGGCTACATGCCGTTTCAAATTCCAATGACAAAATGGGGAAGACAGTATTTGTTGCGGCCAGACATACCAAAACCGACTGATTCAAAAAAGCGAAGAATCCTTCAAACATTCAAATGCAAAAGATTTGCGAGAGCTGAAAAAAAGGGGAAAATTCGTTGGGAGTGGATGGTTGTTAGAGATCCCGAATACTGGAAATCAGAAAATGAAGAAAAGAAAAAAAGACGTGAACAACGGCGAGAAAGAAGAGAACAAAGATCATTGAAACGAGTACAAAGTCATTGGGCAAACATGAAACGAATTCAACGAATGCCGTTAGAAAAACTTAAACGAGACATAAAGAATGAGATTCTGGTTAATGTTTGTGGAATTGAACCAATGTAAGATAATTATAAAAATTAATGAAAAAATCATCTGTTGATTTCTCAGCTTGGAATTCTTGTTGAAGGATATTAAAAGCTATCGATTGTGTAATTTTATGTTAATCAGATATGGAGAAAATCGATGCTCATTCCATGAAAACAGTGATAAAAGTGATAGGGTAAAAGTTCAGCTTTTGGTTTTTTTTTTCAATCGAATTCACTTTCAGCTATTCATGATGAGATTGCCAAAATATCATTGCTTGGTGTTCCTTATCGATTGTTATGAAATTAATCAGCCAAAAGTGTTCATAACAAACAAAGATAAAACAGCTAGTGGTGCTCTGTAAGTAACTGAAACTGAAATGATAAATGATCCATAAAACAAAATTTGAAGAATTCAAGAAGCAGTTCGTGAGTTCACAATGGCTCTGTCGGCGTTTATTTGGACAGATACCGTTTTTTGTCCAATTGATTTTTCGAGAACAGAGAATTATGTGCCGCGAAATTTAAGAGGAGAGTTACCTAAAGATCGATTAGATAAATTTATCAAACGATTATATAAAGACTGGGAAAAAATTATGAAAATTTAGTACTGGTAGTAGTATGTATGTAGTATGTGCACTTGCCATTTTTTTCTTTTGACTTTTTCAAACTTTTTAAATTGTTACTAAATTGAGATTTAATAAATTGGGGTTTAGAATTTTTCAATGTTTTATTCTGCCAGTTGAGAATTACACTCGCTATTAACTAGCTCGGCCTTAATATTTGTTCGAATTGACTTTGTTGATAAAACTGTCGCTTCTGTTTTGATAATCTCTTCGTAATTTGATAATGCTGTACGAAGAACAGGTGATGCACTATGCTTAGTTTTTTCAGGACTTTCGACGGTTTTTGCAATTTTTTTGACAATTTCAACTGGTGGATCTAACTTATTTGCTGACGTCGTCGCTTCAGCACTTGATGATGTTGTATCTCTCAGAACGTTGACTTTACTAAGACTTGCAACTTCTTCTAAGACAACGTCAAATTCTTCATCAGTATATATTAAACCTCCAATCTGAAGGGAAAGAATAATGAAGAAGAAATTAAAAAAAAAACAGTACCGGATGATTAACCAAATAACACGAAACAATAATTCCAAATAATGTAACTGGAAGGCAGGAAAGAAACAGAACAAAAGAACTTGGTGCGTTGTACTAGAGAAAAACATGAAACAAATTTGAAAACAAAAAAAAATTGGCAAACTTGTTCCCTATTTGATGTGTTTTCTTCAATGGCCATTTTGAGAAAATAATCTGGTGGAACCGAGATTAATGGAGACCACCATGGACCGAGACGACCATAATCGTACGATTTCGAATTGAGTCGCATCATAAATTCAAGAGACTTGCGAATTTTTGATGGTGGTTTTGAGCCAAACAAATCGTATTGAACACTTAAAAAAAAGAAGAAAAGAAATATTGAATAAATTGAAAAAAAGACAAGCAAATTCTACCTTAAAAATCCACCAGCATTTTCAAATTGGATTTCAATTCGTCTTGTATAAATTTTTTTCGCATGATTCTTTATGTCAATAAACATCTTAATATTCAGAATATTTGGCAAAGGCCCAAAAATTTGTTTAAAACAATTATCAAGCGTCATTCCATTTGTGACAGCAATTAAAATTTCTCCCGCTTCAATTTCAGTCTGAAATTATTTTAAGTAAAAATTTGTTATTTGGAATAAAAAACCATTTGATACTCATTCAACAGTTGACTAACTGATGAATGTTAAAGTACGCAGGGAAATGGTTTTTTTCTTTAAATTGTTTATGCTACCAAAAAAATTGAAAAAAAATCTACCGAAGATAATTTGTAGCAAAAAATATTTTTATTTTTACTTGTATCAATATAAACCACTTTTTTGACATTGAAGTTCTAAAAAAAATAATTTAAACAAAGTTATTGAAAAATTAGTTTTTCAAAAAAAAAAAAAACCTTCTGAAGCCAACAGGATGCGTCACTCAATGTTTCAGTCATCAAAGCATTTGTTGAATTTTCGACCAACATTACGGCTGTCACTGGTTTTGACGATATTGTTGTGATGTTTTGACATAGCTGACAATTTAAAAAAAGCCCCAAAAATAATTTCGATTTAAAAGAATTCAACCGATATTTGAGCGAACGAATTGATTTCAACAATGAAGACGGAAAGAATTATTAAATAATTTTTCATTTTAAGAAAAAATATGGAAATAAATTTAAAACTTTTTTTGTTTTTTAATTGCACGTTAAAAAAACATTTTTTAATTTCAAATTTAAAAAATAAATCATTTTTGTTGGGTACCATAGAGCACATTTTGATACTTGATTCATTGATTTTTTCAATGTTCGTCAGTTCCGCCTTATTATCTTAAAATGGTTTCATTTGATTTCAAGTGGTTTTTTCTTCGTTTTCACTACTACCCCAAAAGCTAGTAAGGTAAGCACTTATTGAAAGACATTTTTTTTCGGTTTCGTGTCGTCGTTTGGCATCTCATTCAGCTTCTTCTTCTTCGTCTTCCTAATTTTCTTTTTATATTTCTACCTGTTCGTCATTTGTAAAAGACAACGAAAAACCGTTGGTTTTGTTTCGAAAACTTGTTTCATCGTCAATAATTAGGCACATTATTAAAAGAAAAGAAATGGTCGGTCATGTTACTACAAGCACATTTTGTTTTATTATTTTTTTATTTCTCTGTTTTAGTTGTTCTTGTTTTTTTGTTTTGGTTTTTTGGTTCTTCAACAGAATTATTCGTCAACCGAAATTTATTTTTGAAATTTGTAAAATCGCCCTTCTTTCTTTCGTTCATGACGAAAAATGTCTCGATTTTCAATCAAATCGATAATTCGGAGATTATTTTATTTCATTTTTGTCGACAAATATTGCGAAAATTAAATCTGGCACGTCACTTGTTGAAACAAAACAATAAAAACCAGATTTGGGTTGAGTTTGTCTTCAGAATGACTCATTGATTTTTCGCTGCCCCGCATTTTTTTTTCCAAATAAAAAGCACACAAGTTTTGATTTCTTTTGATTTTTTACCGTCATCTCTCGCCGCTCTTCTTTCATTCTTTTCAATGTTTTTTTCTTGTATTCTTCGCCATTTTTTCAACAATCAAAACAATCAAAACATGCAGATAATGCGATGCCGACAAGGAGAATTCACTGAACAGCGTCGTCTCTGTGTCGTCATTGTTGAAGCTCATTTCATCTCGTTTCGTCTCTTCAACAGTTTATAATGCTCTATTTTCAAATGACAAGGCTCTTTCCTCAATGTGTACATAAACACGACTTTTCACCCCTTCAATAAATGAAATGAGAGGTGAGAGCCGATCGAGGCATGCGGTGAGGAAGAGAAGAGGAAAGGAGGCGAAACGCCAAGAGCGCTCCCGTCCGAAAATGTCTCGGAGACAACATGCGCCCCGCGGACGAGATAGCTTAAGGCGAAACAAACAAAACAGTGGAAAACTCGAAAAAGTTGAGGAATTACAAAGAAATAGTGAGAGGTTCAGAGAGAAAGAGCCCCACCAATACACGATTGTCTTTACGACTTTTTGGCCTCTTCACATTACGATTATAAGGATGACCGATAGACCTGTCTTGAAATGGAGTTCGAGCTCAATGATCGAATTTTTTCTAGCTTTAACAGAAAAAAAAGAGAGAAACAGAGAAAATTAGAAAAAGAGAGAGAGGGAGAGAAGCACACAATAGCCAAATTCTTTTTGATTTTGCTTTTTAAGTGTTTGTGGGGCTTTTGATTTTTCTTCCCTTTTTTTTTTTCCAAAGATTTTAAATTGATTTTTTTTGTAGAGAAATTTTCAGCTAATTTTCTCTCTTTCTCTCTCTCTCTTTCTCTCTCTCTCTCTCTCTCTCTCTCTTTCTCTCTTTCTCTTTCGCTTTCCCTCTATCTCTCTCTCTTTCTCTTTCGATTTTTCTCTGTCAAATCATTGCCGTATGAAAACGGATCCTCGCCGATATTTGCTATTTTTGTGGGGCAAACCTGTTCCATTCGTCTACCATTTTCCTCCTCGTTTTCTTTTTTTATGTTTTCTCTGATTCTTCTTCATTTTCTTACCAACCTGAACTTTAATTTTTTGTTCTTTAATTTGATTGAATTCATAAAAACAAAAAATTTCAGATAAATTTTAAGAAAAATTATTTTTCCAGATGAGATTTTTGGCGGTTTTCGTGCTCATCGCTTCAATAAATTTGATTCAAGCTCAAGAAGCTCCGTCAGAGACTTGCACAAAAGCTTTAAATGATTGTGAAAACGATCTGGAATGTCAGAATCGTTTGGCGCCCTTAATGGCCGCGTGGTATTTGAAATTGATTGATTTCCAGATATTTTTTCTTTCTTTTTTTTTTTTTTTGAATTTTCAGCACCACTGGAACATGTCAACCACAGTGTCGAAGTGCCGTATTGAATGTTTATCAAAATAAATTGGGTCGCCTTTTATTAAGAACCGACGCTTCATGTATTCCAGGACGTGATGAGCTTAGAACTTGTAATTTCCTACCCGCCGAATCGACAGTTCATTGTAGTCTCGGAAAATTGGCGTGTGAAGCTGACCTTCAAGTAGGATTTTTTTTCACTGAAGATCGATATATTTTAATATAAAAAAGGGTACAAATTTCGTTGATTTTTTTTCGTTTTAGTGCAACTCAAAGTTTGGAGTCTTCATGTCAGAATGTGAAGCAGATGCAGCTCGCGGAGCATGTTCTGACAAATGTAAAACTCTTCTGAATCAAACAATTGAAACATCAGTTGGAAGTGTTTTCTCAAATTGCACATGCACAACACGCGACGATCAACTTTGCTTAAACCTAAAAGACACCCTGCTCGGAGCCTGCTTAAAAGTAGTTCAGATATTATTTACGGGGGAAATTTAAAAATTGTTTTCCTTTCTTTTTTGAAGAACACACCATCCGCCACCATTTCACCATCAGACAACACGATCACCGACTCTTCAAACGACCTGGCTGCCGACTCACCGGCTTCAATTATTTTCAACTTTGCTGGAATTATCTCATTGGTTTTGCTGAAAATAATTCTTGAATAATTTCTAGAAGACTTTTTGTATTTGTTCTTCCCCGTGATAATTCTACTTCAAAATTTTAATATTTCTCTAACAAATTTCTAATTTATTCAATTTTCAACGTGTAAATCCTTCCTTTCCTTGATTTTTACAATGTAAAAAATTGCTCATTGTCTTGAAATCAATAAAATGTTTCGGAAAAAAAATTGATAAAAATATTTGAAAAGAAAAAAAAACTTTTCTTTTATCAGTCAAATATAAATTAAACAAAAATTAAATGCCGTAAGCGACCTACAAAAATTTTTTTGTTTGAAAAATGATTGATGATTTCAATAAAATTCGAAGAAGAAGAAGAAAAAAAAATTTTTCTTTTCTTTTTTTGTATGTAGTTTGCTCATTTATCACCATGTGCTTTTTGGTTGAAAAAAAATTATCAAAAAATGTTAATGAGAAACTTAAAAAAGCTTCTTTTCCCTTTTTTTTCTTTCAGGAATGAAAATAAATTTGGCATTTCTAGCTGTTGTGATTACTGTAATTCAAGTTGTGGTGAGTGGGCGTTGTTTTTGTTGTGTTGTTGCTGCTGAAAATGTCTGTCAAGTCTTCTCCACATTTTTTTTTTCAGCCGAGCTCTCAACGAAAAGTGCCGAATCCAGACTTTCCACCGAATTGTCTTGTCGATGGTCCGAACATTTATAATTCGTCTGACGCTGAGAAGGTGTTGTGGTTCGATGTGAATCTTGACTTGCCGCCGCGTCAACGATTTCAACAAATTGCAAAAGCCTACAAAAATGAGATCAGAGCAGTGTTTGATGTTCTAAATGTTAGTAGAAGCTCAATCAAATACTTTCAAGCCGTTTTTTTCTTGTTGGTGGCAGAGCAGGAAAAAAAAACCCGTAAAATTTGCAGTATTTTTTCACAATAATTCCCGGCATCAACGCATGGGAAATGATTGGAAACTTGACGGCTTCCGCTCTTGAGAAAGGAATGATAATGGAACCGTACAGGGAGGAAGTGATGGGAATCGCTGAAATCCTTGAGGTGCCGATTGGAAATTTGGTTTTTTTGAACATTTTCTATGAGATGTCACGATTTTGCACTTCGATCGTCGCTCAAACCGATGACAACAAGGATCTTTATCATGCCAGGTGTGTCCGATTTGGTTGGCTTCATCTAAAGACCTCAATTTTTTGTTTTTTTTTTTTCCTCTCCAGAAATCTTGATTTTGGTCAATTATTTGTGTGGGATATTGGAGCACAGTCATGGGCTCTGACAGAGGCGTTGAAAAAAGTCAGTGTCAATATTAATTTCATCAAAAACGGTCAGCTTCTCTTCAAAGGATCAACGCTAGCCGGACACGTTGGTGTTTTGACAGGTTTTGAGAGGCCAAAAAAAAAGAAAGAAGAGAAAACGACTCGAATTTTAAGCAATGAAGCCGAAGAAATTTTCATTATCAATGAATGCCAAAGTTCAGCCAGATTTGATGAATATAATCAAATGGTATCGGGGAGAATACGAAAATGATCGGAATCTTCAATTTGTGATGTATTTCGACCGATGGTTATTCGAAAATTGCGAAACATTTCAATGTGCACGCGAAAAGATCGCAAGTGTCGAACTTTTGACGGGCGCCTATTTCATACTCGGCGGTTCACAACCGGGTAAATACTAAGCCAGAGAAGCAAAGGGGGGAGGGGAAGAGAGAAAATAAATACAAATTTGTCAGGCGAAGGAAGTGTTCTCGTCAGAAACACAACGTCGGTACAATTCGAGCGAAAACTGTTTGACGGTGATAACGATTGGTTTTTGTTGCAAACAAATTATGATCCTGATAAGGATCCATTGTTTATTGACAATCGTAGAGATCCAGGAAACGCGTGTATGAACAAATTGGGAAGAGCAAACATTTCGAGAAAAGGAATTTATACCGTAAAAACCCGTCTCGTTTCAGAATTCGGTCAAACATTTCCAGGTTCTTTCGTCGAAACCAACGTTGAATAAGACGACTGTTCATACTGTCATCATGTCGGTGACAAAAGGATATTTCGAGACTTTTATTCAAAAATGTCCAAATCCGTGTTGGGCCTTCTAACAAATTTTTTTCTTTATTTGAAATAAAAATGCTTAATTTTTTATTTAAAACAATTAAAAAAATAAGAATAATTATTTTTAATTAACAATAAACCACATTTTTTAAAAATTTAACTGGTAAACTTGAATGCTCCCTGAAAGAATAAAATTCTCACTTTTTTTTTTGAATAAAAAACAATTTCAAGATTCAGAAGACACACAGCTGTAGATCAACTGTTACAGTAACCTCAAAACACGCTTACGTGTGGATAATTTTCAAACGACGCTGTTTTGTACAAAGACGAGTCAGTTTTCCATAGCGAATTCGTCTTTGATGTTGATGTTTGATTCGGGATTCCCTGTTCAATGTCATCATCACGTCGTGATCCGGTCGAATCGAAAAGCCACGAACTTGAGCCGGGGCTGAAAACATGTCTGAATGATCGTCAAAGGCCGGAAAAATCAATAAAAATAATACAAAGACGATTTGGTTTTTTTCGATTTTAGATCAAAATATTTTCGCTCTTTTTTACCGCCACCTCCTTCTTTTCGATGATTTTTGATTTTATCATTTTTTTCTGCAAAAATTTATCGATTTTTTCAATTTTTTTTGTTTGGAATAAAAAAAAACCATTTTCATCATATCTGGAACTAACAATATTATCCGACGTATAAACAAGGTTTTCTTTTTTTTCAGATGATAACGAAGTATTTGTTGACAACGTGTCTTTCTTATTCTGATTTGGTATCATTGATGACGGCATCGCATTTCGTGGGGTCATCCCAATTGACGAGTTGTTTCGAACTAGAGGTGTTGCCACTTTCGACGGTGGATTCGAGACGTTGGTCACGTCGAAATCTCGAAACTCGGGATTACTCGACAAACTTGGAGCCGTCGTTGGTGGAGCTAAAGAGGCCTCGATTTTTTGGTTCGGTGTCAATGTGGGCGTTGGTGTCGGCGATGGAATCTCTCGATGCTTAGTCGGCGAATCATTTGGTGGCGCTACTGGTGTCGCCGCCATCTCCGGTTGACCATAAACTTTTGGTGTTGATGTGTCTCGAGCAGTCGGATTTTTTCGATGAGCTGATAACAATAGTGGTGGTCGTTTTGGAACAACCGGCACTTCCACTGGAACTTCTGGACTTTCAGCAGCTTGTTGAACTAGAGAAAAAAAATCAATAACAAATTAAGCTTGAAGGCGTCGTTTACCATTCATTTCACTTGCAATTGAACTTAAAGCCATTGGAGTCGCATCCTCAACTGATACATATTTTCTAAAAGGAGTTGCCTGTCTCATCTTATTTTCTCTGAAGAATTCCCCTCTTTTTTTTTCTTTCCAAAATTTCGATACAAAAATTACCTCATTTTCTTAGTTGAATATTCTTTTGCAGGATCCTAGAAGGAAAACATTCGGGGGGGTTTTTTTTTAAATTTCGGAAAAGCTGAAAAAGAAAAGAAAAAAAGTCACCACAGAAATATCAAAAGGAGTTTTGGAAGATTTTGGATCCTTTTTCCCGGACGATTTGATCGTTTTCTTAGCCAAATTGACGAGTTTCGACTCGTATTCCCGTTTAATTCGCTGATCTCTCGCATATTTCTGCTTCAAGTCCTGCAATTGTTTACGCATCCGACGCTTGTAGATCCAACGAGTTGTCGCCGTCGAAAACATGCAGAACATAATGACAAACATGGTGAAAATGAACAAAGTGACGATGATCCACATGTAAGCTTCGGTGCCGACACAACAACCATATCCGGCGAAAAAAAATGTTTGATCTAGAAAATTCGGGGATCAGTTCACTTCAGTGGCTTTTTCGGCAACAAAAAACACAAATTTTTTTTTTAGAAAAAACGTGGAAAAAAAGAAGATTTTTACCCTGTGAATATGACATAATGTGAAATTTCGTTAAAAATAGGATTAAATTCGGAAGGGGAGGAGGAAAAAAAAAATGAAAAGAAACCATTTCTCAACGTTTTTTTATTGTTTCCCTCCCCTCTTTCCCGTCTAATGTCACGTCAATTTGTCAACATTTTATTAAAAATTAAAAAAGTAGTCGATGGGAGAGAGCAGTTGGAAGCCAATCCGATCCGATGGGCTCCTAATCCTAATCTTTAACAATCTGCGCATCGGAAGTTTTTTACAATGTGTCAAAGGAAAAAACAAGGGGGAAAGGGAGGGAGGGGGAAGATCTGATGACATGTTAATTGAATCACATTCTTATTAGGTAACTCGAATACCGATTCTTAACTGGATTAGATTCATTTTCAAATCAAAAAAGATTTGACGGGAAAAAAAGTCTGAAAAAAATCTTCGATGATGTGCCTAATTTTATCGATTTTCGAGAAAGAATTTAAAAAAAAAGAAGGTTTTTTTATTATTTAATTACCTGAATTTTGATTTTTTGAAAATCTTTTTCTTTTTTTTTTATTTGTCTAGACATTGGAAAACGAAAAAAAAAATTTGAAATTAAAGAGACTTTTTTTTTTGTTCCATAACCTTGTACTTTCTTTATTATTATTATTTATCACTGATATGAATAATGCGCGAAAAATATTCTGAATACACAAAAAAACATAAAAAAAAGGTGCGAAGATCGAAAGGAGAATTATTGAGTGACAGCCGAGATGGCGCGTGCCCATCTCTCGCATCATCTCCTCATCTCACCAAATAATTATCGCCTTTCGGTATTTTCTTTGATTTGTGCCGACTTCTAAAGGATCGATCACGGATCATCTCAACGATGAATGAGTTCATTGCTTGTTATCATCGAGAACATATTGCGTAATCCTCGAAAATAGAAAACTCGTCTCGATTGCTACTTTTTTTTTTTTTTTTGTTTGTTTCATCACATCGTGGGTGGTCTGGAAAACAAAAACCGAAAAAGCAGGCAACGTTTTAAAGCTTTTTCTAGTTTGGCTTAAAATTCGCACTTTTGAGACAATTTTCTTCTCATAAATGTTAAGAAATAAAAGGAAAATAATTATATATTTGCACTTTTGAAAACTTTAGAAACTCGTGATAATTTGTTATGAACTTTTTCCATTTTTTTTTTCTGACGAAAAATTTTTTTGTCCCCTCCCCCTCCTCTTCCCTCTTCTGCTTCTTCTTCTTTTTCTTTTCAAAATTGAGTTTTGTCGCGCTCCCAAATGAAACTGGAATCGATTGAAATTCAATTAATTTCTAGAAAATATTAAACGGGGGGGGGGGGGGGGGGGGAGGGGAGGGAGGTAGTCGGCGGTGGTGGTGAGTTTATCTTATCTTAAAACAAGAAAAAATAATTTGTTCTTCGCTTTTCTCGGTGAAAAGCACAAGATTGATGAAATGTCCTATAGGCGAAACGTTTTGATCGGCTTTTTTTTTTTGGAAGAAAAATTTTGACAAGTTGCCAAATTATCTCTCCCACCTTCTTCTTCTTCTTCTTCTTTTTTTCTTTGGCGGCATTTTAAATTTTCCTTTTTTTTCTTTTTGGTTGATAATTCTGATAAGCGAAATTCATCTTTTTTTTGATGAATATTATCCCTAAAAAAAGAAAAACAAAATCTTGAAATTTGAAATTGAAGGAAAGAGAGAGAGAGAGAGAGAGAGAGAGAGAGAGAGAGAGAGAGAGAGAGAGAGAGAGAGAGAGAAAGAGAAATAAATTTTCATTTTTTCATTGAAATTTCGTCAAATGTATTGTCATTGTCATCATCAATTGATGATGAAACAAGAAAAGAAAAGAAAAAAAAACGATTTTTTCAAAAAAGAAGAAAAAATCAAATTTGAAAAATTTGAATTCTCTCCAGGAAGCCTGAAATATTACCATGTTTTCATCTTTAACCTCCACCTCCACCAAAAAGAAAAAATCTTCGTCGCTTAATTTCATTTTGAAAAAAAAACATCGAAAAAAGTTGTTATTTTTGAAAAATTTCCTTCGTCTTTTTTTTTTCTTTTTTGTTTCGCCTTTAACAAAATTGTTTTTTTGATCAACGTTCAATTAAAGGAATACAAATTACAGAAATAGATTTCATTCCGTTGGGATTTAATTTGACCAAAAAATTTGAGCATTTTTTTGCTGTTGCAATGAAAAATTAAAGAAAAAGTGTCTGGCATTTAACATTTTTCAAAAACCAAAAAAAATTGTTTTCTTCTTAGTTTGTTTGATGACTCATCATGAAATAAAATCAATAAATCCTTTCCTTTCTTCTTCATCTTCTTCTTCCTTCTTCTTTGATTCCAAATGTGTCAATAATATGTATATTCAATAAAAATCTTCTGGCGCGTGTTACTCTGATAATTTTCAATCTTCTCTTCATTTTTAATTTTCTCTCTCTCTCTCTCTCTCTCTCTTTCGCTTTTTTCTATTTTTACGTCGCGCGCCTTTGATATATTCCACCAGCCAGCCAGCCAATCATCGACTACCGTATACCTACCTGATCGAGAATCGATGAGAGAGAGAAAAGGGTGGGAGAGGTGGAGAGTGGAAGATGGGGGGGAAGGTGAAGAAGGAGAAGAAAGGCGGAGCCAATTGCCAACGCCTCTTCTCGTCAGAATCATCGTCTCTCGATTTTTTGAGGATCTTTGAATATTTTTGTCTCAGAATTTTTCTGGTTTGATTTTTGTTATTTTCATATTTAAAGGATCTTCAGAAAATGACGACAGATCACATCACTTTCAATCATATTCTAGGACAGGTTCGTCTTCCACTTCTACTGATTCCAGACAGCTAATTCCAACATTTCCAGGGACGAGTTAATCAACTCGGCGGCGTTTTCATCAATGGTCGACCACTTCCGATTCAAATTCGTGAGGCGATCATTTCAATGGCGAAACGTGGAATCAAGTAAATTGAAAAAAGCCGGGAAGAAATCAATTAATCTGAAAACAAAAATTTCTCAGACCATGTCACATCAGCCGACAACTAAAAGTCTCGCATGGAGCAGTTTCGAAAATTCTCAATCGATACGCTGAAACTGGATCGATTTCACCCGGACAGGTAAGAAATGCAATGGGGAGGGGGGGAGGGGGGAAAGAAGAAGAAAAAATCGATTTGTGGTGAAATATTCGGTTACTTGAGACACGAATTAAATTCCAACCTCTTTTGAGTCATCGATCACTTCATTTTTGGATTTTATTTCTGACTTCTTTTGAAATTTCGGTTTTGATATCCAACCAGGTGTCAACATCACAACGGGGTTGCGTTTCATCTCGAAATTGAAAATTGATTACCATTTTTCTATTGTTTCATTACTTTTTCTTCTTCTTCTTCTTCTTCCCCCTTTTTCTTCTTCAAATTCGATTCTTTCAATTTTAGATTGGTGGAAGTCCAAGAGCACGAATCACAATTCAAGCGGTTGAAAAAGAGTTGATCGTTGCCTATGAAGAGAATCCAAATATTGGTGCCAATGAACTTCGCGAATTATTAATTCAAAAAGAAATTTGTACACGAAGCAATGCTCCCACAGTTGCTGCTATCAATCGATTGATAAGATCCAAAGGTATTCACAATTTCTTTTTCCAACAACAATAATTGATTATGGCTATTGAAGAGCCATTTCACCTGCTTTTTTTTTGTTTTGATTTGTAGAAAACAATTGATAAATGTGTCTTTGTTCTTCAGGTTTGCACCGCGAGAAAAAAGTCGATCGTAAACGTCTCAGCTACAGTATCGACAGTATTCTGGGCATATCGATTGGTAAGAAGAAAACTACATTTTTTTTTTTTTTTTTTTGGTTTCTCCCCTTTCCCTCGTTTTCTAATTATAATTCGGTGTTGCCAATTTGTTTGGTGACACCTTGTCGACACTGATTTCTCTCACATTTATAATTCGGTCGCGCGTTTCGTTTCCTGTGTGTTGTCAAGTTTTCGCGGCGCTGGCACCACAGTGATCTCAGTGGTGGGAGAGAGGAGAAGGCGCACGCGCGCCCCTACCTTGGCGCCAATCAACCTCAACAATGCGTTCCAAATCCAAACGTAGGGAACATTTTCTATTAAAACGAAGAAGAAGAAGAAGAAGAAGAAGACGGAATTTCGCTTCTTTCCTTTTTTTTTTTATTGTTATTTGAAGCTCATTTTTTTCTCCAAGGATTACTGTAGATTTAGAAAGAATGAGTGAAAAGAGGAAAGAGAGAAACAACTTTAACGACGATTAAATTTGTTTCGCCGATGCGCCATAATCAAACTGACAAAATAATGACAAGCCCATAAAAATCAAATACGGTATTGACATGAGTGGAAAAAAGCGATAAAGTTTTAGGAAATAAATACATAATAATAGTGATTAAGACAATGATTAGTGGATATCATTATAAAAAGATGTGAAAATTATCAGAATTTTTCAATCTAGATTCAATGTACTACGATATGTATGTATCCCATTGATATAACGTATTTACGGTGTGATAAGATGATAAGAGAGAGAGAGAGAGAGAGAGAGAGAGAGATGGGTGGTCGCTAAAAGAAGTGAAACGAATTATTTGTTAAAGGGGGATTTTCCCTTCTTTTCTTTTTTTTTTGGCTGCTGCTGCTGTTTCCTTTTGTAATTTGATAATTAATTTGAACCATGACGAATTTCATTTCATTCTCAATTTGGTTTTTAAACATTTTATTTAATTATCGTTGCAAGACCATTCCAACCTATCAAAACCCTTCAAGTGTTTCTTTGAATTCGAATTTTGAGAAATGTTTGTCACAAAAATCTCAATTTAGAACAAGGAGAAATGTGTCGTTTTTCGATTTGCGTGTGAAATGTATTAAACCTGGAAATTCAACAACTAAAAAAAAAGAAGAATCCTAGGTAAACATTAGAGAAGGAGGAGGAAGAAAAAAACGGGGGAGGAGGGGGGGGGGTGGAAGAAAAAAGTTGAATAAAACCCTTCAATTATTAGAGATTTCGTGTTATTTTGTCCTTGATTACACAATATTCATCGATCCTCGATCACATTACCGTATACATGGACACACACATAAAACATCCTACCACGACAGATGACAGTAGTGTCAAAGTTTGGGTGCTAATAACAATTTAACGAGTGTTCATCATTTGATTCAAACATTTTCTTTCCATTCTTCGTCGTCGTCGTCGTTTTTTTGGCGCATTTTGATTCATTTTATTTAAATATGTAATCTGATCAATTGGCCGCAAAATATTTGATGTCAGTTTAACGGGGGAAGGAATGAATGAGGTGAAGAAAGGAAGGAAGGAAGGAAGGAAGGCAATTATTAGTTTCTCATTTTTTTTTTGTTGTCAAATTTGCACTTCTTCTTCCAACCTTCCATTCTCTTCCCTTTCTGACATTAATCAGAATTGAAAATAATGAAGGTGTTGAATTATTATTATTTTCAGCAAAGAATTTTAAATGTCAAAAATTGTTCTAAAAAAAAATGTCAGAAAACAGGTGGAACAAAAAAAGCGAAAAGAGAAACGTTTTCTTTTTTTTTTCTGGGCATGCATCGTCATGAAACGT
This sequence comes from Caenorhabditis drosophilae, assembly GCA_963572285.1. Lineage (NCBI taxonomy): Eukaryota > Metazoa > Nematoda > Chromadorea > Rhabditida > Rhabditidae > Caenorhabditis > Caenorhabditis drosophilae. The sequence goes on along the minus strand of OY751561.1, from coordinate 3,273,031 downwards.
TTTGAAAAATCAATTTATTATTTCTTCTTCTTCATTTTTTTGTTAATTTTAAATCAAACTTTAATGAGATTTTGATGAGTGTTGATGATAACAAAAAAAAAAGACAAAAAAAAAGTGGGTGGAGAGAGGAAAAAGAAAAAAAAACAAATTAAAACGCAACCAACAAAAAAGTGTCAGTTCATAAATTATGTCATCACCCCCCTGATCGAGGTGAATGGAGTGCGGGTAACGACAGATTCTTATCGATTTTTGAGAGACACCTCAACACCACCTCGTCCGTCTTGAATCGGTTTTTTGACCACCCCTGTGGCGCAACTTGATATATGACTAATCGGATAGAGAAGATATTGTCGAAATTAATGAGAAAAGGTTAATTGTTTTAATGACGATTATCATGAAACTTTTTCTCATTACAAAAAAAATGAAGAAGAGAATTGCGGGGGAAAGGGGAAAAAAGAAAAAATAAATGAAAAATATGAAAAGTTGCGTTAAAACGGCGCATCGTTGTCTCTTTTTGTACCGTTGATCAATTGAATCAAAAATTTTCAGACGATTGTAGTAAATCAAGTTCGGATGATGATGATTGCTCGTCATCATCACCAACCAATGAATCGTCTCGACGAAATCGAACTTCATTCACTTCGGATCAATTAGATTCGTTAGAAAATGCATTTAAGGTTTCTTTTTTTTTTGCTTAAAATTGGTTAAAAATGACGGGCAAATGATTGCAGATCAACACGTATCCGGACAGTGTCGAACGAGAAAATATTTCAAAAGAAACCGGACTGAGCGAGGAAAAAATCATGACGTGGTTCTCGAATCGTCGAGCTCGTTGCCGAAAACACATGCCCGTTTATCAACACGTTTATTCAACACCAACAATGAGCTCAGCTTCATCCACTTCACCGTACCAATCATTGTTAACACCACAAATGCTTTTCCTTCAATCGTACAATAATTCACCATTTGCAAGCACTCAAACAACGCCCCTTCTATTTCAGAATCAGCATTTTTTGATAAATAACAGTCCACCCTCAATTTAATCATTTTTTTTTTAATTTTTAATTTTTTACGGTTTTTTTTTCTTTAAAAATTATGATTAAAAAAAATGTTTTTTAAATATTTCCCTAATTCCATTACGAGTTTCTTTTTTCTAAGCTTTTCTTTATTTTTTTTGTATTTATTGAGAATTAATTTAAAAAAATAAAAAAATTCATTTTTTTTTGTGAATTCAGACTGAGGAGAAGCTCTGAAAGAAAAAAAATAGAAGAGCACACCCGACCTTAACGTTTTGTTTGCTCTTTTAATGCTCAACATCGAATTGTATTTTTCTGAACAAAAAAAGAAAAGAAAAGCAAAAAAGAAAATTCCATGATGTGCAAAAGAATTGAAAATGAATTTAAAAATAAATGTGAAAATGAATTCAAAATCGTCACAAACAATTCTACGTAGTGATTAATTTTGAAGAATTTTCAAAAATTTCAGACGCCTCAATTTTCAGCTGTCCAATGGTTTTGCTATAAATCGGTTGGATTTCTGTGGCAATTTCGAATAAATCCAATCATTTTTTTTCCTTCTCCACCACTCCCCCCCCCCCTTCGATTTTCTTTGAAATAATTTTTTTGTTCGTTTCCGATGATTTGTTTTGTTGGCTTTTTTTTTCTTGGAAAACAATTGGAACAGGTCTAATTATAAAATATTAAATTACATGTTTTTCATTGAAGAATCGGCAGAATTCTTCTTTTTTTCTTCCGAATTTCAATTTTGCTCATTTTTCTTCCAGATGCAATCTGTTATGCTCGCAAGTTTGCTGATCTTCTTGGCCATCATTTCGACAGTGTCGTCGCTTCCATTCTATGTGAGTTTTCCCTTATGATTTTCGATGATCGACGCTTTCTTCTTGAAGGCTTCATCATCATTCGATAACAACAATGGTCTTCGAGCTCCACAACAGGGAATTCTTGAGAATATCGTTGGTGAAATGTTGAAAAGTCAAAGCATTGAAAATCAAAACAACAACGTTCGTCGTCAGATATTTTCGCGAAAATTCTGGTGATTCAATGAAAATTCGGACAAAATTTGTGTGTTTTTCTTATCTTTTTAAGTTTTATGAGATTTTGAATACATTTTTCATCATTTATTTTGCTTTTTTTAATTTTTTTTTTAAATCGCCGGGTTAATTTTCAAAAAAAATCCTGAATATCATTTAATCAATCAATAAAAATTTATTTGGAAAGAAAGGAAAAAAACCCAAAAAATTCATTTGAAAAGAGAAATTGTGACATCAGCATTTTCTTTTCTTTTTCTTTTTGTTGTTGAAATATTTTTTGCTGAAATTTATTACAAAATTCTGAAATGCTCAAAAATGCTTCTGAAAAAGGCGAAGAATCATATTTCATTTTATTTTCCTTTTTCTTCTTTTTTTTGAATTTCAGAAAACAAAAATATCAAATATTTTGAGAAAATTAATTCATTTTATTTTTTTTTAAATTGAAAATAAAGTGATAAAATTGTTATGAACAAATTGCTTTTCGTTTCCAATAGAATTCCAATTGTTCAAAATGACGTTTCTGATCAAAAACAATCGTTTTACACGTTTGAATCTTTTTCTTCCTTTTCATCGATATCCACTTCATTAAAATGAGCAGCTCAATTGGAAGAGCAAGAAGAATATAAGTGGTCGGCTGAAAATCCAATCGTTTTTTGTTGGTGTTTCTTTTCGTTTTACGACGACGACGACGAAGAAAAAAAGAAGAAGAAACTGACATAAAACCAGCGAACAAAATTGGCATCAATGAAATCCGATGTTTGATGCTGATTGAAAATGAACATAAAAATCGCATAGAAAACGGTAAAAGTCATGTGAATTAAAGAGAAAATTGAGACGGCTAACAACGAATAGAATTGTTCAACCATTTGATAGCGAGATTTCAAATCGAAAACTCGAATTTTTTGCCTCAAAATTGAATAAAGAACAACAAAACCATCAAGAATCATACAACAAATCGCTGAAATTGTATAAAACATCAGTGTTGATCTGGAAGAAAAACAATGAAACTTCAAAAATCTCCTTCTTTTTTTTTACGAGTAAAGATCGATAATTAAATCCTGTTCTCGAAAACAAGAAGTCGTTAAAACATCTGGAGCCGGTCGTAGAAGATGAAGAAGAAATGCGAATAAATATGAGCAAACAAACTGAAAAATGCAGGTTGTTTTTTTTTCAGAAAACGATTTACCGCCAGAATACTCAGTGCGTAGGCGTAGAAAATGTTTTCACAAAGTTTGGGGAATAAAATAACGAAAATTCTGGAAAAGAAAGACGATTATTTTTTTTAGCTTCTTCTTCTTCTTCTTCCAGATCTTTTCTCACCTTTCAAGACACAATGATATTTCAGCAAAAATTAGGCAGACACGAGCACAGGAGCTAAGAATATGTAATGAATAACATTCAACATTATTAAACATTATAAGATGAGCATTTAATGAATAAATAATTGAACGATAAAAAGACCAATTCTAGAATAAAAAGAAAAAAATAAATAAAAATTTAAATTTTTGTTGTAATAAAAAAATGCCTCAATTATAAAATAAATAATATTATGAATATTGGCAAAAAATAAATTTGCATTTAATAAAAAAGTTGTTGGTGCACTGAAAACTTTTTTTTTTCTTAATATTTTATAAACCTTAAAAAATGTAATTTAAAAAAATGGTAGGAATTTTGAATAAAAATCAACCTTTACAGATAATAAAAAAGTGATAATTGCAATTATATCAAAATGAATCACATAAATTTTAAAGGAAATTGAAGTTCTTAATTGAAGAATATAATCATTATCAGTTCTTAACATTTTTTCTTTATTTTTTTTCAGTTTAAAATATCTGAAAAAATGAGAAAATCAAAAAAAGAAGAAGAAGAGGAGAGGTGAAGAAAAAATATTTAAAACCCGTAATTTTTTTGAAAAAAAAAACGAAGAAAACGTTTAAGCTGTTATTTTCGAAACAAATTTTTTTTGATTAATACAAATTATGTGGGAAATATCTGAACGTCGGTTCAGTTAGACAAAAAAAACCAACAAATTGATTTTTTTTGCGTGTTCAGTGAAGCGCATTTGCACAAAATACGTTCAAAATTTTCGTTGGAGAAAAGAAAAAGAAATCAGAACGACTTCATTAAATTATTTTTGAAAAATTAAAAAAATTAAAAAAATTTTAAAAATTGAAAAAAAATTAAACAATTTGTTGCAGTGTTGCAAATGCGCTCTATTGAACATCGACCTTTTTGAAACCAGGGAAACCAAAACTTCTGAAAATTCGCTGCAAAATTATTGAAAACAGGAAACATTGTGAAGTAGGCAGCGAATTATTTTTGGCGCGAAAGCCACCAGAAAATTGTTTGAATTTTTATTATCAGCCGCCACTTTTTTGTTCAAAAATTTGGATTTTTTTCCAGTTTTTTAATTTTTGCTCTTTTCCTTTAACTAAATCGATTTTTTTCTTGGGCAAATATCAGTATTTTCCATTTTCTAAATTAAAAAAATAATCGAGAAAAATATTTTTTTCGCCGAGCAAAAAACCGAGAAAAAAATGACACAAAAACACAAAAAATGTTGATTTCAGCTGTGAAAATTGAGCGGAAAAACCAAAAAGACCAAAATAGGAAAAACTGAAGTGTGAAAAACCAAAAGTTGCTTTTCAGTTTGAAAAATCAGGCAAAAACTCGACCGCCGCCTGATTTGTAGCTTGAAGTTTGCCACAATTTCAGCTCACTGAGATGCTACAAGACAGTTTTTATCAGGGTTTCGTGTTGTCGAAGGTGAACTTTTCACTAAAACAAATTACAAGGCAAAAAAAGCCATGTTGAATTAGGCCCAGCATAGTCTTCGAATTTGAAAAAAAAATCAGCGGGGTGAGACCAAAATTCGAATGCAATGTGAAGGAGGAATGTTGCAACCTTCAGAACCTTCAGATGTTGGGTTGGTTTGATGTCGATTTTAATTTTTTTTTTTTTTTTTTCAAAAAATCTGAATTAAAATCTTAAAAATATCCAAAAGTAAAAACACGAATTAATTGTTGTTCTCGAGTTGTTAAAACATCCGAAGCCGGTCAAAGAAGAATCAATAAGATGAAATATAGAAAATATGCGGAAAAATCCTGGTTATTTTTCCCAGAATTTCAAAATGTGACAAAAAAAAAAATTCTAATTTTTGTTCAGAAAAAATCCGATGTTTAATCGAAAAATGGTGAGTTTCGAATTATGTAACAATTGCTTTCAATAAATCTCGAATCATTGGATTTCGACCGTTGTCGATTTCGTTCTGCAATCATTTTTCAACCTCTTTTTCATTGCTTCTTTGTCATTTTTTGCAAACCTCTCGTATAACTACTTTGCCTTGGAAACATACCAGTGGCACCAGTAGCAAGAGTTGCCAATTTATCAGCCTGAAAAGGGCATTGAATTTTGTTTTTTTTTTTTTGTTTATTTTTTGTTGAAAAAAAATCCGCTTGCCATTTCATTTCCTGGATCATTTTCGTGAGCATAAACGTGTTGAAACTCAATTTTTGGAAAATCTTTGCACACAATGTGAATTTGTTCAGCAATATCTGGATATCTGAGAAAAAAAAAATCGATTTTTGAAAAAGAATCCATAAAATTTGAAGAAAAAAAAAGAGAGAAGAAAAGAGAAGAAGAGACAATGAATTTTCGCCTCGAAGCGCCACAATCGAATTTCTCGAATCAGTTCGAACAATGACCGGTTCGCCTTTGTATCCTTTCCAATCACGCAAGTTCTCAAGTGCTGTTCTAATCGCAATCATTTCAGCCAATTCATTGTCAGGATAGGGAACACGTATACGTTGTGATCGATTCAATTCATGATTCGGACCCATAAAGATTCCAATGCCGGCAACATTCCATCGTCCGACATACGAGCCGTCGGTATAAATCACGTGTTGATTCTTGGGAAAGTTCTCGTTCCACACAGAATGATTCTCGTCATTTTGTCGTTCCACAAAAGCGTCTTCATACTTCTTTGATGAGCTTCGATCGAGACGATACGTTCTCTGCAGAAAGAAAAATCGAGTTTTTTTGAGCACATTTTTTTTGTTGTTTAAATTTCACATCTGTTGGGCTCAGAATATCTGGCCACATCCAGCCGTATTCAGCATTTCTATTCCTTCGCACGTGTCGATCTCTTCCTCTACCATAATTAAAATCTGAATTTTTTTTGTGAATTTCAATTTTCCGCGTTTTCTTTTTCTTTTTTTTTGCAAAATTTTCAAAACTTACAATTTTGAGTTTGTTCTGCAAATTACCAACAATTATTTTCAGTTTGAACAAGGAAAAGAAAAACTAACGAAAAGGTTGTTGTTGGCTCATCGAAGATGAACTTCCATAAGAACTCGATGATCCACCCGAACTGTAACCTCCTCTTCCTCCTCCTCCTCCTCCTCCTCCACCTGATGCTGAAGAAATCGGGTTTCGTCGAGATTGATTCGAAACGGATCCCAAATAAATCATTTGAGGTGCTGAAAAATTGTAAAAACTTTTCGAGCTCGACGTTGGATCATTTCTTTGTCTCCCGTTTGCTGAAAAAAAGGTTTTTGAGATTGATCAACTGAAAAATCAATAATCCAACATCGGGAGCTTCGGTCGAAACTTTGATTTCTATTCGATCGTTTGGCTGAGTTTAACACTTTTTGTTTCAAATTCCTAAATTTTTTTCTTCTGGAAATACATGATTCAAATCTCTGAGCGGGGCTTTTATCGCTTTTCTTGTTTGGCGAAACTGAAATTCGAAAAAAGCAATTTTTTAAAATTCCAAAAATCTTCAAATAACCCGAATTTGTGTTGTTTGATGTTGAACGGCTTCTTCCTCTTCGTCTGGAATAAGAGTTTTGACTTTTTTCCGATCCTGAAAATCCAGAAAATTATTATTCCTTGCCCAATTTTTTCAAATTGTTTTATTTACTGTCTACTGAAGAGCTGGTTCCTGTACTGGTGGTAACTGATCGGTCGTTCCATGATGTTCCTGTTGATAATCCGCTTTTTGTTGTTCCAGTGCTCGAACCATAACTCGAAGATCTGCTGTACGTTCCAGTGGAACAGCTCGAACTTCTATTTCTACTACGTGATCCTTCACCATGAGATCCACTTCCACCTCCACCTACAACAATAACGAATAAAACGCAGAATTTTCTATAAAAAAAAATGAATTTGACGAACGCCCGCCTGTAGATCTTGTTTGAGATTCACAAGATATTGAAGAAGTCTGAAAATTTTGTTGAAGAAATTCATTATTCTTTCTCAATTCATTTTCTCACCGAAAACCGCTTATTTCGCTGATTTTGCTCCCGTTTAGATTGAGCTAAAATATTTGTGATATTTTACACTTTTTTCAAAAAATTATTTTTTGTCTTAAAAAAAAAACCAAATTTTAAAGCTCCTTTCGGTTTTCGGAAATTAGTTCCAAAGTTTCGAAACCAGCGAAACATTATAATTAGTTGAGCTGTTTCTATCGAGTTTTACCGAAAAATAATGATTTTTTTTCTCAATTATTGATTCATCGATTCAGAATGCCACGTGATATTCTTGATCCCATGAAAATTAATTTTTATTTAAAAAAAAAACCTTTTTATTTTTGTTTTTTTTTTTTTTTTTTGGAAAAAAAGGGGGTAAAAAAAGAGTTTTTTGTTATACAAATTGGCTGAAATCATCTCAAATGCACACACACACACAAATTATGGACATTGAAGTGTACAAATTCGATCTGAAACCTTCATCGAAATGGTTTGAAAAAATATCGATTGAAGACTTTTCAGAAGGCAAAACAATTGGTTTGATTCTTGAAATGTGAGATTATTGCGGTGGCAGATGAATGCAACAGAAGATTTCGAGATTGTTGACGATGAATTTGTCAGTCAACTTCATGATTTTGTTTCATTTCACAGGTTTTTTTTTGATTTTCGAAAAGCAAAATTTGCTCCCTTTTTGATTTCAGAATGAACGTTTTTATCGGAGCAATTTGCCTATCATTAAATGCTCTTTTATTCGTCGTTTTCCTGTCTTCTCCAACGTTACGGGATAAACATCGTAATCGGGTAAAGGCTTTTTGGAAAGAAAAACCCCGCCCGTTGTTCTGTTTTTCGCCTTCAATTTTCAGATTCTAATGATTCTTGCTCTTGCTGACACGTTCAACACGTTGGCGATTCTCTTGATGGGAAAAAATCGTGTCGAACTTTACACGCAAATTATTCAGACAAATCGAATTCCGATTCGTACCGCCTGGGATTGCGCTTTAGAACCATGGCTGATACTGCGTGGAATTGGTTTCTCTTTTCTTTTCTTTTTTTTTTGAATTTTTGAAATTTGCAAAAAAAAAATCGAGTTAAGGTGACATTTGGCCACCGATTGTGACAATGGTGATTGCGATTCAACGAGCTTTGGCTGTTTTTACCCCGATTTGGTTTCACAAACATGGACGTAATCGGTGATTTCTTTCTTTCTTTTTTTTTAATTAATTTTTATTCAAAATTCAAGAAAATTTCTAGTTTTTTTAGCAAAAAACCCCAAAAAAGTTTAAAATTCAAAAGTTTCAGAAGCAAATTCTAAATGTTTTTCTTTATATTTGAGTTTGTCCTTTTTCGGTTTTATCTCTTCACTGAATCCAAAATATCGAATATGACTTTTTTTGGCGTTGTGTAATGGAAATCTCAGGCTAACTTTATCTAAAAATTTTATTGATTTTTTTTTTTGAGTCGAAAATGAAGCGGCTTTATTTTAAGGGGAATAATTGGAATTTTTTCCTAGCGTGTTACAAACGTGCTCTATTGACACGCAATTAAATTTTTGGCGCGAAAAAATATTTTTCTTTCTTTTTATTAAATTTTTCAATGAATATTTTAGAAATTTACCTATCAGAAATCGAATAATAAAAATTTGAAGAAAAAATAGAAAAATTAGAAAATAAACCAGAATATTAAGATGATTGATTGGATCCCATTTATTACTAAGATCAGAAAATTGCCGAAGACGTTCGTAAGCATATTCTAAAAGCTGAAATAATTTAGTTAAGGCAAAAAAAGGAAGAAAATTAGTCCTGAAATTCAATTACAATAATTCGGCTGCTACTTCCATAATGATAAATTTCCGTTTTGTTCATTTTTTCAAAAAAAAAAAAAAAATTAAAATAATTTGGCAGCAAAAAAAAAGAAGAAAAGAAACGTCAAATTAATTTTCAGATCTTTATTTTTATTTTGCTCAACTTTGTGTATTTTATTACCAACATTGCTTATTGGTTTTGTAATTGCCTATGCTAATCGAAATGTTCAGGTTTCTTCTTCTTTCTTTTTTTCTCAATTTAATTTCAAAAATATTTTAAAAGGTTCTTTATTATTGTGGTAGAAAAGCTGCGTTTGGAAATGATTATGCGACTTTTATTTATATCATCAATATTTTTGGATATTTTTTTTGTTTTATTATGAATTGTATTACAATGATCAAAGCTTCATCAACTATTAATAAGTTAACAGAGAAAACAAATATTTGTTTATTTTCTCAAGGATTTTTTGTAGACTTGTTCGTCGACAAATTTATAATGTGAGATACAGCCTTGTCATATCATTCTTATCATTTATTCTGGTTGCAATTCCAAACGCAATTTCAGTATTTTCAGTTTATTTTGAAGAAGTTTGATTTTTTTTTGAAGATTTATCGATTTTATTTTGAGATTGCAGGTGGCAAGCTTCATTGCAAAACCATCAACATATTTCACATGCATCAATTCAGGAATTAATATTTTTGTTTATTTGGCGTTGAACACTGAATTTCGAAATCAGTTTCGTTATCTTTTTTGTTCGAAGAAACGGGTTGGAACATTATCGGAAGCTGAAAGATCAGCATTGAAAACGAGACATCTTGACATTATCGTCACACGAGCCACTTTTAATTAAATGTTTCAACAGAAAGAAAAAAAAACGAAAAGAAAAAAGTTTTTTGAAAAGTACAATTTATTCGTACTTTTTTAGACATTTTAATTGAAGCTTTTCCCTATGAGTTCTTTCTCAAATCTCCCTACCCTCCCAATTCCTTTATTGTTTCTTTTTTTTAATTCAATTGTTTCGTGTTTCATTTAAATAAAAAACGATTTATTTTTTCAATATTCTCAATTGTTTGTTTCACATTTTTTTCCATGAATTTTCAATCATTTTAAATGCAAACATGAATTTGTGCTTTAATCTTTCTTTTTTTCCTTTTTCCCCCTCCCCCCCCCCCTTTTTTTCAGACTCAGAAATTAAACGATGAACGACTACGGTAATGACTTTTTGGTTGCTCTTTTTTGTGACTTCTTCACGCCCAAAAATTTGGATTTTCTGAAGTTCATCTGAAATATTTTCAGAACCGTGAAAAAAAATTTTCGGTAAAAAGAAAAAAAAGAAACAAGAAAAGTTCGTCGTTCTTTAAAGGCGCACACAGAAACAACAAAAAACTTGTTCGAGCAAAATAAATGGGGACAAAAAATGTTGGACAATCTTTTTGCCCCATTCAGGGTCTTAAACCACTTTTGAGCTATTTTAGTGCACATTTTTGATTAAAAAAAAAGTCTTAAATCACTGAAAAAAAGCGTTTTTCGAAATAATTTTTTCTTAGGTCTTGATTCCCACCCCCCCCCGCCCCCTCCTTAATGATCTTTCAGGTAATGAAGGATCAACCTGTAGAAAGATCTTCAAGCTCTTACAAATCTTGATCTCTTGGAATTAGTTGAAGATTTAGAAATCAATCAACAAATTTGAAGGAAACTTTATGCGAGACGCTTTACCACCGCAAGGAATTAATGAGAAAGAAGTGGGAATAATTCACTCTTCTGATGTGGAATGTATTCATCATTGAGTTAGGCAGAAAGCTGAAAGGTTCAGCCACGAAAGCTGAAATCATTCCAGGAAGCTGAAAGGTATTTACTATTTTGGTTCTTTTCAATTGGATCCTCGAACTGAACTTTAAAATATTAATAAGAACGCACTTCTAGGATGCTTGTTTACGCAAAAAATTGAAAAAAAGGGTTTTCGCACCTGACGTCTTCATTAAACCTGTCGGTGGAACTAGAAACAACAAAAGGAATATAGGGAATAAATCAAAATAGGAATCATTAAAAAATTCTAAAAATATTGCTTTAAAATATTGAAACCCCACTAAGATTGAAAACGTCGGAAAGGATACAAACCGCCTTGATTTATCGCTTCATTCTCTTCAGCAGCAGCAGCACTACAACGATGGTTGAATTTTGCCTAGCTTTGTCTAGAATTTTACCTTCTTACTTAGCGTGAGTAAGGAAAAAAGAAGATTAATGCACAAATTCATGTTTACATTTAAAATGATTGAAAATTGATGGAGAAAAAAAATGTGAAATGAACAATTCGGAATATTGAAAAAATAAATCGTTTTATATTTAAATGACAGAAAAAAAAGGAAAACAATTGAATTTTAAAAATAAAAATAAAAAAACGGAAAAATGAAAAACAGAAATGGGATAAATTTGAGAGAAGACAAACGTTTTTTCTTCCTCTTTTTTTTCTTCTTCTGCGCACTTTTTGCCCCGGCTTCCTGTTATTTTTCCCCCATTTTTTCCAATTCTTCTAAATAAATTATTATTATTATTATTATTATTGATTTTTAGAGAAAAAAGAATTAGAAAATCAATTAGAATTGATTTGAAATTTTTTTTTTCGAAATTCAGCTTCTCCTCAACAAATTTAACAACAAATGTTTTATTTGCCATTGTTTTTCGATGCCTTTTTTTTCATTGTCTTGTCTTCTTTGGTGGAGGACGGAAAAAAAAACTTCCTCGGCATTCAAATTGTTCAATTTATCGCATGAATGATTCTTATATCGGATGAAGAATAGGAAAAAAAACGCAGAGAAAATCTGAGGACAAGAAAAAAAGAAAAAAAAAAAGAATGAGAAAAGCATTACCGAACAAGAAAATCATCATCGCCATCATGAATTTATGTCTACCACAACACCGTTTTCTCTCAATTTTTTACATTTTTTTCGTTTTTTTTTTCTTCAAAAATAGTTGAACCCAAATCCAACATTTTCGAACATGAAAAATAAAACAACAACAAGCTTTTTCCCCACCACCCCCTCTCCCTCCCCCCCCCCCTCTTCCTCTATTTTTTCTCACGGCTCTATCAAACAAAAATTCGTTGAAGAAATGTGAAAAGGGATCAAGCAGAAGTCGAAAATACATTTTCCAACTTTCAATTTATAATTTTATTTGTCTCTCCCCCCCCCCCCCCTGTCTCAAAAATGTTGAATAATTTGTTTTCGCGCCGAAAAGAGAGAGCTGAACATTTTTGGTGCGAACTCAACCAAACAAAAAAAAAGACGAAAATAAACCAAAAAAAGGTTTTTGCATAATTAATTTATTGATTGACGAAAAATTTAAGAAGAAGAAGAAGAAGAAGAAGAAGAAGAAGAAGAAGAAGAAGAAGAAGCTCGAATTTTAATTCAGAAGAGCGAAAAAAAATAAAAAAGAAGCGTTTTTCATTCGAATGTTATTATTACAACGATCGATATTGAGTGTGTAGATCAAAATAAATGTGCGTTTTTCCTCTCAATTGTCTCCCTACGCTTCGTCAACTAAAAAGTGATTTTTCTTGTCAAACGATGATTGATCATCATTTTGCACACATTTCGATGTCGGCTTTATTTTTGGGCCCTGAGCATGATTGATTTTGCCTCTTTAAATTGTATTGATTTTCTCGAAAAAATCGGTTTTTGTTCACACTTTCCGCTCATTTTTCCATATTTTCTACAACAAAAACAAAAACGCTTTTATACCGCTCTTTTTTTTTCTCCTGTTTTCCAATATTTTTTATTTACACATTAAAAAATGTTCATTAAAAAACGTTTGTGCCAAAAGCAATTAGTTTGAGAAATTAGTGGGGGCAACAAATTTGTAGTTTGGACCCAATTACAACATGGATTTATTGTCTCGGTTCAGCTCGATCGTTTTTGTCTCAAACCGGAAAAAATCAAGAATTTCCAGATTTTTTGAAATTTTTCTGAAAGAAGAAAATCTGTAAAGTGCCAATAAATGTTTTTTTTTAGCGGAGGCTCACCGCGTTTTTCCTTTCATCGAGCCTCTGAGCCTAGACTAAACGCTGGACTCTGGACTGGACTAAAAGGGCTGCTCTGGAGCTGGAGCTCTGGATTAAAAGCGCAGGTTTTTTTTTTAAAACTCGATCGTGTCGCGCATTGAGATTAATAGAAGTTGTCACGCGATTCATTTCAAGCTTCTTCATCTCCTTTTTCTTTTTTTTTTTGGTGAATTCTGCTTCTTCGGCTTCTTCTCTTTAATTTTTCATTAATTAATCATAATTGCAGTTTTGGTAGTTGGGACTAAAACGTTTTCTTTTCTGGCGACGGAAATGAAAAAATATCAGAAATTGAGAAAAACTAGCGGAAAAATCTTCCGTTTTGGCAACTTTTTCTTTCTTTTTTTTTCGTTTTAAATTAATTATTTTGATGCAAGTTCGCTCTATTGAGAATACCTGAAAAACTTGACAAAAAAAGAAACCGGCAATGAAAAAACGTGTGTCGTGGTTGGATTTTTTCAGAAGAAAAAATATCTGCCATACTTTTCCATTTTTTGTCGTAGGAAGAAAATCTTCTTCTTCGTTTTTTTTTTGTCATTTTTCCCGATTTTTTCTCATTTTTTAAGAAGAAAAAGAAGAAGAAGAAGAAGAAGATGTCGGAAAAGGAAAAAAAGTATTGTTTATGAGACGAACACATGAAAATAATTAGGTTTTGAGCTTCCAACACACACACAAACACACGATAGGTTTATTTTTTCTTTCTTCTCTTTACTTGTTTCTAATGTAAGCATCGCCTTTTCTCCTTTTTTTTTTTCTTAAATTTCACTTTTTTCTTTTTCCTTTTTTGCCCTTTTTTATTTGAAAATTTGGATAAGAAACCACCTTTTTTTCCTAGCTTTTACGTATAGAGTCGAGGAAAATTCTCGGAGCTTTTCCCACGTTTTTTTACTATGATTTTCCTTAAAATCTTCTAAAAATCGATTGAAATGTACATATTCTGATGGAATTTTTGAATTTTTGATGGCGGCGCGTTTAAATCATAGAAAAACTGCTCCACTGAACACATTTTTTGACAAAAATTTCAGCAGTTTTTTGGTTTAATAATCTCTGCAATTTGAGCTGAAATTGAACTTGAAATTGAAATTCAACCAAATTTTTGATTTTTTTTTCCAATTAACTCATTTTCGCTAGCGTCTCTTCATTTTATCTTCTCTTTTTCTTTGCTTTTCCCTTTTTTAAAAGGGAAAAAAGGTGTTTAGTTAATCCCAAAAAAATGGGAGAAGAAGAAGAAGAAAAAAGTAATGCATACTTTGCCTATAAAAACTGTTTTATGTTTGATACTTTCATTGAAATTCTCTCATTTCAACATTTTCCTTCATTTCTTTTTTTTTGTCGTCTTTTTTTATCTGTTTTCACAGAATTTGGTTCTTCTCCCCCCCAAAAAAAAAAAAATAAAAAAATGGAGCTTTAATTAGGCACAGAGTCATCTCTAATAGAGAATAAAGATTAAAAAGAGCATCAGAAGAAGCAGCGAAAAAAAAGAAAAAAAGTTTGAAAGGATGATGAGGGAAAAGCATAACAAAACTCATATAATTAACGTTTTGGTTTTGATTTTATTATTTTTCTTTGAGCAGCAGCCGGTTTTCTTTTTCTTTCTTTTCTTTTAAACAAAATATCAAATTTGAGATTTTTTTTCTTTTTTTTTTTGGATTTCATTGTTACAAGCACGCTCTATTGACAATTAATTATTGTGGAAAATCTTTCCTGATGAGATTTTTGGTTAGAAGCACGCTCTATTGACAATGAATAATTGTAGAAAAAAATTTGAATGAAGCAAAGTTTTTAGAGCCGAAAAAAAGGGAAAATTCAAATCGATTTGCAAAAAAGAATTTCCGAAAAGAAAAATCAATTTTTCCTAAAAAATGTTGTCAAATTGAATTAAAATCAAATTTTGTGCCCTCGTTTCTTTTTTGTTTCCTTTTCATTACTCGATTATTTTGATTACATCGTTTTCGAATTTCCATAGTAAATAGTAAGGACTTTACTCCTCCTCCTCCTCTTTTTTTTTCTCTCCGTATCCCCATGGGACAATTCAACACACAACTCCTCCTCCTCCTCCTCCTCCTCCTCCTCCTTCTCTTTGTTTTCTCTTCCCCTCATCCACCTTCATCCTCGTCGTTTTCTTCGTGGATTTTACAGGTTTTTTGTTGATTTGGATTGAGAAGCGACTTCTAGACATAATTATCAGATGTGATCAACATTTTTAGCAGGAAAAAAAAAGAAAAAAAATTTTTTTTTTGTTATTTTCTTTTTTATTTTATTTTATTCTTCATCATCTTTTTTTTCATTCTATTTTTGTTTTATTTCCTTGAATATTATTTGACTCTTGTTTTTCTTCTTCTTCTTCTTCTTCTTCATCATCTTTTTTCTCTTTTTCTCCTCCCACGTTTTTTTTCACTATTCCCCTTCCAAGCTTTTCATCGGTCTCCTCCCACCCACCTAACGCCACCACCACCATTTTCAGGAGGGTTCTCTGTGTTTGGCCTCTGGCCTGCCTGTCAAATGTTTTTTTTTCTTCTTCTTCTTCTTCAGTCATATGCTCGTCCATCGTTGTTGAGCTCAACCTTCTTCTATCTATTTTCTGGGAGGTTTTTCCTTTTTTTTTTTTTTTTACTATCTGTCATAAAATGTTTAATGACTGGAAAAAGGCCGAGAATCATTCGAACGAATGATTTAGAATAGCGCTTCGACTTGCTTCTTCAATGTTGCATTTTTTTGTTTGCTTCTCTAAAAAAATGCGAAAATTTGGCGGAATTTTTCAAATATTCATATTCATAGCGGGCGGGTGATTGAGTTTCAGACATTTTCAGTCGTCGAATCGAAAAAACACCAAGATTTTTTTTAATCTTTTAATTCTTTAAATGTTTTCAGATAAAAAATGAAAACAAAAAAAACAAAAACATTTAACAAAATTGTTTTGTATCCCCTCCCCCCCCCCCCCCCCCCTTCCTCCTCTTACCATTTTGAATTTAAGACATTTTTGCAGCTTTTTTGTTTTCAGAAGTTTCTTCTGGAGTTTTGAGAAATTCAAGAATTTTTTCAAGAAAATTTTCTCTAGAAAAAATTGTTCTAAATGAAACATTTCGTCGTATTTCATTTTTTTTTGTTCGATTTTCTTGAAATTGACGTCACTGAAAATTGGAAATTAGAAGGGGGCGGGGGGGAAGGAAAAGGAGGAAAAAAAATAAGATTTCCATTTGGTTTCCATTTACAATTAATTTTGTGAAAGAAAAACCAAAATAGAAATATGAAACTTGTTTACATGCGAAATAAAAAGTTCAAAAATAATATAATTTGCTGTATCATTTTCAGAAAAGTTTTTGAAAAATAAATCAGAGAGAAACCGACATACAGAGAGAGAGAAAGAGATAAAGAGGAAGTGAAAGAAAGAGAGAGAGAGAGAGAGAGAGAGAGAGAGAGAGAGAGAGAGAGAGAGAGAGAGAGAGAGAGAGAGAGAGAGAGAGAGAGAGAGAGAGAGAGAGAGAGGAAGTGAAAGAAAGAGAGAGAGACAAAGAAAAACAAAGAAGAGAGAGAGAGAGAGAGAGAAAAAGGTTTTTTAATTAATATGTTTGTTGATTCTGAGAATGGAAATTTTCAGCGAAGTAAAAAAGTCGAAAAATCTTAAAATATCAAAGATTTGTCTCCACCTTAATTTTCATCTTTTCTCGAAATTTCCAAAAACATTTTTTCCCAAAAAAAAAAACCATTAAATGAATCTTCGGAAGGAGTCCTCGTCTCGAAACACACAAAAAAAAGAAGAAGCCGAAGAAACGATAATTGTGGTGAAGCTGATTCGAGAAAAAAAAGAAAACAAATGACGACAGAAGACAAAAAAAAAGCGAAATTCTAATGTTTTTTTTTTGTCCTTTTTCTGTCTCCGCCATAATTTATTGTTTCAGAAAAAAAAACCCCTTGAGCTTCTTCTTTGCCAATCCTTCGCTCCCCCTGGTCTCCACTCAAAACATTTTTTTTCTTTTTGCAGCGTTTTTTTTATGGTTTTCAAGAATGTTGAAAAACATGTCGAAACATAAAAAATTGTTGTGTATAAATAGAGAAATAGCATCATCATCGCTAGTATTTCATTCATGTTTTATTTCTACTCCACCGCGCCCTGCACCCTGCACCCCGCGCCCCGTCCGACCATCATCCTCATCGTCCGTCGCACACATGTATTTCCAACGCTGAAATCCTCTTTCGAGTTTTTGTTGTGTTGGCACAATTTAATTATATAATTTGACCTAATCTGATTAGCTCAGGCTCGAGTCTGTTGCATTTTTCTTCTCCTTCACACTGGAAAAAATCTCGTTTTTTTTTCTTTTCTTTTTTTTTTTGCACAATTTTTTTCGTTTTTTTTTTTTATTCAAAAGTTTTTTCGAGAAAAAATGTGAGCAACAATTATAAAACTGTATTTGAATGTTTCAAAATGTGAAATTGGGCGAAAGAAATTTCAAAAATATCCATGAAATATTCATAAAGTCATTGAAGTGCTTCAGCTTCTTCTTCTCCTTCTCTCAATTTTTTTTCCATGGGTTTTCTTTCCACCAACCAGGGTGTTCACGTCTTCCCCTCCATTATTGTAATTTTTTCATGCATTTTTTACCATTTTCCTAATTGGTCTCCCATCCAACCTCTCTTCATTTTTAAATTTTTTGCCGAAATCGAGAAAAAACACTTTTTTTTTTTTGAAGAATGCTTCACGATGTGATCTATATGTTATTAGTGTCGACGGTCACAAAAGATGTAAGCTCACAGCAAATTGGTGCTGATCCAATCACGTGTGAATATAATTCGAATCATAGGAAAAGTATTTTGGCAGTAACATTTTTTCTTACTTTTTAATTTTTTTTAAATTTTTTTTTTTTTGAAACATTTTTATAGGATTTATTGCAAGATTATGACAAAACAATGGTTCCATCAAATAATTCAGTTCAAGTCAGTGTTGAATTAACAGTTCAAGTAGGTTTTTTTTTTTGGGTCTCACAACGAAAGTGGCAATCGAAAAATTGTCGACAGAAAATCAGCGGTTCAAAAAAAAATGATTTTTGTTTCGTTGTTTTTGGCTGGCGTCGGCTTCTTGGTTAAGTAGATCAAAAGTTCGACGAACTTTAATGTAATAGAGACGCAGAGAAACAAACGAAAAACGCGACGCTGCACGCTACGCTTTGCTTTTTATTATTAAATTGAAAAAAATGTGGTTTTTTTCTTTGTCAGGATATATCTTCAATATCTGAAATTTCAAGCTCTTTTATTGCTGATGTTTGGTTCAGTCAAGTTTGGGAAGATCCACGGTTAGAATATCGGTAATTCGATGATCAGAAACGAATTTTTTGGAGAATTATTTGTTTTTGGTTTTCGCTTAATTTCAAATCCAATCAAATTCCAGAAATATTTCTTGTAAGACAAACTTATCACTTGACAGTTATGTCAGCGAACGATTATGGACTCCAAATGTGTGCTTTGTGAACAGCAAAAGTACACAAGTTCACAAATCGCCAGCTTCCAACATTTTATTGATCATTTATCCGAATGGTAAAAGCAAAAATCTTTAAAAAAAAAAGAAGGAAAAATAAAATAAAACGACGCTGCAGGCACCGTTTGGCTGAATTATCGTGTTCAAGTATCAGCTCCGTGCTCTTTTGAGCTTTCGCGATTCCCAATCGATGCTCAAGAATGTCATCTGGTCTTTGAATCATATTCATACAACATAGCTGAAGTAAGTTGGGTGGCGGCAAGCAAAGCGTGAGCAGCAGATTTGATCGCTTCTACATACAAACTTTTACCAGGTCCGCTTAAATTGGCAACAATGGGCTCCGGTCACAATGCCACCACCGCAAGATTTTCGTTTGCCCGATTTTCAATTTTATAATGTGACGTGGGGAAAAACATCGAATGAGTATACGGCAGGAATGTGGGATCAACTAAAAGTCACCTTCAGGTTTCTTGTTCTCGGGGTTTTCTCGGGGTTTTTTCTCGGGGGGTTTTTAGAGGTTCCCTTGGCTTCAAAAAGAAATACATTTTTTGTTTTTCAAGATTCAAACGTTTATATGGTTATTATGTTCTTCAAATGTATTTGCCAACGTATTTATCCGTGTTTATTTCGTGGATCGCATTTTGGATTGATACGCGAGCTCTTCCAGCACGAATCACACTTGGCGTCTCATCATTAATGGCGCTGACGTTTCAATTCGGAAATATTGTCAAAAATTTGCCGCGCGTCTCATTTGTTAAAGTTTCTCAGAAGATTTGACAATTTAAAATGTCTTCAACATTTTTTGATAGGCAATCGATTTATGGTTTTTTGTCTGCGTTGCGTTCATCTTCTTCTCGCTCGTTGAACTGGCCGTCGTCGGATTTGTGGATAAGATTACTGAGATCAAAAGAAGATCAAGAAGAGTCAAATTTCAACGAGCAATTGCAACTGGAACAATCAAGAAGTGAGCGAATTTTTTGTCGAATTGCAGAGAGAGAGAAAAAATCAATAAAAAATCCAGAAAATATTCGTGCACATCAAAATGTAATTCTGTCAGGTACAGTATGAATAATAATGATGATGAAGAGCTTTACAATATCAGGTATGAATTTTTGTGTGTCTGAAACTGACGAAAAAAAAAAAGAAAGACTTTCTCTCTCTCTCTCTCTCTGCAGTGGCGACACAAATGGAACGAGACAAAGCTGGAAAAACAACAGCTCGCGTGAAGCGTCAGCTGATATGGGAGCTCGTGTTGATTCGTTTGCAGCAAAAGCATTTCCAGCAATGTTTGCCGCTTTTAATGGTTGGCGGCCTATTTTTTCATTTTTTTTTTTTTTTTTGGTGGGGAATAATTAACACACGAAAATTTTCAGTTTTCTACTGGTGGTATTATTTATCAAGAGAGAGGAACTAAATATTTTTAAAATTCTTCTGTTTTTTGTTTTTTTTTTTTTTTTTTGCTCAATTTTTAAAGAGTTTTCAAATGATTCTGAATTCCAGAATTTTTAAGAAAAAAAAGCGAAAAAAAAATCTCATTAAAATCGGGTTTTTTTCCAATTTTTATTGTTATGCTGGTTGAATTTTTTTTTTTACACACAATTTTTTTTTCACCGCTGTACATTTCTTTTCTTTCTTTCTTTGTTGTTGTTGGGTGAAGGGGTAAATAATGAATTTTTTTTTAAAACCAATTTCGTTTATTTATTTTGTAGAGAAATTTTTAGGAACATTTTTAGAGATTTTCAGATGATTAGATTTTTCAGCTTTTGCTTCTTTTTTTTTTTGTTGAAATTAGGTTTTTACAAACAGTTTCAACACGTGTCAGGAAACGGTTTCAAAGTTTTTTTTTCTCAATTTAATCATGTTTTTCATAGTTTTTTAGAAAATAAGAATCATCTGTCCTTTGAAATATTTTCAGCTGTTGACAAAATAAAAACCGGGGGGAAGGGGGGGGGGGGGGGGGGAATTTTGTTTGCGTTTTTCTTTAAGATTTCAAGTTTTATTTTCTTCATGAAAAAAGCCAAATGAGCACAATTTGGATACAAATATTTTTTCTTTGTCAATAAAAAAAAGTTTTTTTTTTTTTTTTTTTGAAAATAGATCCATTTACTTCCGTTTAATGGAATAAAAAATTTGATTTGAGCTATTCAAAAAAGAAAAAATGAAGAAGAAGAAGAAGAAGAAGAAGCTGGTTTTGATCTACGCAAATGCCATTTTCGGCTTAAAAACAAATTTTTTTTTTTTTTGTTTGAAAAAAATGTTCTAAGCTCCGGCCAGATTTTATCTCATCTTTTTTACATTTTAAAAAAAGAGAGCTGCCCCCTCCTGAAGGAAATTGATAAATTCATAGTCTGAAATCCATCTGGATTTTTTGCCCTTTTTTCAGACAAGAAAATGTTAAAAGCTTCAAAGGAAATTTAAAATTTCTATTTTTCAAAAAAGAAAAAAGTGACGTAATTTATCCTCATTGTTTTATCATTTTTTGTTTATTTTTGTACCTTTTTTTGACAAAAAAACCTTTTTTTTTCGTTGCTTTGATGTCTTTCAAAATAATTTTAACAAAGCCATTTTTTTTTGTTCATTTTTAATCATTATAAAAAAAAAGAATTGAAAAGAAAAAAATTGTTGATATTCTTCTTCTTTTTCTTCTTCTGCTTCTTCGTCGTTTTTAGTTTTGTAGTGTTTTTTTTTCTTCAGAGATGACGTTGAAGAAGCTGTAGAAAACTGAAAACGTCTTCGCCCAAAAAAAAAAAACAATTTTTAGAGTTTTTGCTGACGAAAAAATTGCAATTTTGGCTTTTTTCCTTTCATTATTTTTTATAAAATCTTTTCCTTTTCGTTTTGCTCTCAAATTCCAATTCTGATTTTCGCTGAAATTGACTTTTAACAGAGAACATTTGTTTTCCTGACTTTTATTCAGAATTGCTCGCAAGGAGAGAGAGAGAGAGAGAGAGAGAGAGAGAGAGACGGAGAGAGACGGCGACAAAATTCTGTTATTCCACGCCCAATTAATTTTGAATAAAAACCAAAAAAAGAGAGAGAGGGAGAGAGAGAGAGAGAGAGAGAGAGAGAGAGAGAGAGTGAAAACCAACACTTTTTTCTGTTTTCCGAGAAATTTTTGACTTTTGATTTCCTTGAACCATTCATTATGCGTAATTTTGATTAGTGAAAATTATGAATAATTGGTGAAATGTCATGCATGAATTCCTATAATTTAAGCATTGGCACAGGAGAAAAAAAACGAAGAAGAAGAAGCTTTTTGTTGCCATTTAATTCAACGTTTTTTTTCACTTTTTATTCGATAAAAAATCTGAAAATTGCTTGTTCCGTTTTGGTTTGGAAATTTGTTTTGTGCATTTTTCAATTTAATTAGGCTATTGAAAAAAGTGCAACCACACGAAGAAGAAGAAGAAAAAGGAAATATTTTTTACAATAATTATATATTTATATATTTATATATAAATATATATATTTATAGTATTTTAAAATTATTTTTATTATTTTATCCACAAATTCTTCTTCTTCTTCATTTTTTTGTTGCATATTTCAAGATTTTTTTAGTTGCCCGGGGTGATTAGTTGAATTACATTCTCGACTGTCTCATTCAAACAGCTTTTACTCGTAAATCTCTCGCAGCTTCTCCATTCTAATTTCTCCTCCTTCTCCTTCTTTTTTTGTGCGTGTGTCCATTGATATCATTTTTTAATAATTTCGAGTCTCGTTGTTTCCCCTCCCACCTTCCTTCCTTCCTTCCTCCCTCGCCCCCCCCCCCCCCGTCCCCCCCCCTCCCCCAGCATGTTTCCCTCTCTCTTTCTCTCTCTCTCTCTGTCTCTCTTGTTGTTTCTGTTTTATAATTACATACAATTTTCGACAAAACTTTGAAGAAGAAAAAAAAACAAAATTTTGAGGGTTGATTTTTTGTTTTGATTTTCAGATTTTTCCTTTCTTCCTTCCTCCTTCGTTTCAGAATGGAATTTAGTGACGACAGTGATAAATTCAAAATATTCGGTTTTATCCATGTCAAATTTGCGACAATTTTCTGTGGAGTTTTTGGTGAGAACAAATTTAAAAAAAAAAATGGATTTTTATCTCTCTTTTCCAGGAATCTTAGCTACCGTAGTCATATTTTGTTTTGGTTTTGCTATTTTCCCATGGGCCATCTATGAAAATGCTGTAAATATAACTGGTAAACATCGAAAAAAAAAGAAGAAAACAACAAAAATTCAAGAAAAATTAATTTCAGCAATGACCGCTTTTCTATGTTTTCTAATTGGCGGCTGCACAGTTCATTCTCTTCTCCTTCACGGTCTGAAACAAACTCGAGTTGGTTGAAAACAAGAACGAATTGAGAAAATTCAAAAACCTTTCAGTTTCGCTTCATGATTCCTACCGTAATCTATCAAACATTTCTGATGTGTTTAAATGCAATTACGACATTAATTGCGATCGGAGAATTAGTTTCAGATGTAATTTAAAGGATGGAATTCTTAAAATTCGTCAATTTTTTCCAGGGAAATTTGTCGCCTCGAGATGAAGCTATGACCAAAATTGTATTGATTACCTGCCCAATTATTATTATTTTACAATCAATAATGTTATTAATTATTGGAAGGTGTCGATATTATATTCAATGTAAAAGAAGACACATTCGGAATGGTCTTCCACCAGTAAAAAATGCATTTCTTTTTCAAATTATCTGAAAATAACGATTTTCAGCCAGTTCGAGAGGTGATCATGTTTTCATCAAACAATAAAGTGTCAATAATGGAATTATCATTTGATAATTCCTATCAGGTATTAAAAAATATTTGAAAAAGCAGCTGAAAATCATTTTCAGCTGCATTTTCATATTTGATTTAAGAAATAAAAGTTGCAGGTTGCTGAAACTATGATGCCAACACATTTCGATTAATTTTAAGCAAATTTCGGCTTCTTTTTTTTTTTTTTTGGTTCTTGTTAGACAAATGGAATTATTCGGGAAAAACACGGAAAACATTTCAATTTTTATCACTTAATTCACCTCATTTTTTGGTTTTTTGTTGGAATTTTAAACGAAATTCGATTTTTTGTTATTTTTATTCCATCTGTGATATTTTTAAAATTCATTTTTTTTTCTTTTAAAAAGGAATTTTTTTTTTAAATATTTTTGAGAATTATGATTTCATGACAAATAAGCTAATAAAAGCCTTTATTTTTGTTGTTTACAGAGAGGAAATATCAGTATCTGATGATGTTTTTCAGCATTTTTTTTATTGTAAAACCCCGCCCCCCAAAGAAAAAATATGTTTTTTATTCAAAAAAATCATTGAAAACTTAAAAGATAAAGCTTAAAAAAAGGTGGTGACATATTGTGAAATTTGTGATTGTGAAACGAGATCAGTCAGCAGCACAAATTATTGGAAAAAAAAAACCTAAAAAAGAAAAAACCAAATTTATAAATTTGAATTTGCCAGAATTTTGAATAATCTTGGAAGAGGCAACGAAATTATTGATTTTACACCATCGTTCTCATTATTTTTCTTCTCGATTATCTCATTTCGGGGATTCTCATTTTCATCGTCGAATTGAGACGAAACGTCGACTTGAAAAAAAAATTGTTTTTTTAACGGCAAAAAATTTGTTTTTGGCAATTTACCAAATGTGTATTGAAATGAAATTTTAATTGACTTTTCCCTGGAATAAATCAAAATCGGAACTAAATTTGTCTGCGAAATGATTCGACGATTTTTCGATTCGGAGCAACAAAATCTGGAGCAAAAATCGATTTTTGTTCTTTTTTTTTTTGGCGCTACCGTACCTATATCCTAAGGGGCGGACATCTTTCTTCATTTTCATTTCGAGACCATCTTGCCAGCATCCTTCGATGCATTGCGCTTTTATTTCCAATAAATTAACTAGAATTCGTTTTCCGGCTGGTGCCTGAAACGGATTTTATTGAAATTTTTAATCCGGAAAATTTTTTTTTTGAAGATTACTTACCTTCAAATGATAAACACATAATTTGTCTCTTTTTTGCCCATTTTTTTGTTGAATATTAATCTCAAATCGACGAGGTGTCTAAGAAAAAGAAGAAAAATTATTGAAGACAAAAAAAAAAGCAGAAGGGGGAGGGGAGAATTTCAAGGAAAAGCTAAAACTTCCTCAGCTAACAACTCTCCGCCACACGATGTTGAGAAGGATTCTTGTATTTCCTCACAATATTTGCCGCCAAAACCAGAAGGACATCTGAAGAATTTGGTTTTTTGAATTTTATTGATTGAGAATATGAAAAATAATTGTCCACTTGCAAATTTGACAATTTCTTGAATTTGTAAATCCACCATTTTGACATGGAGCTTGGGTCTTACAACGATCTTTAATATTTTTTTGGGTTTTTTCGAATTTTTAAATTTTTAATCAAAAACCTTGGCATTTATAATGTTTATTCATGATAAGAATATCTAAAAATGAGGGTCCTTCCAATTGTCCCATCGTCTGCTGAAGATTCGAATCAACGGCCATCAAGCTTGGAATTCTTGGAATATCCGAAAATTCTGTCGGCGTATAATGCATCACACTTCCAATATCATATGGTAAACCATAGGTGGATAATTGTCGTGGTGAGATTTTTGCGAAATTGAACAGAAGATTGCGATCGACCACTCGAGGATTGAAAACCACCGATTCGTCTCGATCATATCTTGATTGTTCATGAAAAAGGCCAAGAGCATGTGCTAATTCATGCGTGGTCACACCAAACTTAAAACAATTATTATTGATTTAGGTTTTTTTTTTTTTTGAAGAATTCCGATTTCATTGGATCCAACAATTCTTGAATTGAGATCCTGTGCGTTAGAGAATCGGAAAAGAGCTGCTCATTTTTGGCTCATTTTTAAGCCAAAAAAAGACAATTTTTAGAAAAATGAAGCCCAAGATCTCAATTCAAAGAAGGCCCTAAAACGGATTCCGTTGTGTCAGTGAGGTAGAATATTTACATGTTCACATCCTTCTCCAATGCTGACAACTTGTTTTCCTTGTGACAAATCTCGACCAACCGTACTCCAACACCCCTCATCATTGCCCAAAAATAAGAGAAACTAAAAAAATCGCAATGTTTGGAATTTCGAAGAAATGGATTGAAACCTCTTTTTGAAATGTTCGCGGGCGAAAATCGATACAAGTTTCTCGATACCAAAAATGAATCGCACTGAGAATTGAGTCTCGAGCTTTTTTATCTGAAAAAAATTCAGGAAATTAATTGTTTTTCAAATTAATTTTTTATTAAAGAAAAATTAAAAAATACTTAAAGAGGAGTGAAAAGAAAATGGAACTCCATTTTCCCAAATTGTTGCCGGATAATTATCATCAACATAAGCTTGACGTCGGGTTCGATTCGATGTGAAAATCTGAAGAAGAAGAGGTTTTTTCAAGCGTTGATTTCATCTAGAATTTCACAAATCTCCCAAATTTTGACCTTATTTTTCAAAAATAATTTTCTTGCACTTCGATTTTCAATTGTTCCATTGACAATTTGTTCTAATTGTGCATAACTAATAACCATGTCTCCTTCCAACAGAACATCACTGAAAAAAAAAGTTTGAAAGTTGTGCAAACACAGTTACGCGCAATTACAGAAAAGAAGATTTTTTACCTGTAACGTTTGTTCAATTTTTGAATTGAAATTTGTTTATCAGCATAATTGTACAAATTTGAAACATCCTATCGATTGATTGAATCAAAAAAAAATTATTTAGAATAAAATAAAAAATTGCCTTACAAATGATAAATGCTGATCTGAATATTGTTCCTCAACCGAGTATTGTAAAGTATCATAAAAGCGATGAGTATCCGATGGTTTTAAAATATCAGAAAGCTGAAGAAAAACGGTTGTTTTTTTGGAAATAAATCAATGTCAACTTGAATTTGATCATTATTGATGAATTGAGAATTTAAAGTTGATATCAAATAGAAAAATTGACAAATTGTGTAAGTAGAAAATCGGAATATTTGAAAGGTCATTACAGGCTGAAATTATCTGAAATAAATTTCAAGGCTGAAATTATCTGAAAATATTCAATTTTGTCGTGAATGAAAACAAAAGTGGAAAGAAGTCTCGAAGATTTTTTTTTTAAACAAATAAGTTCTCATCAGATCGAAGAATGGTCATTCAACTTCTCACATCCGACAACAATTCAAAAGATGCGAATCAAATCAAAAAAAAAAACCAAAAGTTTATGGTGATTTCCATTGAGGAATCAGCAACCCAAAAAAAAAAAGAAAAAAAAAGAAGGAAAAGAAAAAAGAACAGAACCGAAGCTGAAGCTGAAGCTGAGAAGGAGAAGAAGAAAAAAACAAGTTCTCGTTCTCAACAGTTTCGATAAATCCTCCCCCCCCCCCCGCTTCTCCGATTTTTCAAAAAAAAAAATGTCGGCGGCTTTTACGATTTGTATAATGTGAACGGTGATGATGGGGGTGGATGGGGTGGTGGTGGTTGATGATGGTGGTCTGTGGTGATAATTTTTGTGTAGAAAGAAAAAAGAAAAAAGCCGAAAGTTTTAGGCCTGATACTTTCTCTTTCCTTCCAGCTTCTTCTTCTTCTTCGTTTTTTTTTTATCATTCAATTCTATCATTCAAGCTTGCGACCAACTTAATTGAGAACATTTTTTTTTGTCGGCGACAAGAGGGGGGGGGGGAGGGAAAAGAAAAAAATTTGAGAATTTCTCAACGAAATTCTCAAACCAACCAAAATAGTTGTCAAATCCTTGCCTTGAGATTCCCCTTTCCTCCTTTCAGAAATGATTCATGTGTTTGAGACAAATTTCGAGTTTTCAGCTTCCAGCCGAGAATCAGCAAAAAGACGAGGCGCGGCGCAATGAATTTGATCAATCAAAGTTTCTTCACTTGTGTCTGTCTGCTGTGGTGCTTTGTCAATTTGCATGTTCGCAGCTAAAAATAAATCGGCAGCAGCCGGTTTTTCTGAGAAATTCAATCGAAAAAACGTTTAATTTGTATAAATGATCTTTGGATCATTTTAAGAAATTACAATTTTTCTTTTTATTACAACAAAATCACGTCTCTGTCTTTTTCTCTGCGTCTTTATGTCTAGTTGTCTCTCTCTCTCTCTCTCTCTCTCTGTCTGTCTATGTCTGTCTGGCTGTCTGTGGTCTCTGTCTTTTTCTCTCTTTCTCTCTCTCTCTCTTCAATGTTTTTTTTTTTTGGTCGTTTGAATACAAAATAGTCAATTTTTTGTCGAGATTGTTATCAGTAACTGTTAACACTGATCAATTTCTTTTTAAATTATTTATTTTCTTCTCTCTCCATCCCCCCTTCGCCTCTCTGAGGTTTCAAAGCCAAAAAGAGATTTTCCTGGAAAAAAATGTCGGTTGAAGGATATGAAAAGTTCAAATTGATCAAAGTGATTGAAGCTGATCAATTTGTGTACAAAGTGATTCTGAATCGTCCAAAAAAGTTCAATGCTTTAAATCTGGAAATTTGGAAGTGAAAGAGAAAATGAAACGGTTTTTTTTAATCGAAATGAACATTTTTCAGCGAAATCGGTAGAGTTTTTGAAAAAATCGATGAAGATTCGAATTGTCGATGTGTGATTCTTGAAGGTGAAGGAAAACATTTCACGGCTGGACTTGATTTATCCGGTAAACATTCTTGGCGGATTTCGTCAGTTTTTTAAAACGTTTTATTTGATTAAGAAGCCGGCTCGACTCTTTCAACAGATGGCGATGATGACGTGGCACGAAAAGCTCGAAAACTATTGAAAATCATTAAAAAAATGCAGAACGATTTTAGCCTAATTGAAAAATGTTCAAAACCAGTTCTCGTCGGTGTTCATGGTTATTGTCTTGGTGGAGGAATCGATATAATTACAGCTTGTGACATTCGATTTTCAACCAAAAACTCGATTTTTTCAGTCAAAGTTTGGGATTTTCAGAGTCGGCTAAGAGGCTGAAAAATTCTTTCAGGAAGTTGATATTGGAATGGCAGCCGATGTTGGAACACTGAATCGACTTCCGAAAATAATTGGGAATCACAGTTGGATGAGAGAATTGTCCTACACTGCAAGAAATTTTGATGGAGAAGAAGCATTGAAATTCGGTAGATGATCATTTTTTTTTTTTTCAAAATTCAAATTTTCGTAAAATTTCCAGGATTGGTAAGTCGGATTTTCAGCACACGAGACGAGATGATGTCAGAATTGTTGAAACTCGCTGTGACAATCGCCTCAAAAAGTCCGATTGGTGTTCAGGGAACCAAAATCGTGTTGAATTATTCGAAAGATCACACAACAGATGAAAGCTTAAATTTTGTGGTTGGAATTCGATGGAATTTTTCTTCTTCTTCCAGCACCTCAATCATCTTGATTTTCAGGCCAATTGGAACATGTCTCAGTTGATGACCGATGATGTTGCTCAAGCAGCAATGGCGGTGATGACAAAGCAAAAGTCCCCAAATTTTTCAAAACTCTGATTAATTTCGAAAAAAAACTTTAAAAAAATTGTTTAAAATAAAAATTTCAAAGATTTTTGTGTTTTTCAATTTTTCTGAAAACCAAAAAAAGAAGAATTTTGATAAATTCTATCAATAAAAAAAATACAAACTACAAACTACAATCTACAAAAATAGAAAAAAGCTGTGACAAAAATTGTTTTGCAAACTAAAAAAGAGCAAAAGAGCAAACAGAAAACAAAAAAAAAAAAGAAAAGCAAGGAGAGGAGAAGAAGCAATTATATTCATCCATCAGCTGCGATCATTTTGGATATTCGTCATGGAAAAAATAAGGGAAAAATATCGGAAGAGTTGCGGAAACACGCAATATATGTTGAATACCTGGATAAAAACCTATTTATTTCCCCTCCCTCTCCCCTTGGTCCCCCTCCAAGCTCCCCTCTCTTCAAAAAATTTCCACAACCGATTATTGGTGGTCGCCCGCCCGCCCGCCCGCCTGCCGGTCGATTGCAATTATTGCAAGAATATTTTCGGGGTGGGTGTTGAAGGCGAAGAAGAAGAAGAAGAAGAAGAAGAAGAATATTTCGGCAAGAAAAACGCTTTTTTCCTGAATTTTTAAACAAAAATCTTTTGTTGACGATTTTATTACCTTGATTTTTATTTTTTTATTTTTTATTAACACCGGTTTGATATATTTTTCCACTAAAAAATCTTCTATAAAATTGATAATTTTGCTGAAAATTTTCAGCTTTTTTTTCCTCCCCTCGCAGCTTCTTCTTTGATTTCTCACTAACACAATTTCAGCAGACAAAAACACAACACAACACGTTGTCGTCCGTAATTGAACAATCAATATTTGAAGCGATTCAAATCGCTCGAAAAGTGTCGTTAAGCATGCCAACTAATCCACTACTAACCACTGACTCAACAAAACCTAAACCAACTTCTGTCATGGTATCGGACTTTGGTTTCTTTGCAGCCAACAATTTCAGCAGCAATTTCAGCAGATTACTTGATAAATTCTTTTTTTTTAGGAGGAAGAAGATTGTTTGTCGTCACGACAGCCACGACGATATAGTTTAGTTCATCAGGTATCATTCATTATCAGGAAAAAAGCTGAAAAAGAGCTCTGAAATATTTGAGGCGAGCTGTGAAACTCAGCATTATATTGGTGTTCGTCGTCAGAATACGATTCAGCATCGTCGTCAATTAACAGACGAAATGCGCGGGCAAAAAGTTGGCCGGGGTTTTTTTTAATGATAAAAACTGCAAAAAATTTCCAGATTTTACAACAACTCAATGATGAAGGCGTTGAAGTTATTTGGGCAGCAAATACGGGAAGCATAAATTTCTCAGCAATAATGTCATCCACCTCAACAATCTCCAACTTTCTATCGGATATTATTGAAACATTCGAAGCAGCAAACGTTCAGATTTTTCACATCGAATCTCGAAGCTCGAAAAATGGAAAAGGATTCGATGTTCTTGCCGATTGTGAAGCAACGAAACGTCAACTTATTGAAGCAGCTTCATCATTAACCAAGAAGCACACCGCATTGACAGCCGTGTCGATTTATAAGAAGCAAAATGATCATGAGATTTGGTTTCCCAAACATATCAGCGAATTGGACAAATGCTCAGTTTGTCTAACGAAATATGAGCCAACTACTGATCCAAGACATCCGGGTTTTGGTGATCCAGCTTATATTGCAAGACGCAAATTTTTAAACGATCATGCGCTTGATTATAAACAGTAAGAAACAAGGAACAGAAAAAAACCGAGTTTTCGTTGCAGGAACCCATTTTTTTTTTAAAAATTTCAAATAAAAAATAAATAATTTTTGTCGAATTTTCAGTGGAGATGAGATCAGCTATGTGGATTATACAGAAGAAGAGCACGCAACATGGAAAGCGGTTTATGAAAAACTTCGAGAACTGCACGACACTCACATGTGTCAAGCTTATCGTCAAAACCTGGAAAGACTTGAAGACGAAGGCGTATTGACTGCCGATCGAATTCCACAAATTCGAGACGTCAACAAATTTCTGCAAAGTTTGAACCGGGAAACGGGGAAGAGGGGGGGGGGGGAGGGATTCCCCGTGTTTGTGAGACGAAAAAAAATTGGGCTTCACTCAGGAAAGACTGGTTTCGTTCTTCGTCCTTGCTCGGGCCTGCTGTCAGCTCGTGATTTTTTGGCATCGTTGGCTTTTCGTGTGTTTCAAACGACGACCTACATTCGTCATCATAAAAGTCCTCATCATTCACCTGAACCGGATTTGATTCATGAACTACTTGGACATGTTCCAATGTTTTCTGATCCATTACTGGCACAAATGTCACAAGATATCGGATTGATGAGTTTGGGTGCCAGCGATGAAAATATTGAAAAATTAGCCACAGTTTATTGGTGATTTTTTAATTGAAAAAAAAAACGAAAAAGAAGAAAAATGATTATTTCTAGGTTTATCGTCGAATTTGGATTGTGTAAAGAAGACGGAAAATTGAAAGCAATCGGAGCTGGACTTCTATCAGCTTATGGCGAACTAGTTCACGCGTGCTCTGATACTCCAGAACACAAAGATTTCGATCCAGCAGTGACGGCGATTCAGAAATATGAAGATTCGGATTATCAACCACTTTATTTTGTCGCTGATAGCATTCATGATGCCTTATCGAAACTTCGAAAATTCGCCTCATCAATGGATCGACCATTCACGGTGCTCTATGATCCATTCACAAAATGTATTGAAGTAGGAAGAATTGAGAGAATTTTGAGAATCCAAAAATTTAAAAAAAAAAAAACATTTTCAGACGATAAACTCAAGCAAAGATCTTGAAAAAGCGTTCTGTCGTTTATCGAATGATTTAAGCGCAATTTCTCATGCAGCCGATCGAATGAAAATATTTGTTTCAAAATAAATTTTTAATAACATTTTTAGCGTTTTTTTTTTTTTTTTTTTTTGATTAAGTCGTATAAAAAATTTATGATGATTAAAA
Organism: Caenorhabditis drosophilae; assembly: GCA_963572285.1. Lineage (NCBI taxonomy): Eukaryota > Metazoa > Nematoda > Chromadorea > Rhabditida > Rhabditidae > Caenorhabditis > Caenorhabditis drosophilae. Next base: position 3,240,971 of record OY751561.1, on the reverse strand, counting down.
ATAATTTTTTTTTATTTTTTCATATTTTTAAGTGCATTTTTAATGTTTTTCTTCAGCTTTTTACCTTTTTTTTGTTGATAAAAGTACAAAAAATGCATAACAAATTCAATTTTTCAGCTGGTGAAATTTCAAAAAGAAAAAACAAAAAAAAGTGCCGAAGAATAAATCTGATTTTAGCTAAGCTTTTCTCTTCTTCAATAATTATTTGCCTAAAATAAGAAAAAATGTTGAATTTTGTTTCAAAAAATAATTAATCAGCTTTAATATTATTTATTATCTGTTGCTAATGATGTTTTGACTTGTGACAATGTCAAAAAAAAAAAAGAGGGAAAAAAAATAGTTGAAATTTTTACTCAAATGTAGTCTATGATAAAAGAGGAAATAATAATAGTTAAATTGATTGTGAGCACGTGCTTCACAATAAAAAATTGATTAAAAAAAGGGGGAAAATCGAATGAAACATTGAATTCGAAAAAAATACGACAAAATTGATTTTTTCCTTTTTTTTCTTTTTCTTTTTTTTAAATTTTATTTGATTAATTAAGATTTTCAGATTGAAACATGAATTTGTTACAACTTTTCTATATTTTTCTTGCGGGTTTCGTGATTTTTTATCACAAAACAATTTACGGAATAATTAAGGATAGAATCAATTTGTATATGTAAGTGGATTTTCTTCGAATTTAATGAAGGCCTGAAAAAGTCTGGAAAAAAATGAGCTTTTTGCCATTTTTCGCTTGTTTTTTTTTCCACCAAATTGTTGCAGTGGAATGTCGAAATTTCCGGGTCCAGTCTCTTTGCCAATCGTTGGAAACGCATGGCAATTTCCATTGAACATTGTCGGCGTGACGAAGCTGATGCTTGACTGGGGCGCGTGGTATTGTAAACGAGGCCATTCGACACTGGCCCTTTGGGTTGGACCAGTTCCATTGCTGATTGTTGTTGATCCGAAACAGGTCAAGGAGATTCTCGAGTCGAATTTGATTATAACAAAAGCGCGAGAATACGACATTCTATTTCCATGGTTAGGCACCGGACTTTTGACATCGACTGGTTTGTTTTTGTTCGCTCTTTTTTGAAAAATCTGAAAACTTTCAATTTTCAGGTGAAAAATGGAAGCAAAGACGAAAAATGTTGACGCCAGCGTTTCATTTCAAAGTGCTCAATGATTTCCTGATTGTTCATGATTATCAAGCAAAGGTTTTTATTTTTATTTTTTCGATTAAAAAAGGGGAAAAAGAAGGGGGCGGGGGGGGGGGGGAATTAATTTGCCGAAACTGGTTTTGATGTTGAAAAATCCTCAACATAATTGTGTTGTTCATATTTGTGCCTCAGCCATTCAAAACAGCTGAGAACTCGCGCTGAAATTGTTTTGAACTTCTTAAAGCAGAAGAATTTTCATCAAACTTACAACTTGATAATTGAAGTAATGGAAATCTTGTGGAAAGACACAACGACAAAAATATGAGTCGAGCTAATCTGAGATCCCAGCGAATTAAACTAAAATTAATGTTTTTTTTTTCTGGGGGAATCTCATTGCAAATTTAAAAGGGGGAATCGTACGTTGAAAAAAGATTTTCAATAGTGACAAAAGTGACGTAGGTGATCCAATATTTCATGACACCTTCCTGACCAATCAAATCCTGATTAGCAATCGATAAAACTGTAAGAAATCCAGGAACTAAAAGTGTCATCAATCCAGTTATCGATCCAATTGGATCGGTGAGAAAAACCAAGGCGGTGAGGAAAACAATCATCGTTAATAAAATGTGCTCACGACGTTTTCCAGTCAAACGTTCGACTTCTGAAAATCTAGAAAAAGAAATTTGTTTCGCTTCAGAATTATTTTCTGGAAGTTCTACAATGTCAAATATTCAGCATCGTTGTACATAAAATTAAAAACAACAACGTTCAAGTTATTGAAAGTGACATCATCCCATGAATTGATGAGGCGTCGATGCTTCACCACTGAAAGTTCCGAATTATTAGGAAGGAAACCAGGAAAAAAACCATTGTTTTGTCCACTTTTCGGCGGTCCCGACGTTAACAAACTGGCCAGCGTCGTCAGAAATCCGCCGCGCTCGCTGCTTTTCCCTGATTTTGTAAGAGTGACAGGAGTTGGCTGAAAATTGACGCGTCAAAACCGTTTCAAGACACAAATTTGTGTCAACTTTATAAAACGCTTTTGAACGATTAGAATCTGCGAACAAAGCATTAGAATTTGAAGCCATGAAAAATGACAAAAATCGAATTTTTTTTTCTTGTTATTTAATTCTTGGAAAAATATGAATGATCAGGCGAATTCTTCGATGAAAATGCGAAAAAATAGTTCACGGGGAGAATTTAAAAAAAAAAAAATCAAATTTCTTCAGGTTTTTGTTGAACAATTAAAACCAATCGCTGATGCTGGAAAAGAGATCAATTTGTTTCCGTATTTGAAGCGGATGGCTTTGGATATTATTTGTGAAACATCAATGGGAACGACGGTCGATGCTCAAAACAATCATGAGCATCAATATGTCAAGTAAAAAAGAAGAGAAAAGCGGATGAGATCGAGATGAAATTGATTTCAATTCAGATCAGTGATTCGTCTCAACGAAATCATTTTCTGTTGGCAACGAATGCCTTGGCTGAAAATCAAGCCGATTTGGTATTTGACAGGATATGGCACAGAATATGATCATCACTTGAAAATTGTAACCGATTTCACAACAAACGTCAGTGTTCCGAACCTTCTGATCTTACTAAAACGTAGATTTTGTTTAGGTTATCAGTGAGAAATGGGATGAATATCAAAAGTTTCACAGTGAAGAGCAAAAAGATAAAAAGAAAATGGTTTTTTTTTTGTTGAATTCTCGTAGCGCATTATTTTTAAGGAAATCAATAATTCAGGCTTTTCTGGATCTTTTACTTGAACTTCGAATGGAAGGTCTTTTGACCTTAGAAGACATTCGAGAAGAAGTCGACACTTTTATGTTTGAAGGTAGCTTTGACTGAAAAAAAAAGCTGAAATCTGAATTTTTTTTTGAGGACATGATACAACATCATCATCACTTGCTTGGACACTTTGGTGTTTTGCACATAATCAAGATTGTCAACAAAAAGCGATTGAAGAGGTCGATGAAATATTTGGAACATCAGATCGAGATTGCACCAATGATGATCTGAAAAAAATGAAATATTTGGAAAAATGTATCAAGGAATCATTGAGATTATTTCCACCAGTGCCAATTTATGGAAGACAAGTTGAAGAAGACGTTGTTATAAGTAAATTTATTTTAAAAAAAACAATTTTTTCTGAGTTTTTCCATCATAGATGATCAACTCTTTCCAAAAGGTGCTCGAATTGTTGTTTCTCCGTTGATTCTTCATCGAAATCCAATGCATTGGGAGCATCCGAACAAGTTCAATCCTGAGAATTATTCAGAAGATGCGATTTCGAAGCGACACGCTTATGCTGATGTTCCATTCAGTGCGGGACCACGGAATTGTATTGGTAAATTATTGATTTTTTCGCTTTCCTGATTTTGAGAGCAAAACGATTTTTTATAGGTCAAAAGTTTGCGCTGATGGAAGAGAAAGCTGTTCTATCATGGTTTTTCCGGAAATATCGTCTTCGAGCAACGATCCCATTTGAAGAAAATCATCCGCTACCTGAAACAATTATTAAACCATCAATTGGTGTACCTGTAATTATTGAGCATCGATCATTCAAAATATAAATTCCATTTGTTTTGCTTTTTCATTTTTGTTTTTTTCACCCACAAAAACAAACTTCAACAAAAGAAAGACGCGCGTCGCGGTTGGCGAGCGGTTTACTTTTTTTTTTTGCAAACGTAAAAAGGAGAATTGTTTTTGAGTTTTCTTGATAAAAAAAAATAATAAAAATAAAAACAAAAACAAAAACAAACTGATATAATTTAAGATTAAAAATTGATTTGGTATCAATCAAGTCTATAAAAATCGAAAAATCGGTAATTTAACCAACCAAAGAAAGAAAGAAAATGTGGATGAAAAGAAGAAACTTGCTCTTCGTTTTTCTATTTCTCCTATCAAATCCTGCAGCAGCGGCATTCATTGATCTTCACCAACAAAACTCGATTGATGAAGCGCACGAATCGGAAGACTTTACAAATCTGCTCCGAATTCCAAGTCCTTTATGGATTTTGTGCTATCCATGCCGAGGAGTGTCGTGGGTTGTCACCAAAGTTACAAACGTTCTTTTCGGTTCGCGCGCACTGAAACAAACCGAAATTTCGGCGTGTTCGGCTTTATTGCGAAATCCAGTTGGTTATCATTTTTCATCGAGCATCATTTGTCCAGCAATTGTTGAAGTTTGTTGGGGGGAAAAAAACTAAAAAAAAAAAGAAGAAAAAAACAATTTTCAGGTTGCTGAAGTCGCTGCAGCTCAACAACCATTTTGTTCGAGAATCTTTTTATGCCCCAAAAAGAAGCAGCAACAACCACCACCACCAGCTAACGGTGGAGCAGGATTTTCGTCGAAAAATGTTCATGAAAATACCATTTTTCAGGTTTTGCTGAATTTTTTTTTTTTTTTGAATTTCTGTTTTTTCTCCCAAATTTCAGATTCTCGAAAATGGAGGAATTGAAAAATTGTCTCCAGAATTGGAGAATTTCCGCGAGTATTTAATAAGTCTTGTGCCAACCGAATATTTGAACATAACACTTGGTAAAATCGGCTTGAAAATTGTCTGAAAATTTGATTTTTTTTTTTGAATTTCCAGGAGAGCACACAGATGTTCATCAAGTTGTTCAGAACTTTGTGGCTGCCATCGACTTCCACATCAAACATAATCCGGAGAAAAATTAACCAAAATCAATTTTCTGCTGATTTTTCATTAAAAATTAATAAATTTTAGATTTTCTTTTGTTTTATTTTCTCATTAAAAAAAATGTTTGAATCCTGAGATGGATTTTCAATAACTGAAATGGGGTTTTCACTAGGAATTGTTTTCAGACCCAAGAGAAGCATTGATACAAAACAGGATGTGAGCTTATCCGTGTGGATATTGCGGACTATTTTCATTACCGTAGTCTCCGGTTAATATTCAATAAACGTTGGCTCCATTTTCTAAATGTAGAAAAAAAAAATTGAACACAAATTTTTCATTTTACTTGAAAAAATTAAACTAACTTTACTTTGATAGTCCATTATTCGAGCGTGTAGCTGTGGATTAGAGATGTTTCCAGGAACTGCGAGATCTTGCCATTCGTGCCACACCAGGGCATTTTGCTGTCTATAATCCCGATCCTTCTTCTTCCGCCTTCCCCGAGGCCTTGAATCTGTACGTGTATCAGCGGAATTCCATCTTTATTTTTATTTAACATCTTTTGGAAATTTGATTCCCATGCCAGATCGCGGGTTTCCAGCCAGAACATGGTTGTTCATATCCTCATTCGTCCTTTGGATTATGAACGGGGGGGGGGGGGGGTTTATATTCTTTTCCCCCCATAATTGTTTTTTTATTTGTTTTGACTACCAAGCCGCACCACGGGGAAGTGAATATCGCAACGGCTCTCGAAAATTTTTTTTTCATTTAATGAAAACGTGCTCTATTGAAACGTGATTTATTCTCAAAAAATCAATGAGTCAAATCTTTCTTAAAGCTATCGAGCATTTGATATTGGTTGTTAGAATTGAACAATTTGCCTGAACAAATTAATTGATACTCAGCCAACATTTTACCGACGAAAATGTTTTGAAGTACGCAACCAAATGCGCTAAAAATTTGAATTTTGTTATCAAAAAAAAAATCTTTGATGTGAAAAAAAAGGAAATTTGTGTTTTGAAATTTGAAAATAATCTTTAAATGTTGAAGTGAGTCGAGATCATTCCCCTGTCTGAAGCAAAAAAGAAATGTTTTTGTTATTTTACCCCCCGATGATTATTTTTTTGTTCCAAACGGAAAAAAAAACTGAAAAAAACAACAAAAAAAGCATTGATAAGTGGGCAATTTTTAATTATTTTTTAATTGAAACATGCACGCTTCCATTTTATTCCTTGTTTTTCTGATTTTCAGCCCTGCCGCACTTTCAAATTCGCTAAAATCGTCGGTTAGTTTCGCAATGAAACAATTGCGCTCTATTGAGACTATTTTTCTAGGTTAAAAATGAAATAATTTTCAAAAACCCGTTGAATAAATTGTGTTTTCCGTGCAAAAAAGCGGTCAGCGTCGTTTCATTCTCATTCGAGAACGTATTTCTTAGAGAGGTAAAGAGTTCGGGGCTTCTGAACTAAAAAAAAACTGGTATTCATCAGGTTCTCATCGGTGGCTGCTCTATCATTTTCGGTTTGGTTCCAATTCTTTCTCATCTCATTTGCCAATTCGGTATTGATGTAAATAAGTTCAATTTTAGTATTCGTGTCAAGACCAGAAAATTTATAGGGGGTCAGTTTATATTTCCAAAACACATCACCGCATCAATCATGCGCCATCCTTTTACTTTGTCCAATATTTGAAACTTCTGAACTTGATGGTTTCACCGAAAAAATTGAAAACGTCTGAAATAATCTGAAAACCGCTTTCACTTTCTAAAAATTTAGGTTTTGAACAAATATCAGTTTCAAGAGTCGAATTCAAGCCTAACGGATCTGGATAAATTTAATATTGCTGCCGAAGTATTCTCGATTAATTAAAAAAAATGCATTTTTTTTTTGTTTTATTTACATTTCAAATAAATCGTTTTACAAATATTTCAAATTTAGCTTTTGATAAGCATCTGAAACATCAATTTGAGAAAACACAGGTTTCCCCCGTTTAAATTCGCGCGGAACTGGGTAAGGATGAGACTGAATTTGAAACGCTTATTTCAAACCATTTTTTAAATCGAACCAGAGTCTCATATTTTCATTTGTTTTTATTTTTCGGTGTGAGCTTCTGCGTGTGGATCTTGCAGATTAGGTGCGCGTTTCTCTCTGCTTACCGTAGTCAATCATTAGTTTGATACCCACATAACAAAATTTGTTTTAATCTGGGAACCAGTTAATAAATATTCTTTAATTTTTATTTATCGTAAATATATGTTTTTTCTGTCAAAAAATTCCAGTATAAAAATCCAGAAGTCAATAACTAACAACTCATTTTTAAAAAGTTTAAAATTAAAATAAACTAAACGCGCTCTATTGAAACTTGAATATTTTTCGAGTAATTGAAATTTAATTTGAACTTTTACAGACGTGTAGTACGCAGCCAAATGTTTATGCGCTAAAACTTGAATTTTGATTCCCCAGCTCTGAAGTGAAAAATTCCGATTTTAATCAAATTGGATTTATTTGAAGAAGAAGAAGAAAAAGAAAAATCGTGTTTTAAACTTTTGATTATTTTGCAAATTATTTTTAAAAAAATTTTAAACGAGTCAATGGATAATTCCTGTCTGAAGCTCAGAAAAACATATTTTTTTGTTTGGTATCAGATTATTTTTTTTGTTGTCAAAACACAATAACAAAAAAAACATTGATAAGTAAAAATATTCCATTGTTCTTTATTGCAACATGCACACTACAACTTTATTCCTTTTTTTCCTTATTTTTAGCCCCGCTTCCTTTTCAATATCCTTAGATACATCGGTTAGTTTAAAGAAGAACCATCGCGCTCTATTGATAACATTTTCAAAAAAAATTAGAATTTTTGAAGATAAACAATGCACAGTTATTCGAAAATCCGTTAAATAAATTGTGTACGCCGTGTCAAACAGTGATGAGTGTTGTTTCATATTCATTTGAAAACAAATTTCTTAAAGAGGTAAAGAATCCTCATCGAAAAAAATTGATCAATAATTTGTCTTACCAGATCCTAATCGGTGGATGCTCAATTGTTTTCGGATTTGTTCCAATTCTTCCAAGTATTTTTTGCCCGCTTGGAATTGAGGTTTGCAATTTTGGTTTTTATTTCGCGCCCAAAACTAACAAAAGTTAAGCTCGCCAAATTATACTTTGAAAACAGTACACCACATCAATCATGCGCCATTATTTTATTCTGTCCAATTTCTGAAACTGCTGGAACTGGTTTTACCGAAAAAATTGAAAAGGTCTGAAAAAGTCTGAAAGCCGCTTTCACTTTCTAAAAATTTAGGTTTTAAATAAATATCAGTTTCAAGAGTCGAATTCAAGTCTTACCGATTTGGATAAATTTAATATTGCTGTTGAATTATTCTCGATTAATTGAAGATCAAATTTATTTTTATTTTATCTACATTTCAATAAATTTTGTTTTCCAAACATTTCAAACTTTCAAAACCATTGGTTCAATCAAACTGTTTGATTTTTCTTTTCCAACGAGAATTTCCACCAGTTTTAACGCAAATTCAAACGCGGTGCCTGGTCCTCGACTTGTCACAATATTTTCGGATACTACAACACGATCTTCCGAATATGAATAACCTATGATAATTTTTGTTAGTTTTTTTGGAAACTAAAATTTCTGTTAAAACCTCCGGACTCCAGTTGTCCTTTTACACTTGGATGACTCGTCACTAATTTCGCTTTGATTCCATGTGATTTTAACGCAATCGGGGCTGCACAAATTGCAGCCACTAATTTTCCAGCATCATTTTGTGATTTCAAAATTTTTCCAACGTCTTCATTCTAAAATAAGCGATCATGGATAATTTTTTGTTTCAAGTTTAAATATGTATTCATTACCGCCGCTAAGATGTTGCTTCCTGGTTGCCCACCTGGCAAAATAACCACATCAAATGGATGCGTTTTAACGTCGCTCAACGCCGCGTCTGGAACGATTTGAATTCCTCGTGCACATTTGATAGTGTCTGTGCCTTTAATTCCAGCATATGTCACCTTGACACCAGCACGAATAAGAACGTCGCCTGTAATGACGACCTGAAAATCGACTTTTTAAAATTGATTTTTAACTGATATGGTTCACCTCCATTTCTTCTGCTCCTTCTGGGGCTAAAATAATCAGCGCCGTTTTTTCAGTCATCCTAAAACATTTGTTTTTAATACTTTCAAATATCAGTTTTAGATATTTTTTAAATTGCAACTAACAAAATAAAATTCAACATTACGTTAAATTTTTAAAAATTCGAAAAAAACAATTTATGAACAAAGAATAAAACAAAAATTAAAATCAACAATTAAGCATTAAAACTATTTTAAAATTTTAAGAAACTAAATGAATTATTCCGATTTGTCCGTTAAATTATTATATTTTCCTTCTTTAAATGCCTGTCGAACGGTATCTCCATAAGCAAGTTCAAATAGTGTCTCTGGGCTCATTTTTGGTGGTGGCCATCTTAAATTAAATTTTTTTAATTCTTGATTAAAGACTGTTTTCATTTATTTTTATTTTTTTGTAAATACCTTTCATCTTCAGCACTATGCAAATCAGCTAATCGTTCTGATCCTTTTTCTTGAACTTTTTTCTTATAAGCAATACGTCGTTTTTCAATTTGAACATCTACCCGATACGAAACATATGGTTTTAATCTAAGAATTTGGTAATTTTTTTTAATTTTTCGAAAAATGTTCTTACTTGAATCCTTCTAGATTTGGCACAACTAATTCATTTCTCATTTCTTTTACTGGCACAAACTTATTATTTATCGCATCATAAAATCCTTCGTCTTGAACTCCTGTATATCTAAAATAAACGAATTAAAGAAAAAAACTTTTACAAGAAAAAAAAACTTTTTACGATTTTTAAACTCAAAACTAACCTGTGAAGCTCTTTTGGATTCAATTTTTGAAATTTTGGTGATAATTCAGGAAACTCGCGATTTTGTCCCGGCCATTTTAGTTTTTCGATAACATAAGGTCCAATTTTTCGTTGCCCGTAACTTCCTAAATTTGTTCTAATTTTAATTTGCTCAATTTTAAAATTCGACCTTTTTTCACAAACGGCCACGGTGAACGAAAATTGTGAGCATTTAGTGATCTGACCCCTCTGGTGCTGATTTGCACTAAATTGGGGACTCGGTTCATTCTGATTTGAAAAAAGTTTGAAATCCATTTCAATTCAAAACAAAAATCGTCATAAGTAATCAAGTTGGTGGAGTTTTCACCACTCTTATGCTTAAAAATGTTCAACTTCAAAAACTGTGTGAAACTTTTATTGGAAACGTGTGACAAGAAGGAAAAAAGAAAAACAAAGATTGAATCCTAATTTGATATATTACAAGAAATATTTGATTTTACTTTGTAAATTGAAACGTATCACTATGGCAATTAAAATAATCTACATAATCTACCCATCATAAAGGCTCACAGACATGATGTATTGTTATTTTCACAAAAACCCAAAATAATATTTTAAATAAAAATTAAACAATTAGAGTGCACTTGAATTTTCAGTCTTCAGCACAAATTTGTAATAAGCTGCATTCATTTGCTCGAGGATAATGAATGTTATTACAGTGTGTGGTCCTAAACGCATATAATATGGCGTGAATCCTTTCCATAATGCAAAAACTCCTTCATTTTTGACCACCTTTAAATTGAAATACAATAATATTAATAATTAAACTTTAGATAGAATTTACCTTGGACCAAACATCGAGTGCATTTTTATATTCTGGTTTTCCATCAATCACCTTCATTGATTGAATTCTTGTTTTTGCTATATCTACTGGCATTGAAACAATTGTTGTGGCTAATCCAGATATCATTGAAGCAAGGAAATGGCAGAAAATTCCTTGAATTAATGCAAACATTTTTAATTAAAAACAAAAGTTTTACCATCTTGCACAAATTTCGTTTCGAGCAATGATTGTTTAGCTTGTGAATAGGTTGCTAATTGAGCAGCATTAACTACCATGGCTCTGATCACTGTAGGCGTGCATCCCTGAGAAAAATACATAAATTTTTCTTTTTTTTTGTTGTTAAATTTTCACACCCTCCATAATGTCAAAACTCCTTCTTCTTTAGTAATTCTTGTTAATGCATTGACAACACCTTTATAATTTCTTCGCTGTTCCGGCGGTAAACGTCCATCTCCAGTCATTCGAATCAACGCTAATTCAGCTGGTGTACCAACAAATGAACCAATTCCACCCGCCGTCATTCCTAAGGTTGCTTTAATTGCAAATGAAGGTGACTTATCTCTGAAAAATTGAATTATATTGTTTAGGAAAAGCATAATTGCCACTTTTCAGAGAATCGTTCCAACAAAAATGAGTAAGTTCCGAGTCGAGTAGTTGTGTAAGTTGCTTGACGAAGAAGACCAGCCGATAAACCATTGTAGACAGCAAAAACGCCCTGATTTTATGAATCTTTTTGACTTGAATTTTAAAAAAAGTATAAAACCTCATTTTTAATAATTGATGTTAATGCATGAATACTTGATCTGTACTCTTTTTTTCCTATAACAATTAATAACTATGTAACTTTTTAGTAAATAAATATTATTTTTACCTGTTGTTCCTGACAATTGCATTCGATTTTTAACCAAATCCAATGGTTGAACAAATAATGTTGCTCCCATTCTTTAAAATATTCAACTTATTTTTCGGAAAAAAATGAATTAACATTTATACCCGGCTAATCCACCGAACGCGAATTTGACACCATTCGGAATTGTGGAGTCTTTTGTCGCTGCTGCCATCTCCCTGAAAAATAATTTAAAAATTATTCACTAAATAAATTTTAATGAAAAAAGCAAAGCATACGGCATTTTTCAATTTTTAGGTTTTATCAAAAATATTAAAAAAGAAAAAGAAAAATGATTTAGCAAGAGATTTTAAGAGGAAGAGAAAACGTGGTTCAATTAAAACACAACAAAACGTTTTAAAACTAGAACGTATTTTTTTATTGATCAGGTTAGTAAAGAAAAAAACATTAAAAATTGACTACATTTTATTGATTGATTTTGATCAAAATTAACAATCTTAAATTTGATAAACATTTTTCTCAATTTTAAATAAACTTTAAAAGATTTACAGTTTTTTTTTTTTGAATTAGTTTTGTAAAGTTGAAAAGTAAACGATATTCGAGCATATTAGTTCGAAACGTTTTTCAACAAGAAAAGTTTTAGAAAAAGCACGTTTTATTTATTTATTCTTCAAACAATTGATTTTCTCAGATTTTTTCAAAGGTAAACGTTTTTTGATCGTTCACTGTATGATAAAAATTCAACCAGTGGTATGATGTGAATTTCAAAAAGATAACAAACAAATTTTGAAAAGTTGCAAAGTTTTTTTTAACAATTTTCAAGCAAAAAATGAACAATCCATCATCAAAGGCGCTAAAAATGTAGCTGACGCATATGTGGTGTACAATATTGACGTGATATTGGATCTTATCAAAATACCGTAGTTTAAAAAAAAAAAGTTTTTTCTCATAGATTTGTTTAATAAAAAATGGAGTTTTAAGATTTTAAAAAATCTGAGAAAAAAGCTTTAAAAGTTATTTTGTGAGAATTTATTGGTAATGATTTCATTTTAATTTATTTGTTTTTTAAAAATCAGTTTTTCCGCAATTTTCATTTGTCAAAAGTCGAAAAATTTCTGCATTTTTATTTTTAAAATAATTTTTACCAGCCAAAAAAGTTGTATTTTTTAAAGTTCAAAAAAATCAAATATTAGTTCAAATTATAGTTTAAGTAGAATAAATTTTTGAATTTTTTTGTTAAATAGGTTGGGAAACATTTTTTTTTTATTTTACAGAGAAATTTAATTTTAATTGCTGAGAAAATTGATATATTTTCTATGATTTTGATCCAAAAACTTTGCATAAAAAAATTTAAAACAAGAATAAAATCCATTTTCAAACTAAAAAAAATGAAAAATTCTGAATTCTCATCGACAGATTCCAATAAATATGTTGAATTTTTCAATTTTTATTATATTTTCTATTTTATTTTTGCAGTTTCATTTCAGCTTCTTCTTCTTTATTTAATCACTAAAAAATCGCCAGAAACCCTGAATAAAATGAAATATTTTCTTTACAACACTTCAACTATTCAATTAATTTTAGTTTTTTCAACATTTTTACTACAACACAGATCTCTTCCCAATAAGAGTTCATTGGCGCTTTTGTGCAATGGTCCTTGTCGAAAAATTTCGCCATCATTTTGTTTTTCAGCTTATCATAGCCATATGGTAATCAATCGATTATTGGGGGAATTTTATTGATTTTTTTTTTAATTTAGGCAATTGTTCTCGTCGTTGGACTTGCAATATCGAACACCGTTTTATATCGATATTTAGTTTTAGTTCTTCCAGTTCTAACACAAAACCAAATATTTCTTATGATTTCAGCTTCTTATTTGGTTCCATTAATTGTTTTGGTAATTTTTTTTCGTTTTTTCTTACTTTTTTTGGTTTTTGGCCGCGTCAGACTCAACACTGATAATTTCTGAAGCTCTTACGCCCAATAAATCAGGAAAAATTATTTTTAAATGAAAATTGAACGAGCAAAAAATTTGCCTTTTTTTGCCAGACTTTCAGACATTTCAGATTCTTCCTTTTACTTCAACATGGAACTTTGAATTGGCTCGAAACGCGACAAAAATCGAGCATCCGTCGTATAATCTCACAATTTATGAGCCATTTCCGGGGTTTCACAACACCTCTGATGTCACATTTATGTTAGCCACATTTTTGTTATCAATCGGAGTTTATGGAATTCCGTTGGTTTGCGCAATTTTGACAAGAAAAGTTCTCGAATTGATCAAATTGCATCCGCACATGTCTGAAAAAACGAAAAAACAAAGTCAAACATTGATCCACGTAAAATAATCAAAATCAATTGAAAATGTATTGATTGATTGATTGAATTTTGACAGGGTTTACTTCTTCAAACAATTGTTCCATTTATTTGTTATATTCCAACATTTTCATGTTAAATTTATTCTCAAACAACTGGAGAAGAAATTACAATAACAGGTAGCTTTTTTATTTACCAGAAAATCCAGAAAAATCTTCATCTTTTTTTTTCAAAACTGCCGCTCGCAAACCGCGACGCACGGGCGGAAGATGTGTATTTCTTTTGATTAAGAAAAAAGAAAAATGTGTTGATAAAATTGTTTTAGAGCATCTCATTTTGGTTTCATCATCACTTCCAACACTCACTGATCCATTAATATCATTTTATTTTATTGTTCCCTACCGGCAAGCACTTTTAAAAATATTTTCAAAGAAAAAAACCGAAGATAAACAAATAATCACAGTGACGAATTCAAATACCACAAAATAAATTGCATAATTGGCTTGGAAAATAAAGTTTTTTGTTTGTTTTTGTTTTTTTTTGTCTCAAAAACAAAAATTTTGCACTTGAGTGGAGCTGGGAAGGTAGGGGGGAGTTGAAAAAAGGATGGAAAAATAAATAAAACGGAACGGAAAAAGGTTTCTTCGACAAAATCATTTAAAGTATATATTTGAAGGATATCATTTTCACCTCGAATTTCTCTTTTTTTCAACCACTAAAAATGGCCAATTTTCATTGTTTTTTTTCGCCGAAAAAATGAAGGAAAAAAACAGTGTTTTGAAAAAATAAAATATTTATAAATTTTCTTTTCCTCATAATTTCATAACATTTTATCTAATTTCCGGTCTTTTAATTTAATGTGGGAAAAAATAAGGGAGAAAAAGAGAAAGGAAGCAAAAACACCACCACATTTATTGAGCGCCGATGATCATTGCCTCTTTCACTTTTTCACTAATTTGTTGCTGCACAATTTCAGTGTTGGCTCGGTGATTTTCAGCGTTTTTAATTTTCCCCCTCCCCTCTTAATGAATCACGAATTTGTCAATTTTAACGTTTTAAAGATATTATTCGAACAATGTGTTTCTCGATGAAAACTCGAGTTCGAATAGGACAAAAGTGATCTGGATGGTTCCATCTTGGTCTTGTGTTGGACAAAATTCGATCGATGTTCAACAATTTGGAATTATTCAGAATGAAAGTAAGCAAAAATGAATTAATTGAATTTAAATTTGAAAAATTAAAATTTTTAATTAAAATTATCGATTTTTGTAAATTTAAGATATTGAATTTTATGTAATTTTCAGAAGCTTTTTATGATTTGATTTACAAACTGAATATCAAAAATATTTCAGCAACAAATAGAATAGTAAAAATAACCATTAAAAAGGTGAAAAAAATGATGTATAATTTCTGAAAAGTCTTAAATTACTTGCTTTTTCTTGAAATTACAGAATTTGTCACCATTTTTTTCCTCAATCTTGTGATTTTCTTAATTCTGGCATTGAAAATTGTTTCATTGACATGATCAATATTTCTTTTTTGCTGAAAAATGTGCGAAAAAATATTTTCTCGTTCGATTTTTTCAAAATTTTACTTACTTCAATTGGAGATGAACAAATTTCATCGGAAGCCTGCGACGGTTCTTTGCTACCAATCGGAAGTGGCGGCAATTGACAATCATTGTTTCCGTAATTTTGTTGACTAACCTCACCACTCATCCTTGATTGATTATTCGTTGTCGATTGCTAGTTTTATCGATTAAAAATATTTTCAAAAAATCGCCAATTAGAAAATGTCGAAATGAGCAAACGTTTTTGAAGACACAAAATTGTCACGCAATTTTTAATTTCAGAACAAGAATTCAAAAATGGAAAAACGTTCGCCATTTTTTATGAGCATTCATTTGGTCGAATTCCATATTTCCTAAATAAAAATGTTTTGAAGCCTGTAAATGGAGGATTACCACAATTGGGAAATATTTTGGAGCATCTTGAAATTGCAAAACAACAAATTTTGTCGACGATTCCAGATGAGAATTTTAATGGAATTGCTGTCATTGATATTGAGGAATTTCGTCCAACTTGGGAATTGAGTTGGTCAAACTTTGAGGTATGCACAAATGGTAGTCTTGACAAGACCAATTGTTATTTTTTTTCCCAGTTTTTGTGTGCGCCTTTAAAATATTATTTTGTTTTCCTGATAATCATTTTATTTTAAATTTCAGGTTTATAAAAAAGAATCAATAAAATTGGTGAGAAACAGAAAGCCGAGAATTCCAAAAAAAATAATTGAAAAAATAGCAAAATTAGAATATGAAGCGGCTTCAAAGTAAGAATTTCAGCTCGTTTTAATTTGAAAAAAAATGCGAAAAACCAGGTCTTTTTTTCTCGAAACTTTAAAATTGGGAAAAAAATTGAGACCTCACGCAAAATGGGGTTTTTACCTTTTTCCAAAATGCAATGGTGATGTGGCGAAAACATTCGAACGTCAATGCTCACAGCTTTTTCAAAACTTTAACAATAAGTTGGAAGAGAGAAATTCAAGAAAACTAAAAATGCGTAGACTTCAGCCTTTCTTGGTTGTGGAAAGAATCCACCGCCTTGTTCCCATCAATTTATCTCTATCCAAACGCCAAATTGAGATCCAATGAAAATATGATTTGGTCAGGGGTGAGAGAATTTGAAATTTTTGGAAAAAAAAAACCACAATTTTTAGGCTTCAATTTTGGAGGCCAAACGAATTCAAAAAAAATTCTGCTTAAATTGTGAAATTCATGTTTTTACAAAAATCGAATATGATCCTTATCATTTTCCTAATCAATTTTATTCAAAAGTTTCAAGACGATTTTAAGAATTCTTGAATTTTTTTTTGTTTTCAGCAAAATCTTGCGAGCACACTTGAAATGGGAATGAAAATGAATGTAAAAAGTTTAGTAATTTGGAGCACAACAAAAAATATTCAAAATCGATGTATTTTTATCAAAAATTTTGTTAATCAAACACTGGGACCATTTTTAAAGTTAGCCGACATGAAATTGGACTCGTGTCGGGTTAAACGATGCTCCGCTCACGGTGAATGCTATTTAAAAAAACTGAAAAGGCTTGAAAATCCATTTTTTTTTTGGTTTTTTAAAATCAAATTTATAGGAAAACGTCATTTTTTGATTTCCAATGTAACTGTGATGAAAATTTTATTGGAAAATATTGCGAGAAAAACGGGAATAAATACAAAGGTGAGATAATTTTAGAAAAGCTGAAAATTATTCTGAAAAAAATCGATAACTTTTTTCAAGAAAAGTCTAAAATTAAAAATAAATTTGTCTTGAAACTTTAAATTATATTTGCAGATAATCAACATAAATACAATTCAGCAAATCAATATTATTATTTACAAAAATCAATTATTTAAAACAATTTTTTTAATTTTTAAAAAAATCAATAAATATTTTTATTTATTTTTAATTAAAAAAAAAATTTTAATTTAAAATGTAATTACGTTATTATTAATATTTTCACGCGAATTTTTATAACCAAAACATGAAAAGCTAAAAGCAGCTCGGATCGTGCTCGATGTTGTCGTTGATGGTTTCGGTGTGTGCGAACTGACGTTATCCGATAAAAAAGCAGAAAAATTTCTGGAGAAAATGTGTCGAGCAACATTTCGAACCATCCGGTTCATTGTAAGAAAAAGAAGTGGATTGATTATTTGATTGGTGATTGAAATGCTGAAATTTGATGCTTTTTAATCAGAATTCAAAACTCCGCTTGTTTTTTCTTCACTCCGAAAATCAATTTTCAAGAATAATTGGAAAATTATCAACAGAGCGTATATGCCTTTCAATGTTTCAGAAATTACCAATAGCAAAAAAATGTCCAAAGCCATTGAATTGTAGTTGAAGATTTTGTGAAAAATGGGGTAATTGCTTCAGTAATATTCATCAACTAAAGAAAAAAGATTTTTTAAAATTTTTAAGTTAAATTTTACTTCCAAAGTCAATGTAATTGCAAAAGCTTGAATCAGAAGCAATCGATCCCGATCATCGCGTTGTGTATCATCAACAATATTTCGCTTTTTAACCACAATCGCCCAAATAATGAAATACATAATAAGCATTAAAATAGGAAGAAAATGGGTAAGAATTGAAAAAATATTGGTCAAAATATTTGTGCCAAGAATGACTCGCTGAATATTGAAACGTCGACGAGAAAAAACTCGAATTGTTCCATAATTATAATTCCACCAAACAATCAAATTAACGAAAATCCAAATAAAAAACGAAATAAAATGAATTTTTTTTCTAAAATTTGAGAGATTTTTCAAAGAAAAAACAAATTTCAATTGACATTGTGAACATTTTGAGCATTGCTGGAAAGACAAAAACAGCTAATCGATTGATTGTCATCAGAAGAGTAAAATATAATGAAGCACTATCAGTTATCATAAGAATATAAGAGCCAATTTTATATGAGAGCAAGTTTGCCGAACCGTCTTCGCTCTTAAAATATTCAAGGAATTCATTTTCGATAACCAAAATTTGACTTTAGAAGAGCTCGAACCTCGAACAAAATTATTGGTAGAAAAGTGGTGAGCAGCATTGAAATGTGCACAGCGTTGGCAAATGTCAGGTGATAAACAATGGCAAAAAATGGGAACTGAAAATGGCGAAAAACTGTTTGAAGAAAGAAGGAAAAAGCTGGAAAAACCTCTCGAAAACGTTTCCTACCACGAACCAGAACTAAACAAAAAATGAAAACTGAAACAACCCCGACGGCCAATAAAAAAGTAAAAATTGCGGCGGCAACATAAATCAGAATATATTCAGCCGTTGTAACATTCAAATTAGTGATCGATTCGGTTAAAATCAGGGTGCCTTTTCCCTTTAAAAAAAAATGAAAAATTTATCTGAAATTTTCTAAAAAAGTTTCAGAAGACAAAACTTACTGGATCTGCAGTCCTCAATTGAAATCTGAACGTTGTTGCGGAGAGAGTCGTCGCTTCAATCATTTTTGTTCTGTCTCAAATGATGTTAAATTTGAAAAAAATTTTGAAATCAGAAAAAGTCAGAAAGTTGACATGAATCATGTGAAAAACTGTTTTGCTTCCACAAAAAATTTGATTAGACAAATTCGGGGGAATTTTTCAAAATTTCAACAATTAAATTCTCAACATCAATTTCGACGCTTTTTTGATAATAAAAAAAAATAAATTCTGTTCAATTTATCTGCAATTCGAGTTTTTTCAGTTTTTCTGTGAAATTCCTTTGGGATGTGATACTCTGACGCTGTAATCAGCTAACGTGACATTAAGGAATTATTTTGAGTTTTTAACAAGAATTCAAATCATATTAAAGCTTTAAAAATAGACTTTTCTGATTGTTCTGATCGAAAAACAAATGATCTGTCGACAACAAATTGCCGCATAGATTTTGCAGCTTTTCATTTGTCACATGAAAACACAACAATTCAATTTTCCTCGTATCAATTTCGAATTTCCAATGATCAGTGTTCAGACATTAAAACTCACCCATTTTTTCTTCTCCAGATTTTTCAAAAAAAAAAAAAAAAAAGCGATGGAGTGGAAAAGAGGTTTCCCTAGGAACCATTCTTCCCTTCCTAAGGAAAAAATATCGATTTTCATGGTTTCTATTGGTGATGAAGCTTGGAAAGTTGCAAAAAAAAAAGTTGGTGGTTTTCCAAATTTTTTTAAAGTCGATTTCGAAATGTCGGAAAAATCCGAAATGTCTCGAACGCCGACAGCTCTTCGAGAATTGTATTGGAAGACATTGATCCTTGGCTCACATTTTCCACAGGATTTCGATGGTGGACGATTTCAAAGTGTTCCAGGGTTGATTCGTTATATCATTATCAATCGAAAACTAAAATCGATTTTTTTTTGATTTCAGCGATCAATTTCCGATCGATATTGTTCTTGGTCTCGATAAAATTGGAAATATTTATAAAATTGTTGTTGATGTCGGAGACGAAATGATTCGTTCGATTTTCAGAAAATTTGAAACCGAAAAAAACTGAAAAAACCTTCAATTTCAGCCAGTCAAATCACGATTCGTATTGGTAAAGGCGATCCGAGTAAAGAAGTGAATTATAAAAATGCTCGTTTAGCAAAATTCACAAAACCAGTTGTGATGAAATATTTCAAACGAGAACGATCAATGAGTAGAATGGAGAGCAAGTGAATTTCAGAACAATTTTTAGAAAAAAAATTCAAAAAAAAAATCGATAATTTAGGAGTGCTTTCACTGATTCAATTGGACAATATATTTGGTTGACTATTGGAAAATCACTGAATCATGCTTTAAATCCAAATGAATTGGTATTCAAATTTTTAAATTAAAAAAAAATTGACGCAGACAAGGAAAGAAACCGCAACGCACACGCGTGGCGCTAACATTGTCTGCGTCTCTTATTTTGTTTTTGAGTGTTTTTGCAGAATTTAAGAAATCAATTTTTAGGTTGAGATAAAAGGATTGAAAGTGTTAGGTTACCCAATGCCAGAAGAACAAACCACAGAAAATACAGAAACCTTTTCAAAGTCTCCCGAATCGGGAAAGCTGGAAAATTTGGAAAAAGCTGAAGAAAAGAAGAAGTTTGAATATCCGAAAAATGAAACGAAAGTTGAACGGGAGAGTTAGTAAGTGAAAGAAAAAAAAAGGAAAAAAAATTGGATTTTCAGCGAAGGAGATGGAATGAGCATGACATCATCTGAAGACAAAACGTTAAGTGGCGATCCATTATCATCGGTTCGAACGATTCGTCGAATTTTAGAACAAAAAATGGGAGAAGCTCAAGAAGTAATCAATAACTGAACAAATTTTAGATTTCATTTTTTTTTTTTTTTTTTGAAGGAAGGAAAAACAATTCAAGCCACAGTTTGCCTTCGAGCAATTCAACGAATTGATGAATACGAAACACGAATCGAAGAATTATCAACACGAAGAAGCCGAGCACTTCAAGCTGGAGATGTAAACCTTGCTGAACGTCATCGATTAGCAATGATCGATTGTAGAGATACAGTATTTCGAGCTGTTCACATTGATCTTTTATTAGATCGAAGTGAACTTCGAGCAATCGGAGTGCAATCCGAGTGGGCTGATGAATAAAAACAAATTTTTTTTTTTTTAAAAGTTCAGAAAATTTTATTCGTTCTTAATTGCTTTTGAAGCATTGGTTTTGATCAAAGTTTTTGTCGCCGATTCATCCGAATTCGAGCTGAACAACTTTGCAATAAAAACGCCGATCTTCTTCACCGCCTCCTTCACTTCTACTACAGACTTTTCAATATAAGTTCGAATTTTCTCTGGAACAGTTGCATCATCGTCTTCACTTTTACTCGATGTTGTTTCCAGAATTGTCTGGAATTGAAAGCCTCGTTTTCGCGATTCAGGAAAACTGACGGACCTGATTCAAGCCAACTGTTTCCACGGTTTGAGTTGAGTTTTCAGCACGAATTTTAGAGTTCTGAAAATTTTCAGAATAAAAAAATGGCTTTTTCTCTAACGAAGTAATTCTTTCTAATGAATTTCTCTAAAGAATCGCTAACACCTCAAAGGAATTCATGATTGATTTTTTGTCAAGAATCTGAAAATTTGTTCGATCTAAAAATGAAAGGAGAAACACATTTTTTCTTCTACTCACTTCATCTTTTTTTATGACCATTTCTTGAGCGAAAATCTGAACATTTTTTTGAAAAATCCCAGCCGTAATATTTAACATACCACCCTCACAACGAGAAAAATCGCTATAAAAAGTTTGAAAAGCCCCATATTTTTGCGGCGAAGTTGTAAAAAAATATGTTCGCAATAATATCGTTCGCAGTTTTTTATTTATTTTTTTATGGGCGGAGCTTTTTTTTTAATATTTTAATTGCCAAACAATAAAAATTCATTAAAAATCAAAAATTATTAAAATTATTTGTTTGGTTTTGAAGACAAATTGGAAGGAGACGAAATTGTTGTCGTGTGAATTTTGGTCGTCATCGTCATTGTGGTGGTGGCGGTGGCGGTGGCGATGGGGGTTGTCGTCGTTGTCGATCCGTTTTCAGATTTCTTCTCCTTTTTGGAGAACAAATTTGTGATGAAGAGGCCGATTTTTTTCAGTGCATCTTTCACGGAGAACGCGGATCTTTCAATATAGGATCGGATTTTTTCAGCGGGTTTTTCAGTGCCAACAATCTGAAAAATTAAATTCTTATCTGTTTTTTTTTCTTCGCTCCGACCTTTGACTCGATTTGATTTTGTGTTGTCTGGAATTTTTCAAAATGAGTTTTCAGTTATTTTTTCAACGTTTCTCACATTTTTTCGACTTCCAGTTGCATCATTTTTAATTGATGCCGATGGGGAAGATTCGATCTGAAATTATTTTAAGATTTTCCAAAAATTCTCAAAAAAAAAAAAAAAAACTCGAATCCCATACTTTTTTGATTGAATTCACAGTTGATGTTGAAAGAATCTGAAAATAAATCATTTGAAAATTGATTTCTTTGTTTTTTTCGTTTTTCTTTGAAAATATTTTCAGCTTTTGCTTCTTACACTCAATGGTGTCGTTTCAGACGTAGAATTTGTTGACAATTGACCAGCATTCGTCGCATTTAAAACTTTACCTTCAGCTGAGCTGGAAACCTGAAAATTTTCTCGATTTTTTTTCGAATCGTTAAACAGTGTTACCAATTGAGAGGCGGTGAGAAAGACGACAGAAAACTTGAAAATCATTTTCGATTTTTCCGGAAAAATACAATTTCCTTTTTTTCTTGTTCTTTTAAACTTTTCATCTTTTGTGGGCGTGGCTCTCAATATTTCCTTGGAAATTTCGCACGCTTTAATTCGATCATCAAAATGTTTTCCATTTTAAATTTTAAAGATTCAAAACGTTCTAAATCAATTTCATATTCACATCATTTTGTTTTAATGTCCGGGAAAATTTTCTCATTTTTTTTTCGCTTTTGAATGAAAAATAAAAAAATGAAAAACTATGTGACAATTTTTCAAAATTCTGGCTATATTTTTAAAAAAATTGAAAGCAAGTATTAATTTAATTATTTCAAAAAATAAACAATCAGATCATTGGAAATAAAAATCAAATAAATATGAAAAACAAAAAACGTCAAAAATGTGCTTATTCAACAGTTTTTTTGTTCATTCTTCTTTTATACGCGTCTCTCATTCCTTGTGTTCCAGAATTTCCAGTTAAATGACTCATCAAATGATCATCTTCGTCGTCTGAATCCCCTCGTTTTCTTTTCAATGTTGACAAATCGGAAGACCTCACTATCTGCAATTTGAAAAAATATTTTATTTATTTTTTAATAATTTTTAGATTTTACTGCTGATGGATCAGATGTCGTTGCTAATAGTTGGTACATATCTTTTTTCACATCTTCTACCAACATCGGCCCAATCATGGTTCCTTTTTCAATTTTTTCAATTGGAACTTTTGATGAAGCTGAAAATATCATATTCGATGATTTTTTTTTTAATTTCCATTTTACAAGGAATATTGTTTATTGCTATTTGTGCAAATGACGCCATTAACATATCTACATTTACAAATGGCCCAATAAAACAATTCGGCGGCGGTAACAGCATCAATAATTGAGCAACCACTGGTGGAGGTGGAAAGACACCTTAAAATTAAATTTTGCTTTAATGTCTCTATTTGTCGATTGCTTTACCTCCTGGAACAGGATGATACGATCCTGTTGTATTAACTTTTGGTTTGAATGGGATCATTTGTCCTATATCTGGTCGCGGAAATCCATATCTTGCGACGTCAGTATGACCTGTTGAACCACCCATTATGGCACTGGCCGCTTGTGGTCCCTTTGTTGAGGAAGTTGTAAATGTTGCCGAACTTGAACCATTCATTGAAGATGCAGCTGTTTCATTATTTTTCTAAAAATTTTAAATTTTAAATTATAATTATTGGAAAACTGAAAAAAAATTACAATTGAATTATAACCAATTAGCCGTAACTGTTCACCACTGCATGGCATTAAATCCATAAATCGATATCTAAATGTTAGGTTCAAGTATTTTGAAAATGTTGAATATTTTACCTATCAATTACCAACACTGAATTGCTGATATTTGCTAGCTCAATTTGTGCATTTTCATATGCCGTTTTTCTGCGTTTTTCAACTTTCAAAATGCTTGCTAAATCGCCTACAGTTGTTTCAAAATTCAAATATCGATCCCAGATGCGACTAAAAAAATTCAGAAATTGAAAAACAATACATTTTTTAAATTTTACATTGATTTATCTGCTGTTAAATTTCCAGACGTTAAAATTCTTTCAAAAACCACTCTTGTATTGTTATCTTCTGAAAATTTAAGAATTATATAGGAAAAGAATCAAATAATATTCTTACCATTTAAATGTGATAAAAAATCAACATATGATAAACCAAAATCTGGTTCATTTTCGTATTTTTTTAACCCTAAATTGAAAATTCGTATCGCCACATCTTTATCCTAAAAAATTTAAGATTAAAAAAAAATGTTTTTGAATATTTAAAAAAAAAAACTTTATGACAATAAAATTCCATTAAAGCCGCTGCAACATAAACTTGGTGTCCAGTTCTTGGATCATCTCTGGCTCTTTTAAATACTAGTCTTGCATTCTTTGCTCCTTCCGTTCTTCGCAAAAATCGCATTAATTGAATATAAGTTAAGGTTGGATTGATATGTTCAATTGATAAAAGACGATCATAAATTGCTTTCACATTTTCAAATTTCATGCGTTCTTCTTCGAAATCAGCGTACGCAAAATAAAGCAATTTCGACTCCTTCATTAAACCGCTGATGGCTTTTTCAAAAAGTTCTAAAATTGCATTATATCGATTTTTACATTTTTCAAAATAAAAAATTACGTATTGTTTCTTGTTTAAAAATTTGTGACAATTTCACATCTCCTTTTTCTTCCAGAGTTTTACTAGCTTCTTGTAAAAATAAAGCAGCTTCATACCAGATATCTGGGTAATATCCCAAACAAAGCAAAGCTTGTTCATAAGCATATATCACTAAAATTGATTTTTTTTTTAGATTTAATTGGAAATTAAATTGGTTACCTCTTTTTGAAAATTGTCCATATTCTTCAGTTTCTAATGGATTCGATTTTTCCCAGGTAACATAACGCTTCCATAATTCGACTTGTTTTAATTCAGTTGATGTTCCTTTTGGTGGTACTGAAACAGCTTGACGGTTGATACCTCGAGTTATATTTTCCATTTCTTTTGCCACTTTTCGAGCATTCTAAAATTTGATTAAACTGATTTTCAAGTTTGATTTAAAGTTTTATTTCATGTCCGAAATTAGATGTTACCTGATACTCCTTATTTCTTTCTGAAATTAATTTTTCTGCCAATGTTGGATTAATACTTTTTTCATATAAGCAATATTCATTCCAGATCGCTTCGAGATTCATAATTGGTGTAGCAATAGCTCGTTGGTAAATTTTCCTCACTGCTGTGATTCGTTGATTTTCAGCGTATTGTCCAACTGCTGGGCTGAAATTATTCAATTTAAAAATGATATGTCTTGTTTAATTTATAACTGACACTTTTTTTAAAAATGCAATGTACTCCGTATAAATCGTGTGCGATTGCATGTCGAATCCAACTTTTTCAAGTGCAAAATCATAAGCTTGCGCCATTTTTTCTCTTAAAAAACTCAATAACTTTAAATTTTAAATTAATGAATTTCTACCTAAACGTTGTTAGCTGCCCTTTGGTTTCGTAAATGTAATGAACATAACATTTCCACAGATCAATATTAAGAACACCTACCAAACATCGGGTGAAAATCTGAAATTATTGGACATTTATATCTGAAACACTTTCATTTCTTCATACCTTTTCTACATTTTCAAAGTTTTTGGATCGAAGCTGAAAAAAAATTAAATTATTTTATTGTTCTGAATTTAATGAAATTGGACACAAAATCAAGAAAATATATATGAATAAAAATGTGTTTATTAGGAAAAAAATTAGAATTTTTTTCAGAAAATTTAAATTTATTTCGAAAATGTGACTCGCACATCAATATTGTTCGATTTGTGGTCGACAACTGAAAATGATCGAAGAAAAAATAGGGGGAATGCGCGATTTGAAAAAAAAAACAAAGTTTAAAGTTACCTCATGCTCAATATAAGCACGCCAATATCTTCCTGAATTTGGAAATTGTTTAATCAGACTTTCATAAAAATCCCTTTCTTGTTCAATTGGTCGCGACTGAAATCACATAACAAACTAATGGATTTTTAAATAATTTACCTGATGCTCTCTTAGAAGCAAATTCCAAGCATCCACATCAAATGGATTGTTTTCAATTCTTCTTTCTGGGTTGCGCAGTGTCAACCCCGACATTTATCTATAATTTCAGATTGAGTTTGAAAATTTTTGAAAAGGAAAAAAACAGCAAATTTACACAAAAATTTTTTCGGGATATGTCACGGTGTTTGCACAAATTGCATCATTGACGACGCACAATTACACATAACTTTATCTCAAAACCACCGTATTTTTAAACCATTTTTTCGGATTCTCTCAAAGTTTTCACGATGTTTAATGACAATTCTTATTATGAGTTTTATTGAAAATGTCAATTTTCATTTCAACACATAAAAATCTTACTCACAAAGTCTAGTCAAGTGATCCTTAAAGAATGTAAACATTGAAGAAGAGCCCAGTAAACCAGGAAACTGAAAATTGAGAGTTGTATTGGTCACTTCACAATTAAACTTCATGTCATCGACTGCTGAATTGTTCATTTTATTTTTAATTTTATCATTAATTTTAAATTATTCGTCAAGTTGTCGAATCGACAGCAATTTTCATGGAGTTTACAAAAAAGAATCAAAAAATCTTATGAAAGAGGATTTTGGCGGAAGACGTTCAATTGTTTATGAAGATGTAAAAATTTGAAAAGTTCGATGCTCGAAATCCTAAACTTGTCTGTCTCTCAGGTTTCAATTACTTCAACAGCGATAAGTAATTTTGGTGATTGTTATCAGAAATATGGATCTTCCTATGTTTTTGGGTTGAAGTAGAAATTGATTTTTTACATTTTTCCAAATTTTTTTTTTGAAATTTATTTTCAGACGAATGGGTAGATCAATTTGTTTCCGATGTGTCACTCCGATTATGTTATCATCCAATATTGTTCATTTAGCTCATCAATATGGTTTTTTTTTCAAAAATTTGTCTCTTTTCTAACTTTTTCTATCCCCTTATTATTATTTTTTTGAAAAAGTCAACTTTTTTTAAATCGAAATCGTCTCGAGACCTGTTACGTTTCAGGCCACAAGCTAAAGTTAATTTAATAATTGAAATTTTGTTTAAATCTTTTAAAAATCGAATTAAAATCTTGAAAAATTTTCAGACGAAACTTGTTATGACTCTGAAAATGATGCTAAAATGACATGTTTTGATCAAACGCTTGTCACAATTTCAGATGGATCCCTTTTATTTCGTAAAAAAACCCCAAAAAAGCGAAAACAAAAATGAAAAATTGATTTCAACAGGAAATCTGGATGAAAATGCGGCAAGTTGTAGTCCAATCGATGGAAAATTTGACGTTGCTTATCGAATGAATGATGCGGCGTTGAGCTGTGAAGCTGGCGATGGAACACACGCCGATAATTGTGCATCGTCGTCAATCATTTCGGTTCAATTCCGAAATTGTTCTTTTCCAGATTTTGGTAGAATTTCAGCATTTTTTTTTCAAAATTGAATTATGATTTATTAGATATGTCACTACGTTGTATTGGATCTTGGAGAAGTAAGGATCAACATTATTTGATTGTGCAAAACGAGGAAAATGAAGAATATCGTTGTGGAGTCAGAAATTGATTTAAGAAAATCAAAAAAGCAATAATTTCAGCTAATTTATGAAGAGTCAAATGTCAAAAAACTTTATTTTGCCAATGACAGCTCGTGCTCTTCGCTGACAATTAAAACGGCGTTTGACACGTATTATTTTCATACAAAATCATTCGCCAAACCGTTTGCTCCATGCTCATTTCCAGTGTGGATGCAAGGCGATTTCGACACAATGCGGGTGACAAAAAATGAATTGCAATATGTTCAACAAAATGTTGGCGCAGTTCCATTGATTTCTCATTGTGTACAAACATTTGATGATCGAGTGTTGGTTTATTCAGAAACCAAATGGTAGACGACGAACGAATTGTTGAATTGAAAAATCGGAATTTTGTATTGATTTTAGTGGCGAACCTCTTGGTTATCATTGCCTTCTTTTTAATGCTCGAAGTCAGAATTTGATTGAATTCAAGACAACTCTGCCATCAGAAAGTTCAAATTCTTCAGTTTGTTTGTCAGTTTTTTTTTCTTTTCAAATTTCTTTTCAAAAAATCGTTTTTTTTTTGTTCAAGAAATGAAACTCAATGGAATCAAGTTCCATGGTCTTCTTCAGTCGTACTCAACACTTCTCCTTATCCGTGTGGAATACAAGGATTCTATACATCGGATTCTCAAGGATCTGATTTTTGTTATGACGTCATTTTCGATTGTTATGATTCAACGAAATTTAATATTTCGGCTTATCATTGTAAAGATGGGCTGGTTTTTGATTGTAACAACCATTTTTTTTTTCAAATTTTTTGTCAAAAACTATCGAGAATTTCAACATTTTCAGCTCGATCATACACATGCTTGGCTTCATGGAAAGAGGATGAAGAATTATTGATTTATGTGAATCGGGAAAATCAAGAAGAAAAAGAATGTTTTGTAAGAAAAATTTTTTTAATTAAAAAACAAAAAAATTTCGTTTTTCCAGGTTTCAAAAATTGTTGACAACAAATTATTGTTTTCCAGCACTGGCGAACAATGCGAACGAAATTCCAATTTTGATTCAACCTCGAAATTGAATCAAATCATGAAATTGACTGAAAAAAGTTTCTGAAATATTTTTTTTTTGTGGAATTTTCAAAATTTCAATGTTTTTGATAATTCAGAATCGTGTCGAAAAGTCAGCAAGTCTCGAAAACAACCAAAAGCTCAAGGTCTACCACAAGCGACAGTATCACCATTGGATTCATTGACGACGACATTTAAAGTTTCAGTTTTATCAGACGAATTTTGGTTTTCATCGACGTCGTCGTCGCCGTCGATGTTTTTAATTTTTCAATTTACAAAAATTTATTTTTTGTTGAGCATTTTTTGAAAGAAGAAAAAACTCGGAATTAATATTGATAAACGGTTATTTTTGATCCTGATCGTAGCTTAATTTCTTGAACGGTTTCGGTATAAATCGTGATTTTTGAGTAGACGTAAACCTTAAAAAAAAAAAGAAAAAAAACCTCAGAACTCCTAAGGAATCGGAAAAATTCAGAATCATTTAGCGACTTCTTGCAAAAATTATTCCAGAAAATAAAAAAATTCTGGGTGTTTAAAAGACAAAAAAAAGAAACCTCAACAACTTCAGAAAATTGCGACATGTCAGCGATGAAAATATTTGCGATCGCATTTGAAGTTGAGAATCGTTCGGTTGTTCTACAACAAAAAAATTGCGGGAAATTCAAATTTGCAAAAAAAAACGAAAAAACGTCAAACTTGACAAAATTAATCTCAATATTTTCATTTTCATTGGTCTGAATTTCCCGACTTTTTGTATAAAGCTTCACATCGATTCCCTGAAATAAAATAAAAATTTTCTTTTCTTTTAATTTAAAATAAAATTATGAATTTTTTTTTTTGCTTTTACATCAACCATTAATCGATCAATATTTGGAGCACAAATCGGTTGGTCAGTTTTACAATATAATTTGGTGAAAAAAAACGCCGTCGATAAAATCATTGGAATCCAGCCGTGTTTTATTTCAAAATTGTACAAATTTTCATTCAATTCTTTTTGATTCACTGTTCTCCAAATTGATAAAGGACCAAACGAAATTATATAAAAATAAATTTCAAATTTAAAAAAAAAATTTTTATTTAAATAATACTTCTTTTTCAGATAAAGGTAACCAAGAAAAACTATTTTTTATTGAGTCTTCATTAAAGGATGGCATAATTCTTTTTATTTATTTATTTTAATTTTTTTAAACAAAAAATAAACTTTTTTAAAAATTTATATTTTGAAAAGGAAAAATTCACGTCAAAAAATGTTTCTAGAAATTTATTTTTTCAATCTGAAATTTATCCAAAAAAATGGATCACAAAATATGTATGGATCGATAATTGAAGATATTGATTTTATCATCGATGCCATTTTTTCTAAAATGAAAAAAATGATTAAAAGCTTATTTTTTTTTGCCAGAAAAATCAAATAAAAAATATCAAGGAGGTCGAAATTATTTTCAGCAAATTTATAATCGGAAAAAAAAATGTTTTTTCCACAATGTTGGTTTTCATAAAAACTTTCAAAAACTGTTGAAGAAGGTTTCTGGTTTTTGTTTTTCATCCGATTCTGACGTTTCAATTTCGTGCGTATTTTCACTTTAAATTTTTTTGTTGCAGAAAAAAAAGAAGAAGAAAATCAACGAAGGAAGGGAGAAAAATGAGTCATTTGAGGGGGAGGGCGGAGGGTTGTTTGTCGTCGACTTGAACGAAAATGAATCAACTCAAAAACAATTGAAACTTTTCTTTTTTTATTTTCGTTTTTCCAATAAAAAAAAACAATTAAAAGACGCTTTTTTTTCCTATCTCTCAACTTTTTATTTTATAAAAGTGTAAAACAAAAATTAAATGAAATAAAGGTTGAAAATATTGATTTTTATTTGAAAATTCATAAAGAAATAATATTTAATGCCCTTTTTTTAAATATTTCATTACTTTTCAAACATTTTATTGCTTCATTTTTACAATTTCATTTAAAAAAGCAAAAAATATTTGAAATTTAAAAATGGTTGATTTTTCAAAAAAAAAAAAAAGCAAAAAATCAAGATTAACGCGGAAGTTTAAATTGTGTTTTTTTTTCAATGAATCTTATCAGCGAAAAAAATAATAAATGAACACATTTGATCAGTTGACATGATTTTCTTCCTATCCGTTCATTTTTTTCTTCCTGAAGCTAATGTTTTCTTCCTTCTTGTTGAGCGTATAAATATCATCATTTTGAACGGATTTTGTTCAGTTTCTCATCATGTCTTCAATGAAGTTCACTGTTCTTATTGTATCAGTTCTGGCTGTTTATTTTATTTCTTTTACTGATGCTTCTGTTGCAATTCAAGCGGCCAAGGTAGACTTTCAAAGGTTGGCAGAAAAGAAAACGAAATGGTTTTGTTTAGGCGGGCGAGAAAGTTGAGATCGATATTGCTCAAGGAGCCAAAGCATTGAAGCGTACAGTTGGTGCAGGAACACAAATCTGGAAGTTTGATGGAAAAGAGAAAGGATTTGTTGATGAGGTGGAAGAATATCGCAAATATTTGATAAAAGAATATTTCAATTTTATAGAAAGGAAAAAAAGTCGACTCATCCAACTATGAAGTGACACCAAAAGGAGTTTTAATCATCAAAAAAGTTTCCAAAGCAGATGCTGGATCTTATGAAAAGGAGCCGAACGTAAAAAAAACTGAAAAAGTCATTAATTTGATGAATTTATTTTAGCCACCAAAAATTACCAAAACCGCAAATGGTGAACAAGTTGGAACTGCGGGAGCTGTTTTATCATTGATTGTCGAATAAATAATAAAACATTTTTTTTAAAATATTAATCCGTTTTTGAGATTTCAATAAATATTTTGATATTTTTTTAATTTCTATTAAATTACAGCCTATTTTTAATTTCTAATTGAAATACATGTAGAAAACGTACATTAATTCAGCTTTTAAATTTTTTAGTATTTTTCTCACTAACACTCTTAAGTTTCAAATTTTGAACGCTGGAAACAAAAAATATTTTATTCATAAACGTATTTACTGTAAAATTTTTCCTAATTGAATTTCGTAAAGCCAGTCAAATCCAATAGAAGATGGATGGACTCCAACATAAACACTACACCAAGCATCAGCAACAAGGAAGGATGAAGCATTCAAATGTGTTTTTGGATTATTGTAATCGACCTATGTAATTAAAAAAAATAAAAACAAAAATAAAATTCTAAAAATTAATGTTTGTCTTACCTGAAGAACAGTTGTCGCCCAATTATTGTGAACTGTTCGCTGAATATCATTTGCAACGTCATCGACTTTATTACTTTTCAACGCTGATTCAATTACCTGAAATTATTTAAATTAAGGAAAAATCAATTGTTCTATTTATGAATACCAAATTTTGAAGAGTCGAATTTAAGCACAACGCGAAGCAATAAACAATTCTTGTATTTTTATTCACACATCCATTTTGATTTTCAAAATCTCTATTTTTATCGTTATTAACAATTTGGACATTTTTCGAATTTCCTAAATCAATATGATAAGCAACTTGAATTGTCTGTTCAAATTCATTTCTCTAAAAATTTTAGTTCAGTTTAAATAATTATTAGATAAATACTTGAATACAGAAGTTTGTTCCGTTGGTTGATTGTCCAGAAGTAGCAAAATCCAATATTCCTGTAGCATTGGTTGATAACCAAGATGGAGGAGCAGCAGAAAGATCACATTTTCCAATACTACTATTCACTAAACTGAATTTTAATAAAAAAATCAAAGAAAAATACGCAATTTTTTGCATTTTATTTAGAAATGATTTTTATCAGTTAAAATGAGTATCATTTGAATATAATAAAACATTTTATCAAAAGAACGCAGCGGGTTTAAATGTTATTTGAAGTTTGATTAAACATGAAGGCAATAACTCGGTTTTTTTAAAATTTTTAATTAAGAACATTTTTCTCAGGGTTTTTAACTCTTCACTTTCACACCATTATGACAGAAAAAGCGCAAGCAATTTTTCGTAGTTATTGCGCAAACTTGGTGCATATGTTTTTAGTAATTCATTTTTATTTTTATTTTTTTGAAAGAAACTTAGCTTAAAACTTAAATTTTTAAATTAAAAATTGTTATTTTTCAGACAAAAAATGACGAGTGGAATTCCAGAAGATGTAATAGTCAAACTGCAAAAATTAGATGATACCATAACAGCTTTAGAAAACTCGGTTTCGAAAGTTTTAGAGGGGGGAATCGACAAACATTTTCAAGTATTTACTAATTTTTAAAAATATTTTTATTTTTTATTTTTTTATAGAGATCTGCCCATGATATGGCATTAGTCGATACAATGTCTTTATTTTTAATGGACAGTCTTTTATGGGCAGTTCAAGGAGTTAAAGGGGAATCACCTGACAAAAATGAAGAATTAATAATTGATTTAGTAAAACAATTTTATTTTTAAACTTTATGAAAACAAATAAAAATTCAGAATCGCACTAAAAGAATGGCAGCTGAAATGAAAGAGGTGAATGCAAGACAAGATGCTCCTCGAGTTAATCAACAAGCAGCAGCGGTAAAATAGTTGCAGAGATTTTTTTATAATAATTTGTTCATTTTTAGAACTTTGTAAGAAACGCACTATGGGAAGTTCCAGAAAATGATTCGGCTAGTTCTTCAAAAAAATAATAATCCTATTTTTTCACACTTTCATTGTTTTATTCTTTGTATATTTTGTTGTTTTGTTATAAAATTTTGTTTTTACATTTAAAAAATTTAATTAATTAAATTTATAAAAACTAAAATTTGTGTTCTCAATTTTCACAAAGGTGAATGTGCGCTCGATCGTACTTTTAATTTGCAGTGTTGGAAAAGTAAATTCACTTTCTATTTTTTTTGCTGCATTGTTCTAAAAAAACTTTCAGAAGGTTCAAACGTGGAAAAACAAAAAGTCACGTAATTTTTAAATTTTTCAAATGCTCTCAGAGCTCATTATTGCTGCAACCCTTGTAATCAACGGATTTGCTGTTCTCAATTTCAACTTGTAAACTAAACTCACCAAATTAAAAAAATCAAGAACAAATTCCAGGCAAAGAAGTCAAGAAACAGTTTTCGGAATCGAAGTTGATAATCCAGAAACACTAGGAAATAAAATTCGAAATTTTCTGATTTCTCTTCAATATTTTCGAGTTTTCGTGGCAATTTGGAATATTTTTATCTTATTTTTGATGTTCTTGTAAGTTTTATTATTTAATAAATATACAAAAGAACATTTACAGATTTTTCTCTCATTAATAACTATTAAAAATGCCAGAAGTCTTAATTTCCCACAAGTTCGCGGGAAATTTGACGACGTCAGTTCCGGCTGGAAGAAAGAATGGAACAAGACGCCAGAAAAACGAAGAACAAAATAATGATGAGTTTAATGATTTGAACTTTACAAAAACAATTCGAGAATTACGAATCGAACTTGAAGTACGCAAAAGAGAAGAAGAACGTATTGAAAAAGATATTGCATTAATTTTAGAAGAAAATAAAATTGGTAAATTTTTCGAAGAAATACAATTTAGAAAAAATAATTTTTTTTCAGATGGCGGAGAACAAAATAAATCTTTTGGTTTAGCAGTGACCAAGTTAAATAACAATATGCTTCTAATTGAAAATCAAGCGAAACAATTAGCCAACACTTTAAAAAATATTTCATCATTAGCTGACACAATAAGTGGACGAGTTTCAGCACTAGATGTTGCTAAAACTCGAGTTGTTGGATGTCTGCAATTAGCCAGTGATATGCGCGATTTAGGAGTTTCCGCTGAAGGAATTGATGAAGCGATTCGATCAGAAGATTTTGAAATGGCTTCACAGCATATTCATCGTTTTCTTACTTTGGATCAAGCTGTGTTTCAAATTCGAGAATTCAAGGAAAAAGGTTTTACAAAATAATATGTTTCTAATTAATTTTAAAATATCCCAGATGCAACTGATTCGATCCGTCATAGTTATGAAGTACTATCGTCAGCAAAAGAACGATTATCAATCATTTTGAAGTCACGATTAGATGAGGCCGTAAAAAAAGAAAACATTCCAGAAATGCAACGGTTTTTTAAATTTCTAAAATAATTCTAAAACTATTGAACTTTACAGATTCGTCAAACTTTTCCCATTACTTAATGAATCAGATGAAGGACTCAAACGCTTCGGAGTATTCTTAAATAAAAAAATTGAAAAATTAGCGAATGATAATATAACGGTAACTAAATCGTTTCTCTAAAATTGTTGATTTTCAAACCATAGATAATGAAATCTGGAGGAACTGACGATGAACGGCGGAACGTTCTCTACTCAGACACTTTATTCATGTTTTTTGAAGGAGTTGCTGGAATTATTGAATCAAATTTAGCAATTTTAGAATCTTCCTATGGACTTGACAAGCTTCTCGATTTTATGTTTATTTTACAAGTAAATTTTTTATTAGAAATAAAATTAGGAATTTTCAAATTAAGGACAAAATTGATAATTTCTTTCAAAGATTACTCGAGGAATTTGATAAAAATAGAAAAATGTCTTCAATTGTGAAAACAGTGAATCGATCGATGAGATTTACCGAAAATACTCAAGAAACCTTAGCAGATCCATTAGAAATCGATGTAATTGTTGTAGAGATTTGTATGATGAATACATCAGCTGATATGTATTGGAGATTCGTGAGTCGTCGAATTTGTGAAAAAGAAGAGCCAATATCAGATTTAAATAAGGTTAAATTTATAAAAATAATCAAATCAATTAATCGATTTTTTTCAGGATGAAGAATTAAGTGCTGAAGAAATAGAAAAAAGAGAAGAACAAAAAAAAAGAAAAAAAGAGGAAAAAGAAAAAAAGATGGATAAATTGTTAAATCGAAGTTTAGTTGGAACCAAAATTCAAGAATTAATGGGAAATTATATTTTATTGGAGCATTATTATATGCAAAAATCAATTGAAAAAGCAATAAAAATGGATTCCAAAGAAAAATCGAATGAATTGACGAGGTAATTCAAAAACATAGCTTTTATTGAAAATTGATGAAAAAATTTTAGTTCAATAATTGATGACGTTGTTTTTATCATTCGTAAATGTATTCGGCGAGCAGCTGGAAGTGGAAATGTCGATAGCGTTTGTGCAACAATCAATAATGCGATTGCATTGCTCGACACTACAATCCACAATCATTTCTTCCAAATAGTTCAGTCTGGTTACGCAACATCAAATTTTGCGACAGATGCTCTTCAGACAGCGCAAACAGCATACACCGCCTACCAAACTGGAGGCACCAACATTAGCGCGCCAATTGATACACAACGTGAAAATTTCTTGTTAGCCGTAAATAACGTTGGAAAATTGTCCGAATTGTTACGAGAGCTGCAACAAAGTCTGGCGCACGAATGGGGAAGTTTGAAAAGAGAACAAGTGGAAAAGCATAAATTGGAACATTCAACAACACAAATTGAAGAAGCAGCGAAACGGTTAGAAGGATTAGCAAAAAAAGGAGTTGAAGAGTTGTTTAAAGCAGTTTTTAAAGCAAAGATTCGACAAGGGTAAATCAGTTTGACAAAATTTAAAATCTTTACAAAAATCAATATTTAGATGTGAACCATATCGAGATATATCGCATGAATTGACGATGAGTGATCTAGAGCATTTCGAAGCGCATGATCCATTTGTTGAAGTCTTCTTATCTTTAATTGATCGACTCTTAGCTGAACATGAAAAATTGCTTTACGAACAAAATTATAAAACAATTCTTGAAACGACATGTGCCGAAGTATCGCGACAATTTGAGCAAGTGTTGGCGAAATGTCAATTCAATCGATATGGAGCATTGCAACTAGATCGTGAATTCCGACAAATTAGCGCTTACATGACGAATGTGGCCGGATGGAGTGCGAGAGAAAAAATTGCAAGGTTGGGGCAAATTGTGGCGATTCTGAACGTGGAAACAATCGACGAAGCCGTTGAAGTTTGGCAAAACTCGAAAACAGTGCGAACAACAATGATGAGAACGTTGACATTGTCAGAAGTCAAAAAGGTTCTGGCATTGAGAGTGGATTTTCCTACAGCAGCAATTAAAGCGATCGAAAATTAATTTTAAGTTTATTTTTCCTTAATTTTGCTTGTTTATTTTTTTTTTCAAATGTAATTAAATGGGTAATTATAACTGTGAGTTTGAATAAAATTTATTTATTTAAACCAGGAAGTCGGGATGTTTTAAAAGTGCAATTTTCCGATGAATAAGTGCTAATCAAGCGTTTTCTGATTTGTTCCTCATGTTCTTTTCCCCGAATTTCAACCACCATTTTGACGCGTTGGCTTGACATATCATTACGAAGGAATGCTCGCTCCTAAAAAGAAAAAGTTTATCAAAAAAAAAAAAAAAAACTCCAAAGGTTTTTAAGTATAAACAAGATAAAGATCACGAATATTGCCACTTTCTATTCCAATCAAATTTGTTAGTTTAGAAATTCCTCCAGGAATATCAGGAATAATGACACTAATACGAACAACGCGATGATCATAGGCAAGACCGGAAAAAATGATCGTTTTTTAGAAATTGTTTTGAAGGATGAAGTGTCGAAACCTCGCTCAATACATCTTCCCAGTGATGTGCTATCAATATTTCCGCCACTTAAAATTGACACAACTTTTTTGCCTTTTAAATGATTCAGCTTTCCTGACAACAATGCCGCAATTCCGATAGCGCCTGCACCTTCACAAACAACCCAAAACACGAGAAGAAAAAAAAGTTGAGAAAAGAATCGGAAAATCAAATTATCACCTTTTCGTTTTCCAATAATCGGAGAATCCCAACAGCGATATCATTCTCAGGAACACTGATCACGTCGTCGACTTTGCCGACGAGTGACGCAAACGCATTCACACCAATTGCCGGAACGGCGAGACCATCGGCAAGTGTCGGTTTTGTTGGGGTGAAGATTGGTTTGCCGGCCGCCAGTGAATTCTGAATACAAACCCGGAAATTTTGGCACACGATTAGAAAATCAAAACTGTGAAAGCTTGACACGTCTCAGTGGCGATGGCAATCACTTGTGTGTTCGGTGACAACGTTTTGATGGCGGTGGCGACGCCGGCTATCAGACCACATCCACCGACTTGCACAAGAACAGCGTCGGGTTGTGGAACTTGTTCGAGAATCTCAATACCGATGGTTCCGGCGCCGGCGAGAATATCGTAATGATCGTAGCCGTTGATGTAGGTGCCGTTGTTCGAGGCGGCCATTTTAAGCGCGATTTCACGTGATTCGGCAATGTCGGCTCCTTCGACAAGAACATTGGCGCCAAGTGCCAAACATCGATTGATCTTCATTTGCGGTGCAATTACGGGCATCACCACATTGACCTTAAAGCTTTGTAACAAAATTGGATATTAAAGATTGGATTACTTTGACACCTAATCGTTTTCCATGAATCGATAAGGCTAAAGCATGATTTCCAGCCGAAGCAGCATAAA
Source organism: Caenorhabditis drosophilae (assembly GCA_963572285.1). Classification (NCBI taxonomy): domain Eukaryota; kingdom Metazoa; phylum Nematoda; class Chromadorea; order Rhabditida; family Rhabditidae; genus Caenorhabditis; species Caenorhabditis drosophilae. Next base: position 3,202,948 of record OY751561.1, on the reverse strand, counting down.
CTCCATTCTTTCGAGCATCATCCGAAAGATTCATAAGAGCGAATCGTGCTCCACGCTCTTTGAAGCTTCCCGTATCTTGATTGACCTCCATTTTCAGATAAACTTCCATCTCGAACAAATTGGACAAGTGACGCGATTTTCGACACGTCGTTCGCTCAATTCCATTCTGTCAATGGGAAAAAGAAAAATCAAAAAAAAAAAACTGAAAGCGTCAAAATTCTAAAATCATCTGAAACCTGAATTTTGTGATGAGCCAACGAAATATCGCCGAATTGAAGAACTTTCGGATTTTCTGGATCGCAAAATTTGTCGTCGATTTTCGGCGGCGGCGGCGATGGCGGCACAGAAATCGTCGAGAATCTCGTCACACATTTGTCTAGAATTCGAAATTATTGACTCTCTTTTCTGAAGCTTTTTCTTGAATTTCGTCTGAAAATATTACAGGTTGAAAGGGTCCGATGAAAATTGAGTCGTCGCAACATTTCTCGACAAAAAAGAAGTGGAAAATGACGATAATTTGAATATTTTTATTTGTGCTAAATTGAGATGAAACGTGAAAAAAAAACAATTAAATTAAGCTTTTCTTAAAATTATTATCAGGCAGTTGTCCAAATCACAGATCCACTCCGATCCTGATCCATGACAAAACTGGATCGTCTGGATGAAATTGGCATTGGGGCTGATATACAATCAGACGAGTGACAAATTCCTGAAACAGCTTTTTTTTTGTTGGGTTTTTGCTCCATGAAAGAAAAGAAAAATTGAGATTTACCAGCGACAGTTAATGGATCGGGCATTTGGCGTGTTGCCAATTGAATTTCTCGCTTCCTTCGACTTCGTTTCGACATGTGAAATACGAGAGAACCAACAAAAAGAAGAAAACAGACGAGACATACGATACAAACGATGATGGCAATCCAGCTTGGAACTCGTGGAAGACGTGATGACGTGATTTTCAGCGGCTCATTTTCAGCGTCGTCAAACATTCGACCATTGTGTTGAAGATGGTTTTCATCTAATTCAACTTGAGCCGCCGTGATTAATTTGATTGGATTTGATACGGTTGATACGGTAGGTGGTACGGTAGTGGTAAATGTTTCAAGCGCAATAGAAAGCTTCTGATCTTTGACAATCGATAAGTCTTAAAAAATGTTTGTTTGATTTTAACTTCAGAATTAGTTGTAAAACCAGATCTACTGATATAATCATCCAAAATTCGATGAATTGAACCAAGACCTGATGGTTTCGCTTCCTTCTGATTCAAATTCTGAATGCGTCTCCTAAAAGCGGCGGCAAAAACAGCTTCTTGTAGACGATGACGAAGTTCTGACATTGATGAGTCAACAATATCCCGAAGGAGTTCATCAAGCAGCACAGCATCAATCTAAAACAAGAAGAAAACAAAAATTGTGAAGAATTCAAAGACTGAAAACATAAAACAAGAAAAGAAAAGAAAAAAACCTGTTGAGATTGATTTGAAATTGGAGCTGAAAGAAGACAAGTCGTGAATAAAAGAAGAGGAAGAAAAGTGAGAAAATTCATGAAAGACATAATAAATAATTAAAAGTTGATCGTTCGTATTCACAACAAGCTTTGACGCATTTTCAGCCAGGTGGTCGTCAACGAGTAGAAGGAACACAAAAAAAAACCTCAAGACAGATGCTTCTTGTTTGTTTTGATTATGCCTCAGCTCTTTTTTTTCCATTTCTTCTGTGTTGTATTTCACGCTATATTGACATTGAACCTTTTTATTTATACATGAAACTCAGCAGGTTGTCAATCTCTTTCTTTCTTTTTATTTACATTTCCTTCCCTGGTTTTTGATGAGTTTTGATTGCAAATTTGCTAATTAATTTGTTGAGTAAAACGATGAGAAAGCAAATATTGATTTTTCAGTTAAAAATCCTTGTTTAAAGACAAATCCACTTTTCTGAAAATGTTTGGAATTTTATTTTCCAGAACTGCGGTTCAATTTTCAGCATCTTCCTTCCATTTCAGAACTTCCAGAGATTTCCCTTCACTGAAAAATGTCTATAAAAGGGCAGAAAAAAAACGTTTGAAAACAATTCAATTTTTGATTATTCCTTTGTTTCCGGAAAATTCGAAACCGGAAAGTCGTGTTTTTTTTTTGTTGAATTGGTCGCTGATTACTTTCATTTCCGGTTAAAAACACGACTTGTAGGTAAATTCTTTCCGGGCTTCTGAATACTCAACGCTGCACACATGCGACTTTTACAATAATGACAATTAGAATTTTCTCATGGGACCCCTCCCCTCCCCTCTCCCTCCCTCTTTTTTTTTGTTGAAAATCGTATTTTAAATATTTTTTCTTGAGTAAAAGCCAATTTAATTGTGCTCAGGGTTTTTTTTTTCTATTTTCGCTAATCCAACTTAAGCACCTGGAAAATATATGCAAATGTCAATTTCAATCTTAAAATTTGATCTTTATTCGAGACTGTAGTTTTCGTGTTAAGACCATTTTCGATTCAAAATTGGGAAAACCAATTGTTCATTTATATGTATAATTTAAAAAATTTCCCTCCTCACTCCGCTCGTTTAAAGTGCGCTCTATGGAACAACGAAATTAAGAGAGAGCATGGAGAAAAAAAAGATTATTTTTTGTTTTTCGATCGAGTTCAAATTTTGATTCAATTATATATTTGAAGTCGAAAAATCAAGCGAAAATGTTTATCTTCAGCTGAAGAAAAAGGAGAAAAAATGAAAAAAAGCCTCATGTTTTTCCAATTACCTAGAAATGTTTACGCCTTCTTTTTTCTTTTTCCTTTTTTTTCGAAAATAGAATTTATTGAATTTTTTTCTCTTCACATCGATTTGTTTAGGATTGTAGTTGAATTAAAAAAAAAAAAAAAACAAAAACAAAAAAACAAAAGGGTGAATCCATTTTTTTTTTGATTCTTGGTCAGCGTTTTTTCAATTCAACGATGCAATCAAAAATTCTTTTTTTTTTTTTTTGAAAACTGGAAAAAAAAAAGTTTTTTTGTGGGATTCCGCCAACTGTTTTGCTCGAATTTGAAACAGAATAGAGAGAGAGAGAGAGAGAGAGAGAGAGAGAGAGAGAGAGAGAGAGAGAGATAGAGAGAGAGAGAGAGAGAGAGAGAGAGAGAGAGAGAAAGGCACAAACCGCCCCAATTTGTGGTAGAGTGTTTCTGTCGTCGTTGTCGTTAAAAATTTAATCAAAACTGTCGGAACATTTTTGAAAAGGGGTTGCTACGCAGCGAAATTAAGCCAGAAAAAAACGTTTTTTTTTTTCAAAGGCAAATTTCCTCTCCTCACTCAACTTAAAATTCGTCAATTTTTCATGTAAAATGACTTAACTCACTGTGAATAAAAAAAGAAAAAAAAACAAAAAAGACGACGAAGACGAAGAAAAACTTGAATTTTTTTGTTGTTTTCCTCCGAGCCAATGAAAATAAGTAGGAACAAAGCTGAAAATCTTGTATTCCACATGTTCATTATTCAATTTTTCTTCTTCTTCTCCTCCATCTTCAAATTTATTTTGTTCCTCTTCTGGTTTTGTCTCTTGTCTTTTAAAAGGTTAGAAACCCGGAAGAGACAAAGAGAGAGAGAGAGAGAAGGATGTTGGGTGTGGCTTGGCTGCCATCACATTTGCATATGTATACTTTCGGCTTTCTGCTTCAGCTTCAGCTTTTATTTTCTGAAATTCTGAAATTTTTTTTGGGCAGAAGACGACTGAACAATAAGTCTTGAAGATCGTATTGTTTTTGGTGGAGAAGAGAGGAAGAGGAGGTGGAGGTGGTGGTGGATTTATAAATCAAACCGGCTTTATTTTGTCGCTTATTTTTGAAACATTTGAGTGTTAAATGATATTCAGTTATTGAATATTCATATCCTCATTTTCCACTCATAACTCCTCCACTTATTTTTCAAAAAAATAATTTTTTTTTTTTTTTTGCTTGATGTTTATTCTTCGTCTTCTTCGTCTTCTTCTCCTTTTTCACTTATGTACAGATGCTTTGATGCTTCTCATTTTTTTTGTTGTTTATTTTCACATAAAATCACAAGATGATAAGTTACCAAAAAACCACAGAGAGAAAGAGAAAGAGAGAGAGAAAGAGAGAGAGAGAGAGAGAGAGAGGGAGAGAGAGAGAGAAAAAGGAAGTGAACATTTCTACATCGACAACACTCTGCTCTGATTACCTTTGAAGATTTGGAAAATTGTTTTTTTTTTGTTTTTTTTTCCTTTCGTTGTTTTTTTTCAATTTTTGCTGAACAAAAGTTTTTTTTTTTTTTCAAATTCATTTGCTCCAAAGTTTGAGCTCAGGGCTTAAATTTTCAAAAATGTTAACAAGGTTTTGGAAAAAAAAAAACAATCTTTCTTGACATTTTTCTTCTATTTTGTCTTTTGAAGAAAAAAAAACATTTTCTTTTCTCTGAATCAGCAGAGCATTTTTTAAAAATTGGAAAAACTCATGATTTTTTAATTTTTCTGCATCGCGTCTTCATTAGAAATTTTTTTGCGATTCCGATGAAAAATTGGGCTCGCTTCCTGACATCTTCGCATCAGAATTCGATTAAACGATAATTTTAGCTTTTTGAATTCTCGAACCGAACTCTCTGCCCAAATCTGAATTTCGTCTTCTCATTTTCTACAGAAAACGAATGAAAAAAAAAAAAAAAAACAAAAATAAAATTTCGGAAAAAGCTATTTTTGTGCTGTTTCTTCTCAAACACAGCTCATCTGTTTCTGTGTGGTTGTAAAAGGGAAAAGCTCAATTTCAACAAGGCAATTTTGAAAATGAATGACGCGCCGCTTCGACGGCGGCGGCGGTGGTGCAACAACCATAAAAAGAAACATCAAATTTTCGCCTGCGCCGATTTGGGGTGCCTAAATGGTCTTCCATCATCAAAAGAAACATCGTCAAAATGGAGAGCAAGAGAGGGAGGCGGGGAGAAGAGAAGGGAGGAGGAGGAGGAGGAGAGGAAAGAGGTTTGGTGAGAAGAGCTTCTCATAAAACGTGCTGAAATCAAAATGAGAAGAAGAAGAAGAGAAGCTTCTCATATACATATTTGGCTTTCGTTTTGTGATGTTTCAACCTAAATGGATGATGATGATTGAAGAAGAAGAAAGAAACGAGGAGGAGGAGGAGGAGGAGGAGGAGGAGGAGGAGGATGGTGGTGAAAAGCCGACAAGATAGACAGAAAAAAAGGGATAATCGAGCAATAAAAATCTCTAGAGAGATCCTTTTGTGTCGATCCGAACATCATCCTCTCCTCTCCTCTCCTCTCCTCTCCATGTCGTTTTATCAGTATTAACAGTTAGGCTCATTTCTTTGAACTCTAACAAGAGTTGGGCTGGGCTCTTTTCTCTTTTTTTTCTGTTTTTGTCTTTCAATTTAATTTAATTATTATTATTGAATTTTTTTGTATTTTTTTTTTCGAGTTCTTTTTTGTTTTGTTTTGAATAATTCAGTGTTCTTCACCTTCCTCGACAGAAATAATAATTATTCTAAACTTGAAAAGGTACGAGAACTTTGATTCAAGCTCACTTGGCTTTTTGCATTAAAAATTCCAGTATTTTTTGTCCTTTTATCGTTTTTAGAATTTCTGATTTGTTCGATTTGAATAACAGCAGCCCAGCCGAGCCCAGCCATTTTCTTCTTTTTTCTTTCGGAAAGTTTATTTCTTTCTTTTTTTTTTTGAAATTTTTGTTGAAAAACAACAAAAAAACAATTTTTTTTTAAATTCAGTTGGCGGAAAAAATATTGAAAAAATAAATGTTTGATACTATGTAGTTGAGGAGCGTTCATTCTTGTGGCGTCAGAAGAAGTATCACATTTCCGGCCGGTCGATCGACTTCTTCTCATTTATGTGCCTGTTTACAATTCTTATTTCGAACTCTCCCCTTCTCCTTACTTTTCAAATTTTGTCAGGCAGGAGAAAGATGGGGGCGGGTTGAAAGGCGGAGCTTCAATAAATTGAAAGCTCCTCCCCCGCCCCGCCGGCTGGCTGACTCGAAATCAATTATCATTTTGATTTTCTTCAATTTTTTTTGTTTTTTTCAAACCAGAAAAGCTTTTCTTATTATTTTTCTTTCTTTTGCAATGCTCATCAGAATTTTCTCACAAAACAAAAATTGTCTATTTAAAAATTGATAGGAAAAAATCGAGTGAAGGCTGCTGCTGGTTCATCCGCCGTTTCCCCCCACCCCCACCCTCTCGCTTCTTCTTCTTCTTCTTCCTTCGTGCCCCGCCTGGTCTCCTTCATTGTCACCCGTTCATTGGGCATTTTGCGCCCAAAAAAATTCCACCCACGAAAAAAAGCGAAGAATTCGAGACGAAATTTTGTGGTCTTTTAATTCGACACCACCAATTGACACAGACACATCAAGGAAGAAGGAGAAGAAGAAAAATGATGGGGGAAGAGTGAAAATTTTTAATCATCGATGATCCAACATAAGTCTTTTCTCATTTTCTTCGTCTTCTTTGTGTTTATTTTATTTAATTTGACATTTATAAGAATTTTTATAATTGAACTTTTTCTTCCTTCCTCCCTGAAATTTTTAATCCAAATGATCCCATTGGAAAGTTCATAAAAAAATGACAGACAAAGACATTAGTCCACGAATTATTGTTGTTTAGAGAGAAAGAGAGAGAGAAGCGCTTCTCTCTCTCTCTCTCTCTCTCTCTTTCTCTCTCTCTCTCTTTCTCTCTCTCTCTCTCTCTCTCTTTCTCTTTATCTCTCTCTCTCTCTCTCTCTTTCTTTCTCTCTCTCTCTTTCTTTCTTTCTCTCTCTCTCTCTCTCTCTTTCTCTCTCTTTCTCTCTCTCTCTCTTTATCTCTCTCTCTCTTTATCTCTCTTTATCTCTCTCTTTCTTTCTCTCTCTCTCTCTCTCTTTCTTTCTCTCTCTCTCTCTCTCTCTCCACACCCAGTTTTTTTTTTGATTTTCTCTTGATGAATCGCCGCAAGCAATTTTTAAGAGCATTTTTGGTTGATAATTTGCCAAGAATTACATCATCTTAACTCGAAATTTTTGTGGATGACGAAGGAACAGAAGCAGAAGCCGGCGAAAAAACATTCTTAACCCAAACGGGTGTTTGAATTCCAAAAATTTTTGAGCTAAAAAAAGTGGGGAAAATTTATAAACATTGTTGACGTTTTTTTTTTTTTTCAAAAAAAAATTTCTTAAAATTTTTGTTTGTTTTTCCTGAAAATTTTCGATTTTTTTTCTTTTCTTCTTTTATTTTTTTTTGGAGAAAGTGAAACACGAATTTTGTTTCGCAGCTGCCTCCATGGTAATAATAATTTGACAAGTCATTAATTGGTCTGAAATTTATGGAAAATTAAAGATTGATTCAATGTCTTTTCTTTGTCGTCTTCGTTTTTCTTTTTTCTCCTCCATTTTTTTTGTGCTGAAATTGAAGAGCAATGTTTTTCAGTCTCAAAACAAAAAAGATGATGAAGGGGGGGGGGGGTGAAAGATCAAAGGGACGACAACCCAGAAACAAAAAGAAATAATGTACAATCAGCTGTTCTTGGTCAGCAATATCCATCTCATATTTTTTTTTTGTTCCAACTCATATTTTTGCCATGAGCTCTTCTCTTTTTTGTTTTTTTGATGTCTTTGAGCAATTTTTCAACTTTTTTCAATCGAAATTTCACAACGCTGAAATTATTGAAATTGGCTTCTCCTTTCCAACTGATTTATGACTTTAATTAGGGAAAATAAGACGAAGAAAAACCCGCTAATTGTGGGGTTTTTTGTCTTCTTCAAATTCAATTTTATTAGGTTTTTCATTCAGCGCCAGCTCTTCAGCTTCGGCGGGGCGGCTTCAGCTTCTTCACCAAATTGTGCCACATTTTTTCTTAAATTTTTCAATGACGTTTGATATTTGCTCCTCATTGATGCCTTCTAATTTGTTTTTTTTCTCTCTCTCTCTCTCTCTCTCCTTCCTCACACCGAAATAAATTGTCGTCTGCCCATTTTCCAATTTCTTTCAGATATGGCATTCGGCGGTTTGCTCGAAGGATTTTTGCAAGAAAAATCGCATGGCGGTGTTGATGGACGAAAAGCCAGCGTTTTTCAGACGGCGGCGCAAAGAAAAAACACAATTTCAATGGTGAGTGAGTGATTCAAAGGGAGGAGAGAAAGAGAGAGAGAGAGAAAGAGAGAGAGAGAGAGAGAGAGAGAGAGAGAGAAGCCTGACAATTTCGAATTAATTTTTTATTGTTGCTGAAAGAGAAAATTGTCTGATTCCAGTATCAATCTCGTGATTTTTCAATGAACACCAACGGTCGAAAATGCAGCACAATGTCAATGGTGAATCATCAGAAAATGAGCACAGTTTCAGCATGCTCGAGCGATATTTATCCGAAATTCTCGTGCTCAAATTCACGTTAGTTTAATTGATTTGTTTGGTTTCCTTGTGATGGGTTCTTATAAAAAAGTGACAAAATATTTCACCAACTTTTCAACACCAACAAGAGATTCTTATATTGGAAAAGGGAAAAAAAATCAAAAAATGAAGCTGGAGAAAAACTCTGAGGAATTCGTCTTACCGCGCTTCAATTTGAAAATTTGAAACAGAAAATTGGGTGGGGATTTGAATTTTCTGCTGTTTCAAAAAAAAAAAAAAAAAAAAAAAGTGGTTTTTTGTTTAATTTATTTTCCTCCCCCACTGCTTGTTCGTGTTAATTCCTTTGAATTCTTCTGTCTTCAACATTTTTCTCTCTCTTTCTTTCTCTCTCTCTCTCTCTCTTTTTTTGTGTTTATTCTTGCAATGTTCTTGTTTCTGGGTTTTTTTCAACTTTTGATTCATGGATTAATTGTACATAGAAGTTCATCTTTTACTACAGTAACCCGATTAAAAAAATGGAAAAGGGGAGGAGGAGAATTGAAAGATCAAAAGTGTGTGGAACTTTTTTGCTCTTTCAATTAATAAACAAAACTGAGAAAGAAAAAAAAAACGAATAATTGGTGAGTTTTCGTTTACTTTAATAACTCGTATTCTCCCCTCACCCCTTCGCCCTCCTTCCCTGCTCCGAGAACAACATTCGAACGAAAGTGAAGAAGAATTTCATTCGAAGCCCATCATTTTATGAATTTCCCATTAACTTTTTTCGAAAAAAAAAAAAAAGCAACGACATTTTCCTTTTTCTTTCAGCTGCCTTTTTTTCCTTTCCTTGCTCTTGTTTGCTTGTCTTCTTTATGCTTCTGCTTCTGCTTTTTCGGCGGCTTCGTCTACGTCTTCTTCACAAGACTTTTTTCAGCCTTTCTTCTCAACAATTTTTCTTAATGATTCAACATTTCCTATGTTGTTGTTGCCCTTTTTGTATACATTTTGAATTATTTACAAAAAGATGTTTGGAAGATTTTCTTTCCTTTTTTTGCATTTTTATTTTCAATTGAAATCGTGTCAAGACTGTAACTTTAAAAAGTGACGTGTCCCTTTAAACTACAATTAATTGCCAAGGTGTTGTTAAGATAAACATTGTGTTGTTTAGTTCCAGACATCACCAAGTAATAAATAAAAGAAAAGTTTGAAAAGTTTTTTTTTAAGTTGAAAAAAGAAGATCAAAAAAAGCGGATTTAATTGGCCTTTCTCTCTTTCTCTTTCTCTCTCTCTCTCTCTCTCTTTCTCTCTCTCTTTCTCTCTTTCTCTCTCTCTCTCTCTCTCTCTCTCTCTCTGCAAACAACAATTATCTTGACTTTTGCAATTGGTCATTTTGTTGAAATTGACAGCCAGCTGTTCATTTTATAGTCGATGAAGCAGATATCTTTTGCTTGTCACAGCTAGTTGTGTTACTAAGATGACCCAAGGATGCAACTGATCCAAATAATATCAAAAGAGAACGATATCGAGGTGGAGAAGGAAGGGAAGGAGGTGGAGGTGGAGGAGAAGGACAAAAAGTGTAAATAAACACTGGATCATTTAAAGATATTCATAAATCTTCTTCTCCTCTCCTTTTTTCTCACTTTTCTCCACTAATTCGAATTAGGAAATTGGACAAACTTTTTTTTTCAGCTTTTTCTAGATTTATTTATCTGAAATTTCGATTGATTTTATTTCGCTTTCTCTCTCTCTCTCTCTCTCAATGATTTTTTGTTCAGTTTTCAGGAAAAAAAAAAGGTTTTTTTGTGTTCAAATCGTTGCCTCGAGAATCTTTTTGTGCTATTCGACGATCCTAAAGATAAGAAGAATATTTTATGCAAATTTCAGCTCTTTTTTTTCTTTCTCGAAAAAAATGTGCGTTTTCTTTTTCTTTTTCTTTCTTTTTTCTTGTTGCTTTCATGTTTGAGTTTTGTTTTCTTTTTTTTTGTCTCCTTACTCGTCTCCCCCTCCCCCTCCCCCTCCCTCCCTGTTCCCCTTTATTCATTGACAATCAGTTTCTCTTCTTAAATTGTTTGCTTCAATTCAATGTTAAAATCGTTTTTTTCTTCTTCTTCTTCTTCTTCGCCATTTAGTTCAATTTCCCGCCGCTTCTTTCTCCTCCTTTTTCCTCTTTTTCCCCCATTTTTTTGTTGTGAGCCGTAAACATTTTGTTGAAATCGGGAAGAAGAGCACAAAAAAAAAGAAATTCTTAAAACAGTCCTGTGAAATGTCCGACGCAACTTGCAGCCGCACAATTTTTACATTTTTCAAGCGCGCCGATCAATTTTCAAATTAATATTTGCACGAAAAGCTGAAATTCGATAGCTCGACAGATTTCAGTAGAAAATGCTTTCTCTCTCTCTCTCTCTCTCTCTCTCTCTCTCTCTCTCTCTCTCTCTCTCTCTCTTGAATTTGAAGTCATGATGAATGTGAAGTGAAGTGTGTCTCCTTCTCCTTCCCCACCCACTACTCACCTTCTTTATTATTTCGTCTTCTTTGGTGGGTGGGTGCAGCATTTTCTCAAATAGTTTATAAATTATTTGTGACCGCCCCTTCTGCCTTAAAAAAAAAGAAAGGCGAAAACCTTTTTTTTGTTCTTACTTTTTTTCTTGTTCTCGTGTGCAGTGCACCGCACCGCCCGCCCATCAGACGGCTACACCTTGACTGGAATTCGGTGCATTTTTCCAATTAAATTCGTGAATCTTTTTTTTTGTTTTTTTTTTTTTTGGGTCTTCTGTGTTTGTTCGGTGCAATGATGTCGATGATGTAAAAATTGAAATTCTCGAAATTGCTTTCTCGCCGCTCACTTTTCTTTTTTCCCACTTTTGTGTTGTTGTCTTCAGGAAAAAGGAAGAAGAAGAAGAAGAAGAAAAAATTATTTGCACCCTTGAATAAATTATAAAATGCAATTGAATCAACCCCATCCAACGACCACCGACTTCATTATTGAAAATGATACCCAATATTTGGCTCCCCCCTCACTGGTTGAGAAAAGGGCGGATATGAATATTTATGTTATGTATGCGCTAATTTTTTCTCTTTTTTTTTTTTGAGGGGTCAAAAACTAATTTCTCTTCCTTACTCTTTTCTTGTTCAGCTTTTCCTCTCTTTTTTTTGTTGTTGTCTGCCAGTGTGTGGTGTGCTTGAATGTTTCAAAATGATATGGAGCCAAGTTCAAGTTCCGTGTCGAGAGAGAGAGAGAGAGAGAGAGAAAACTCACCCTTTTGGTATACTCAAAATGCTCACAAAATAAATAGAAGGAAGACTGCATTTTTTCTTTTTTTTTTGCCTTTTTTCTTGAATCATCTTCATCTCACGTGCTTTTTCTTCATCTTTTGTTTTTTTCTCTAATTCTCTTCACGGAAAAATGATGCCAAATTTTTTGTTTCGTTTCAGAAGGAAACAATTTTTCCTTGTTATTTTTTTAGAAACATTTCTCCCCCGTCTTCCACCTCCCCTCCCCTCCCCCTCCCCCCCCCCCGTTTTTTTGTTTTTTTCTATAAAAGAATTTCAATTTGTTTCCTTCTTCCTTCTTTATCCTCCTCCTCCTCCTCCTCCTCCTCCTCTTCTTCTGGTTCTTCTCGATGACGACGATGCGTTTTTATTGTTGTTGTCCTTCGATGCGACGCGCAATTTTTCGAGTTCATTTGGTGGTTATTCAAACAAAATAAGGAAGGAGTGGGGGGGGGGGATGACGAAAAGCGTGGGAGGGGAAAGCAAAAAGTTTTCATCATTCTTTCTCGCCCAAAATCCTCAACGACGACCTCCGAATTTTTGGTACCAAAAATGTTTGTGTAACTTGAACCGGAATGATCGGAATAAGGAATGGAACAAGGAAATGTGTTTCGCCTTGCGTTTTTTTCATTTTTCAAGGAAATAATTTTTATTTTTTCCAACGTTTTTCCTCGTTTCTTCTCAGCCGAATTTTCGATTTGCAGAAAAAAAAAACGCTGCGAGCTTCTTCATTCTCAAATCTGAAATTTCGGGGCTTTTCCTTTTTTTTTATCGACATGGACAAAAAATAATAAAACAATAGTTTGGGAGGGAGAAAAAATAAAGAACGACAAGTGTACATGTGTATTTACGTATGTTCGAGAACCCTCAAATCGTTTTCCTTGTTTTCTCTCTATCTCTCTCTCTCTTTATAATTCTCTACGTCTTGTTACTCTCCTTCATCGGCAAGAGACCTCAATTGAGTTTCAAGTGTTTTTTTTTCTTACTCACCCTCTTCGCTTCCCATCGCCCACCTTTTATTTCAGTAGGATCCACGAATCCAACACACATCACAAAAATTTGTATTTTTAAAAAAACAAGCGAACAAGAAAAAAAATGGATTATCGAATCTGAATTTGTTCCTTTTTTTGTTTTTTCTCACATTTTTTTAAAATGAGGAGAAAAAAAAGAGGGAAAAGGGCGCAGAATTTTTTGATCCGCAAAAATTTGTAACAAAAAAATTGGATTTTTTCTCATGATTTATTGCTTTCTCGTTGGTCGCTATGGTGTTTTTTTTTGGTGTTGCTGGTCTGATCGATGAGAGGAGAGAAGAGGGACGAAATATTTCCTAATTTCTGAAAAAAAATTTAAAAAAAATAGATTTTTTTGTTTCGTCCAAACCCGAATTCATTCATCATTTATTATCAATAAATTTTCTTTTTTTTTTTTCCTTCTCTTTTTTTTTTTTGCTTCGCCTTCTTCTTCTTCTTCTTCTTTTTTTGCTTCTCCTTGTTTTCAATGTCGATTACTTTCTTCTTCTTCTTCTTCTTC